>JAPJYX010000010.1:10000000-10620937 GCA_030503985.1 Himalopsyche tibetana | reverse complement strand
TCTTTGATTTAGCGTTCCAAGTTTAATAACGTAGCATCTCAAAGTAGAGCAACGTTCGAGCAAACAGCGTAATATTATTGTCAAAAAAATTATCATACCTAATTATAAACATAACCTTATTTCAATATTATCTGATTTTCTTTCGTTTTCATTTCATATCCTCGATTTTTTTTGTTCTAATCCATACTCTAAATTTAAAATTATTTAAAAGTCAATCGTATGCAAAAGAAGCAGAAACAAATGAATTTTGGAAACAACTTGCCATCTAGTGCATAGTTTCTCAACCTTTTAAAGCCCGTGGCCCCCTTTTGAGTCTCAAATTTTTCCGTGACCCCCCTATCCATAGTAATAAAATTCTCGGGGCTCGGGAAAAATTAAAAAATATACATTTATTTTTTAAAAAATACAACACAAAATTTTGTACACAAATTATTATTTAAAAATTTAAGATATTGACTGAAGGTGCTTGGTGGAATTTTAATAAATTTGAATCGTTCAAATTATGTACATTCTTACAGATTTTGTCACTAACAACCCGGGTTTCGCCTTTTGGCATCTTCAGGCGTTCATGTACACGGATGAACTTGAACTGACGCTTAGTAAATGAATGTTTCGTGTTTATATAAGAAATGCCTGAATACTATATGTCCTATTTTCTTTGATGTGGAAACTTCTTAAAGCTTTTTAAATTATTCAAATGGTTTTTCTTTCATTCCCATGTGTTTTGTATAAAATGGATATTAGTATTAGCGAAGCAAAACATATTAAGCACATGAGCTTCATATTGTCACGGGGTGATGAAAGAAATGCGTGGACAAGATAGTCAATACAATATTGTCGACACTTACTTTTAGATGCAGTTATTATGGTATCCCTAAATACCATTGGAAAATAATAGAAAAAGTATGTATAATACATACATTATTTCTGCTGCAATGTATAATTGTCCTACTGTATTCTATTTCATTTTAGTTCATTATATTTTGGGTGGCCGTGGCCCCCTTAAGTCTGCTGTGGCTCCCCAAAACGGAAATTTTCTTCTGTGGCCCCCTTGGGACATGCTGTGGCCCCCCAGGGGGCCACATGGCTCCCGGTTGAGAAACGCTGATCTAGTGGATGAAATCGGCATACAACGACATTTTCATTATTTCAAGCTGTTCGTCATTTGAATACTGTATGAGAATATTATTTTTCTTCATAACTTCTTTTGCGTGATATTTTTCCGATGTTTTAATGCTTATTCTGCTATTCTAGGCGGAGACGAATAAATCGAAGATCATTAAAATCCGTACTGCCATTCTCAAGATATACGTGGTGTAACCAATCCCACTTTGTTTTATATATATAGATAAAGAAATTAAATTTTATAAATAAAAAAAAAAATTGAGCCCGAATTTGAGGATATTTCGATTTTTGGACCTGGTTTATCAAATTATATGAAAGTGAAGTTTTTTTTACTCACCATTTTCTGGAACTATTGTATCGCGTAAAAAAGGATTAGGTGTAGATGTGCGAACATGATTTAATCTTTTATATTATTCTATAATTTGAGTGACTAACGTACTAGTATCTAGTAGAGCTATGCTGTGACATCTCTAGATTCATTAATTCGTGATGCATATTCACATGCATGACCAAGTCGATGAATTAACTCTTTCTATATGCTAGTAGAAAGATCTTAAATGCGTCATCTAACAGTATTATTAGACAATTGTATTTCATGATACAAATTACATTATGCCATTTGCATCTATTTCTTTTATTAATCTATACTTGTTAAGAACATATGACACCATGTCTTTCTCACATGGGTCAATGAGTGCCTCTCAAGTTTGCGGAATATTTTACATGTATTTTCAAGCTTCATTTATCAGATTTATGAACACTTTGTAAGCACACCTAACCGACAAGACTTCTCGCAAATGCGCCCGTGGTGTGAAAAGATAATCCTTAATCCTCGGCGATAGAAATTCGCCACTATTTTTATTGCCATATTCAATTTCTATTCAAAACCTCCACCTATACTTGATGTCATAACATATGTATAGATAGACCATCACTTGCTTTTCAATATGAAGTAGAAGTTGTTTAAATTTGTTGCAGCATATATAACATCTCTGGCTCCGCGGAACATAGTTTGGGAAACCCTGCCCTACACCATTCGATATTTCAATTGAACAGAATTATGTTTGGCTTTTAAAATAAAATAAAAACACTTGGAATAACATCATGATTTCACTACATTTATAAACTAAATATAAAAACCCATTATCAATTCAGTAAATGGCACTCCACATATTATCAGTTTTTTTCATTACTAGTAATCTACATAGATAAAATTAAGAGTCTCGCAAGTTTAAAATGAAGATATTTTGTATGTTTAACGAACATATGACATTTGTTTAATCACAGTCAATATCTTTATTGATCCTCCATCTTATAGTGTCTGCCAAACTAGGTGCCGTTTAGCTAGCTTAAATATTTGAGAAATCCAGATGAGTCATAATCAACGTTTTCTCTAAGTTGGGCCGCGCAGCAGTTAGGAAGCCCCCGCGCACTCATTCCGGGTTGGCGCGCACTACTAGACAGTTGTTTGATTAATATTTTAAAAATATTAACACAAGGAGGTGTAGTACAATAATTATAAAAAGCTTTGTTGGTAACAGGTGAATTATGTAACCACAAATATTTTGTTCAATTAAAATTGATAACTTTGTTATTCCAACTGCCAGACTGAGGTAATCAACATGTGGTTTAGCAAAGTTAACAATTTTATATTAAAAAAGATTTTCTCAAGTAACAGATTATTCCATGGATAACCATTTTCCTAGGCAGTGAACAGACAATTTTGGATACAGAAAAAGTTTTTTATATTTGCTAAAAGATCTAACGAACTTATTAAGTTCCATATAGCTTAGAATTGATAGCCAACCTCCATTTGATTGTTAAAATAGGTGTCTTTCATTTTATTGTTTTTATTGCCATAAACACCTTTGTAAAATAGGACTGCAAATGCCAACATGTCAGTAACTTCCGAAGGTGGAATATGTCAATTCACCACAAAAGTGGTAACATAGGTCAACATGTTATCTTCTTGGTCTCATACACTCCCTATAAGAGCACATAGACATGCGGTGTCTCAAATATTCTCTATTACTTGCTAATCTCATTGCTTCCTCTTAATGTTTCATTACTGGGAATGTCACCCTCAGCATTTAAGGTTGGATGAAGAGATAGGAAAATTTTATGTTACATTTTTTCACCAGCAGCATTTAACCAATTCAGTAATTATATACTACTACTTAGTCCACTCTCTGATACCCACGATTAGACGACTAGGGATCCAATTTTTGATTTTATTTAAACAATTCTTCCTCATGGTTTCATTATAACATCGGAAAATCTATTTCACAGAAGTGTCAAGTTATTCATTGTACAATTGGTCACAGGGTGCTGAGACATTTTTTTGCGGATCATCGACATAAGTATTATATATTTTTCAGTTTGATAACTGCGTACCATATACTCCGCTGCATTGCGTGATTATAATATATTATGTTAGGAAATGTAATTTCTTCCGAAAAGAGAACTAACTTTTAAATGGGTGTTGGGTGTGAAATAATGATCAATTGTTGAAAATATTAACCTGAGATCAGTAGCGTAGCAAGGGGGGTGCGATAGGGGCGGACCTATTTTGTGAGAAATTATTTGATATATAAAAAAAATAAGCCACCTGTGGTAAAAACTCCGAGTTCATTGTTTAAAAATAGTTGGAAGTGATTTAAAAACAAAATTAGAGGAAATATTGGGGCGGCAAATTCATGGATCGCCCCGGGCGGCAGGACCCCTTTCTACTCCACTGCCTGAGTTGGTATTGAGATAAATAAAGTATAGATTTCTCACTGGCCAAGATTGAAAATTAATCTTGTTAACTTGTCATCTAGTCTGTTTTCTGCAGGTATATAGTAACAAAATGCTCTAGTAAATCATGCTACATATATTTAAAATTATTTTATCTCAATGTTAGGAAACTTTAACAGTGGATACCGATGTTTTTTGGGGCTATTACGTTTACGGCATTGTGTCAAAGCTGTAAATCATATGTCTCTAGGTAATGGGTTTTAACCTTTATCTGCCCTTTTCGCTTTGGGCATGAGAAGTAGTTCACTGCCAAAGTAGTTTTTCGTAATTGGTTAGTCACAAAAATAATTATTTCTCAATTGAATTTATTACTCATTTAATCTAATATCTATAGTTTGTATATAGTTATAGTAAATCAATGTGATCCTGTCGCCATACTCACTGGTTCCTCAAGGGGCCGCAGGGAAGTGAACGATGAAACTCCGCAGTCTATATGGACCGCTATGTGTTTAAAGGTTAACACTTTATTTAGGAAAAAAAGTAAGCATAATTTAATAATTAATCACTACAGCAAGTGAAGAAAAGTATTAAAATAAATCAGAAATCGACTTTTTATTGCACTCTAATACAATTAGTATTATGTGGAATGACTGTTTTATATTTTCATGTAATTGTAAAATAGTCATGGGAGCGCATCAAAGAAACACAAATTATTTGCCCTATTTTTCATAGATGCCTAAACCTTGCAATCCCAAACGATAGGCACTGGGCACAGATCAGGTTTTTTATTATTTTATTTATGCTTTGTTTTATCCTATTTGGATATTTCTTTCTGTTTCAAGATTTTTTTCCATTTTTCATCATCTCTGTTGATTTTCTACCTAATTTATTTTGAAATACAACTCATCATATAATTTTAAAATTTAATTTAATTATGTACATACTAATGTCATGACCATGAATCAATGTAATGACGCATGTACTGCGATTTTTATTTCCTTACTTAAATAAGATAAGCTGGAATATTTATCTTTAGAAATATTTAAATTTGGACAGTTGCGGTTTATAAGCAAAAATTACAATATTAAGAATATTAATATTACATTATTTTACGTCAGTGAAATTGTCAAAATAGAGAAATGAAAGTTAATCAAAATAATAATATCGGTTGGAGTTCATTGAATTTGAACATTGGTCCGTTGATTTGAAGCCTTACTAATTCTTTCCTAGCATCATTCTTCTGTTCTTATACTCCAAAAAGGGAGGTTGAGCGACTGACAAAAAACCATGTAAGAAGTCCATATTACAGATTCCAACTATTCGTCATTTTCAACTATCCGGATATCGAATAGTAAAACTGAAACTATCCGGATAGATAGTTTCAGTAACTATGAAAATAACAAAACATTACTACATATATAAAATGATGTACTAAAATAATACATTAAAAACGAGTTCATTTGTAATAGAAGTCATTTATTCAGATTTTAACAATTTATATTTTAAAAATAAGAGAGCATAGAATGTATCATATTTTAAATTTGATCTTAATTAAGTTTTAATTTGTCCTGCTGTTGAAAATACTCGTTCCGTTGCTGTTGATGTTGGTTTTATTGTTAGAGAAGTGTTTTATCTAAGTATTTAAAATCATACTCCTAAGTAATGGTTTCTCCCAGGTAGTAAATACCCCATCTTTCGTCGATTTTGTAAAATATTTCATTAAAAATTATAACGAATACTATCCGGATATTTCCCCAAATATCCGGATATCGAATAGTTAAAAATGGACGGATATCCGAGTTGGAATCCCTAGTCCATATGTACCACATTAGGAAAAAAACTTGGGCAGATATGTATTTTGCACAATAAATTGGCAATATCAATGGCATGGGTGAAAGAATCAATGTAATTTACTCAATAACTTGTCCAAAGACTTACAACGTTGTGAAATTATCATGATAGTAATAAGTCACTTGCAGAAAATGCATCAAAATACTTTATTCGCTAGGTCAAGGTAAACATCAATTGAATTCATATAATAAAGCAGGTTTAGGGTCTTACAAATTTTATTAAAATATCCATTATAAAATCTTCAAAATGGTAACATTTGATAAATATAATAACATGTCATAAATTTTGCAATTGATAGTGCATGCTTAGGCATGAAATTTAATAAGTTAAGTACAATGAGGCTGTACCTACATTGGAAACATAATATACATATGGCATGCCAAATGTTATTTCCAATGCCAGGAAAAGAAGTTTAGTGTAGGTAGTCCTTATCACATAATTTGTAATTGAGTCATCTGGTATCAAAACCAGAACTGTTTCATACATCATGTATGGAACAGTTCTGCTTTTGATACCAGACGACTCAATTTTTCTTTATCTCAAGTGAAACATTTTTCTCATAAATATATTATAATGTAAATGATAAATTTAATGGCTTTATCAAGCCAATCGATAATTCAATGGGTATAAAAAAACATTATCAATATTGTATACAAGTACATATCCATGGTGCTTGTAAGATAGATTGCCGGTGATTTTAACATTTTTAAGGAAAATCAATTTTGCCATTGTTATTGTGGTCTAATTACAGTATAGCCTTGATATAACGAACTTTGCATATAACAGATAAAACTCAGGTGGAAGAAAAAGTTTTTGTAATTTTTCAACTTTATAACTACATAAAAATAAAATGGACTTAACCCTTCAAGGACGAGCGTGACCATATGGTTACAGTGATCTGTTGTCTATTGATCCAACTATTCATCTTTTTTCTACCTGAATATCGTTGCTTTCACTCATATTTGGTTAAGAAGGGTACTGACTTCAGTTAGTCATCGGCCGCAGGGACAGAAACGGCCACCAAAATCACATGCGTTTTTTTTAATGAACTTTTTGAAACTGTTAGTTATTTTTTTATCAAAACATTAAATTATTAACAGTTCTTTTGCTAATATATTTGTATTGAAATTATGTTGATATTATAAGGTTAATATGTAAATATTTTTAAAAATTTCACATGTAGCTATATTTCAACCCCGAATGTATGCGTGCCCATACGGTCACGATCGTCCTTACTACTGTCCATACGCAATATTACACGGTAATAAAAGGATGAGCATGACCATGTAGTCATGCGGGGTGGGGTTTCTATACAACGACTTTGCGTTATTTATTTTTTTTAATTTTTGTTAGGAATAAAAGTAATCTGTGACTTCAATATGGCTTAAAAAATATTTTTTACCGAAAAAGCTCTCGTCTCTGGAGGGTTAAGTGAACAAATGTTTTTTATTTATTTCTATTTGATATCAGAAATTTTTTTCTATTAATTAAAGTTATCATACCTACTTGATCATTGTTTAAGATCACACAGTATTATCAATCTTCTCTGGCCGTGTATGGTATTGTTTTTTTTTCTTGATAAAAAAATATGCATTCGGAAAACCTAATTTTATAAAGAGGACTTTTGGCTTTAACGAACACAAACATCTCCTCACCTGATTAGACCATTAGTCTGTTTTATCGAGGCGCTACTGTATAGTCAAAAAGAAAACATTTTACACAATCCACAACAAGAGTGAACTGACGGGTATACTCCGAACATTAAATGCTAGTTCAACTCGCACATTGAAGTGTCATGTTATATCTATGCGCTGCTGCCCATTGTAATAACTTTGAGTGTTCATTTGTATATATTGTGTTTTCCATTACAAGAGTACATTGCATTAACAAAATAGTGGGCACCTCAGATATCCATAGTAACATAAACTAGGTTTTTTAAAACTTATTTATCAAAGTACTCGTGGCATTTAAATTTCAATTTGTCATCAGCGTTGAGAGCAGTATCAGCATCGTCAATGTCAGATTTAATAGCCAATATTAAGTCATCCAAGCTAGAAAAGTTTTTTTCTGGTCGCAAGTATCCAAGGATGCACACTTTAAGCTGTGATCCATAAAAATCTTCATCAAATTTATGTAAGATATGCGTTTCCTAAAAGACAAATATTTTTTTAAGATCTCAAAAAATAGAATATTTATGATTGAATTTAAAGAAAGTGGACAAAAATAAAAAGCTTAGAACCGCTGAAAATATGAATACTCAAACAACGACTATAGAAGTACACAAAATTGAAATAATTTGAATGTGATATTGAAATTTCAGCAAACACCCTCTATCAAAAAATAATAGCAACACTTGACACACTTGGCAATTTAATACTAATGGAACTCAATGGATTTAAACTATCCCACTCATATTTCAACTTAGATTTAAAATTTGTTCCTTTATCCTTCGGTTATTTGGCTAAGTATAGTAAGCTTTGACAAATGTTTATTACAAAAATAATGAAGTGTAAAGGGTTAAGTGTAATTATGTAAGTATAACATGTTACGACAATGTTTCAGAATATGAAAAAAAACTTTATTTACCATTGACTTCTGCTCATTTTTGTAATAAGGACACCATCCTATATTCATGACCATCTTATGGACCTCTCCATTGTCAACTGAAGCCCACCCGTAATACACTCCAGTCGGTAATTCATTTGGCAGAGATTCCACTACACTCAGTGGATAATTTGCTAAAACAAAGTGAAATGTTACTGTATGGAGAAATAATAATGGATGATCATATGTTAGATGACAAAATGTTAACCTGAAATGATGAAAAGACAGAATAAATAAATTTTGAAAAATTAAAATTTTAAAATGATTAACCCTTCAAGCCCGGATTAAGTGACGCCAAAAACATGCTCTGTTTTATATCAAATAACTTGTTTTCTTATAAAAATTAGATTGAAGTTTTAGTTTTTTTTAGACTATTTTTTAAATTCAAAGAAACTGTTGACTATACTTTCGATGGATTCGGCGGTAACTTTGTGGACGTTCATTTCAATATAAAATAACTTAGATTATTCCACATATTGTGCTACAAACTGTGACACGTGTTTCGCCTCTTTCAGAGGCATCCTCAGACAATCTTACTTTCACAATTGCTTGTTTAAGTACGAATGTACGAATAAAAAAACTAAATGATAGAAAAACAAACAAACAATAATTGTAATACAAATACCATTTACATTAAAAAATGATTAACTTATGAGTTGTATCAATTAGGATGGGTTAAACCATTGGAAAATAAATTTAGCAGTGAAGAACAACCTGTTTTATTTAAGATATTATTTCATAAAATTTCTTTATTGTTAATACTTTTATTTACTCGATGGAGTATTTCTACGTTACTATTCTTAAATTCTAATATTAAAGTGTCTACCTGCCTGCGCTTCATAAGAAGCTTGGCAGTCTCCACAAGAGAGGCGATAGATACCACTCTGTGACAATGATTTTTCGCGATCTTTACTATTAAATAAAATTCTACCTAAATTATAAACTTTATAAAACGCAGGTTTTATGTTTTCTGGCAACAATTTAGCTATCTTTGATGAAGTGTCTTCTGAATAAATGATTTTACGCCAGTTTTTAATGTTATCATTTGTTTGTTCTTCTCTCGAAAAAATGTCATTGACTTTATTTTTAGTTTTTTTTTCGTACATTCATACAAGCATTTGTGAAAGTTTTTTCGTACAAGCATTTGTGAAAGAAAGCATTTGTGAAAGTTATTTCGTACAAGCATTTGTGAAAGAAAGCTTGTCTGAAGATGCCTCTGAAAGAGGCGAAACACGTGTCACAGTTTGTAGCTAATGGCTGTGGAAAAATCTAAGTTATTTTATATTAAACTGTTGACTGTTAAAACTGTTTTTTTTGATTTTTTATACAAATTTTCGAAAGAAAATAAAATATTGGAATTCGACACATTCTAAAAACATAAAAAAATATTTGCATGAAGCTTTTATATCCGAGCTATTCAATACTATGGTTGGAGTTTTTTAGTGTTACCATATAGCGCCGATAAAACACTGGTCTGTGAGTTTTAACTTTAAATTAAAAATTACCAACTGCTGATTTTAAAATTATTTGCCCAGAACGTCACCAGAAATGTTCTTTAAAAACAAAAAAAACAGTTTTGACATCTATTTATTTGTTCATCTGCAACTCATTCTGCTGTTCATTGGATATGAATCAGCCGCTATTCAAAATCTATTTTTGGCATCTGTGTGTGAAGGGTTAAGCAATATAAGAAGTTAGGAAGAAGCTTTAACTGCCTTCATCAACAATTGATTAAGATTACTGACAAGACGAAGTTCACAATTGTTATGACTAAAAGGAAAAGTCGAGGCACAAAGCTTATTATTCTAAATAATAAAATATTAACCTTGGTTTCAATAATTCTCTAATGAGACCAGAGGGGTTCATAAAATTCACGGAGAGCAAAAGTATCAAAATTTTCATTAAGTTTAGTAATATTAAAAAATACTTAAAGCTATATTCAATGATTAATTATAACCCAAAAAATATATACAATTTTGATGAAAAACTATGTTTATTTAATTGTGTGATTCGGTATACAGTATGTATTATAAAATGTCCATAAAATTTTGTAAGCAAAGAAATTAGAGTTCATTTATTTCTCAACTAACTGTGCTATCAAAAGATATTGCATTATAATTTACAAATATAATGATAGAAAACCTGACAAATCACCAGAAATTTTTACATAATTTTAAATTGATAAAATAAACATCTTCAGTACCAAAAATAATTATGCACAGATAACTATCTCTAATGGCTGGCAAAAAAGACTGTTGATAAACTACCTAAGCATGTTTCCTAAAATAAGGAGCAAAGTCCAATGCCAAGGTGAAGTTCTATAAATATTAACTAGCTGCTTACTTGTGTTTGTTTTTGATCAATTGAAACACAAGTAAAACCAATTCAAGGTGAAAACTGATGAAAATGATTTATTTATTACATATTTATTCTTTAAGTATTTTAAGAAGGTGAAAAATGAGTGATACAGACATATAAATGATGATGAAACAATAAGCAGAGAGGAATTATTAATTCCTGTATAAATCTGGTTACATAGAAATCTTCATAACTAAAAGCGTTTTCATAAATTTTCGTTTCAAGGAAATTAAATACTACCTATTTGACCTACTTTACCTAGATAGCGTAGAATGATGTGTGTAAATGAATGAATATGGTAATTTAAAAAAAAATCTCTGATATGTGGGGAAAGTACTCACTCGTTGGAAGATAATATTCCAAATAAAAAATCTACAACTTTACCTACATACGTGAAAGGTATGATAAATTAATAAGATACTTTCACAATATAATGTAAAAAATAAATAAATACCTGTTGGACACCCAAGCTGCTTAGATCCCCTTCCAAACCCTTTTATAACTTCTCCGTTAGCAAAATGAGGTAAATAATTACAGAACATTTTGATGAAACTTAAGTAGTCTTCGGAAAAACGATAAGCTATTTAATACTTCCTTTATTCAAATAAACATAACTTAAAATACGATTTTCAAGTGCGGTAACATTATAAACAGACAGTCATGTCCCCTATAATAACAAATAAATAAACTTACGCACCAGCTAACTTACGACTGCTGTAACTCAGTAAAACCATCTGATTTGACACTGACACTGACAGATTCGGTTTTCCCTATAACGCATAGACAATATACTTCTATAACCCCTATAACCATAAGCTAAGAATGAGGATAGTATTGATGTATTATTTTGAACTTGTATGCCAATTGGGCATACATACATATAATCAGTGGCGGTTCCTGAACTAAAATCTTGGGTGGGCTAGAGGAAAGTTAAGCAATGTATACTATTTACGAAATTGTGTATTTTCCCACTTCAACTTATACATTAATCTACAAGCAAATAAACAAATATTACGAAACTACTGCAAAGCATAAATTACTATATAATAAAATCAATGCTAATGTAACTAGGAATAGTAAAATAATAACCTTAAATTCGTCTCTTTCAAAGTGAAATAACAAATACAAAAAGCAATATAGACCTGTCACTAAGAGTCAATACCTGTCACTTTCATACAATACAACGATATTGGTATTTGTGTTTGAATGTATTGGTCATGAGCAGATTCAATTAAGCCCCCAACGAATGACAGAAGCTTGATAATTTGAAGCACAGTCGTGTGTGTTTGATTACGTTTCCGTACATACAAATACAAGAAAATCTAATCGTGCTTGATTGCGCCCCAGTGTTAAGAAAGATATATATTATCTCTGGAAAGATCGCGGGCTTGAAAGATCTAGCCCTCGAGTCGTTAATACGTAGGTGTTGCCAGACTGACGTCACGTTGCCTGTTCTCTATGAAGTATTTATAGGGTTCTTGTTTTTTTTATGCCGGCTCAGTTTAAAATTGTAATATAAAACACCATCGAGAATATTATTGTAAATAGAGATAGCATTGTCTTATATTGACAGAGGAAAATCAAAACAAAGATATTGTTTTCATTTGGGAAAAGTTAGTTACGCTTATAAATGTATTTATTTTGTTCAGTAGCCGAATTGCTGTTCATTTTTATTCAGCCATCTAAAGTTTTGGGTGAAAAATGCATGTCGGGCTTAGCCCACCTAGCCCAGTACCTAAAACCGCCACTGCATATAATATGTGAGATTAATACAATCATTGTAATTTTGCTGACAGTAGAGTTCGATAATATTTCATAAGAGACACGTTTTTAAGATTTTTATATTTTTTTTGCGTTTCAGCGTTGTACAGCAGTGTTCGGCAAACTCATTTGACAATGCTCGCAATGAGCGAAACCGGTCCTGACCTATTCAATAAAGTGGAATGAAGAACAAATGAATATTGTGTTTTTATTAATATCATTAGTCAACTTAGCAAAATATCAACTATACAACGATTGAAATTACTTTAAAAAGCTATTTTTTTTAACGTTAACTATATAAATAGGTAAATTGTTAATAACTTGATTGGGATACATCTAAGCTGGCTTTTGCTTAAATGGTCCTCAATCAGATTGAAGTACGTTCGCTGAAAACGTCTCTTCCAACAGACAAAGAACCGACTTCTGCGGATGGGACTCGAAGTTTTACTCGCACTGTATGTGTATGTGGTATTTCGTGGAAGAGCCACACTCAAGGGGGCAAAGAGCCGCATGTGGTTCACGAGCCTCAGTTTTCCGACTACTGTTGTAGAGCATTTACCCATTTATAAAAATGTGTTTAATAGTTTTGAATGGCTGTATTATTTTTACATGTCAAAGGCACGTATAAGTCAAAAACCATGGGCGGCGGAATTTTTTGTTTAACAAATTTGGTAATTTATAAAATACTCATACTTTATTTCATCATAAAGACATTTTACTGCAAAAAAATATTTACTATATACGTATTCTGTATTGAAATATTGTAAAAAAAAAAATTTTAATAAAATGATTTGCATTCTTTGTTTGCTTTTGTTCTCCGAGATTTTTCTTCAAAGACCTTAGAAAATGTGATTTTTTCTTATTTTGAAAAATATGTAATTGAAAAGATATAGAATTACAATATACATATGTATTTCCTACATTTTATCAGAAACAAATGGCTTCATAATGATGTGATATTACTTTGAAAATTATGACGCCAGCCCGCTTATCTGAAAAAAGTACCTGTTTTCAACTCCATAGCATGGCTTTCACTATAGGGGGCTTTGGTATAATTCATAATTTGCATATGGCCTAAAATCATCAAAACACGTTTTTTGCGCCTCCTGTAAAATTTGATATGTGTGAGTTACGTCCTTTTTCCTTTCCACAGTCGATATATTTATATAATAATATTAATTTGTGTAACTTGATTTTTTCACATCAGTATAATAAAGTTCTACCAAGTAAATGCCAATGCAATCAATAAATATTTTTGATTTGTTATAAAATAAAATACATAAGATAAGTACCATGCTTATTAAAAAAATATTAAGAAATTAGAAATGAATTCTCTTCGTGAATATATTTCAGATTTGGTTCCACCTCGTAGAAATTGTCAAAGAATATCAGTGAAAGCTTCTCACAGTTTGATTTCAATAGTACGCTACAGTATTTTGAAGAATAATATTGTACCTACAGTGATAATGATAACCAAACTTCTTTTAAATCGACTGGAACCCTCATACACAAGAATGCACTCTCATGCAACATGCCACTGACATAACATTTTATTGTTTTAATGAGTTCACCCAGTTCTCTTTTTACGAGATTTTTTTCTTGCGTGATTTCGCCTTTACTTGAGATTTTTGGACGCCACTGTTCCTTTTAGTTACGCAATTTACTCAATGTGAATTTTTTTCTTCGAAAAATAAATATAATAACCAAATGAAGAAAAGATCTTTGAAATGAACTAAATAAAATTATGAGGGTATGATTTGTTTTGTATACATAACACTGTAATATTGTATTCTCGTATCTATTGACAATGCTCGATATGAGAGAAACCGATGAAAAAGTGCAATAAGTACAAATAAGTATTTTATTTTTTGAATATCATGCCTTTCCACCAAGTATTCACATTGAATATCCCCAAAAGTGATCATATTTCCCAACCGACAATGCCAGCAGCGAATAACTACTAAAAAGTGTATACGATTATTTTACCTTATGTGTCAGGTGTAAGGTAGTTTTCTGTTTTAAAGCGTGTAAAAAATATATTTGAGAATCACTATGGGAGAATAGATATGAAATAGTATGGTCATTTTGTACAAAGAGCAAAATTTTTTAAGCCGAATGGTCCCTGCTGCAATAAATATTGACTAATTTGCAAAAAATAAAGCAAGACAAAAAATATTTAAAATATGTTGTTAATTTCTATTACATACTTTTATCATATATTATATAAATTAATTCATGAGAGTTTGTGGAAAAACATTATTTTCTAGCTTGAGTTTGAGGGCCCTGAAATTTTTACCGCTCGAGGCCTTCACTTGACTTGATGCGCTACTGGATATTGTATCCATAAGCATTTTGAGTGCTCTAGCTCAGTAAAGCGATAGCATATTTTAATTTCATATTTGTAGGTTCTTAAATCGTTTCCTAAGTTGTTAATAAAGAATCAATTCATTCGTTCGACTGTTTGAAGATCTTCTTGAGGTTACTTACGTAACAGGTTTTTTACAGGATTGGGTTGGGCTCCACTCCCAACCCCATTTTCGGAAAGTCATGTCTACCTTCTCCATTAGCCCTGACCATGTGTGCCATCGTTTTCACTATCATGAATAAGGTTTTTCGGGTGTCTAGGGGCCACCACTTGAAGATTGAGTAGGAAAGGATTTGCTATGCTATACGGGGGCAGCTTAGTATGCTGCGCATGCTCTAACGAAATATCAAATTGATCTTAGAACAACTCAACCAAACTATTAATATTGAATTGTTGTTGCCGTAGATAATTGTTGTATTTCTAGGTTGGGATATCTTACATACGAGATATTAAATTTTTAGCGAAGTCATATCATTGGCGGATACAGGAGGGAGGGGGATTATCGGGTCATGCCCCATTTTCCATTTTCCCAATTTATTAAAACATTATTGTGAAATGGGCTCGTTAATTGTTTAGTTTACTATGTTTTATAAAATACATACTTAATTATGTATTGACTATTTTTATATAGATATATATATAATATGTATTGAATGGCCCCCTCCTGGGACAATTTCTGGATCCTCCACTTCATTATATCAACAGAATAGTCAACTTTACTCACAAGTGCTTTCCTTTGTGTTTGAGTATAATTTATGTAGTAGTTTAAATCGGGAGAAATATGTGTACACGAATTGTGTTAGAGTTTTTCTCATTTTAAGCCACACTGAGTAGTGTTTGTTCTGCTAAACGAGAAATAAACTGCACACGTCGTTTACACAACTTTTTTTTTGCTTCAAGCATAATATGCATATTATGCAACCATCTAATCGCATGTGATAGCGGCTGTGTGCTCAGCCTGATAATAAATGCCTCAAGACGTGGGCATACATGGTGTCTATTTATCATGGCAACGAAACAAAAAAAAAACGAAGTTGTAGCAACAGATTTTTTTTTTATTGTTTTATATAATGTGGTATATTTTGAAGAACATTATTGATCTTAATCTTTCGATGGTTTCGGCGGTAACTTTGTGGAAGTTCATTTTAATATCAAATTTAAAATAACTTTGATTATTCCACGTATTGTGCTACTATCTGTGACACGTGTTTCGCCTCTTTCAAAGACATCTTCAGACTTACTATCGCAAAGTTTGCTTAAGTAATAAAGCAAGATTGAGTCTAATATTTTAAATTATGAAATTATAAAATGGAGTTTGGGTTTTTTTCCTTTTAAGGGAAGCAAGGAGGGGGTGATAGAATCGAAATAAAGCGAAACACGTGCCACAGTTAGTAGGACAATACGTGGAATAATCAAAGTTATTTTAAATTTTATATTGATCATTTTCTTGTTTATATACATTGTTTATGCCATAAATTTCTTTTTTCTATGTCAAGGAAAAAAACGTATTACCTCTATTAAAAATTGAAGTTCAAAATAATTATGTTAGTAAAAATATCGTTTGTATTGTATTTATTAGAATGAGTCAACTTAGTTGAAATGAAAGTTCAAATAAATTTTACCTAACACGACGGCAACCTGAAGAAAGATAAAATAAGCTTAGAAATAAATTTGTCATTCCGGAAAGTTGTTCGCCGCTACCTTCTGAGTAATCGCGATCAGTAGATGTACTGACTGACGGAAATTTATTTAGATGTGTCAGGTATACGTTTTAGAAATAATAAGTATTACACATTTATGTTTCTCTAGACGCGAACATAGTACAACATCAGGCTATTGAACGCCATCGGCAATGTGTTCCGCGTCGTTTTGTGGGTAAAACTATCTTGACTGCCATTGCAGTAGTGGTGCATAATTTCCATACCTAAGGTAACAAACAACAGACGATATTTTTCACACTTGAAAACATTTTGATTTCTGCGTACTGTTAGGTGATTTCACGATTACAATTTTAGATGGAGAATAAGAATGAACCTTGCGATAGTCATCAATGGGGGATGTCTACCAATGGATCGACTTTAGCAAGTTTAGCTGACATATTAGACACTGCATTTACGTCCACAGTTGATCAGCTTCCACCAACTGGTAATATATGACTTGTACAATTTGTCTTTACTTATGCTATGATAATTTGATACTATCATTGTATCTTACAATATTTTGGTATCGCCGAAACACAAGAATCATCATTTATGTATGTCCAATGTTTTGTATGATATATTGGTTTGTTATTGAAATTATTTGTTTTGTTGAAAGTTTCTCGTGACTATTGCGATATTTAATAAGTTTTTAATTTATGTTACTATCAATTTAAAGAATCCAACAAAATGTAAATAATATGAGTTCCAATATCTTCTTTGGCAATACCCATCTTTGGTTACTAAGAAAGTTACGCACTATATAATTCGTTTTAATTATCATTTTTTTTAACCCTTTAACATACCTATATGAGTATTATAGCTTATTAGTTTCTGTACACTAGAAAATTTCTAGATACAAACATGTCAAAAATTGTTTATGGATTTTAATGTTATTATTTCTAGTTTAAATAAAAAAAATATGTAGCCTAAATTATTTTAGAATTAAAACATAATATTTTGTTAGTTGCAAACAGTCAGTGTCTCAAAAATTATGCTAAGTTGAGCTATGGCATGCATAATTATTTATAACTTTTAACCCTTTGAGGATTGAGTTAATTTTTACTGAATTAGGTTTTTTTCTTATATTTTCATTATTACACGAAATATTGCTACACGAAAAAAAAGAAACATTTTTTTTGGATTTTGATATTGATCAATCTGGGAACAATATTAATTATTATTTCAAGAAGTAAATATATTTTTTTAAATTGTAAAACACATAGTTAAAAGTGTAAGGTTAACTAATTTATTAATACTTCAATAATCCTCTAGTTGCTATTACTTCGAATTTGGGACTAGATATTTTTTTGTTCTCATCTGTGTGCTTGTGACGATCTATCTACTGACGTCAATTCCAGGAAGCGAATCGAACCGAAATGGAATTTTAGACTCAATATTATATGGCTATTTGTTATCAAATATTAACCTTTTTTCAAAATTCTTTTGCTCATTTGCAACAAATTCCAAAAATCAAAGATTTACATGTTTTATATCCATATGTGAATGACAATTCAATAAAAAGCATTAAAATGACAATAAATATTAGACAACACATTTTTATGCACATATGTGGACACACTCCTCATAGGGTTAATAGCATTATAAATACTTCTGACACACCTGATGCAATCTGTATGATCTTCATTTTAATTTAATTGTTAATACAGACTGAGTGCAAGTGGAGTGTTTTAATGGACATATAAATCATAATAAATATACCTAAACAACATAAAATTTGAACTAAGTGCTAAATTTTTTTCAGTGGATATGGAATGTGAGCCGCTGTTTGCTGAAAGTGACGATGATATTGAAGTGTTACCTTCAATTGATTCTGGGGCATCTGCCACTGATCCTTCATTGAAATCACCCATACAGAGAGTTCCGTGCAACATTACAGCACCGGTGGATCCAGCACCCGCTTATCAATTTGGAATGACAATGCAACCGTCCACCCAACTGAACCATTTCCCCTTTCGTTCCTCTCAGCAGTCCAGATTTTTCTTTGAATCGGTGCCCGATAGTTCTGCACCACTCGATTTTTTTGTAGTCAGAAGAGAAAATCGTCCTAATCCCACCATGTTTCCAATACCGACTGTGCCTCGCCAACGTTTCGGTCCTGACGATTCCGATATGAGGTATCAACCGAAGTCGGACTCTCATTACTACCCTCCTATGAACGACTTTTGCCCACCGAATCCTCCCAGTTTTGATTGTGAGGCCGATACTGTGACCTTTGAGGGGGTGACAGCAAATGATCCTTGGCCTGATCGCGGGCAGAGTGCACCGCGTAACGGTTTAAACCGCCAGCCTTTTCAGATCAGAGAGAGACGCCGCTTTCCACCGTTGCCGTACCACAATGAGAACATTTTGAATCTTAGCAACAACTCGAGACTCAGGGAATCCTCAGGGGACTACTTGGGTGCCAGTAATTACACAAATTATTTGCACAGAACTGACGATAGAGATTCATACGCTGACAGTGATCCTCGCTCCCTCAATGCTTCAGAGGTAGCTAGAAGTGTTCAAAATCCAACCGTCATGAATCACGGGCAGGCTGAGATGAGCTTCATAGATCTAAGTTCCAGCGAAGATGATGACAGCCTGACTCCCAGGAAGAGATTACTGGGAGAAAACAAAAAAGTTTCGATGAAAAGTCGTACCAAAAAAGTTGACAGAGGCGCTGCTCCGGTGAGCAACATAGCCGAAGGGCCGCCAGAAATTCGAGTCAAGACTGAAAAAGTGCCGGTTGTACCGTCAAGTGACCGAGAACCTTGTCGAGCGTGCCTAAACGATGCAGGTCCGTCATCAAATAATTTCTGCCGACAGAAGTGGAAACATAACTGTTTGCGTCATCACCCTCGGAATGGACACTCGACAGCTTGTCAAGGTTCTCAGGAGCCCGTCGGCTGCCGCGAGACTCCTTGCAAATGTCAGAGATGTTTCCCTTTTTTGCCTTCCTTCGGTCGCAATTCTAGGACTGGCGCTGCCACTACCGATCCCGGCGAAGGATGCTCGCACGGTAGACGAGGAGTCTCCTCTCAGGTTATTAAACGGGAGCCCTGTCAAAATATAAAGAAACCATGCAAAGGAGACTACCCCGGGGTCTATGATGACCTCCCTCATAACAGTAGCTTAGGTATGGCGGAAGACGTCCGCAGTCTTAGTCATGATGGAAGAACAGATAATACTGTATTGGATGAAAACGTTCCATCTACGAGTGGATGGACAAGATACAATGTGCGACCTGTATACCCCCACTCGGTTAATAATACTACCAAAGAAAACAGCCCAATGACTTCCGGAATTGTTATCGAATCACATAATTTCACTTCCCATTCTGGCAATGAAAATACTATAGAAGAGACTGGCGTTATTCAAAATAATATTAAGATTGAACCTCAACCTTCTTCGGATCGAATGAATATTAAAGAAGAACCAGTAGTTGTTGTGAAAATTGAAACCGCAACCGAGAATGTAGGGTCGGCCGACGCCTGCTGCTCGACTTGTCGTGAGCCCGACGAAGCCGCATCCGCATCTATTAGCAATGTCAAAACTGAAACGGCAGAAATCAGCGAATCTGTCTCTGAAAATATGGATATAGACATGAAACAGGAAACTGATGCCATTTTCTTGGAAAATTCTTCAGTTGAAATAAGTTCGGCCAGCGTAACCTCCAGCGATATTAAAAGGGAGAGACCGCAGTCTCGAACTTCATATTCAGACGAATCTCTTAATACTATGGAAGCTATGCCAAGTACCAGCAGTAATGCCGAGACATCGTTTTGCCATAGAAGCTGCTGCGATCAGGTTAGAGAGCGTCATTGTTTTTTTATTAGTATATAAAGAGTTATATTAGTAGTTTTTTCACTAGAGTTCAGTTCTAGAGAGACAGTTAGCCTGTTGGGCACCATAAGCGTGCAGATATTTGTGAATGTGTAATTTAGATATTTTTATTAAATACAACGTAAAGACAAATATAGAATGAACTTATTTTTTTAGTATTCAGAAATCTAGTACCATTCTCATTCTATCTACAATACAGTGAAAAGGTGTCACTAGGGTTGTCGCAACATTATTGCGAATGTTGCTCGAATCAGATAATTAGTCAGAGTGGATAAGTGATAGCTGAATATCAGTTGGTGCAAGTAGAGATGACGTGTAGAGAAAAGAGTGTCATATTTTTTTAAATTTAAAATTGGATGTCTTAATTTTGTTTGTTTTTAGTATTAGGGCTTGCTTTTATTTTATGTGGGTACCCTTTTCTATTTTTTCATTAAAAAAAATCCTTGAAAAGAAGATTTAAATTTATTTTTCTGTTTCCAAAAGTAACCATGATTATAAACAATTTAATCTCTCGAAGACAACGGCATGTTAAGGATTCCTATGTGTGCAGTATGATCGTATGACATTTTTTGTAATATAAATAATGTGGATCAAATATGATACTATATTTTCTAAGTATATTATTACTTACTTACATTAGTCATAAAAAAGTCAAACATACAAAAACACACTAAGCATAGAAGCATTTGGTAAAAAAATATAAATTACACAAAGTCAAAATCTGACATATTGGTAGGTCGTCAAATATATTACAAAATGACACATTTCATTGCTTTCTTCTGTTTCGTGGTTGACGGATACCAGTGCGTTAATGCGTAAATGTTAAGTATTTCATGACACGACGAAATTTGAGGCGTAAATTACAATTTAAATAAATTTTTACTCGTTGAATGCTTTTTGTTACACATTTTTAAAATAATATTTTGGTCTCCTGTAAACTTGATATTTTTAGGTTAATTCTGTGACTTTTTCAGTTTCAGAATTCAAACTCTTCATTATATTTTTTCTATCCCTACAGAAACCTGATCTTCCTGCCAGAGTAGCGATCGGTGAGAGAATAGAAAATGTTCTCTCCGCGCCTGATCTTCAATTGGACTGGCTTTCAGATACGACTGGATCTAGTGGAGACGACGATGATGACGTACAAGTCTTGAATGTGGAACCGAAGGTATGTCCAATGTAGCTTATGAAAGATTTACTAAAATATTAGACAAAAAATATGAATTTGAAATCTATGGAAATCTAGTGAAACACTCGGAATGCTAGTACTTTGATTCTTCTCAGTTCTTGTATGATTTATCATCTATCACTGGTTTTCAAAGTCGGAGCCGTGATTATTCCTCGGTACATTACAATTTTGTTTTTTGATATTAATAAACAATTTTAAATAATTAACAGATTTACGATTCTAATGTTAGCTTATACTTATATCGTTGGTTCTAATAATTGTCTACTCTGGCTTATTCAGTAGATACTAAAAAAAAACTTTAAATGATTGCTATTTCTATGAATCAATAATTTCTTTTACTCAGATTATTATTACTCGGAGGAATATACAAACCCCCCCCTCCACCGTTGATCACAGGTGATACATTTTAATCACGGTCACGATAAGCAAAATTTCGCATTCAACGGAGGATTTTAAAAAAACTATATGAAACAACACAACTTTTTATGTTTTGCTTTGCAAATAAAATCTAGATTACTCTGCAAATTTCACAATAACTGTCTAATAATCCGATACAGCTCATTATGATGATTCCTATCTTGCATTAAGTGTCAAATCCAAATAAATGATGAAAAAGTCACTATGGCTGTTAAGAGACGTAATGGGTGATGATTCATTAAAAGCCTGAAAACATCATGTTGTATGTTTTTTTACACATACAGGGCGGCGTTAAGAAATGAAAAAGTTTGAATATCACTGATTGCTGATATATAAATACAAACATCATAACTTTATTTTTTATCAGCAAGAATATTTTCATGTGTATTAATTTGTTTTAACATATATATGACTCATACCATTGCCTCTATTGTTAAGTTTCTTGGTATGAAATATGAAACTCGTTTGAGTCACCTTACTTTGCTGCTAACAGTCTGGAATGACCATTGTTAGGTTTCAGCTCTTTATTTACTGTAAAATAAATACATGATATTTATCAACTACTCCCACAGACTCACTCTTTATCTTTTCGAACATAAATAGTGGAATTTGTTCTTTCTGTGCATTAATAATAATAATAATTATGGATATCGATAGTTCGAGATACACTTGCATCATTATACTATGTCATATGGTAATAAGTTTTAATATATTTTTAAACATAATTATATTTCCATTCTAAGTATTATTCAGAAAGTCTTGGATTGTAGTTTTATAAGTTGACCAGTTTCTAATGAAGTTTATAATATTAATATCTTATACTTAAGCATACCTATAGAATGCCGGATTCTGGATATGAGCCGTATCGAGTGGTCAATGTCATTGACTTCGGTTACAGTGTTTATGGGTTTGAATCCTGATATGGAAAGTTTCATAAATTCGATTAATCTTTTATTATAATAAAGGCAATCTGAAATAGTAGAGGAAAAATAGGTCCACAACCAAACAAAGTGTTGATCAAATGTGGCTGTACTGTGCAACAATACAATTTTTCAATTATTTGTCAATGCGTAAACTATATGGTTGCTTTTTTTTTTATTTCCCTAGGGTACTCAACGTTGTACCCACCACCACCCGCTATGGCTTCACACTCTTCTTATAGGGTGTATTCCGTAGCGTAACAATGTTAGTCGTGTTCAAAATTTTGTCAGAAATTTCCTGAGAAGAAATTCCTCAAGACTTGGTTCCATTCACTACAGTGTGCAGAAAGTAAAAGTAAATAAATAATTAAGTGCTGTTGAAAGTATAAGCTTTTATCTATTCAATTCAACTCTTTTTCCAAAAGACGCAGAGAATTCTTTAAAAGCTCTATAATTTGCCTTAGATGCAACCAAGTCGGCATGACCGACGGGGCCGACAGATCCGACAGATAGTCGTATCGTCTTGAGCAATTTTTCCCGTTCGTTATTTAAGTCTGGACATTCCCAGAAGATGTGATCAGCATCCTGAATCATATACCCGCATTTACATTTAGGACTATTTACTAACCGGCCAAGCTGGAAGAGCTTGGCAGCGAAGTAACCATGGTTAGTTATGAATTGGCTGGTCCAGAAATTAGGAGTCAAAACTGGTTATCTCCATTCGCCATTTAACATTTGGAAAGAATTTAAAAGTTTGCCTCCCTTTAGAAGAATTCTCCCATCGAACCTGCCAAACTTTCATTGCAGCTTCTATCGTCACACTGCGTGCTGCAATTTTATAAGCTTTAAGATTTGTAAGGGTCTGGTCGAGGAGGAGGCAGTAACTGAATTTCTCCCACCTGGGACTCGACACTCGACAAACTTGAATGTGCAGGTCTAACGGAAGTATACCAGCCATGACCGGCAATGCATCCGTAGATGAGGATCTGTATGCTTTGGTTAGGGCTATCAACGCATTGCGTTGTCCACTTAGAAGGATTTTTTGTATCAAAAGAACGATGCATCATTTGTACCATGTGCTAGCGGCGTAGCTAGCAATCACCATGTATATGGCATTGTAAGCGATTTTAAGGGTACTAGATCTTAAGCCCCAATTTCTACCTGCTATGCGTGAGATTGAATAGAAGGCAGAAGTAGCCTTGCTCACTGATGTCTTGGCATGGTATGAAAAAGAAAGTCTGTCGTCTAGATAATAAGACCAAGGTAACTAACTTTTTCAGAAAATTTAACCGTCATAGTTCTCATGTGTATAGTGGGAGGTCTTTGTCTGCTTAGACCGATGCCACCCTTAAGAAAAATAGCTTCAGTTTTTTTGGGAACGAAAGACAGTTTGTTGGCGCCGCCCTAAGCTAGGATTGATGAAAGCGCCTCTTTTTCTGTCTTTTCTATACCCGCGCGACTATTTGCACTTACTGGAAGTAAGGCATCGTCTGTGTAGGCAAAAATACTGCTGTCAGGTGGAAGAGAGATGGACAGAATATCATCAAACAAAATGTTCCACAGCAAGGGACCAAGAACGGAACCCTGTGGACAGCCCATAGTGGTGTTTCGTTTTACAATCTGTTGTCCATTTCCATATAGAACCGATCTGCCATTGAAGTAGCTTTGGACCAAGGCATAGACATTTCCAGGTATTGTTCTCAGTCTAAGTTTGTGCAATATAAGCAATGCTTCTTGGCCACTTATATAAGGTTGCTTGATATTTTTTGTTCCAGTCACCGGTGGCGCTAGTAGACCTAACGAATGAACCGGACGATGAAAGGCCGGGCGAGTTCTCTTTTCCGCCGACAATCGATTCGAGTTCGACGTCATCTTTGAATTCAAATAGTACTGTGGGAGGAATCAACGGCAGCAGCAGCAGCAGCACTAGCAGTAATAGCACTAGTAACGGCCTAGGAAGGGCTTGCGGTAGAATTGTGCCTCCTCCGAGGCCTCCCAGACATCCTCATCCTCACCCGATACCGCAGCCTCCGCATTTGAACGTTTTTAGAGCAGCCAGGTGAGACCGAGTTTTCATTAATTTTTGGGTTAATTCCAAAATTTGAAATAAAACATCGTTATGTCAAAAGTAGTGAAGCTATAAAAATGTATTGTATGAACCGCTGAACATGATTTGGCAAACGATGATAGGACACGATGATAACAATTCATTCACTGGTGCATATTAAAAGTGTTCAGCTAACCTTTTTTTCTAACACGTGCCGCATAAAATGAATGTATATATGCAAACTGGATATATTTTTTGTGCTTTGTGATAAATGCTGAACAGAGTCTTAAAATCAAGTTAATAAATTGCCAGTCAGAATGCAACTTCTCAATAATTTAATATGATTTGTTTGCTTAAATTCAAATTACACCCAAGTGTGGGTGCTGTATCAGCAATTATAATGAAATCATCAGCTGGTATTTTTCATGTGTACTTTCTGATGAACCACAACAAAAATAATTCATTTCTGGATTGTATTGCAACGGAAGACAACGAACGGGTCCTTCAGCAAATGTAATAAGTAAATGTAAATTATTGAACAGAGGTCATATTACACCATGGCGGCACACTGTGCAACACTTAATACGGTCTATTTCTGAAGCCTTTTTAGGAATGGCATAAAAAATTGGTAGTGTTGATAATTGGTATAAGAACAAAAAGGCACATATTTTAGATTAGTCGAAGATTTTGTTTTTGATCAAACATTTCAAATACTACGTGACTTACAAAATATACAAATTTAACAATTAACTTTGTCCTTAATGATTGTGCATTTCATGATTCGATTTCCGTCAGAAATACTGCGATCCTTATTTACTAATATCTGGATAACTGAATCTGATTAATCATCTATTATATCAATCATCTATAGTATATTTAATTTATCGCTTTGTTTTAGGCTACGAATGGCGCCATGCCACCTCCCCGGACACGTTTGCCCGTCAGGTTCGGGATGCAGCGCTCCTCCTTCTCCTCACCCGCATCCTCATCCGCACCCTCATGCCCACTCGCATGCGCATCCTCACCCGCATCCCCACCCGGCACATTCGAATTATCCCCAAAGAACATGGACTCATGTTTTGACCCATCCACCGCATTATTCGCATTATTTCTTAGGTCAGTAAATTTTATTTTATAACATAATAAAATGAGACATATTTCTAATTACTTAATTTAATATGAACATTTTGCTCGTTGCATTACTTTACTATGGAGCTGGAAAAAATAATGTTATAATTATGCTTTTCAGATCGAAGGCGTGGCTTAGCGAGACCTCCGCTCGCTCACTCTCAAGTTGCCGGCGAGTCCACGAGTCTTCTGGGGTTGATCGGCCACTCTGTTCTGGGTGGCAGCGGCAACCTTTCCGCTTCTAATAACTCCGCAGCTCGATCCGGTTTCAGTCCACCTCCCGCCATGCCGGTCCCACCTTATGCTGTCCATGAGAGATTATGGCATCGGCAGCAGCATATGCAGGTAAACATTGTAATCAGGGCTTCGAACTGTTTTTTTTTTTTCGTTCCGGTTCAAGTAAAAAAATATATATAAAAATATATATGGAGCAGAGAAATTAAATGCTATGAAATATCCCTGTCATCAAGACGCAATCTAACTTTGATTAAACCTGATAGAAGAGCCCATTATTTTTTACTCTATGGGGAAGGCCGCCTTATTGCATTTTTAGCCCATACGATTTAAATAATATACCCGAACACGAAGTAATCGATGGTGGTCACGCCTAGGACAATCGAATGACAACTGACCTGGGGAGTAAGAACATGTTAACACGCGTTGAACCGAAAAAAAAATGATATTATTTTTTTGTTCGGTTCCAGGTTTCGTTCCGACAAAAATAACAGTTTTTCGTTTTCGGTTCAGTTTCGGTTCGAAGCCCTGATTGTAATCGATATAACAGTCAAAATTTGTATCAAATACCTTAATCGCTAATCATTATTATTTATTGTAGGAAATGCAGCGACGCAGTATGGTAGGATCAAACACATGCACAGTCGGTTCACAAACAGGAAATCCTGGTCCAATGCTTGGTCACCAGCCAACAGTAGTTTTCAGCAGATCAGAATTACTTCCACTCATGCCCGTAAGTGAAATGATTCACCGACTAAAATGTTTTTATTTTATTTTACTCAAAGATTGGAGACTAGCAATTTTTCTTTGTTGCTTTTTGATTAACCCTTCAGGCCCCGTTGACGTGCTGTGCACTCAAATAATAAACCACTCCCAGGGAAACTCGTGCAGACAATGGTCTGCCATATCTTCTATCTATAAGAGCAATAGTAAACCGATTTCGTTAAAATAGCTTGATTACTATAAAGAAGCTGTGACTAAGAAAGACGTCGACCGTATAACCGTTCTATATGTGTCTTTTATTATCTTTCCATTTTGTTTTCCTTTCATACACATAGTATTATGCTTTGAATTACTTCACTTTTTTATGAGCGTCCTTGTAGACCGCTATGACTTATTTCAGTATGATGTCGCCCACAGAGATCAAACGTTTGGCAACACATGCTATAAAGAAGAGATTCAAATTTGAGTTGTGATTATTTTTTATCATATTTGATTTGAAAAAGTTATCAACTAATGAATTGAACATTTTTTTTTTGAGCGTGCCTATGAGTTCGCGGCCGAAGCTTTTTAGGGTTACCGGTTAGGCAGCCCAAGTGATATTTTTCAATAGAAAAATACTTGAAAACCACTGGCGTCATACAGTGATTGGCCCGAATGTCACCAAATATGTTTGTCAGCAATTTTTAAGCTGGACGCATTATATTAGGTGGACCCGAAAGTATTCGCGTATTTTTTTTAAAAACTTCAATTTTATTTATTTCAAAAAATTTACAAGTAAATTATAAAACATAAGCTCCATCAATATTCAACACATCTTCCCATCGTTTTGGCAGATCTTCGATCCCTTTCGTAATTCGTAATGAATTATCCCCCTCATATCCCACCATATGCATAAAAGGACCTTTTTTATGGTCAATCCCGGCTTAGGCGTTGGAACTGGGGTTTCTTTCCGAGAAAGCCATTGTTTTTTGCGTCGTTTATTATCGTAAACGACCCATTTCTCGTCACCAGTTACAACGCTATTCAAGAAGGGACTATTTTTTTGTCTTGTAAGCAAGGAGAGGCACGTGTTGCGTCGCTCGTTCTTGTTGGCTTCGGTCAAGGCGTGCGGTACCCATACACCCATCCTATTCGTTTTACCGATGAGTTTTAAATGTGTTTGTACAGTGGTCCATGGGGATCTGAGTCTCAGCGACAATTCCTCGATTGTTTGTCGTGGATCCGACTCGATTAGAGATTTCAGCGCCTCATTGTCAAAATTTGAAGGCCTTCCGCATCTCGGCTCGTCAATTAAACTTCTGTTGCCCGATTTAAATTTTTGAAACCAATATTGACATCTGCGAGCTGTAACCACTTCACCATAAAGATCTTTGAGCGTTTTAGTAGTTTTTGTGGCATTCCAACCCAAATCAAAAAAAACCAGCATACAATGCCGGATGTGAACTTCGCTAGTTTCGGGTCTGGACATCTTACCCTTAACAATAAAAAAAAAATTTATGCACGAAAATAATGTTAAACCATAGTTCTACAAAAAAAAAAAACTTACACAGATGTTGCCGTCACCGTGTCCAGACACGAACTGAGGTAAACATATGGTCTCAAAAATACGCGAATACTTTCGGGTCCCCCTATTATTATTCATTGGAACTGAAAAAACGAAATTCGAGTTGCTCTCAAAGCATTAATAGAATAAAATTTTATTACAAAACATAATATTAATATCAACTTTCTGCTGTCTCCGTAAAATAAATATGTTACGTCCCTGGGACTGAAAACCTGCCTGAAGGAAAGAAATTTCTGCACACTTGTTGAATAAATTTGATATATAAATCTTTATGTATTATTACAGCTTCGTGAAAACATGGACCCCGCAGAAATGAATGCCTCCGGTGATGGGGAGTATTAGTAAGTGTATTTTTCTATTTAATTAGATTGAAAATATGAAATTTGTATTATGTACTATTGAAATCTCACACATTTGAAATTACTAAGATTTTTTTTTCATGTGTTAATGTTGGATTATTATAAATGCCATATCAATGGCTTAGTTCCATAGAACGATAACTAAAAAAAACGTTTTTTTGGGTTATATTTGCCATTATATTTAAATGCCCCTCTTCTTTCTTTTTCTTATTTTAAAAATATATGTGTAATTTTCAGTGACGGACGACACGTACATCATCACCTGTACCATTATCTACCGCCGCCACACCACCTGCATATTTCAATACAACCCACTTTGATGGTAAATATAAATTTTATTTTGTAGTTTTCTAACATAGCAGTGGCACTGAATTTAACTTGCTAGGTTTTGCAAGCCGGGCAATACTTATTTAAATAATCAGTTAAATATTATATTACATATAAAAGTGACATGCCTGATGTTAATAGTAATAATTGATAATTATTTGCCATTCGCGAATGAATGAATCCTACTGAATTAAGCTTTATTGAGAACAAGGACGGTTCATGTATAAGGTAAAGGGGCTCTGAACTCCCGTGTATATTTTCAAATACTAAGTGATTTTCAAACATATCAAGTCACTCATATTATATTCCTCGCGTATTTCCACTACAAAATATTGGAGGAAGAGACATTCATTAACATGCTTAGTGAATGTATACCTCATCAAAAAATAATAATACTCCAGAGCAATGTTCCCTCTAAGCTGCGCGCGTGCGCGGCCTCGCACAGGCTTGAAATCCCCCGCGCACTCGTCTCGGGTCCGCGCGCACTAAAATACAACTATCCAAACACAAAAGAAATTTTAAAATTGTAATAACCCTCATTTATGAATAGGATTCTCCCTTGTTCTGTTAAAACATGTGTCGAGGGTTGTAAATACGGCTGACCGAACTTTCTTTATTGCTTAACAACACCAGTGTTTCCATCCTAAAAATTTAATACATCTTTGAATGCGCCGATAAATTCTTTGAACTTGTTACTTTACAACGAAACAAAATCCAGATGACTTTTTTTAAATGAATGAAATTTACTAGGCCTAAGGTATAATATAATCCAGAAATCGTATTTTTTTTTCCAAAATATTTTGTCTACTTTGTGCCTTTGTAAAGTAAGTATTATGCTGTTGTTTTTTGGACTATTAAACGATTAAGCAATATTGGTGACATAAAAAAACGTTCGTTGGCTATTATTCTTAATACCTCTGACTTACTTGGCTCTATAGTTACTATGTTAGAAAATCTGTAACTGATGTTTGATATTTATTTTTAGTATTCCTATATACAGTAATACCCCGCTTAGCGCGACCCCGTTAAGCGCGGTTTCACTATAACGCGAATTTCAAATTTCACGCTCAAATGCCTCGCAGACTTACACCCAGAGACTTAAAAGTGTACGTAAAGTTCCTTCCACCAAACACTACGTCAATATTACAACCTATGGACCAGGGAGCAATAGCAAACTTCAAAGCTTATTACCGTCGCCGCACTTTTAGCCAACTAATTCATGAAACTGACGGGGAAGGAAGACAGTCTATGCGAGAGTGGTGGAAGTCATACAACATTATGAAGTCTATTCACAACATAGAAGAGGCTTGGAAGGAAGTTAAAATGAGTTGTATGAATAGGGTGTGGCGTAATCTTTGGCCAGATGTAGTGGAAGCACCTAGAAGAATTGTCCAGATGCAGAGACAAGTGCTTGAAGACATTGCTGCAATGATTGAGGGGTCTGAACTTGAAGATGTCACGGTAGAAGATCTCGTAGAACTTGTAGCAACGCACAACGATCCTATCAGCAATGAAGATTTGATCGAGTTACAGAATAATCCTATCTACGATGAGGAAGAACAGGTAGAAGAGAAAGTTTTATCTTCAGGGGAAATACAAAATGCACTTTCAAAAATTTATTCAGGTTTGGACATATTGCAGAGTATAGACAATAATGATGACCGTGTGTCAAACAATTAAAAACAGTGTTGGGTGTTATGAACGTATTTTACAAGAACGTACACAAATGCTACCCAAAAGACAATAGATGTATTTTTCCGTAAAAAATAAGAGTATGTATTGCATAAAGTGTTCTTAGAATTAAAGTGATTGATTAAAATGATTTGTATTTTTTTGTATTAAATTTTGACTATGTTTAATCATAAACCTCGATATACGCGAATTTCAGTTAACGCGATTTTTTTCGGAACGTATCCCTCGCGTAAAGCGGGGTATTACTGTATTAAAAATATTTTATTATCTCTTGTTGAATTTTTATAGCTCATTTAAAATCGGAATCGATTTTTATTTTCAAATTATCCAATCTTTCAGCTATTTACTTCGCTCTCATTTCTAGCAGTAAATAAATCTGTTTTTTTAGAATTCCTGATGAATATATGCTTGAACTATATGCTTTCGAATTTAAGATTTTTTCAAATCTTGAGTTATTTATTTTTTCCAAATTATTTCTCGAAACTATTGGTTATTTTAATCTATAAATCCATCTCCTAATAAATTTGAGTAACTATTTCTATCCAAATAGAAATTCCTATCCAACTTTTAAAGTTTTTTCGAATCGTTGCGAACATGCTGGAGATAATTTTAAATTTAATAACTTAAAAAAAAAAAAGGTATTATATCTATTAAATTATATCAAATAATATATCTATTTAAGAAATTATGGACAAAAATTAAAAAAATACATTTTGTGAAAATGTCGTAAAACCCGAAGCGTAATACGAAATTTATATATATACATGCATACTTAAAAAAAATATGTTTTTTTATTACATTTAATTACACAGACACAAGCACGAATTACCCTGGGATCGACTTTTCTATCTTAAGTTTTCTTGCGATCGACTTCTCACAGGATTCTTATAAGAAATTTATTTGGGGTTTTTTCCCTTATTCAAACTTAGAAATGTTTATTTTAAATGCGAAATACATATCATTAGATAGGTATGTGCTTAAAAAATAATTAAATTTTAGTATGTTTTATATTTAAATTATATATTTTTTCGAAATTCACGGAAGCTGTCGGGATCGACCAAGGTTTGCTTTGGGATCGACCGTTCGATCACGATCTACCGGTTGGACACCCATGAATTAAAGCATATGTGAGGCCTCAGGGGCAAATAAATTTGGAAGCCCTGTTTTACAGGTAACATAAAAACGTCAGAAAATGTCAAGTAAATAGCAAGAATCTAAACAATAAGTAAATGGGCTTTATTTAATAAGCTATTTTTCAGCCCCCTAAGATTTCGAGGGCCCAATCACTAGCCTCATTTTCTTATAGGGTTATCCGCCACTGTTTATAACATATCACTTGAAGATTGAATTGGTTTTTATTAATCCTTAGATATCGAAATGTTCAGCAACTCAGCGAAATATTTAAATATATCGCTAAGTTTTTCCAGAAGTACGAAAAGTTGTAAAGAATTCAAACTTAAACGGTTTCACTGAACAGTTGAAACAGAAACGCAATCCTCATCAAAATTTGCGATCGTTAATATCTTAATAATATTTGTTATAAAAACACGAAATAAATTAAAAATTGTACATTTAAATATTAAGTATAATGAAAATTAAATTTTGCTGTAGAAATTGATTTAGATGACGTGTATGAATATATGGATAAGTTGAGTAACAAGTGAAAAACTATGAAAAATGGTAATCACTTTATTAGCGACTTATTATTTGTTTCATTCCGTTTATTTTTCAAAATTTTATTTTATATAAAAAATGAAATTCTGTTTCACAACTAAATTGAATACACTTTATTTGATTCGGTTTATTAATTAAAACAATAAAATAAATTTTGATTTCTACCATGTTTTTATTTTACCATGCATATGAGAAAAAAATATTAAATGGTAATAATTTTAATTATGGAAAAAAAATAATGAGAATTTGCCGCGCACTTGTTGAATTGGCCTGCTCAGCTCTTAAATTTTCCGCACAGCAAACCCTTCGGCTTAGAGGGAACGTTGCTCCAGAGTGCATTCTACTATCTGCATTCTTTGGAAGAAACGGGTCTTGGTTTCATTGATTTTTATGATGCCATGCTATTATGTATTGTATTGTAATATGGCATATTCAGTTTCAAATATGAAAGAAAATCTACAATATTTTTCGAAAAATTTTATTTTTCAGACTATGCTCTTGCAATGTTGAGCGTAGAGAAGCAGTTAATATCGTCCATATCGGAATTTTATGCTTGTGTTATTGACATATTTTCGAAATTCATTTTTTTTTAAATGGATTTCTTTGATAAATAGGTCATATTGTGCACCCTAACATTCTTGTCACCAGCTGCCACTGATTGTGAATATAATTCACTAGTTCACCTCTGGAAATTCTTTGTTCATGTTGTTCATATAACTAAGCTTCCCTATACAAAAATTGTTACGAAAGATTAGATCAATTGAGCCCTCAAGAAGTGAAGTGACCCTAGTAGTAAAATTAGAAGAATCACACTTTTACTAGGTCTTTTGGTCAATGACGAATTTTTATTTGATGGAAATAACACAATTGCAGTGTGTATTTACCGAGCTTACTTCACTTTTACGATAATTTAAAACATGTAAAATATTATAATGCATTTAACTATTTTTTTACTGAATTACCACTTGGCTCACTTCACCTCTCAAGGGCTTAATTAAAATCACTTAATGAAATGATTCGCGTGAATCAAATTTGAGTGTTTATGAAAAACATATTCTCGTAATTAGTTCTTAATCTGTGTTTTGCGTTCAGCGTATCAGCATTTGGAAGTCGATTGTCCCTGTGTAATGTTGACTGCAGAATATTTTACTATAATTACCTTTCTCAAAAACAGGGCGCCGCTCGGGGTAATCCATCAATGCCGACTGATGAAAGCTTTCGCCTTCATCAATACCTGCGAGTGGTTGAAGCTCGGCGGGCCGGTGCTTATCGTGGAGCCACCCGAGATGTCATCGAGGGAAATACATTCTCGCATAAATATAGGAGACATCCACCAGCTGATGGAAATAATGAGGATGACGCTTTAGAGAAATGCACCATTTGCCTATCAGTGTTTGAAAATGATAACGATTGCAGGTACATTTTTTTGTAGATAACGTTCTGGACTTTAATTGTAATAACATATTGGTATGTTTTCTTAAAAAAGAAAAATATTATACAATACAGTGGTAGGTAACTTACTTATGGTAATAGACTGTTGTTTACCAATAATTGATTTATATTGCAGCTTTTATTAATTTCTTTGAATTATTCATTATCAATAATTTTTCGAACTTATATTTTACTCTCCTGCAAAATAAACATAAGTAGTTTACTACTTTATTTGATGAAGAAGACGATTTAAAGCCTAATTTAAAATGTTGCAGCAATAATATAGGTTAATAAGAGTAAATAAAAAAATCACAAATATATTACATTTTACTTTTCTCTTCCATCACGAAAATCACACCACGTGCAAATGAATAATAAAAAAAACAAATAATAGGATAAGCAGTTAATAAAATTTAGTTTTGAATTTTTTTAACATTTTTATTTAACACATAACATGGCTAAAATGTATTTCCATTTTCTAATTGAGAACGTAATTTTATCTTATATATTTGAATGTCCATTCTATTTTATTGCAGGCGACTCCCGTGTATGCATCTCTTCCACATGGAATGTGTCGACCAATGGCTTGCAACGAACAAACACTGCCCGATATGCCGGGTCGACATTGAGACTCATCTCAACAAAGACAGCTAAATATTTACAAATTTGACACAAAGGTAAATAAATTTTATCAGATTTGAATTTCTCTGTCAATGTATGGCACTTGATATAAATCTATACCTTTTCCTCAATTTACTCGGTACCCAAACAAATACTTGTGTCTAAATTTTATTTACTTGTTATTGGAGAAAACTAAAATATAGAATAATAGGAATTGATAACTTGTTCATTCCAGAGGTTTATGTTACTTAGATGTGACATGTGATTCACCTCCTAAACAAGCCTTTATATGTATTCTCGTTAAAAGTAAAGAATAATAATCAAAATTTATGCTGTAATTAATAATCCGACAATAGAGTTAGTCTGAGGATGTGAACTCAGTTGTTCAGTAATGATTTTCAATCAATAAAAAAGAGCCTCAACCCTGCTTGCCTCTTTCGACCAGTATGATTCTGGTGTCTCGGCAGCTGTCGAGTTCTATCCATAGGGTGTGCTGGCTGAGCTTAATGGTGTTGCCATGAATTATTATGGGAACAAGCAAAGTGATTGGTGGGGAATCTTGGACGTGCCGCGTGGTGGTCACACGATCCACAAATAGAATGAATGTGTTGAAAGAAGAAAAAGATTTTTTTCAACCATGTCAATCGAGTGATATCTATGTATATTAAGGTTTTTTCTATTTTTTTTTAAATTCTGAAACTTTAATACACCTTAAAATAAAAAATAACATTTCCTTTAAAAAAACACAAATGAAATTTTGAAATACAGTCCTACAAATTTATTTTTTATTCCAAAAACTGCAATGATTATTTTTAATCTCTTGTAAATTACTAAGTATGAATTGTACGTAAGCTTATTTTAAATAATATCAAACTTCTTTTATTTGCAGTTGTGTTTTATTGACATTAACCAGTTCTCCGGTGTCGTCCCCTTTGAGAATCTGCTCCATCTGCTGCGACTTGTTGATGGCCACCTCCTGCAAGTCGAGACTCTCCACCAGCAGCGAGTGGACAGATTCGTCTTCGCTTCGGCAGACTCTCACAGCTTGCTCTATCCGCTCGCAGATAGCGTCTGACGCAGCCGTGTTGCCGGACAGGAATGAAATTTCTGCCGCAGTCGTCGCCAACTTCTCCGCATACTCCATATAGCCTTGTAAAAAAATAATATATTACATGCGATAGTTTTCACTATTTTTATTTTATCTTTGAGAAGATATATTATATATGTAAGATATTTTTACTTCATTAACGGGATGAATGGAATGCGTTTGTAAATACTTATAGATTAACTGTTGAATTTTATATTCGAGCAAATTTTCACTGCTTTATTTTCAAGTGCAATAAACCATGTAACAAATACAACTACTTTTTCTAATGTTCTAATTTCAAAAATAATCTATATTTTCCTCTTTAAGCTGACTGTAATCCCATGTGTCGCCATTCTTTATACAAATTTATAGGATAAAACAATGGATGAATGAATGGGAGAAGACAATGTAATTAATAAAATAATATCCAATCGAAACTTCTCCTATTACTAGTAAAAAGTCACTTAAAGCGAACATATTCTGAACAATCAAAAGATTGCATCATCCACCTTTTTTAAAAACAGTTTGTTTTTTATGCCCATTGCCTCCCATCGTTTACTGTCATATTGCTAATGACAGCAGTTTATATCTCACATTCATTTTATCGGCTCGGTATAAAAAGTAAACGAAAGTCATTTTCTGTGGAACGTCGAATTTACTAGATATCGTTATCACTGTTGAAGGTGTATTATTTGCAAAGTAATCAATTTGACTTAAATAAACCACCGACTGAATCCATCAAAAATATTACTTATATCATTTAAAGATTTATAGGAGGAAGTCGACAATGCACTAGTAATCTTGTGATCAATGATGTTCGTTACGAAACAAACAGACTTCATTGCAATATTGCATCATTTTACATTGTTCACACTTTGATTAGTGATCAAAAGACTTATTAGCTTATTTCGTGCTGAGGTGGCTGGCTGACCTTTTTGTATCGTGGAGATTTATGGCCAGCCTATTTCTACCGTTACTATTTATAATATACTTTTTTTCACATATTTCAATGGTTGATAAAAAAATATCAACGTTAAGAATTCAAGGTATTGTTATAAACACCAATATGGCATTAGGCTTGTTCATTGTAGTAAGTAATGTAATTTTATATTATAACTGTAAGTAAATATAAATGTATTTTGAATTTTGGCTGTATTGTTCTTAGATTTATAATTTGAATTGAACTATTTTTACGTCAGTATATAGATTCAAAAAAATAATTAAATAGTGGTATATTTTGGTATAAAACAGGTTTTTGTACTGGTGGCAACCTCGATATGATTTGACTGTGGCAAGTTTCAAAATGTAAACTTACGTATTTCTTAGTTTGAAGTCACTAAGTTGTGGGAATTTTTGTGTTCAGACTCTTAGGTTTCATCGGTGAATATCAGCACAGCGAGACAAATGGTTTTTAAAAACCACAACCACTGTAGATAGGCAAAATTTACGTAACCTAGCTTGCTTTTTTTATATGAAAATATTCTCAACTTTCTTCTCAAGACAGACAAGACTCAGGAGTCATGAAAATATTCTTTTATGGTTTGTAAACACTCATACCGGGTCCACAATTAACATTGTTGGCTTCAGCTGTGGTGGTAATGGGTCCGAATCCTACTACGGACAGTTTCATAAATTAATTTTTCAATCGATTTATGAATTTCTGTTGGAAGGAGTGGATGTTTGTGATGCCTAAAATACACTCGCATCTATTTGATCCTACACTTGTAGCGTAGCGATTGCCCTGCTCTCTTCAAGAAAAAAAGAGAGGTTTTTGCGAGGACTCCCATATAGTTACCTGAATGACACATGATTACAAATTTCACAAGCCATCGATGGTTACACCCTTCAGTGAAAAATAATAAATTTAATGTTACGTGAATGAAATAAAATGGAAGCTATGCAAAGGTAACAGAAATGTCTTTCAAATGCTTTCTTGTAACAGGCATTCCTAAAAGAACGCACATTATATTGCAGAATAAAACATCACATTCAACCTAAATCATTTTCGAAATTAATTATTAATATTACATTTGTAATACATATATGCAACCTTAATTATTTAAAGATAAATGGGAATTAAAATACATATCCTAATTATCCCGTAAAATTACATGACTTTAAAGCCTATTACCAGTCTACGTAACATGTACATTTGCAAGCCAAAAAAATGTAATTCTCTACGTTATATTTTCTATTCCAATTGACCCAATTACGATGTGTTCAGAATTTTATTTTTCCTACTCACTTTGAGACTGACACAACCCAATAGAAGTATGAAATGGTGACAGTTTGATTTTACGCTTAATATTACAATAACAATATTTCACAAGAGCTTCAATGGCAAACTTGTAGATAATGAATATTATATAAATCAAATACACTGCCAATGCAACATCTTTCTTTGTTTGTGAGAAAGTAATTTGCATTAAATCGTTGTGATTCACAAGAATTGATGGCTGACGAACATGAGTGACTGAAAATATTTGGAATAATTTTAATTTTTACTCGAAATTATTATATTTGTAAAATTAGTTTTATTACAGAATTGCATTCAATATGTTATTCAATAGCAAGCTTTACACTGGAGCGCAATCATCCACAATTAGGTGACGTATGTTCTTTACGCCTACTGTGCATAAGGAACACTAGTCATCTAATCGTGGATGATTGTACCCCAGTGTAAAGCTTGCTAATGTGATATTATGATTTAGATTTGACAACAACTTGTGAAAGTATTTTTTAATTTACGAATAAGATCTGTTCCTAACAGAAGAAACAAACTTGGTTTCTTTTTATAAATTTAAAGGAGAAATTAAAATCATTTACCGTATCCATCACACTTAAGGAAAACTAAAAGACAGAGGTTAACAGTTTGCCAGCCAACGATTCGAACAATTTACATTAAGGCACTGCCAGTCAATTATATGGTTGTCTTGTTGATATGATTATTATATGTAAATATATACATATTAGGTATAGCAAATATCATTGAATAGTTTTTTAAAAATTTCATTTAACCTTTTTATAGATAAACACTTTTTCTTATCCCAGATCGGAGATCAATTATTATGACGAGACTACTGAATGCCTCAGAGTTGATCAATCGACGCAAACTGATATTATCATATGAAAAACAAAGAAATATATTTGTGAAGTTCACTATACATTTATGATACATAAAAGTTTCCGTGGATGGAATCTGCGAGGTTTTTTAGCATAGTTTCGGCGCACTGATGGGTTGGCACTCTGGAATTAAAAGGGTTAAATTTTACTTTGAAAAACTCTGTTTTGCTATTTGTGAATTTATATTGCGAATAACTAAAAAAATTGTAAATATGACTGTTAATGATCTTTTTGATATATTATAAATTCAAACGTTTTCGGTAACGTTTAACTATTTTATATTATCTCGCTGTAAAAATATTTCATTACAAATGAAAAGTCTGTAATAACTGTTAAAAAAAACTATAATTCTTCCATTTATTTTTGAAATAGTCCAATGCAACATTTTTTAGTCGTAAATATTTACGGTGATATTGTAAATAAAAAATATTAAGTCTCCAAAACTCTCTTTGTTACGTTTTATTGTATGCTCGATAGTCGTTTTTCGTAGGTTGTCTATTCTTACATAGAATAGTGCCTTGTGTGATGACCAAAACTACTTTTGTATTATGAATTAATCATAAGAATACATAATAATATATCTTAGTAATGTGAGTATAGCGTAACATAAACATCCGCATTCAATTCCATAAATAGATATTTTTGCTTGCATCGGTATCCTTTGGCATAATTCTGAAGACCACCGTCAACTTAAAATTCTTAGCTCTGAGTACTATTGCGATCAGTATGCAAATTCTCAATTAGAAGATTTTTAAAAAAATATTTTATACATTTTAGTAACTTGAAAAAATTTGAACTGTTCATCTTAAATCTTATTCATTCAAACATCATTTGTAAGGTATAGTTAAATACATTAACAATGTCTGTTTTTCAGTAAAGCAGTTAGATCTCACCGAGTTTACTGGTTTGAGGATAGATTATATTAAGGATATGATGGGGTATTGTTCTTCAATGATAATAAATTCATTTGTATCGCCAGTTTTTTCCCTTAATATATATTGAATGTTTTTTTTAACGCATTGAATTTTTGTAAATAACCATAGACTATAAATGTATTAATTTTTATTCTAAAACTTCACTTCCATTGCTATCTTTTTTTTGGAAACCAATATCCTAATTTTATAACTCAGTTTTTTTTCAATATAATAACGCAAAATGATACATAATCTTATAGAAAATGTTTTTACTTCAATAAGTGATGGATAGTGTTCTCAAATTTTAAAATGGTACGAAATACTAATTTCTATATCTTTGAGCAATTCTATTAAATAAAAGATATATTTGGAAATACTTCATCATAGGAATGAAGAATGTTTGTATTTTAAATCCAGGACATCACTAACATAAATAATATATTATTTTACATCTAACAAATCAAGTTATTCGGTTCAAGGCTGAGTAAATTTATTTAGAGCCTTTTAAATATATGTTAAAAATGAAATATCCAACCTATCTACTTACTTACAATCAATTTGAGTATATACTTTTTCAACCACTGAGCCACTACTTAGAGGGAATGAACATGATCTGATTATAATCCCATTTATTTTTGTACAAACTTAACGGTCATTAATTTAATTGACAGATGGTAGGCTTCACAAGAATTTAAATTATGAGCTGTAAAGTTAGTTTCTAACAAAATTTGTGTTCTTTATTTCAAAATGTGATAATGGTATATTTACTACGTGAGCGTTGTTTGCAAATCAACAAATCCAATAGAATTAACTTCATCTTGATGAAATTTACTATTTTGCATTATATAAAAAAATAAATAAAAAATCGAGTTATTTGTTCCCAATTTAACATAAATCAGTTTTTAAGTGATTAAAATAAATAAATTGCCGATAGAGTGGTAGGGTGTAATTGCAATCAGATAGTTCATAATTATTACTTTCATATAGGAGATGGTGTCTCCCCTCAGAAGAACCTCAATGTTTTCAACACTAATAGAAATTGATGAACTGTATTTTAACCGAAATGTTAAACAAAGGAGGTGAATTTAACTATAATATCTGTAATGTATTAAACGTAAGCATGACAACTTCATATGAATAACGTAAAGGGCATCGCATTAATTATTGTTTTTAAATTAATATTTTATATGTATGATAAGAGGGTTATGAATGTTTAGACATTATATTCGTTTAATAAATACTTTATGAAAATTTTCAGTGTTCAATTTATTCGTAACGATCAGCCCGATCAATTTCTGTTAGGAGGCATGGATGTTTTTGGCATCCCCCCACTATTTCAATCCTAAAATAATGGGGTGTAGCGAGAGTGATTAGCCAATTATTACTCTTGTCCTAGCAATATCCTTTCTATCCCTACTCTCTTCGAAAAAAAGAGGTCGGGCAACTGAGTAACACACAGTTCTCATAGAAAAACTTCTATTGAGATACTCCATTGGGAGTCAATATGCTACACATTAGCGGGATGTACACACGGGTGCACGAAAGACTTACTTTGCCATGGTAGAAAAAAGAATGATATTTCAGTACAATTTTTTTAAATGGTATCTGTTTGATTATATGGTAAAAAATGGTGCTCTTAGAAACAATGGTTGATCTAATGGGGATTAAATACAGTGGAACCCTGATATACCGTTCTCGCATTTTTCGTTTTCCTGCATCGATTGTTTATTTTTCATAGTCCCGGCCAAACACTCAAAAGAACAATGTAAAATAATCCCGCATTAATAGTTCCCAGATTTTCTCGATCTATTATCTAAATATTATCAGCCTGTCCCAATTAATATCCCGATTGACGGTTTATGTTAAATATTTCTTTTTTCGTTTATTAATAGTCTTACATCGCATCTGGTTGTGCGAATTTTTCTAATTCAAAAGTCAAAACTGGAGTGTCTAAGTGAAGAAAACTAAAACTCTAGCTGAGAAACTGAAAACAATTCAAGGCGTTGAAAAAATTTAGTAGAAAAACGACTCGAAAGGGTAAAAATCTTAACTTAGAAAAGTACATGTGTTTGAAGGGTGTTTGTCAAAATTGAAGTACCAAACTACAAATGGGCAACTTAGTATGTATTAAGCAATTAAAGAATACATTTATATATTCCCGCATTATTCGTTGTTTTATTACGGTCCCTTGAAAAACGTAGAATCGGGGTTTCACTGTAAATCAATAATTATTTCTTTAAGTAGGATTCTGAACCAAATAATTATCATTCATGTCTCAAAAGTTTTGGCAGCAACGATTTCAAAATGTTGGGTGATTGGCATCAATCAAAACACAGGGCTTTCCTACAACAATATTTATATTCACATATAAAAACCTTGGAATTTATAATATGGTGAGTCTCAATAGAAAATTAGAAATGTAAAATAAGTTTTCTTTGTGCTCATTTTCAGTGGGTGAGCTATGTAGACTTACTTGTAAGCATTTGAAGATTATGTTTTAGATCCAAAAGTTGACTTCGTGCATCTATTAAACGTTCCCAATGGTCGGGAGGAGTAACATTATCACCCCATTCAATGGCCTGTCTCATTAGACATATTTCTTGGGTAAGATATTCACGCATTCTAAAAGAAAGCATATTTTGTTTAATCATTTTTAAACACAACATTTTAATTACTTTTATATCAGGATAAATATAAATACAGAAAATGTCATATATGTTTGAATGCTTACCTACGGCTTGTGTCTTGTATTGCAACTAGAGTAACTGTTATTAATTGACTAGCAGAGTTAATATTTACGGTGCAAGCCTGTTTTATGAGAAATTCATGTTCCAGACTTTGACTGTCCCAATTAAAATTGTATGGAGTTGTTTCACAGTATGCAACCGCAAATCCAAATGCCGGCACGAAAGCACTCTTAGCAACGATCGACTTTTTAGCTGTATTCATACTTCTCCTAATGAAATTTACAGCTAACTGTGAACATTTAATAAACCTAAAAGAATTCATTTTGGATATTTTTAATGTCTCAACTTTTGTTGACAGACAGTCGCATATGCAGTATTGTCTCTGCGCATATGGACTGAATAAATATCTCGTAGAGTAACGTCACTGTCAAACATTAAGGTTATGTTATTGTTTTGGTTGCTATGTTGCCATTTTTATTCATTGCTACTATTTTTTTTAGCTGGTGCTTATTATCAAATCGTCGTGTTGATTTCAAATTATAAGGATTTGTTCATATTATATTTTCTTTTATTCTTTCAGTGGCGGATCCAGAAATTCTCCCAGGAGGGAGCCATTAAATTTGAAAATAAACATCATACATAAATAATACATAAAAAAAATATATCTATATAAAAAAGTCAATTAAGTATGTATTTTATAAAACATACAGCCGGATACAGGTGTGCCGCGGTCAAATACATAGTGAAAAAATATTTTGACCAAGAACTTTGGGTTGTGCTGTCAAATATCGAGCCAAATATAAAACTTTTGAGTTCATTGAAACAAGCACAGATATCACATTTATTAGTAATTATTCTATAATAATTATTAAGATTGCATAAAAGTAAATATATTATAGTTTTATGTATGTATACTTTTCAAATAAAAACGAAAATTTATTGTAAAATTTGTGGATTAATTTAATACCTAAATATTTTTGCTTTTGGTGTGCCGCGGAATTCTAGGAAGAATTTTGGTGTGTCGTAGGTGACAAAAGGTTGCGGAGCACTGAACTAAACGATTAAAGAGCCCGTTTTACAGTAAAGTTTTAATAAATTAGAAACATGGTAAATAGATTCTCTTAAAAGAAGGGCCATGGACACCAAAGGCCACCCCTTTGGATCCGCCAATGTTTGCTCTAAATGTCTAAAAGTTTGAAAAAAGTATTTTATATATAATACTAGCTGACCCGGCATGCGTTGCAATGCCACTCAAAGAAAGAAAATGTTTGTGTTTTAATTATGTTTATTGAAGTGCTTTTGGATATATTTTGTTTTTTTGTCTGGTGCGTATATGAATAGATCTTAAGGTTTTTCAACGCGTGAGCAGGCCAGATACAGCTGTCCATGTGTAAAGCATGGATTTTTAAAATTTAGTCCACACACTTGTAGCGATTGGCCAAATGCGAGTCGCACCGGAAACTGCAAACATTTTAATTCTAATGGCCTATCTGTCGGAATTATTGAGATGCTTGGCAACAGTACATCGTATCCTTTAAATTTTCCATTTAAAATTGAAGTTTAGAGGATATTGTTCATTAATTTTTCACTGAAAGCCTGGTACCGTTGCAAAGTCGTGGTGGATTTATATTTCGGAGAAGAATGATAGGTACGCCAATTTTCAGTGTTAAAAGGTGCGGTAGCATGCCTGGCAAATCAAGTGAGTTTAAGAATTCTGTTGGATAATTGACAACTTCGTCTTGATCAATTTATAGTATCGATGGACTTATACGTTGTTTCTTTGCCTGGTATTTCGTTTTGAATCCTGAAGTTGATGGCATTATCATCGTTGTTTTTGACTGCTAATATTACACGTTCACTGAGCCACTGATGATTTTTGTAATTCTGTGCGATATTTTGGAAAACTTTGTGCATCAATTCGCTTATGGTTCCTGTAATTTTACAGAAGCTTGGTGGCAATGTCATACATTGTGTGGATTCATCGATTTCCATTTTTCCATTCGCAATTTCCGACAATTGTTTTTTGAAACGTTCAGCGGATGCGTCATATTGTAATTCTACACGCATATTAGCTTTCAAATGCAATTTCTGCACATGTCTGTGTACTGTGTGTATATTGTATCAATAAAAGATTTTTTGAAAGGGTGCTTCAATAACAAAATAAGACTAACTTCCAGTCGTAACTTTTTGATAATTTTATTTGTATCTTATGCCAATCAAATTTAACAGAAGAATTTTATACCAGGTACACAAGCAATTCTAAGATTAATCTTCTTTTCAGATAAGCGTTTATTTAATTGCCTTAAATACGAGTTATTTCAACAATTTAATGGTTAGTCTAACGCAGAAAAAAAATTGGCACGGCTCTTTAAAGTCACAGCTTTATTGACAATGGGTATTATATCTAACAGCTGTTTAACTACTTGATTTAGGACTATCTTAATTATAAATTGATATGAAAAATCTCTCGTATCATCAACAAATCGTAGAAAATAATAATGTTTTTTGGCAAACTACACAATGAGAAAAGCTGAAAGCGTTCTTGTTCATTGCTACATTGCCTACCGATTAGAGGAAAATATTTCGATTTTATAACATTCACATACATACTACTATCTTCTTTGGAGAGAAAAACGATAAAACGTATTAGTTATTCATTTAGATATTTCGATTTAGTACATTTGAGAATTTAATTTTTTATTTTGATAATTGTATTCTAAGTATTATTTTAAAGTTCAAAATAAATTGTATCCATCATAACATATTTGAATTGCACCAAGCACATTTAGTTGAAATCTTAAATTGTATCTCAAATACCTTAAAATACATATATTTTTTTATAATCTCCACAGCTCGGATAAAATACTTGAAAAAGAATATTGCTACCCCAAAAACATCGTCGAAGATAATAAGCACTCCACGTGAGGGCTATGTGGTTGTTCTCAGCGGTGAGCTGCTGATATGTTAACAAGGGGTTCGGTAAATCTCCTTAAAAGCCTTTACACCATAGATGACGGATATCCTGTGGCCCGTTGGCTGCATGCTGCCCGTTGGGCTTTTTTGTGGCCATTGATAAAATAGAATATGTGAATAAGTACACCGAGTGTATTGGAAACAACCTTTCAACATTTTAAAGTTATTTCATCCTTAAACTTTGTATCATATTTTAATAGAAAATATTATTTTACATGATTTTTTTTACGTTTTTATGTTATCTGAACAACAGGGCCTCCAAATTTTGTCACGCCTGCGGCCTCTCATGTGATTAGTCCACAACTGCTTAGAGAATAAATCGCAGAAGTCCATTTTTTAACTTTTGCGGTTTCAATATGTAGAAATTTATATTTTATTTTTATTAAGATTTCAAAATAGTGGACCTTGATGGAAAGACTATTAAAAAAATATCGACGTGCTATTAAAAAAAAGACGAATGCTTTACGTAAAAATTAGCCCGGTGAAGTACAAACATATACAAATTATAAAACAGTGACCTCGGCAATTTTATGGTAGAACTCTACACAATTCCTCATCCTGTTGATGACCAAACAATGAATAATTCTTATTTAGTTAGTTTCTTAAATACACTTATTTAAATTACTGTGGCATCTTTATTGGCATGCTGGTTCTTCACCTTGGGAGAACAAACAATTCATGTCCACGATTTCTCAAAAAATACTCAGGAACATTTAGCTACACATTCTCAAGAATGGTGGGATTCTCATTTTGGCCTCGTATAAGCCGAAAGAAATATATGGGCAGGTACATTTCTCTCCGAACGTTCAAACTATTAAAGTTTAGCACGTCTAAGAGAAAATCAGTTTGATAAAGCCATGGGTAATATCCATACACCCTCGTATAGAGAAGTCTCAAAAATTTCTTCAGAATCTTCTTCACCATAAGGGTATATTTCGAGCCTCTTGGGGCCCAAACAATCGACCTACTCTTAAGTCTGCTTTGAACCAAAGCGTTGTACAATAACATTACAATTTCAACTCCGGAAAAGACCCTGGTGGTACGGATGATAAAGCCCAAAATTTGTAATGCTTTAATGGATAGTAAGCCTAAATATTTATGAACACTTACTTAAATTTTATTGTTTTGGTGTGTAATTATTATTTTTGTTGCAGTATAATCAACACGAAAAATATATTTTTTCGACCCTGATTGGATAAAATGTCATTTCAAGCTCTGGTGTGAATCGTTTTGATTCTTGAAATTATAAAAATGTAAAATAAAATATATCAGGATATCTTTCGTGCGATTAAAACATTTTTATTTTTAAAACAAACATTGAGGGCACTTGTTAATAGTAGTTAGTCAATTATCATCGTTAATACAGGTTTTGACAAGGAAAATAACGACATTGAATCGGAAACAGATTCTTGAGTATTATTATTCTCAGCGAAGTAAATAAGTACTGATAGATGTCTCTGCAATCACGCAATCACGCAACGACCCAAAACCTTGCAAAATGATTGTATTCCTTAATTTATTACTAATTGGGGATGATGCAGAATGTTTTTTCTTGTTTTGGGGATAGTTTTCAGGCTAGATGGTGCTGCGTTTCCCAGGGAAATGTGACCGCGTCTCAGATCCGGCGACCTTATATGGCGCCGGTGTGATGTCGCATAGTCCAGAAATAAAGTCTCACACCGACTTGAAAGATAGCGTGGCGCTTCGGATCAAGCTTTGCCATTCAATTATTATTTTCTCACTTGCTTTTTTATTATTAACGGGATTACTTCAAAAGATTTTGTATTACTGTTAATCGCTTGGTGTTTATAAATTTAAATGTTTACTGTAATAGTTTTATTGTAATACCTAGCTGCGGCTGAGTCTAAATCTAGTTAATAATGTTCTAATTTCAAATTATGATACGTCAGTGTGCACTTCGTGTTCATTAATTACAATTATAATTTGAAAATATGGGTACATAGGTAATCTAATAAAGGGTTATTGTTATAAATAACCATTTAAGATAAATTAAAATTGAAAAATTTAATGTCATTTTATTTAATTACAATTTTAAGCAAGTAAATATTAGAAGGATCTGGGTTCGATTCCCAGTCAGATCACAATAAACTTTGAGAATTATTCAATTCAAAATTGTGATCGAAGACTGGGTCTATGTGATGTCAATTCACATCATTTCCTCTCCTCCCATCCTTCTGATCCTTTAATAACTGGGTGTAGCAATAGCGATTAGCCAACCACTAGTCCTGTTCTAGCCTTATCCTTCTTTCCCTACTACTCACTATGAAAAAAGTGAGGTTGAGCAACCGAGTAACAAAGAGTTCTCGTAGAAAAAACTTCTGTTGAGATACCTCCATTAGGAGGCCATATGCTCCACATTGAGAGCGGACATGGATTAATTTTTTTAAAAAAATCTGTAAAGCAAGACTTCCATTCTGTGGCGTAACTAAAAAATCTGGGCCCATATTTAACAGTTATCAAGGGGTCTCTATTTTTTGTATTACAAAAATAAAATTTACGCTAAGAAGAGGAAAATTCGAGTTGTAAATTTCCAACTGTCAACGGATTAGGAACAGTATACGTATTTTTCCGAGAATTTTTTTCTGGGGATAATAATAAAAAAATCATTTACTGCTATTGTACAGTCGACAAAGCTTATCGCCATTTACTCGTTTGGTAAAGACCTTTTTTTGAAAATTTAAATATGGATACAAATTTGGGGCCCAGTGAGTCCAAGTTTAGCTTAGTACAGGGGTTCACAAACGTGTTCGTCATAGGGACAATTTTGAAAGCAAAAATATTTGGCGGGCCATCTTTTTTTTAATATTTCCTGTTTCTAGAAAGCATAAGACATTTTTTTTTATATATATTAAAATTTTTTATTCATTGAATTTATGCAGTTGTTTGTTTGCAACTAAATCCTGCAATCTAGGTTTAAATTTAGAGGTGTGAATACGCAAAACAGAAGCGTTATGGTTGGTGATAATGGTGATCTTAAGTATTATTTATTAACCCCATTGTAAAAAAAAATGTTCACAAATAAAAATGGACAATTTTAAATAAAGAAAGCGCATGTTTTATAACTAGCAACATGTCGGACCATTAATTCTTGTTAAAGCATGTTTAATATTCCGTAGGAAAAAAAAAATAATATCTAGATTTTAAAGAAATCTCGCGGGACACGCCAAAAAGTCACGCAGGACACACTTTGCGAACCCCTGGTTTAGTATATCGTAGGATGGTAAACTAATTTAAGAAAATTTTGTGTCTTACTGAGTACTGACATTTTATGCACAATTTATGACATCGCTGACCTTTATATATTTTATGGCCATACATCGATGAGTTATTAGCAACGAAAAATTACATTAATTCTATTTGATCTGCAAGTTTATTTCATCGTGTATTTTTATGCGCAGAAACTTTATTATCATTAAACGAAGAGCTAGTTATAATAACAAAATTGCTTATAAACCAATATTTCAATCTTCAAAATCATATAAACAGTCTCGCTTAAAATAACAAACGGACGCAACGTCGATAAGACCTGTAAGAAAAATCTTTCACACAACCTGTAAATAATTACAGTTGTTTATTTGAGATGCTATTTTCCTAACAAAAAAGAAAGGTGTCTACTTAATAAGATAGGAAGTGCGCAAAAAAAATGCATTAAATCACACAATTTTTTAAAACTTTATTCCAGTGTCACTTTAAAAAAATGCGTTTTTTCGCTAGCAGAATATTTTTTCAACCGACAGTTTTTCAAAAATATTACGTTATTTCAAGATGGTTGGTTACCAAGCTAAATCCGTAGAAACAGTGGTGTCTATTGATTGAATGAAATACATACCGAGGATACGAGATTAATAGAAGATTAAAAGGATTAAAATTAATATGATTTTATTCAATCTGAGAATGTCACAAAAAGAGGAAAAATAATATACCCATTATAACAAGCATATATAAAATGTTATAATTTATTCAATAAAAAATGAATTGGTTATGTTGACTTTTTATAATTTAAAAACATATTAATTTTCTTACTATCTCGACATCGTAAATTTTTTTATTACAAACGGTAAATATCATGACTATTTATAAACCATTTTCATGTTTATAATATATCTCAATAAAAATATGATTTGAAATAGTGTAATTATAATAAGATTTTTTTACTATATGAGGATTATAAGTTTTAATTTCTCGCACGAAAATAATGGATTAATAACACAAGTTAACACAAAACGAGGAACGATGTTCTCTTAATTGAAATGAGTACATATATTGATGTTTACGGGAAATTTTTCAATGGATATTACATTTCAAAAAGTACGTTCGGCCGTATCTCAAAGAAGTCTGAATGATTGGCTGACCTATTCATGTCGAGAAAAATTGTGGCCGTAGATGATACTCTATTAGAATTAGACAGTCGCGGAAAACTGCCGGCGACTGTTTTTCTGCCAGTAGGTCAGGCGACTCCCATACCAACTGATAGGTCGAAAAAGTGTCCCGTATTACACTTGGCCGAATTCCCACCAGTTGACCTAAACCAGTTTACGAGACACATTTTTCTCATCTGAACCACATAACCATGACCAAACTGTAAGAACGCACTTTATTGTTCACATAAAGTAAGAACGAACCGCTGAAACGAAGCAGTTTTTTTTTCAATTTAAATTTGAGATCCTAACCATAGGTGTTTGTGATGTTTTTTGCCTTCAAGTTAATCTCGCGCGACTTTTGAAAATTCTCATTGCATAAAAATATAGCACTGTTGTTATGTCTCAAAAAATATATTTCTATATATCTCTTGTGATATATTGTGGACATGTCCGAGAAAGTGAACATTAGTGAGTTTATATAATCTCATTATCTTAATGCTTAGTATAAATACCGAACATACTCGGTATACTTACTAATTAGTCGTTTTACAAACATTGTAAATCATATTTCAATTCTTAGGAATCGTTAAGTAATTAATCATTGAACATTTTGTCAAGCTCGTGGATTCCTGTATTCAACAATAAATAGGTATACAACATCTGCATCTCATTTTGCAAGTATTAAAATAACATAGGTCCTAAGAATTTTACATATTTAACATGATTTACTACCTCAAGCTTCAGAATCGGAAATGTCAAACGGTGGATAGACTTTTTTCCAGTAAAGGTATACCCGGTGGATTATTTTACTGTGATAAAACAGATATTCGACAAAGAAAGTTAAAATTTAATCGACGTTAATGTGTTTACTTTATATTGCACAGATGAGAAGGCGTCATACATTATACTCCTGATTATCCGTTGGCGGACTATCCGGTTTCCGGACTTACATATATGTTTAAAAAAATATGAGTAGTTCAAAATAAGTTGTATGCATTTGGGAATAGCGCTGCAGGTCATAAATCATTTTGAAAAACATGAGCTACGGCATTGATGAGTGGTTATAATATGATTCATGTGAATCAGGTTTTCAAATAATGAGTGAGGTGAATATTATTTCTAACCTCGCTCAACCGTAAGACAATGAGACTAAGGCTGAAAGTGAGGAAGAAGAAATTATTAGTCGCGTTAGTCACAATACGGTACTGACTTGATACTTAATTAGAGTACATCGACCGACTATAATGATATAACAGCTCTGAGAAAAATGATATTAGAAAATCATTAAAAGATTCAAACAAACAAACTTAAATCTCGAATTTAAAAATATATTACACTCCATGAAATATACAGTAAGAATGTGTTAATTTAAGATATTAAACACAAATATTTGCAAATGGAATTACTGTATATTTCATATTTTTGTCTTTGTATGCAAAAATTCAATATAAAAATATCGTTAACGGGTATTTTAACACGTGAAATTTTTTTTTTTTGATTTAGTGAATATTTATTTTTGGAATATTAAATAATTTAAGAACCGGTACATCAATTTCTAGAAATTTTACATAATGTATACTTATTTTATAATTGATAAATAAATAGATACGACGAAAATATTGTTTTCAACTTGTTTTGATTTTTCCTGTTCTGTTTAGATATTTAGTATTTTTTTAGCCATGTTTGCTTCCAATGTGAAACATTTAGATTCCTAATACAACATATTATCTCAACATAACGTTTCTACGAGAACTGCTTATTACTAAGTATGCTCAACCTCTATTTTTAAGAGAGTAAGACATAGAAAGAAAGGGCGAGTACAGTACTAGTGGTTAACTAATCGCTCTATCTATGCCCCGTTTTTAGAATCAGATTAGTGGGACGGACATCAAAGACATTATCCATCCTTTAAAATTAAAATCCTTAGATTGATTAAAAAAAACTTTCTGCCTCAGGATTTGAGCCCGTGAGCATTGTCACCAACAACGTTGACCACTCTACCACGTAGTCGACTAAGTGCGTAATGAAATGTATTTTCAAACATAAATTAGTGTATCTCGTAATTTCTTGTAAGCAGAATGAACATCAATTATCGTAAAGCTCATATAATACTAATAAACGTGTGTATTAATTATACTGTGGTCTAGCAGTGGCGGTTCTAGGTAGTGGGCTAGGTGGGCTAAGCCCGACCTGCATTTTTCACCCAAAACTTTAGATGGCTGAATAAAAATGAACAGCAATTCGGCCGCTGAACAAAATAAATACATTTATAAGCGTCACTAACCTTCCCCAAATGAATATAATATCTTTGTTTAAATTTTCCTTTATCAATATAAGACAATGGCATGTCTACCTACAATAATATTCTCGATTGTTTTTTATTACAATTTTAAGCTGAGCCGGCATAAAAAAAACAATAACCCTATAAATAATTCATAGAGAACCTTCAACGTGACGTCAGTCTGGCAACACCTATGTACATGCTATTGGTCAGGGGCTACGGCTTTCTAGCCCAAAACCATAGACAATATTTCTTTACACTGGAACGCAATCTAGCACGATTCGATTTTGTTTGTATTTGTATGTACGGAAACGTCATCAAACACACAGGACTGTATTTCAAATTTACTGGCTTCTGTCATTCATCGGGGGCTAAATTGGAATTAGTCCATGGCCCATACAAACATACCAATATCTTTGTATTCTATGAAAGTGACAGGTATCGAATCTCAGTGACAGTTCTGTATTGCTTTTTTTACTTGTTATTTCACTTTGAAAGAGACAAATTTAAGGTCACGTATTATTATTTCTTATTTACATTAGCATTGATTGTATTATATAGTAATTTATGCTTTGCAGTAGTGTCGTAGTATTTGTTAATTTGCTTGTAGATTAATGTATAAGATGAAGTGGAAGCATGCAAAATTTCGTAAATAGTATACAATGCTATGCTTTTCTCTAGTCCACCCAAGATTTCAGGTCAGGAACCGCCACTGTGGTCTAGTATCTGTTAAGCACTTGTTATGCACTGAAACTTTACCCTATTGATCATGTGGGGCTTAAGATAAAATTTCAGACAATAATACATTTCAATTTGAGATCTTGGGCATGGGTTTTTGTGATGTCTCTTCTACGCGAGTTGCCTCAGATTGGCATTAAAACAATCTCTCATTTGAATTGATATCGTCTGATCTCCACATTTAAAAACATCTGTCACTTTGTCTGTTTGCCAGATATTATTAAAATAAATGCTTTTAAACAATTTATTGCAATGTTTCATCCCATAGTACTTTATTTAGAATAACTGAATTTACTTACATAGAAAGAATAAAAAATATGGTTAGCAGGGTGTTTTATATTGTTTACAACTAATTTAAAATGTTTTCCCGCACACAAAAAATAATTTGTTTGTTTATCTAGATGGCATCAGATTTAAAAAGGACATTAAATATTTAATAAATCACTATATAAATCAAAAACAATACTTAAAGGGTGACAAGAAAAATGCCAAGAGAATTAATTGTCAAGGAAACTTATGAATGAGCAGCGGCATAGTGTAAAAAAGTTACATCGCTGAAATATGTACATATATGAGAAGTATGTTATATTATTGAAGGCCTAATTTTTTTTATGTGTGGCTTTCGAATCTTATCGGAAGATAGGAACGTAAACAATAAGCTACAGGTATTCTTTCACACTTCAACATCTTCTGGGACGCTTATAATGTATACACATGAAGATAGGTAAGCATTGATTGTCTCCCAGATTCTAAATTGGTTCAGTCATAAAGTCAGTAAGATGGCGAATTTAGAGCAAAAACTGGAAACACTTTCTATATTTAGTTCACCGTATACTTGAAAATTATTTAGATGTCGGCGAATTTTCGTGACGCAGGCGGTGATCATTGGCCATCGCTTAGTTTCATTGTAACATATTATTATCTATTTTTCGAGATAAATTAGTTTATACGCAAATTTTTAACGCGATGGCGATTTGAATTAAGGACAAATATTTATGGCCTACGACTCGTACACCGTTAAAGTTATCTAGATTATTTATGGAATATTCATATATTTGTGAACAAATGTTTGAATGAATGTAATTTTAAAGATATAACAATGTATATTAATTATTATGGTTGATTTTAACAATTATTCAAAAATGAAATCAACAACTTTTGGATTAAAAATTGCAAAAACAAATATTTTAATGTTTTTTTTTCTTTTCAAAAATTATTACGAATTTATCGGAAAAAGCAATATTTTTATGTATATTATTTATAATGTATTTATATATAGTTGCAATACAATAAATAAACTTTCTATGCTAGTAAATTCATACTGGAAATCATTTTTAAATTTATTAATGGGTAATTTATATAATCTTCTTTTCAAATTGTTTTTAAATTTTGACAAAAAGAATAATGTTGTATGGGCAAAATCAAATTGACGTATTAAATTTATTGGTATCATATTATATACTATGCAATTATATTAAATTGAAGTTTCTCTAAATATCTGAGGTGAGCATTGCAATAATTTTATGTACCCATTGCTCATTTGTAATCGATTGAAGATTGATAAAAATAATAACTGTCAATCTTTTATTCGGGACTGTGCCTGCCAGGTGCAATTATTTGAAAGCTAGAGACCTGAACTGTTCTACTGCTGACCAGAAAATAAGTGTGCTACGCACGTAGCCCGGAGCTTTAACCAGCGAAAAATCTCGCAATAGAGACTCATCTCTTTGGAAGGGGATACATCCAGGGGTCCTGACTTCGCACCAAAGCAGTAACCGTCCGACCAGCGATGCTGCGCTGTCTCCGAAAATAAGTGCGTTTCGTTTTTTCGCAACCCCGGCATATTAATGTTGTGTGAATTATTATTGGCAACGAATGCTGAACCGACACACTTGCATTCAAATACCATTATCGATAATTGCGTAACCCTTAAATAGATCATAATCCAATATGGCCGAAAGCGCATTCCATTTTCAAATGAGATTTTAAAACTCACAGTAGATTAAATTCATTTCATTTGCACATTTTTAAAGTTCGTTCATTTTGCAATCGTTTATTTTTTCATTTAAATTATTTTTAATTTTCATAAAAAAACTTTTAGCTCATTTTCAATGGTCGGGTAAATATTTTTACGAGCTTTTGCTAAGTAAATTTATTTAGATCATCATTGCAGAGGAGCTATTTCGGATAATATTTTGTTTCAGTAAATGTGGAAGACGGCAGATTGTGAAGCGGTCGAGTGAGTGTGTGTGTTTTGTGTGTGTGTGCTGGTTGGGAAACCCGCCCTAGGCGGGAAAAACTTAAAAATGGCGATGTGGACTGAAAAGTGTAATTTATGGCGGTTTTTATTATGGTCGCTCCTCGTAGTCGGGACCTTGTCAATATGTATTCAAGGTAAGCCAGCATACATCAAAATATTTTTTAAAGCTTTCAATAAACGTTTTATTGCTTCAATACATTCATTGCAATAGTCTCAAAGGAAAAACATTTTTAAATTCTTTTATATATTTTTCAATTCGATATCACATTCCTTCGTGTCGGTTGAATAAAATATTCGGTCAGGTTTAGTTACACGAAACTTTTTGCGCTTTCTATTTTTATGCGATACCGTAATGAAATTATGTAAAGACATTTTATTTTTATTCGAGCCTGTTGCGTTGCGACCTGGGAGACTCGAGCGCGAATGTTGCCAGACTATTCCACGTATTCTATAATAGCCTGGTCACTCTGTATTATCTACTGGCAAATGGAGATTTCTTGTAGGCGGCATTTTATAGATCAATTAAAATTTTTCAATCACTCTCTTTGGCAAGGAAAAACAATTACGATACTATTCGATACGAAATATCAATCATTCGGAATATGAAAATATGAACCTCAAAGAACATCACCAAATGAAATAACATTTTAAGCTTATACAAATTAAACGAGTGGGTTTTCTTCGGTTGCGCGTTTAAGTGCTCAACAACTCAAGTGGAAAGTTTCAGTCGATTTGTTGATTTGTATTTAAAAACTGTTACATCACCCATCCTTTATTCTAACCCTCGATAAAGTTCAGCGACTGTCATGCAAAAAAAATCTTTAAAACTCCATGTGTTAAAATGCTCCATTCGATGTCCATATGTTCAACATTGGTTTGAATATATACATTTGTACGTATGCTGTAGTATTAAAAGAAAATTCACGCACGCACAATAAAAACCATAACGTTTACACTTATAACATAAAAGTAAAAACACACGTGGGCGATCCATATAATGTGCAAATATTAGCTTAGAATTAGCCTCTCTCCAATAAGAGAAATTCTAGGCTGACTCCTCTAAAAAATTTGTTATATGAAAACGTTATTTTCATTTCTATTGTATGTATACGCTTATGATGAACAGAAAAAATCAGTATTCACAGCATATTCACTGACTGATTGCACCACGTGATAATAAATAATGCGAACAAAAACTCCATCTGACTTGATTACTTACGGGTAAATTTCTGCAAAACCTGGAATGCGATCGTAATAAAAACATTAAAATGGGCAATGAAAGTAAGCAAAGAGATGGATAACTTTAGGACTAAAAAACTTACATTAAATTGCATCTCCTTTCTGCAGAAATATAATAATTGATATAAAATTAAATTTGATAACTTTGTTAATCCATTGAATGTGTTATAAATCAAGACACGTGCTTTGCATATTTAGGAAGTCTGAAGATGTCTTTTAAAGAGTCGACACACGTAACACATAATGGAATAACAAAATTGCTAAACTTGATTTTATATGCAAAATTAATTTCAACAAAGCTAACTCCGAATGCATCGAAAAGATCTTTATTAAATCACGCATCAAGGGTAACTTTGTAAATAATTAGAAAGCCGTATAAAACAGTAATATAACATGAAAAATTTCAAGATCATTAGAGATGCAAATTCATAAACCACCAGATAAATAAAATCTTAATTACCGAGTTTATTTAGACCAGGTGCTGTGTGGTTTTATTTTTCTTTAACCTTGATTCAACTTTTTGTAATATACACAAATTTATATTTCAAATATACTTAAATTTTTTGACACATTTATAAATGAGAATGTTAAATATTTAGAAAAAAAACTATACTCTTATTAGAAATGAGGTATTTGAAAAGAGCTGGCTAAAAGTCTGTCGTACAACCACTTTTCCTTTTTAATTCGGATATAGACATGAGTTTTGAAAATAATTCGTAAACTCCCTTCGGCTAGATTCAGAGTCAGATTTGGTGGGTAGAAAGAAGTCACATACGTCCACATCATTGGATATATCTACGGGTAGACTAAAAAAACAATGTATGAACTTGACTTCCGAACCAGGTCAAACAAAACTCAAAAGCGAAATAATCTGAGTAAAATTTTCCACTACAGATTTGAAATAAATCAACATTTCACGAATCATATATTTCGAGCAAAGGGTCGAATTCCCATTTTTATAAAAAAAACATTCGTTTATATTATTATAGCAAGGCCGATTTATAAAAGACATTGAATTTTTGAGCTTTGTAATTCAGCGAAGCTATTCATGTTTTTCGCGGGGAAACGACCATGGCCCATATCCCTAACACCACTACGGCGATAGGAATTTTACCAAAACTTTTTTTTTTTGTTAAAATGAGCATTCATAATAATTCTAACATAATTGTATTCACGAGAAGAAGAAGCTAGCATATTAATAGATCGTAAAGCTCTGTCCACAATTTTTTTCATATATTATTTTCAGGATAAATAAACTGTTGCTATACAATTTGTTAGATAGCAAATTGAAATAAAAATATTAATTTAGTACAGTGGCCATACGTTGAATGAGTTCAAAAACAAGGAAAATATGGGACGAACATTTTGATCATTCACGGTTTTTAGTGCATACTACTTTGTTATATTTATTTCAACATGAAAGAAAAACGAAAATTGTTCGTTAATACATTATTTGATTTGAGATATTAATATACCGTATATCTTTGTATAATGATTTAAAAGTTAAAATAAGTATTTAAGTTTTTTAGTTTAAACACAGTTTTTAAATGTTCATACTTATTTAAAAGATTGTTCAGTTTTTCGAAACTATAACCGATTGATGATTTACTTCGAGAATGTAATACCGATTGACCAAATCTCGGAATTCACGGCGATTTTTCAATCACAAAATACCAGAATTTAAAATGAAAAAATATTGAAAAATACATGCAACCACAACCAACAAAAACATTTCACAGTCGCCAGTTACTTAGTGATTTCATTGATTTGAAATTTAGTTTAAGAAAGTCAGTGGGTTCTTTTATAATACATGCTTCAATTTTAAATTCCAATCATTTGAATTCTTAACATTATTAACTTACGATATATATTACGATTACCGTGTCGTCAACCGTTTTGTCGGTATTGATAATTTATATTATGCATATTGAGTTGACAGTATAAAGCAGACTACCAACCTATTTCTTCTAGAGGACCGCATAAAAAAATTATTATGTGTTAGGGCCGCAAAGAAAAAAAAATAACGTACACTAAATCCTTTTTTATACAGTGGAAACGTTGCATGTAAAGCAGCTGTGCAAAAAATCCGTATAAAAAAGATAAAGCGTGTATATATGAATATATGGTTCCAAAACATTTGACCGTGCTTTTTTCGAAATCTTGTAAAAAATAAACCATGCAAAAAGAGGCTTATGTGTACGTGTTTACAAATGTTTTATATATATATTATTCAAAAATGAATGTGATTTTTGTCCTTGTTAATTTTAAGCTTATTGTTTAAAATTTGATTTTTTATTATTTATAATATTAAGCCACACAATTGGATCCAAATTTTTATCAGTAAGCCTGTTTTCTACAACACGATTTATTCTCCTTCAATGCCGAAAAAGCTTGCTCAAATTCAATAAATTCAATGATTTACTTGAAAAAAATATGTAAGTACTTTATTTTAATGTTGAGAAAAAACATCCGATTGCCGCAACAAATTCAGTGGGCTGCGGGTTGTGCATCACTGATATAAAGCTTTTAAAATTTTCTTTCAAATTTAGTAAACAAATATTGAGTGCTTCTTGCTTATTTTAATACAAACAAATACAAACTACATGTTGTAGATAAGTGGTTCCCAAAGTGGTTCCTGTGGCCCCTCAGGGGTCCGTGACAATTAAAAAATCATTTGGGGGTGCGTGGACAACGTTAAGGGGTCCTATAAACCTACAAACTCAGATGAGTCCTTGCTAATACAGGAGCAAATTATTAAAAGGATCTGAAACAAATGTTTGAACAAGGATATCACAAATTCTGGTTACAAAAAACAGATACCAGTTTTTTATATATGTATAACATTATGGGAAAATTTTGATTGGTTTTTACGAATTATACTCACAAACATAGAGTCAAATATAAATAATCTAATATCATCCCTTCAGATTCACCCATATCAATGAAAAAATGGGTTTTTGTATTTTTCAATAACATTTATAATTTTAATAAATACAACATTAATGTCACTTAAAAATTAATGTTAACATCACCATTTACCATTCAACTAGGCGTAGCAATAGTGATTAGTTAACCACTAGGCCTATCCTAGACTTATACTTCTATCCCTAGGAAAAGAGAGTTTAAGCGACTGAGTAACAAACAGTTCTCGGAGAAAAACGTCTGTTGAGATACCTGTATAAGGAGGTCATATGGTCTACATCGGAGCGGACATGAATCTTTTTTTTTATTATCAATCATGTCCGTGGTCAGGTTTTTGCTTTAAAATGGGTCCATGAGCATAATAAGTTTGGGACCCACTGTTGTAGATGTATATATTATATAAACATAAATTGTAAGCATCTTAATTTAAAAGATTTCAATTGAAGTAACGAAAAAGTGTAAGTTTACAAAATCAATTATTTACAAAAAACATTGCCGCTCCGTGGCTTTGACTTTGTTTCGGAATTTTAAAAATCAACAACAAAACATGTGAAGGATAGATAGTTAAGATTAATATAACATAAGATGTTACATAAAATGATTTATTTGCCTTTTGGTTGCCAATAAATTCATTATCTTTTGCTAACATAGGATAGCAGTATTCAATCTTTAAATAAAGCAACACGTATATAATGAAATTAAAAGCTGAATCAGTACACATTTATGTAATGAAAACAGTAAAGTTAAACTCATATATTATGTAGATATCTACTCATAGAAAAAAAAGAATTATTAATCGATTTCCAAATGTTTCTAGTCGTTTATAATATTTTATTGTGTTTTTAACATAAAAAAGAATCTAATGCTAGCAAATACTTGAAAAACACATAACAATTGTCAAAAACTTGCAAATATTTTTTCATTTTTTTCTGTCCCGTTTGATAAAATATTAATCGCGCCAAGCAGCAATCACACCAGCCTCTGGTTGATATAATTTATTATATAAATTTATATAAATATTATATGTACATACATATATAATTATTTTTTTAAAAAAAAAGCTGAAATTTCTCGACATTTTTAATTTAATTGAATTAAAAAAATAAGAATTCCCTACTGTATTGATAAAACAAAAAATAAATGACGAAACATTAAAAATATGTACAATTAACAAAAAGTAAATTATTATGCTTGTCATAGAATGTTTTTTTATAAAATTAAATGTAGATAAATATGTTTATACAAAACTATCAAAATTATTTCTGCTATTTTTATTATTTATCATTTTTTTTAACACACATTGAAGAATTGTACAAATTGAAAAAAAAATCTCTAAATTAAAGTAGAGAAATTCTTTAATTATTTTGTGTTCACAGTACACGCGATTAGTTTATATTGTCTAATACAATACAATCATATTGATAAGATTCATTTGCCATAAATATTATAATGCTATATTTAAGTTGATGAAAAATCTTTAGTGATCTGTCTATCAATGAGAAAAATAGGTCAAATTGATTTTTTTTACAAACGTTTTCAAATGAGAACATATAGCTAATTTTTTTGAAAACGTCTCACCTAATTACAACACCTACCTCTTACAATAATGTTCTACTAACCGTTTACAGGCGGAGAGATAAAATAAATTTAACAACGAGCCATTTTTAAGTTTGAAGTCATTTTGACATGTTTTTATTTATCAGTGTATAATGTAAAACAAAAAAAAATATTCGCGAAAGTTGAATCCTTGGCTCACACTTACGCACACTCGCACAGTTACACGCACTTACACAGTTAATAATACAATCATAAAAAGGAATAAGCGTCACGTAAGATCATATAGCGTCTTTCGTTTTTGTCTCAAATTACATCATAATTCATATCGACTGTGGAAAGGAAAAAGGACTTAACCCACAGTTTCTTCAAAACAGCTTTTTTTCGATAATCACAATGTATTCGACTTGATACACGTTCTATCAAAAGGACACAAGCTGCAAATGCCGAATTAGTATCTAAATTTAGCTTTTAAATTTGAAAAAGATGACCTTGTAAGATATTAAAACCAAGAAAAAGACTGAAAAAAGGTTTTTCCTAGACAATTTCTTTGGTTAATATTAGATTATGCCAATTAAACACAGTTTAGAAGTCTCCGTGCACTTAAAGGTTGTGTATAATTCATAATTTACATATGGCCCAAAATCATCAAGACACGTTTTTTACGCCTCCTGTAAAATGTGCGGGCTACGTCCTTTTTCCTTTCCACAGTCGATATAAATATATTAGGTATATTGTAACCGACCGTATTTTTAAATCGTATTTTTCTGTCGGATTTCTGTCTAATCACCTGTATAATCGTTATGAAATTATTAGTTCGTTGTCAGAATACTTAATCGCGATGTAAAAGAATATTAAGTCTTACAAGTTGTGTCGCTTATCGGATGTGATAAAGACAGGTGCAATTAAACCACCAATCATAGAAGATGACATACTTGGCGGATAAAACACACCCAGTTTGCCAATTGTGAATCAGATACTAAGAAGCAGAATTGAAAACTACTGCCAACAGTTGCGGTTGATAGAATCTGTACAAAGTTAAATAACAACTTACATACGGCAAAAAAGACAATGACACGGCTGATATAATGTATATTAATCGTGTGCTAGTTGTGAAATACTTACAATACAATAGAAGAGTAAGAGCAGTGATCTCTAATCTTTATAAACTCGGATGCTTCTTTGTTAATTTAAATTATCCAAAATACTGGCTATAATATATATTCAGGTAAACCTATGATTTAGTTTCACATATTATCCGGTATTACTCCAAGCACAAATAGAAAACAAAATAATGCATTCAAGGTATACTTCTAACAGTAGTGTACTATGCTAAAACGAAAGACCATAATATTATAGAATTTGTGAGTGAAACAACACCTTTCGGTGATAAATGAAGATCAATTTAGATTGATATTTTTTTAGCATAATAGATATTATTCGTGTCCGATATAGTAGAAAGTCCGTTATATAAAAGAAAGTTTTCAAAATGCTTTTTTTATTAAGAAAATAAACGGAAAAATAAAAACCTAGTGACGCTAGAAAATATAATGTATTTTTTTACAATGATAAGATACATATAAAAATTCAATTTATAGAAAGATTTTCTGCTATCAAATGCTTAATTATTTTTCCGAAAATACACTTTATTTGTACGTGGTTATAAAGTTTAAAAAATCCTGTTTATCGATTGAATTGGTATAACTCTATTGTAATAAGGTGAAAAAATATCAAAGTATTTCAGTTCTTCACATATTATTTTATGTATGCTTAATAATTAGCTATTTGGGCTAATAGTTTAAACATAGTTCTGATAAAGGATTAAGCCGAAATAGTTGTCAACCATATATAAAACAATACTTGTAGACAGCGGTGGGCTGCCAATACGTTAACAAGGGGCTCGCTGAATCTCAAAGCAATTCTTTGGGGAAGGAGTGATTTTTTTATCACTCCTATGCAATTATATCCAATCATTATATTCTTACTTAATACACTAATAATATGTACGAGTATGCAATTTACCATAAACTTATCAATCTAAATGGCTAAAAATGTACTACGGTGTATACTGAAGCTGTGGTAGATAACATATATACATTAAAAATTGCAGTTATATACTAATTTGATCTGAGAATATTTTTTCTACTAAATTAACAAGGGGCTCGCCAGCCTAAGTAAAATTTAACAAGGGGCTCGCGCGAGCCCCTCCGAGCCCCCTCCAGCCCACCCCTGCTTGTAGAACTAAAATACTTTGATATTAAATTATTTCACCTTATTAAAATTCCTGTTTATTCGTCACCGGGTAATCATTTTTTTCGTTATATCGAGGATTTATTATTACTTTAGAAATATTTTAATGAATATCACATAGAGATTTCTCAACCTCTCTTATTAAGAAAGTAGTAGCCTAGTAGAGATATAAAGGATGGGATACGACATGACTAGTGGTTGTCTAATCACTCTCGCTAGACCCAGTTATTTCAGCATTGCAATGGTGGGGAGAATTTTTAGACATCACAAACATCCAAGTCTTCGAACAGAAATCGGAAAATCGATCCTGTATTTTATTCGTTCGTGACAACAAATCAGAATGGCATGTTTTTTTTGTGTTGTCTTGAATCAAATAAATACTGCTTTAAATGGAGAAAAATGACAGAAAATTAGACGAAAAGACTTTAATGTTGAAGGATGAAGGCAAAAATATTACTTCATCCGTTTGATGTTAGATCATCGGCGGTTATTTTAACAACATGACTACTAATAATATGACGTTTACTCGAATACATATATAAGTTTGCATGTACAACGATGCCAGGCCTACGCGAATTCTTAGTTTACGCAGCTTTTAATGCATACAAAATATTCTACTTGTCTTCTGTGTGCCGAAAAAGCAAACATAAACTCTGGCAAGATATCAAAATAACTTTTACAGACGTCATCCGATAATGACATTTTGAATCGACACTGCAAATTATTTACTGTCTATTTCACAGAGCAAATCTTTCGACTTTCCTAATAGGACTGTCATCTTAGCATTTTTACATACAACGATTGATTGTATTGGCAGGAATATTTTCTGTTCAGCGAGCTGCTTTAATTATTATTTCTTAATCAGCAACGGCAATAATCATTATTTATAAGTCCGTAGTCTGGTTGGTCTATATTTTTTTTAACCATATGGAATTCAACGAGTCCTATGGAAAGAAAATGGAATCAAATACAATCTTTTATTTTTAACTTCATTATTTATATTTATCATTCTGCACTATGTTGTGCATGCTACCAAGTCTTGAGGAACTTCTTCTCGGGACATCCCTGGAAAAACTTTGAACATAAATAGCGTTGTTACACTGCAAAATCCACCATGTAATAAATGTGTGAATCCGTACCAGGTGGTGGTGGGTACAACGTTACGTACCCTAGGGAATTTAAAAAAATGTATATGGCCACTACAGGGTTCCTCTAATATTCTCTGTCCCTCGCAAGTTTTCTTGTTTCCTTATGTGTCATCCCAGCGTCCTTCCACGACGACGGTATCCATTCGGTTGATAAACAAGATATGCAGAATGCAGGCTTTTTTTAAGCATGCGCGGTAGATTTCCAAGCCAGGTCCATCGCCGCTTCTTCACGCTGGACTTCTTTGGAAGGCTGCTTAGTCCGTTTTCTTATCTTCGTGTTCCTGACAAAGTCAAATTACCGCACCCCTAGCATTCACCTCAAAAATCTGTTTTCAAAGCACAGTATACGTTTACTATATGCTTTAGTAAGATGCCATCACTCGCAACCGTAAAACAGCATTGTCAAATTGCATGGGCTTAAGAGGAGGTACTCGGTTCTGACCGAGTACAACCGTGAATCCCACGAGTTTCTCACTTTACTCAATGAGTTTCCAGCTATCCCTAATTGGGTAGCGATCTCTTTACACGGGTTGCCATCTCTCGTGATGTGTATCAGAAGGTACTTATGTAGGTAAGGAAGCCATCGAATCCCTCGATGTTCTGCCTCGCGCTCGTCTAGAGCATAGGTGGGAAACCTTTTTATTTCTAAAGGCCACATTCATTTGTCTGATTTAACACAAGGCCGCAGTTAAGAAAACGTTGAAACCTTTTGATCAAAGTGAATATATTGCATTATAAAATTGTGTATTCATTTAAAAAATATCAAAATTTATTTTAAAAAAAATCATATTGGCACAAGTCAAAAGGCCGCATCAGAGTAGCCAAAGGGCTGTAGGTTCCCCACGACTGTTCTAGACTGTACATATTCATTGAAAACTATTTAATGTTTTTAATACTCTATTATTTTTTTTGGGCTTTTGTCTTCGAAATCTTCGAATGAACGAAGTGACGGTGATGTTTTCATTCCTATTCACCATTTCCTTTTCCGTCTATCCGACCCTCGAATCGGGCCACAAAAATGGCGATAAATTTACAACTAGTCATTTTTACTGCATTATACCATCAATGATAAACTTATTTCTATTTATTTAAAATTAAAATTGTTTCAAACATGAAAGTTATTTTCTAAAAGCTACTGAAAGTAAATAAACATTCATTCAGCTATTCAAAACTTCCTATTAACTGAATTCGATTCGATTTAGACGCTACCATGAAATGATATAACATACGCTTCTTTGTAGATTTAATATATCTGGATATGTTTGTAAATAGTTTTTTTAAAATACGCTATGATATTTATCAAGTATTTGTGTTGTGGCTATTATATCATGTGAAATCTGTCACCACTTAATCATCAAGAAACAAAAAGACGTTCCTGTTGTCTGAAAGAATGAGATTATTAATTTGAATGTGGTAGGTACCTTACTGCATTTTCAATAAAATAATTACAAATAAAACTAAAAAAAATAATTATAGCTTTGGTATTTACGACGAAGTATTAAACATAATTGTTTTTATTTTGACGACTGTAAGTACGTTTCAATATAATTGATTTTGTTTAACTTAGTCTTCTAGAATCTAGATGAGTGAGAAGAAGCAATATTTAAATGGTGGGTTCAAATTTAAAAAATAAAATTTCCTGAAAACACTTGATATAAGTTTTTCAATTCATACCAAAATTAAATTATTACTTAAGTTACTAATTGTATGCGTAAATATTTTATTTAATATATTTATTATTGCTGACCAAAAATCATTGTTTAAATATATAAATGTAAAGTTATCCCATTTAATTAAAAAAATGAGCATTCATCGATTATAACTATTTAGGTAACGGTTTTGGATGATAGATGCAAATGGTGGTACGCAATAAATATAAAATTAAGTGAAAATAAGTTAAATAATTATTAAAATGTTTGACGATTACCTTTACCATTTTCTGTACATAAATTTAAATGACTGTTTAAGTATTTTATTTTATTTAGTGCGGCTATTTTTGTTGCATACTAAAAACTATTTTTATACTAAAAACTTGAATGTGTCACGTGTAATTCATGATCGAAAAAAATAAATAATACATATAATCTATCAGTATACTTAAAGAAGATCGACCAGAAATAATGATTACAAACCGGCTGTTTATAATCATAAAATCAATCTCTATGTTGGACAGTTCATTGGAAAGTAAAAAATAATTTAAGTAATAATTATAATTCTAGTTTCTGAAAAAAGTTTACGCTGAAACCAATAGATCATTACGTCATGCCAAAATATACTGAAAATAACTATGTTAAGTTAACTCAATTTAAAACAAACAAGATCCGTCAACTAGCTTAAAAACACACACCTTTTAAGTGAAGCTGGTCCTGTTTTTTCAACTAAAAAATTCGAAATATGTTCTACATTTAGTCTTTTTTGTAGTATTATTGTGTATTGATTTATTTATCATACGTATACAAGAACTAAAACGATTAGAAACCGAGTTGGTCAAATCCAAGAAAACTAACTTTTCAACTAACACTGTAAATTTATTCTTCATTAAAATATTCTTTGCATTTTTTTATCACATTTCGTAAAATAACATCGAAATGGTGAGAAATGGTGTAAAAAAATATGTCGATATCAAAAAGAGTCGATTCTTTTATACTTGAATTTGTTTATATTGTATGTCATATGAAAATGTACTATGTAAACAATCCAAATATTAATTGATTTGGCATTTACTCGGTAGAACTCTATTTATAACAGATTAAAATAACAAAGTATTTTAGCTCTACAGTTTTTAATAATTTTTATTCGTTGATAGCTACTTCGGCTTGCGCCATCGTCAGAACTAAATAGTTCTGACGATGGCGCAAGCCGAAATAGCTATCAACGAATAAAATTATTAAAAACTGTAGAGCTAAAATACTTTGTTATTTTAATCTGTTATAATCCAAATATTATTTTGATGTTGGCCTAGTTTGTTGCTTAACTAAGTTAACTATATCTTTATAGTCGACATTGTAATATAGGTATGTAAATATACGCTGCGGCAGTTTTAATGAAAGCTCATTTCTGAAACTCGATTAGATATATGAATCTTTAATATACATATTCAGATGTAGTTAGATAATTAAAATAAATTAACATATAAAACTTCTCGTAGAGTCCCATAGTTTTAGTCCGAAATACAATGTTGGATGAAGAATATCAATCTTGTCATTGAGTAAAATAATAAGAATGGTTTTCCATTTAAACATGCCGGATTTCTAAGACTTTATTGGTAGCTTAATAAATTATTAAAAAAAAGGTTAACTAAATTTATTGAAGTTATTTGTTTATAAACCCTATCAAATACGTACTCGTAACAACGTAACATTTTTGAAAATTGTAAGAACAAAGCTTCTATATCTAGATAATTTAACGACAGTTTTCTGCTGCCATAAGCAAAACACAGCTTACGACCAAAAGAAAAACAACGGTAAATCAATATAACTGAATAGCTTAAACTTTTTAAATTCCAAAGTTTTTTTGCGCATTTATAGCTTCGGTGAACAATATTTTGTTGTTTTGTTCAATGAAAGAAATCAATAAAATGTTTTAAAAAACGTCTTATGATACTTCAAGTCATATGTTATGATTCATTGCTCATAATATGTATCTTGCCGTAAGCCAGTTTTGAACTTTTGTCGGTAGAATATCGTAGGAATAAAAATATAGAGAAAGCGGTCCGTGTATATACGTAAAAAGAAGATTTATGAAATGATTAGAAAATAACTGAAAATGATCGATCGAACATAATTTTTAAAAATTGTGGAAGAATAAATAATGAGAAAATTCTAGAAAACTTATATATATTACATGCAACAAAATATACAAGTGACAACGATATTACTTTTTTCACGTGCTTGTGAGCCAACATATTCTAAAATGAATTTTACTAAATTAACATATTTCAAGAAATCACTTTTAGTAATAAAGTATTACGTAAACCGATTGAAGGATATTTTCGATGGATTAGGTAGGCTAGGCGGTAACATTGTGCAAGTTAATTTTTCATAAAAAATCAAGTTGGAAAACTTTTTTATTCCACAGATTGTGTAACAAATTGTGACACGTGTTTTGTATATTTGAAAAGCGTTTTCAGATTGAAGTTTAGTCTGAAAATACTTCTCAAAGAGGCGAAGTACTTTTATCACACAATCACAATTTATCACACACTCTGTGGAATAACAAAGTTATCAAACTTAATTTTATGTGTCTCAATGAGTTTGCTCAACACGTCGGAAGATTGAAAAATAAGACATATTTGTTTTTTTGTTGTTGTTTTTGCCACGTTTTTAAAAGTTTCACCAGCACGGAAAAAAACATATTATTTGTTTTGTATCGTGTATCTGTGGAGTTAAGACTAACAGGTGTCCCGGTGTTCCGGGTATTTCCCGGTTTTTGAGTCTCTTGTCCCAGCGTCTCGAAGAAAACTTTCGGGAAAGCCAAAAATTCCGGTTTTAGATAAACTCACATTTTTCAGAAATACCTAGTCTACGCAGTGAATAATTTGCAAAAAATGCAAGAAATATTTATAAAAAAATACAGTAGCTTAGGTACCAACAGTTTCTTTAAAACACGCCCTGTTACAAGCTCTTATTCATTTTTAGGGTGTTCACTGTCAATACTTGGTGGGAAGGCAATAGATATATTAAAAAAATAATTATGAATAATAATATCAAAAATCAAATATGTACTCATTCCAATTTTATTTTTTTTAAATAAAAGTGAAATTAGTAAAAATGAGAACAATTTTTTTTAATACGTGTTCTTATTGTTAATCTTTTGTAAAGTGTAAATAATCTGAGTAAAATATACAAAAACATATTGTTGCCAACAAATTATCAAAAACAGTTTCGAATGGAATATGGCAGTCATATAATGTTTGTTGTAAACACCGATTCGCATCCGATCACCGCAGTTGAAACTATGGTATGTGTTTTTGAGTCCTGGTCAGAGATAGTCCCGGTTTTGACATCAAGAGATCTGTCATCCCTATGCGGAATAGATAACGGAATAATTATAGCTATGTGTTTGCGTACACAGAGTATTTTGTAATTGATTTACATAACAGAATATTTACTATATCTTTAAGCTGTTATCTTGAAGAGTAAATATAAATGCCTTTAAATACAGTTACCCTTGATTATGGTTTCCGCGTCAATTTAGATACTAATATTATATTATGTTGTCAGTAATTAATTATTTATATTGTGATGTTAAATTTTGGCACATGGAAATATAAACTGGTTTCATATCACCGTGCTCTAATTTAGCTCGAACAATCACAATTTTCCGTCACAAAAAATGTGCAGAAATAGAAAATGTTAAGAAAACTGTTTTGCAAGCCCAAACCCCAAATGCGAAACGAGCGCGTGACGCCTGCATCAATGCTGCCAATCTAAACATTAGTTTATTATATTATTCATACAGTTCGTTGATTATTTTTGAAAAATTAAAGAGCATGGCATGAAAATGCTCAAACATAATAAATGTCTTGGTTAGTAAAAAAGCTTTGAACATGATCCTGAACACTTTAAGAAATCATCATTATTAAAATATGATAGGAAATCGGTATCTCATGTTTCTATTCTAAAACGTAACGCTCTTAAATCAATTTTTATTTTTACGCCTTATTGAAATACTAGGCTTAAAATATCACGGTCTACAGGGACACCTATAATTAAAACAAATTATTGAATTGCTTATACCAGGGTTTCCCAAACCTATTCTGGGATGGAACACTTCGCAACTCCGGAAATTTCAACGGAACACTTTTGGGATAGGTAATTCGTAATAGTTTTTTTATTATTAAAATGTCACATACAAATTAGAGTTAATAAATCTCTTAGGGGGGGGGGGGGGGTATACTAGTGTAGAAATTTTTAAAAAATGATTCTTTCTATTTTATATTTTTCTAAAGTTTAGACATTTGAGAGTATAAAATTTTAATTATTTACCGAGTTACAGCGATTTTGGTGACGTCGCAACTAAGCTGGTCCGACCGGAACAAATCGAAACTCAAAACTTTAAACGCGTTTTTCTCGAAACTACTTTGTTCAAGCTGCGTGCATAATATCTCAAATTCTACCAAACCGATTTATTTGCAATTTTGCGTCAACTTTCTCTATACGTCCTTCTATGACCCGTAGCAGATTTGAATTTGAAAATTTGTTTTTTTTTCAAACGGTTTTTTTTTATTTCTCCGAGGTACGGGTGGTAGCGACATTTTTACTAATTAAGAATCCGTTAAATTTTTGGTTGGAATCATGCACGCCAGGAAACTCCCCTTTTGGACCCTCCCATTACCAGCCGATAACTTTCCGAGTTTTGAATTTCTTGATTTTTTGAAATTTGTTATATATTTTTAAAATATAAATAAACGAATGTTAAAAAAATGGAAGGTAAAAATTTTCTTTGTTTATTTTTTACAAAGCTCGAAAAAACACCAGAAATTGATGAACACCTGTTAGCAAACCTCATCGATCATTTACTTTTGCCTAAATCTCTTCTTTAATGATTGCATTTTCACAGTTTTTTACGCTATGGCATATATTCTTTCATGGAAATAGTAATAGTTTCAAGCCTGCATAGCAGAAAGTTGACATTTGCTTTAAAACTGCTTTACACCGTGGCCGTTCTAGAATTGATTGTATGTCTACTGAGATTTGGTGTCTCAGAAAGGATTGCAGAAAAAAAATCGCGAAATGAAGTCTTGTAGAATTTTCAATCAATTGAATATAATGATAGTACAACCATTTTTTATTTGTTATTTGGTAATACTATTTATCTAATGAAATATGCTTAACCATTTTTTCTTGTTTTGTACTGTAATGCGTTTGGAAATCTATTTCGGTCCACTTCAATATTTATTTTGAAGGGTTCAAAGAAAACTCGTACAACGTACAGTTGGCCTTTAATGACTTTGATGATTTTAGGTGTGATAAAATAATCCTTCACCCTCGGCGATAGAAATTTGGCACAATTTTTGTTGCCATATTCAATTTATATTCAAAACCTCCTCTTTTACCTAGATATTTGACATCATAACATATGTGGAGATAGACCATCACTCGCTTTTCAATATAAAGTAGAAAATGTTTAAATGTGTTGCAGCGTATATAACCATTCCAAATTTTTGTGGAAAATCCAATTAGGCCCCCGGAACACCTACTCTGGCTCCGCGGAACACCAGTGTTCCGACATAGATTGGCAAACCGTGCCTTTTTTATGCGATTTTTGGTATATTTTAACTCACTGTTTCAAAGTTATGCGGATTTTAAAATTCATGAAACGCATCCCCACTTTTTGTATGGAATTTAAGTCTTTCTTTATGCGATATTTCGTGGAACGCATCTACCTCATAAAAAGAGGATTGACTGTATACAAAAATCGCTTTATTGATAGAATCTAGCTTAATAGGATTTTAAAATCATCCCAGTTGAGTTAAGCATTTCTTATTATCATATTGCAATAAATTTTATGTGTAAAAAATGAGCATGGAGCCAGTGGCGTGCTTAAGCAGGGACCTCCTATTTTTTTTCAATAAAAAATCGCATATCAACCAAAACGGACTATTTATTTTTGTAAAAATATTAAACGTCAACAAAATCAGATATATCGTAATATATATTTACATTAAGTTTTTTTTTAATTCTCCATTTGACAGATACTATTTCAAAATTTAATTAAGTATGAATGTCCAATAAAAACTGAAAAAAATAATGAAAACTTAATGTGTTTGAATGTGAAAAATTGATGTATTTGATTTTTTTAAAGATTCATATTTTTTTCAAAAATAAATAGTTCATTTTGGTTGAGATGCGATTTTTTATTAAAAAAAATAGAAGGTCCCTGCTTAAGCACGCCACTGGCTCCCTGTTCATTTATTACAAATAAACTTTATTACAATATGATAATAAGGAATGCTTAACTCAAATGGGATGATTTTAAAATCTATTAAGCTAGATCACGGGTTCCCAAGGGTTTCCTGGGGGTCGCCACTTTTTTTTTAGATTTTAACAATATAGCAAATCGAGGATTTCAAATTCCTCGGTGAGCTAAAAAAAAAAAGGAGCTTCGGAGACAATCCGGGCAAAAAGTAAATCGAGGATTTCAAATTCCTGGGGGGTGGTCGCTAGTCACACGGCTTTTATAAAAAGGGGTCGCCACCAACGTTCCCTCTAAGCCGAAGGTTTAGCTGCGCGGAAGTTTCAAAGGCTGCGCGGAGGCTGCGCGGAGACTGCGCGGACCGATCAAATATTAATTGAACAACTGCATTGCAGTGCGCGCCAACCCGGAATCAGTGTGCGGGGGCTTCCGAACTGCTGCGCGGCCGCGCACGCTCGCAGCTTAGAGGGAACGTTGGTCGCCACCCGAAAAAGGTTGGGAACCTATGAGCTAGATTCTAGCAATTAAACGATTTTTTTATAAGCAATTTAATAATTTGTCTTAATTATAGGTGTCTCTGTAGGCCGTGACTCTTCTCACATGTTTGATTTTCATACATAAGTATTTGAAAAATATTGATTAAAATTTGAAATTTAAGTGATTGATTTTTTTTTAATGATCCAAATCAATAATCATAGTATGTATTGATTGTAATGGTGAACGAATTATTCCTGTTACTATTCAACATAAATTATATTTTTATTAAAAAAAATGGTTTATCGGTGAAATATGAAAACACGATACAATTTATTATTATATTTATTTCATATTTTTTTAGCACGTCCGCTCCCAATATAGACCATATTAACCTTAATGGATTTTACTCAAGAGTTTTTATAAGAACTGCTTCTTTATTACTCAGTTGGTCAACTTCTCTAAGACAGTAGGGATAGAAGGATCGAGACTAGGCCAGGACTTTTGGTAATCTAATCGCTTTCGTTACGCCCCATTTCTTAGGATGGGTTGGGTGGGAGGGATGAATCAAGACATCACATACATCCAAATCAATTCATAGAAACTGTCTGTACTGAGATTCGAACCCGTGACCTCCGTGTTCTAATCCAACAACGTTGACACTCGAACACGCATATAAACAGAAATAGTCGAGGAATGAAGTTTTCTTGTGCGGAAAATTCGTGCACGGAAGAATCACTAACTGTGTGATATTGGACGATTATTGATAACATATTTTTTTTATCATATTTCAACGTTTGTATGATGTAATGATTGATTTTTATTGTATGATTATGAGTATTAATAATTATTTTTTTTATTGTTTTAGGTGTAAGAGCAGATGACCAAGAAATTCCATCAGAATCACAATGCAGACCATATATCGAAAAGGCATTAAAAGATTTAGAAACAGGAGACACACATTCAGGTATTTACTACTCATATACGTATATAACCTGCAATTATTGAATTTATCAGAGTTCTTAAAAGTTATTTGGAAAATATTTATAAAAACTTTTCAATGAATATTTTATGCTTAAAAAATATCCAAAAAATATTTGTGCTAAGAATTTACTCTGATTTTGTATTACATATTTTTTCCTTCTCAAAATGTGTCTTATTTAATCATCAGCATTAAAATTATTAATAAAATTGTTATTATCTGTGTGCTGTGTCATTTCATATAAAGCAGTGTAAAATATTATTCTTCTAAGATTATATAATTTGCTAGCATTTTTTGTGAAACTACATATATCTATTTACAATAGACACTAACATTCTTAGAAAATTACAAAATGATGCCAGCTTATATAGTCAATTAGCATAAGAAAAAAAGCTTTAATCATATAGCTATGTGAAATAACAATAATGAACACAAAGAGAAAAATCACGTGGATTATTGAAATATTAAAATTGTTTTCTGTTTGCTTCATATAAGAATCCGCGGAAGATAAAGCCGGTAGTGAAGAATCAGGGGAACAAGCTGGAGGTTCTGCAGAAGATACGAAAGATGTGAGTGACGAAGATAGTAGTGTAGAAATACTAGGAGAGAATGAAACTGCAGACAAAGACTCCGGCGAAGAAGATCAAGGAGCTCCCTCTTTGGAAGTGGCTGATGAACCTTACGTGGATGAACTCATCGTTGATGGAGACGAGGCGGAACCCCAGGCTGAAGATTCCAAGGAAAACGACAGCGAAGAGATGCAAGGAGACGCCCCAGCCCCATCCGATGACGACAGTCAAGAAGACAACAAGGAAAACGACAGCACCGAAGAGGAAGGCAAAGATGGAGACAGCAACGAAGCATCCGCTGAAGAAACTAAACCCGAAGATGGTAAGTCACATATTATTATTTGCTTGAAACAAAAACCTTATAAAGACATATTTTACAAAGATCACAACATTATAGCCTGGCAATTAAAAAAAATTGATACACATTCATATCCATTTTGGTAATTGAAAATCGTAAGTCAGATTATTATGGCTCTATAATGCACTTTAAACCAATTCTTAATGAAAATTAGGAGATTTTAAAAAACAAATCTGTAAATATTTTCGATAAGCTGATGAAATTCATTTATTTAAATATGCTGCTAAGATGAAATTTAATACTGAGCACTTTATTTTTATGTTAAGCATGTGGTTTGTTGGGCCGGTAAAATTAACGTTTTATATATTTTATTTTTAGTTTTGGCGTATGTGTATATTATGTAGTTTTATAGTTAAACAACACAATTAAAAAAAAAATATATTTTTAAGGCGAAGGAAGCAATGAAGAATCTGAAGAGGCAAAAGAAGGTGAAGCTGAAACTGGCGATAGCGGAGAGAATAAGTCAAACGAAAGTCAAGAAAAGTCTGATGATCAAGCAAGTCAAGAAGTAGACGACGATAATTCTAAAGAAAATACAGAAGCTGGTATTGAAGAAGATGATTCTAAAGAAGATGACGATTCTAAAGATGGTGGGGACTCTAAGGAGGATGCAGACTCTAAGGAAGATGCAGACTCTAAGGAAGATGCAGACTCTAAAGAGGAAGCAGCCTCTAAGGAAGATGTAGATACCAAAGAGGAAACAGATTCCAAAGAAGATTCTAAGGAAGATTCCAAGGAAGATGACACTAAAGATGATGCCGACTCAAAGGAAGATGACGCTTCCAAAGAAGATGATTCTCAAGTGGATGCTGACTCAAAAGAAGATGATGATTCTAAAGTAGATGATTCTAAAGAAGATGATTCTAAAGATGAAGATGCTAAAGATGAGGACTCTAAGGAAGATGATTCTAAAGAAGGCGGTGCCGAAGTAGACTCCAAGGAAGACGATTCTAAGGAAGATACGGAAACAAAAGAAGGCGATGATTCAAAGGAAGCTGACGCATCCAAGGATGAAGATGATTCTAAAGAACAAGAACAACAAGATGAGCCACAAAAGGATGAAGAAGGAGATTCTGATGAGAAAGCCGAAGAAGCTGATATTGGTGAAGAAGGATCAGATGATAAAGGAGACGATTCAAGTGAAAATCCAGAAGAAGATCTATTGATGGTAAGATCTCTAACTCTAGTATATCACATTTTAATATCTTCAGAAAACATTTTTTTATGATTCCTAAATATGTTTTAGGAAGTCGAAATTCCAGAAAACCTTAGACCACGAGATCACATCTCTCAGTTACTGCGCTTGGATGACGAATCCAGTGAGGGTGAACTGCTGTTGGAGAAATCAGCTGATGTTGTCCTTCGAGAATTGAAGAGACTGTATGACTCCGCTATAAAGCCTCTTGAAATCCTTTATAAATATCGCGATTTGAGTAATCGCCATTTCAGTGACCCCGAAATATTCTCCAAGCCTCTTGTGCTTTTTATGGGCCCATGGAGTGGAGGAAAATCGTCACTGATCAACTACTTGACTGACAATGAATTTACTGAATGGTCTCTGAGAACCGGTAAGAATAATATTCCTTATCAAAAATGATTCACATCAAATGTCAACTTACATGCCATAGTAAGGGAAGATTTAATTAGCACTTCTGACTTTCATATATTTGTTGTGTATCACCCATGCAGAAATATTCTAATATTACTTATCTTGTCATAATTTGTACCCTTACTAATACGTAATAATACCCCGGTGAATCCGGGACGTAACATGCGAAAAGCAGCATCAAAATGACAAAAGGGAAATTGGAGCACGGATTCACCGGCCCCAGAAATTGATGTATAGATATCAAGCAGAGGTTGATAATATTTGTTAGCTAGAATACCATTCATATTTTACTATAAAATATCGTGTAGATATTGTGTCAAATGTCTATAATTTGATCATATGGATAGGTGCTGAGCCTTCTCCTGCCTACTTCAATATCCTCATGCACGGAGATGAGCCGCAAGTTCTGGATGGCACTCAGCTGGCTGCTGACTGGACATTCTCAGGGCTGCAGAAGTTTGGGCAGGGACTGGAAGAGCGTTTGAGGGGGGTCAAATTACCTAACAAACTCCTAGAGAAGGTAAAATTACCAATTTATCATTTATTTTCAGAAAATAATTTAATTTGTTGAATTTGAGCATGTGGTGTAGTGAAAATGAAAATCATTCTAAATCTTTTTTTGAAGGGGCTAACACTAGTTAACAAGCAGTCTAGAGAGACTTAGCAAATATATTCTAGTATTTATAAGCTCTACTGATTACTTAAAAGACTCTTTCGTACTAGACAGCTCGTTCAATCTTACTTTCTTGGCCTCAGTCAATAGTGTAATACAGCGCTGTCCAACTGGTGGCCCTTTTTTGCAGCCCGCGAGCTGTACATTTTATAGCAAATTTTTAACTGACCTTTCATTTACCTATACTCTTTGGCCCCCGAAATGTTTGCTAAAGAAAAATGGCTCATGACCATTGGACCGGAAGTTGGACAGCGCTGGTGTAATACAACTAATTCTAATCAGTTGGAAAAACATCTTAGTTCTCGATTTATAAACTCATGAAAATGAAAACCACACCTCATACTAATTGCTAACTACTACTTTGCAATTAAAATTTTTTTTATAGGTCAATATTGTGGAGATTCCCGGTATTTTGGAAGTCAGAAAGCAAGTTTCCCGAGTATTCCCCTTCAATGATGCCTGCCAGTGGTTTATTGATCGCGCCGATGTCATATTCTTAGTATACGACCCATCGAAGCTGGATGTGGGCCCAGAAACAGAGGCCATTCTTGACCAACTCAAAGGAAGAGAACACCAGGTGTGTAACTTGTCAATATTTATCGAATTAAGTGGAAAAAATTCAAGATAGCCAGACTTTTTACTTGGAAGGGATAAACGCAACATAAGTCATACACTCAACTCTTTTAAGGTTTTCAAATAACATGGTTCACTTAAAAGAGCGAATACTATATTTGTACACAAATTATTTTTTTTATCACGATTTGCAGAAACAAAAACACAAAAGCGAATAATCAATTTTTGATGATACTTGGACTGTTATAACACTCTTATGTCAATCACCGTAGTCAAGTGGGCTTTTGCCTTATTCAAATACACAATCAAGCATCAAAATTCACAAATTTTATACATTGGTTTTGCAATCAATTTAGTTCCAATTGCAATGGTATGTCTGTAATGTTTTCATTTTGCCCCACCCAACCATTTTGATTCTGGAAAAAGGGCATAGAGAGTATAGCTAACTATTAACTGTATCCTTCTAACATTGGTGTCTCCGATGAGAGCTAGAGTAACCGACATCAGCAGCAATTAACTTATAAGCGAATGAGACGGACGCTTGGGACCTCCGAGTCTTGGGGGCCTCAAAAATATCTTATATTATGTAGCCAATATACTTTTTATTCAGTTTTCAATACATTTTTAGTATTTTACATGTAATTTTCTGACGTTTTCATGTTATCCGAAAAACATGGCTTGCAAGTTTTATGGCGCCTGGGGCCTCCCATGTGCTTACTCCGCCACTGACTGACATAGTTGATTGTAATTTTATTTCTAAAAACACCAAACGTTTTTATAATATATTAAATTTATTAGATTTCGTCGATGGAGACTAAACATATCGACTTTGGAAAGAAAAAAGGACGTAACCCTCAATTTTCAAAAATCGCTTTTTTTTGATAATCACAATGTATACAACTTGACACATATTCTATCAAAAGGATGGAAGCTGAAAATGCCGAATAAGTATCTAAATTATGTTTTTCAGTTTGAAAAAGATGACCTTGTAAAAATCCATACTGTATTTTTTTAGACAAGAATCATCTTGAACAAAGCTGATCAAGTAAAGCCTGAAGAGCTGATGCGAGTACAGAGTGCCCTTATCTGGAATATTTCACCGCTAATGAGTTCTGCCCAACCCCCCGTTATGTACACCACTTCTCTGTGGTCCCTTCCTTATGAATCTGCAGCTCCAGTGCGTCTATTGCAATCACAGGAGCGCTCATTCTTGCGTGATCTCCGCGAGGCTATTGACAAGCGCATTGACAACAAAATATCCAGCGCTAGGCGATTTGCGGTTTGTATTCTTATGTTTTTGTATATCCTTTTTCTGAATTTATTTTTCAAACTGCTTAGTAAAAATTGGTACTTTCAATTGCTATACGGACAAAGAATTGTTTAGAATTGCTTCTATGAAAACATTATGAAAAGTATCCACACCCCAGATACGACCATATTTACAAATGATTTACCTCAATTACCATGATTATTAAATTGAATCAAATAAATATACTATAAATTACTTTTAACTTTTACGATAGCACTTAATCTGTTTTGAGTAAATAAATAAAGGACAATTTAGTTATTGCTTGCAACAACTAAAACCCTTATTAGATTGGAATTATCAATATACAGTCGGTCCCTATTCATAAGCATCCTAACTAGAAGTGTTTTCCATTGATTTATTGTAATGCTTTCTCATTGTATGATTTATAATAAACTAATTGTTATTGTTCATCAGGTACGAGTGCGTAATCACGCCAAAATGGTTGACTGTTATCTAACAACCTATTACAATCACAAGACCATCTTCGGAAACAAGAAAGTAGTATCTGAAGCTATCATAGACCATCCCCAGAATTACCACATCTACGAGGGACTGAGCACATTGACTAACATCTCTCGTTACGATTTACCAGATCCAGAAACCTACAGAGATTTCTTTAGGTTGAATCCTCTCTATGAATTCCAGCAACTTTCAGCCACTTGCACTTACTTCCGGGGCTGTCCCATTAATCGACTAGATGTAGCTATCGCTTATGATTTGCCAGAATTAGTCGGTAAATATAAGAAAATGGTGGAAACTGCCACCCCACAGGGTATGCCCAAGAGTTGATGAGATTCGAAAAGCAGTTGACTGTTTGTTTTGCTGTGGCAAAAATACAATAAAAAGAAATAATCACGAACGACATTTATTCAATGTTCACTCAATTGGCTTTGCACACATTCATTAATCATTCGGAGAAAAGGTCCATTACAAATCAATCATAATTGCAATTACTACATTTATAAGTTTAAAAAATCTCACTTTTACTATAGATAAATATAATAATTACAATATCTAGTCAAACATGGTTGTTAAAATTTTGAGAAAATATTTATTATCAAGAACTGTTCAAACTAACTCAAAGATTTACCATAGTATACTCTTAGATTTAATTTTTATGTATTTATTTCTTTATATTTGTAGTTTTTTTAGTGAGGATTTCATATAAAATATTAATTCCCTTGTTATGTATGCTTTCTTCATAAAAAATTGTATATAAAAGAAACATTTTCGGCTCCTGAAAGTCTTATTTATTTTCAATTGAATGAATGCCTGGAATTCACGGAAAAATCTTCATATGCTTTGATATTATTTTTTTCATGTAAATCAGCAAGCTTTTATTTATTTTACTGCAAGTGTACTGCTGTTTTTCTTGAATGGCATTTTTTTATGTACAGCTCTTTATTAAAACGTAGATAGTAAGATATGTTCCTTGAGTAAATATGTCAGTGATTTTTCCAAGTTATAATTTATGTATATTTGTTATGTAAATACCTATAAGTTTTACAGGTTCAAAATACCTTTAATAAAAAAATTGAAAAAGGATTTAAGACTTTTTATTCAGATTAGTGAGACATTCGTAATAACTTTTCTGGTCCACTGGTTGAACTTTCAGCGAAAGATTATAATGTTCCTGTAATTGTAATGATTTTTTTATAGAAGGTTTAAATTTTAAATGTTTAATTTCTCAAAAAAATCGTTAAGAAATGTTACCTCCCACCACCGCCCTTGTGAAGAAAATCATAACATAAAGACATCATTTCTGCTTGCAAAGAGATAAATCTTGAAAGGGCTTTTCTTTTTGACAGACAACGTACTTTAGCATGAAGCAACCGACTTATGATCAGAATCCAAATTTTCACACAGTGATGCAAAAAGTATGCAATGAAGAGAATTTGATTTTATTTTATTCACCACGTTAATAACGTTGCCCAGCGTCTTCAAGAACTGACCAGGCAGTGACTGACACCAAATCTTTGTGGTGAATCAAAATGTGTACAATTTTCACCTGTTTTTTTTTTGTTATATATGAGCGATGAAGCTTTTTTGACGAACCTGTTAAGAAGGAGCTACATCAGTGCAAACGCTTACACAAGTTTGCCACTGAATCTAGGCTAAATACATCTTCTCCTGTCGCACTTCTCTTCAGTTCACATTAAAGAAAAACAGATTTATGATTTTTCCACCTCTGATAATTTTCAGAAATGCAATTAACTGCACTTGTTTGCTAATGTCAGTACTTTCATCAATTTGCAAGGAACATACATTTTCCAGTTCATTCTTTCCATTAGCAAAATGTTGTCGGAACTGATCATCAATATCTCATGAAATATCTTGAATTTTATGCAAAATTGCATTGGTTGACAAAAGAATGTGCCTAATTTAATGGAAGGCATCGTCACCAATCATTGATTTAACACCAATTTTCAATACCGGTAAAACAATGCTTTCGGCATGTGACTTTTACCTCTTGCCAAAAACTTATAACCAATCTTATAACCAGCAATCTGAGCATTCTCAGGAATTGAGTGAAATTCCTTCAGCTCTTTCAAATGATTTTTTAGGTTATTTTGAATCTCCTTAAAATATTCTTTTGGTTTGTCCTTACGTTGTGGATGATATTTAGTAAATGGTGTTGAAGTTTACTGGGAACCATCACTCTGTTAAAGAGTGTTGATAATCAAGTCATATAAAAAAGAATCAAGTTGTGTTTTTCAGATAATATAAAACCATATTTTAAATAACTATTATTATATTTCGTTTTTAAGAGATGGAATTTTTGTTCTGGTTTTCATCTTGTTTATTCTGTCTCATTTTTGTAAGGTTTTAATAATAATTTGTGTCCGGACACCACGTTACTAAAACAAAGTCTCTCACTAACTCACTACGCTGCGTCACTGTATGTTTTGGATCGAACGCTATGTTTGAATGTGACAAATATTTATTGAAATATGTAGACGCTGAATTTGTTTAAAATTTAAATAATAGGCATTATTTAAAATGGACAGTGTTGTGGCTTCTTCCTTCGCGGCAGACCTGAGACTTCTTGCGGCACACAGTTTGGCAGACACTGCTTTAGGCGCATATTAGATTTCAAGTTGGTTTCTTACATATAAAAACTCCATTGACAATTATGAAACTTGTATGCATGAATATGTATTTATTTATGTGTCACTTCAAAAATAAAGATATGGGAATTTCAATTCCCTAGTAAAATTATTTTAGCATTTCCCCATACCTGAGTTTTCAGTAAAGAATAATAAAGCAATTTATCTAATATAACATTTATTTACATGCATAGTGTCTATACAATAAGCGGCAACATACGACTATTAAGTTTCTCTTGATATTGCTCAGGAGTCAAGAGCTCATCCTTTTTTGAATTACTGTCATTGATGTATGACAATACAACCGCAATGTAGCCATCCGAGTCCGGATGAGTTTTCAAAAGACTCGGATTACTCAAAAGAGCCTCGTTGACTTCTATCAACTTCCCTTTGATGCAGCTGGAGATATTAAACACCTTGCCATTTTCACAAGAGATTTTGCAGAGCGTCGAGTTTTCTTGAAGATGTTGACCTCCTTTCTTTCCTTTTCCTTTCACAGCGTTTTTAGTTCTGTCTGTATTGCCCACTTGATAATCGATGGTGAACTTTTTTTCGAGAAACAGCGGATGAGACGGGGCTAATGTGATGAGGCAAATTTTGTTTGAATGGAAAAGCAAAAGATGGTCATTCTCCGGTTCATTCTTAAAATCAATACAATACCTACGAGAAAAATATCTATCCGTGACTGATTTATATATGGCATCCGCACATATGGAGTCAATGATATCAGGGACCTCTTCTAAAGGCATAGGATCCGTACTGCCGACACTATTGGACTGTTCACACACATTATTTCCGTTTTCATTCATTTTTCTGTAGGTTATTATTTATTACAGAGAGTTTTAAAATTTGAAACAATAGTTATGAAGCGTTTTTTGTTGAATCATCAATCCGTTTTAATATAGCAGCATGCTTTTCTTTTGAATTTTGGATATTAGCAGCTCTGCGTCTTAGTCTCTCTTGCTTCAAGCATTTCAGCATTTGATCATCGATGGAATTACAAATGCCAATGAATTTTCGGAATGTGTACTGCAACAAGAGAAAAAAGATGGTTTATTAAGTAAGATGTACACATCTCAACTTGATTCTTAAATTTTAGTCTAAAATAATTCTGAAATACTTTACTAAGTTAACATATATTCGAACAGAGTTCAATAAATCAAATGAAAACTTAATTTATTAATATTATACTGTCAAAGCTTACAACATTAATCACTCAATTGCAAATCCTAAGTTATTATGAAATGTGTTCATAATGTTTGAGGAAAAGTTTGGGCAGTGAATTTGGTTAAGAAGAATTGATTACATACTACAAAAGGTGAATAAGAAAATTATGGGAAATTAGATAAATTAAAAATAATATAAATTAGATTCGAAAACATCTAGTGACATAATTACATAGTCGAAATTGATCTAATCTATCACGTTTAAGAATGCGTCCTCATACAATACGATGTGCAGGTTTTGAATGTTTTATCGCGATTGGTTTTTACAGTGATCCATCTACTTTTGAGAATTTTCAGAGAAAATAAATGTCTGAAAATATAGCGAGATGAGCTTAACCTAAAATTCGATGGACTGACCTGGTCGTGACATGCTTTTAATGCAGTAATAATTCGGTTACATTCTTCTGTATGGAGTTGAGGTGATAAATCTGTATGCATCCCGTCAAACTGTTTTTTTAAATTACAAAACGAGAAATATATTTATTTTTAATTAATAAATATAGTGACAGAAAGTCGAAATGTCAAATTCTCTAGATAAATCCATCGAAGTCTATGTTGCCGCTATATTTTTTTATGAACAGGTATTATTCATTTTTTACACATAATTATTTCTCTGAAAACTAAATTTAAAGTTCTTAAATAACTACATAAGCTATGCAAAAAAATTATTTATACTAAAAATATGCTTATTTTCAGTACCTACTTTATTCTAATAAGTTTAATTATTTAGCCCTTCATATAGGTAAGTATTTTAGTTATATTATTATAAAAATACACCTAATCTCTATAATACACTTTTATTTAGTAAAAAATAATTTACAATTTTCATTTGTTTTGCAATATGTACAAATAAATACAAAACAAATAATTATGAGAATCTTCCAAATAGCATGGTATTGCTAGATGTTTATAAATGTTGTGTATTTATATTTAAACGAAAGTTTATTGGCTGCCCTGAAGTAAAACCGTTTTTTACTGTTTGAAAAGTCTCATTGGGGACACAACGGATTTTATCATAATTGTTTAGTCGTTTGACAGTGAAGAATTTAACTAATAAATCGAAAGGAAAATTTTAGAAATGAGCATGGAAAAGCCTAGCCGTAAAGATAAAAACCAAAACATTCAGGTTTTCGTTCGATTAAGGTATGTACGAGAGCTGTAAATTATAACCATTTCAAACGTTTCCAGCTCACTAACATCAGGATCTGTTATATTTGCCTTGGTGATTATAACAACCTATAAAAAGAGTTATCGCACGTAAATTTTCAAAGTTAAGTTCAGTTAAGTTATCCCGCGTGAGTGGGAAAGAGCCAGTAAAGGTCTGTCGTTGATATGTTATTCCTTTGTCAGAACTGACAAAACTTGAAATGAGATAGTGGCCATATTATTAAATGAAGCATCCGTTGTCGCATATTTCAACATGAAAGTATAACATATTGATACGAAAACTCTCAGAAACCGTACTTTTTATTTATTGTAAATTTGAAGCATCGTCGGATACTTGACGAGTATCAAAAACTTCCACTAGCCTTTACCAATAATCTCTATTTTTTTTTTGGTGACTTATTAAGCTTTTTTTAATTTCAAATCCTGTAAATAATAATATATTGAAACACCCTTATTGTGTTGGTAAAATTGCCATACTCCCTAGCACGGACTATTGGTGCGAAAAACTTCACAGACTAAGCTAAAAACAACGCCACGATTTAAAATATTCATTGAAGCATCCCGGAAGCACGTTAAAATCACACATTATTAGTCCGTGCTAGGGAGTATGGCAATTTTACCATTGTGTTTAAAAACATAAATTACCGAAAATCTATCATACCACCCAAGAAAACTTCAAAACTATATTCGTACATCAGAATCCATTGCACTTATATCAATAAGAGTGTGAAAATATATATTGCTGACGGCCATTCTTTAAAGATTCTCATATGTTAACAGCTTAACGACCGTGGACGCGTATTTGAGTCTTTGAAAAACAAAGGTTGCTGGCCGGCGAACACATATATGCGTATAGGTGAAGTATCTGGAAGCTAAGAAAATTAAACTTTGTAAAGATATCTCAATTTGCTTACAAATTATAATGAATTTAGTAAAATTATAATTTTTGCGAATTTATCGCAAAATTTTATTTCGCCATGTGAAATTTTATAAAAAAAACGTGCGGTCGTTAAGCTGTTAATAAAACGCACTATAAATTTTAAACTTACATGCACAATTTTAAATATTATTAAGATTGTTTGCCATAGCGAAACTGGTTTTTATTGGCAAATGTCTGGTTAGTTGTGTGATGTTAACATTTTCCTAATACGCAATTGGAAAACATATATTGTAACCCATGTACAATTATTTGGCTTTTTTAGAATGTTTTTCAATTTTCAAGTGGCAAGTTTTTGTCTCTAAACTTCATCGCTGTAATTTCTATAGCTAGATTTTTTCCCTCGACAACGCTCCCTTTAATCTAGTGTTAAGATCTTATGATTGATGGTTTTATTTTTATTACAGACCGTTGAATAATAGAGAACGAGATATTAAGTCTCTCGGTGTTGTCGAAGTTCTAAATGGCAGAGAAGTCACCGTTAAGCAATCACCATTAGAGAGTAAACTTACTAAAAAGTTTACCTTTGATAAAGCCTTCGGACCCAACTCAAAGCAGGTATGCTTCTATTTTTAATTTTTTAAGTATGCAACCTCAATATAGATTTTTTTTCTATAAAATCTATTTTAGTATCAGAGCTAAGGACTAAACTTAGTGCTTTGTAATATCACTGCACTGTTACTGCATAGACTAAAGCAGTGCTTAACAATTTTTTTCTTACCACTGACTCCCTAGTTAGTATCTTAACAGTTTAACGACCGTGGACGTGTATTTGAGTCTTTGAAAAACAAAGGTTGCTGGCCGGCGGACACATATGCATATAGGTGAAGTATCTGGAAGCTAAGAAAATTAAATTTTGTAAAGATATCTCAATTTGCTTACAAATTATAGTGAATTTAGTAAAATTATAATTTTTGCGAATTTATCGCAAAATTTTATTTCGCCAGGTGAAATTTTATAAAAAAAAACGTATGGTCGTTAAGCTGTTAAGTTTTGCGGACCTCGGACTATTTTTAATACATTCTCTTTGGATTGCATGTTCCCAAATACAATGTAATTTTTTTAAATCTGGCTAGCCATCCAGGTGAGACTTTGTTTTTTTTTTTTTTTTATCTCCAATGAATCGTTCAAGAATTTAGCTTTATGTGTACAAATTGAACCTTTAATCGGTATTCTTTTCTTTTACTCGTTTTTAATTAAACCATTTAAGCACATCTAAATCTTAATAAGATGACATTTTCCTAGTTTTTCAAATTGAAGGACCTGCATTACTGTCACAATCTTCTGTAAACTTCTCCAACTTTATTTTTTGTTTCATTATATTGCAAACCATATGAGTATCAACTTCGTATTCCTTTGCTGTAGCTTAAACAGCTTCGATATAGATTCACCTTTTTAATTTTTTTTAACTAACGCAATTTTTTGTTATATAGTAAGGTATTCTTCTGAAAGTAGTTATTGTACGCTATTTTACACTAAATACATATTTGCTTAGATAAAAACCTATCCGTTAAATCAATCAATATTTCAAATAAATTACAGTTTTTTGAATTTAATTTATGCACGAATAATCGTTGGTAAACTGTATATTTTTTTTATTTAAATTAAGATTTGAGTGTATTTTCTGAACACAAGTATATCATTTTCCACAACTATTCTGTGCTCCTCTGTTATAAGTCTAGTCCTTAACCTTTTAGGGACCAGATTGATGACCTAACGCCTTGCTGAGACAAATTTGCACTGATAGATTGACTCTTGAGTCTTTGGCACGCTGGGACTAATGATTATATTTCAGATGTAATGAAATTCTTGAAAAAAAAAAATGTTTCTTCTTTAGGTGGATGTGTATCAGGAGGTGGTCAGTCCTCTCATCGAGGAAGTTTTATCGGGATATAATTGCACAGTTTTTGCATATGGACAAACCGGCACTGGGAAAACTCACACTATGGTGGGAGAAAGTTCTGGAGACTCCGAAATTCCCTGGCAAAATGTAAACATATTTGCTAATTACCTTTTCTTTTTTACTCTTTTGTATCTACCAGTCGGTAAATTCCCTTAGAATGTATTGTAGGCATTAATTGAAACTTTTTATATCTTTAGTCAGTCATTCATATTGTACGTTGATTCATTTTTGTGATTCTATTCTGAAAACAGTATCTAAAGAATAAGTACACTGTAGAATTTCTGTTTTATCATCATATTTTACATTAAATTAATATGAAACGTTATCTCTGTTAATACTATTCAAGTATATTCAAATGCACTGATAAAATAATTTTGTAAATATTCTGTCAACAGGATCCTATGTCAGGAATAATCCCCCGTTCTCTCAGTCAGCTATTTGACGAACTTCGAATCACAAACTCCGAGTACACAGTGCGCGTTTCGTACCTCGAGCTGTACAACGAAGAGCTATTCGATCTGCTCTCTTCCAGTGAAGACAACTCTAAGCTGAGAATTTATGAGGACGTCACCAGAAAGGGGTCTAACATTGTCAACGGTCTCGAGGAAGTTACCGTATACAATAAAAATGAAGTGTATAAAATTATGGCCAAGGGGCAGGAAAAACGACGCATGGCTTCAACTCTCATGAATGCTCAGTCCAGGTTAGATGAGAGTTTCGTATATTTTTACATTTGCGAGCTTTTATAACATCAGTTTTTCTGAATTAATATACTTTTCTTGTTTCTTCTCTTTTGTTTATTCACTCGGCCCTTGTACAACTAAATTACATGGTTCTACGAAAACATAGTACAATGTAAATCCATGCTTTAGAAAGTTTATACAAAATTATGGATGCATCTAGAAAAAATAAAGAATTATAAATAAAACACTGAATGCTATACAGAAAATACATGTTTAATAAACAATCAACAATAAATTATTCCTCGCTCACAATCCTATTATGCTGACTTCTTTTTAAAATTAGTTGTAAGTTTTCATCGCTGAAATCATTGAGAACTGGATACTTAGATATTTACTATTAGTGTAAACTTGTAAGTGTTTTTCTGCAATCGTTTCTAATTTTTCAATTAACTCTTTCTTAAAAGAATACTGTTACAATATTTCTTCTATGTATTCAATATTTTTAAATATTTCATAATGCTAAGCCACGCATGTTATGCATTAACACATTAGTGGTTACAGTTGTAACATGGTTTTTACTTGATACGACGCGCGTAAAATCACAGTGAGGATGTGACTGAAAGGAGCACATTCAAAGACTGGGCTGAGGATGTGTGAGTAAATCGATGTGTGACACAGGAATTCAGTTAAATTTGGGGAAGATACAAATTTTTGGGGCCGTGACGATATTCAGTCTTATTCTATAAAATATTTACGTTTGATGTTTTTTCAAAAACTGTGTTAAAGATGTTCCAAGATTGACTTGGGCCGAGTGTGATGTCTTCACCAGTAGTTATGTTTTTAAATATTGCTAACACCAACTTCTCACATCCTCATTTAAATACTTAACAGTTAATTTTTATTTAGCAGCTCTGTCGGTCCATCTCCCTCCTCCTCTCCCAATAGTCCCAATTTGCGATATAATTAAAAAAAATGTATACAGCATCCACACATGCATAGAACATTTCCAAAGTAATATACTTCCTTCAATTATATAAAATTACTTAGACAAGTTATTAGATACAAATCTTTGGTATTTAACATTGGAAATCAAATTAATACACATATATATAATTATGAGTGTAGCGTAGCGATAGTTACAATTTTTTTTTTCACTAACTTCCATGTTATTTTTTTTAGTCGTTCTCACACTGTATTCACCATTGTGGTGCACATGAAAGAAAACAGCTCAGACGGTGAAGAATTGATGAAGATAGGCAAATTGAATTTAGTGGACTTGGCGGGAAGTGAGAATATTTCAAAAGCCGGCAGTGACAATCCGGCCAGAAGAGAGCGAGCCCGAGAGTGCGTCAATATCAACCAATCCCTTCTCACTTTAGGGAGAGTCATTACATCACTTGTCGAGAGACATCCACACATTCCTTACAGGTTTGCTATTTTTTAGTTAACACCCTAATGACGATTCTGTGATAAACTATTTGTCTAGATTTTATTATTTGAAAGCGTATCATTCATGCCAACTTATATTTATAGGTCAAATAAAGTGCTTCACTGTCGTAATAACATAAATGAATTCTTAACTGCATATACATATTTTATTATTTCCTCTTTCAGAGAATCGAAATTGACTCGCCTCCTTCAAGAATCTCTCGGAGGCCGCACAAAGACATCCATCATTGCCACTATATCACCGGGTCACCGTGACGTTGAAGAAACTCTCAGTACTCTGGAGTATGCCAATAGAGCTCGTAATATTCAAAACAAACCAGAGGTTAACCAGCGCATTACTAAGCATGCTGTGCTTAAAGAATTCTCTGAAGAAATTGACAGGCTTAAGAGAGACCTGCTTGCTAGTAGAGAGAGGAATGGTAAGCGTACAAACATGCTGTACATAACCATTATATTAACACATTATCGGCAGGCTAATTGTGCACATGCTTTATGCACAGTGTGGGCTATTTTTGTAGTATTTTTCTAAAATAATTGGCCTACATTTGAAGGCGTAAGTCTAAATATAATTGAAAAATCCACATTGAAATCAACTTTGAAATCTGATCCATGCCGACTGATCATTTATGGTTACAATGAAATTTGAATTGACCCATAAGCAATAATTTAAACCAAAACTACTCAGTCATTAGTCTTAAAACAGATTTATGGATAATGTAAATAAATATTTTATACAAAATTGAATATTTGTAATAAATCTGTAATAAATATAAAAGTGGTTTAATACTTATTTTCTTTTCACTTGAAAGTATTTGGATCGCTAATATTTGCTATTGATAAGCCTTCTTAAACAGATGATGTAGTTTCAATAATAAACTGAGACTGATCCGTGTCCTGCCGCTAACGCACAGGCGATTCAACACGGAATTTTCTGTTGCCCACCATTATTAACAGCAAGTTTATAATAAATGGAATTTTCCGTGACCCGCCTATTAAGTGTAAAGACACCACCTCGAACGACTGTGTGCATGATTTATATCTCTTATATAATATTTATATTTCCTTCTATGGTCTTATTTTCAAATTATAAGCATCAATTGTTGTAATTTAATCTATGTCAAAAGCTGCCGTCGCTCTGTGATAACGTTATTTTAATATTTTTAGGAGTTCACTTGGCAAATGAGACTTATCTGGAAATGACTCTGAAAATTGATGACCAGCACAAAGAGATTCAAGAGCAGATTCTTTACATTAGAGCTATGAAGGAAGAGAAAGATAGAGTTGAAAGTCTTTTCAATGAACTATCGGTTTCTCTCAAAGAGAGAGAAGAACAACTGCACAATACAACAGTCACTCTTGACCACACCAAAAATACACTCAATACCACTAAAAAGGTGACAAACTAAATATTTAATAACAATGCTATTTATAACTCAATACTGTTTTTCACATAGTGTACATATATATACAAATAATTACTGCCTTAAGTTGAAATAAAAATAATTACTCAAGAAGCTTCATCAGGTTTCTCGCAATATTATGTTCAATGTACCTTTCCACTAAAAATTGACAGTGAACATCATTAAAGTGACACATTTAACACCCGCTTGAAGTAAAAATATTAAACCGATGAATATATTGTTATTTTATTGATGTTTTCTAATGACTGTATTTCAAAATAACAGGAACTTGTGCAAACTCGCCATGAAACGGAAGAGCAGAAACATCTTGTAACTAAGCAACTGGAAACTGAAAAGAAATTAAGTCAACAAGCGAGAGTTCTGTTAGGAGTTGCTGAAGTTACCACCCAAGATGTTAGCTTACTTCACCAAACAGTGGAAAAGAAGAAGTGTGTATATAAATCATTTTATAATGAGACTGTTGAAATATAAGTATAAAATTGTATTATTTATTTTACGTTTCTTTATTTTAGCGCTTTGGAAGAGAAGAATCTCAGAGTGGCCAAAGGATTCGGAGAGAAGTCTCAAAATCATCGAACACAAATAAAAGAACACCTTAACATGTTCACCGATTCACATATTCAGGATCTGCAAAACCTTCAGCAAGTTATAGGTAAAAAAATGTGTATAATTTTATTTCTAAATGGATTTTTTGACAAATTGTTTCTAGGTTGACAAATTGACACTAGCAGCTTGGACAAAGATCGGCTATGTGCACGTATGACAATTATACATTTTAAAAAAAGTCCATTACCTCACTGTTGTACACACTATGTACTTATCAATTTTTTAAGATCTTTTCGCCTATTTGCATTTGAGCAAAAGTAAATTACACATATTTACTGTAAAAAAATAAAGTGCAGTAATGTTTAAAATAGCATTTCAAATATTATGGGAAATCATGCATGGATATAGGTGTGTTCTTAAATGAATGGTGAGAGTAAAATACACTCATACTATCCTGTATAATTTCCTTCAGAAATATAATTTTGCACACTTGCATACATGTCAGCATGTTTTACAATTTGTAGATACTCACCACACAACTCAACTTGAAAACGATATATGCAGCAGACAAATATTGAATCAAATTCTTACAATCGTCGATGAAACAGTTCACCTCTCTGCGGTAGCTAAAGAGAATTATATTGAATGTCTCGGAGACTATTCAAATGGTCAATTTTCTGAATTGAAATCAAGCGGTGAAGTTAAATGTTCAAGTATCAAAGCTAAAATGGCTGCAATAGAAGATTTGATAAAGGACTTATGTGCAGCAAGAGAAAAAGACAAACAATCTATTGAACAGATGAGAATCTTCGTTCACCAATGGGTATGTTTGCATTTTTAAAGCAATTTATTTTAAATAACTGAAAACTTTATAGATGATTTATGGAGGATAAACAATGATTTGAAATTCAATTTTATAACAATGAACTCGAATCAGTGACATACACATTTATCGTATCTAAGTTATAAAATTTTATGGTTTCCTTAATATAATTGAGTCGAACGCACAACCTTTTATTAAATTATTAAGTTAATAAGTATGTATCAGGCACTGTACAAACGGTTACCAAGCAATCGCTCAATGCCTATTTGTAAAGACGGCAGAGTAATAATTGCTTAGAAATAACACGTATTTAATATTATTCAAACTCTGGGTCATAACGAAATCACAATACAGTGGAACCCCCAATTACACTACCCTGAATTATGCGCTGGCTTGAAATATTCGCCGCAAATCTCCCAATTGTACGGTCGCATTCCATTGCTACGTCCGTTGCTGCTGTCCGTCTGGGCGGCTGCAGCAGGGGAGCTCAACTCAATCTATATTTTTTAACGGAAATTAAATCAGAGAATCCATTTAATTTTATGTGCATACTATTTACTCATGGTAAAAAACTGCAACTGATTTTGAAAACTTTTTTTGGTTTTATTTATACATATGCGCGCCGCGAGAAAAGAAATACATAGGTAGTTTTATTTAACTTGTTTTATTTTATTTATATTTTACACTGTCTTTATGTAAATAATCTAGCATAATTTTATTGAAATAGTACATACATCGAATTATATCGAGTACTTAATTTAGTATTAAGATAAAAAAAAATACAAATAAGCATACATCATTCACTGTCAGAAAATATTCGGTTCCAATGATGGATTTTAAAGATCCGTAGAATGGCCAGGAGCATTATCAATAAGTAATAATATTTTGAAAGCTATATTTTTTCTAAAAGTAAATTTTTCCATTTCTGGAACAAAGCAGTTAAAAAACCAATCGCGAAATAAAATTCCGTAATCCACGCTTTTTTATTTGCCATCCAGTAAACGGGCAAATTAGACTTATCGATTCCTTTCATTGCTCGTGGGCTTAAAAAATGATTGACAACCATTGGTTTCATTATATAACTGGCCGATGCATTACTGCAAAGGAGAACAGTTATTCTGTCTTTGGCAACTTTGAATCCAGGTGCAGATTTAACAGTTTTGGAAATAAATGTGCGTTCTGATATTTTTTTCCAATTAAGGCCTGTTTCGTCAGCATTGAATACTTGGTCGGGTGTGTAGCCTTCATCATCAATATTTTTCTGCACGTTTGCCGCTCATTTTAGTGCTGCGCAGGGAAAATGGATTGATAAATCAGTTAAACCAGCCATTCCTTGCTTTAACCTTTTGACCGCGGCTCGGATCCAAATCGGTTCAGATTGGGCTGCTATAGCAGTCAACCGCGGTCAAAGGGTTAAATTCGAAATGATTTTCGAGAACTAAATTTGAATCATCATTCTCTCCTTGTTTCAAATATGCATTTATTTTTAATGCTTTGTGTTTTATAATTCGGACACTCGGAGGAATATGTCTTTTATTACAATCTTCTATCCATATTTTCAAACAATTTTCCATTTTTGTTATTCAAGTGTTTTTAACATATGAAATTTGTTTTATTCTATCAGATGAATCGATAGACACCCACTGTAGATTCATTTATATTAAATTCTTTGGAAATAACATAAGCTCTTACGCCTCTGCTAAGTTTTTCTAAAATGGTATATTTTTCTTCGATAGAAATGCGTTTTCTTTTTTTAATTGTTTTATTGCAAGCCTGAAAAAATATTTTAATATAATAATAAATTGCGCAGTTAAATTAATTTGATGTTATAGATAAAGCAAAAAGTTTTTAGTAATATCGACTGTGGAAAGGAAAAAGGACGTAACCCACACATATCAAATTTTACAGGAGGCACTAAAAACCTGTTTTGATGATTTTGTGACATATGCAAATTATGAATTATACACAATCTTGACGTGCACGAATACTTCTAAGCTGGTGTTAAATTGACATAACCTAATATTAATTAAAGAAATTGTCTCGGAAAAACTTTTATTTCAGTGTTTTTTTCTTGGTTTTAATTTTTTACAAGGTCATCTTTTTCAAACATAAATGTTAAATTTAGATACTTATTCGGCATTTTCAGCTTCCATCCTTATGATAGAATGTGTGTCAAGTTGTATACATTGTGATTATCGAAAAAAAGCTGTTTTGGAAAATTGAGGGTTACGTCCTTTTTCCTTTCCACAGTCGATATGTATTTACCTGAAAGTGCAAAAAATTGACCACACCGCAAAACTACGTCTACAGTCAAATGTTGGCTAGCGTCTGTGTATTCAATACATATAGCTGGCAGGATTTTTCGCGTGCTTTGCATTTTATCAATTAGTAACTGCAAAAATGAAGAGAAATCTTAGTTTTGCATTTTCCGCTGAAAACCCCAAATCCCTAATTTTGTATGAGATTCACACCCCCAATTACACTATCCCCAATTGTACGGTCCCGACGATCGTACAAATGGGGGTTTTACTGTATCACATAATTTATCTTTGTTCAATAAAATTACAGAGAGACACTTCTACAGCTAAAGTCGTTAGCCTGAAGCGTGCTCAATCTGAATGGTGGGAGCAAATTTCTTCCCATTTAGGAAAAGTGAAGACACAACATAAGGAAATGTCCGAGGCTGAAATGATTCAAGCGAAAAAACTTTCCGATCTTCACGCGAAACAACAAAAGGTATAGCTACATAAATTGGAAATATAGGATTTTGTATAACGGCTTACAGTCAAGTCAAATGACCGCATTAACCTCATTATTAAATAAAATTAATTAGAATAACTCACTACTTTTTTTTCATTTATAAATTTTAATGAATGATATAAGATTAATATTATATATATTGATTTAAAAAAATAGTGAGAAGAGAGCCGGGAGTTGCCAGTACAAGATTGAAATTATACACAGTAGGCTTCATTCCACATTTTATTTGTGGCCGCCATAACTTAACTTACATCTATTTAATTTTCTACCGGCATTATTCAGTATTTATTAAAATTTTTGGTTTTAGGATTTCGGTAAAGATATTAGTATGCTCAAATCGTTGGTGATGGAAATGGAGAAGAAACACAATGATCACAAAACTGATTATCAGAAAGTCGATCAGGAAATTTTCAGTCGTTTGACTAAAGATTCAGAATCATTTACTGAATTGCTTCAAACTGGAAATGTATCATTAGCTGCCAAGATGGAAGATGTCAGCGGCGTTGTTATAGACTTGGATGAAATAAATCAAACGTTTGCTAACGATATGACCGTTATGGGTGAAGATTATACGAATAGAGTCTCCGCAAGCAGCACGATTGATGACAAAATTAAGGTAAACTATTTCATCGTATATATTCAAACGGTGCGGTTTTTCATAATTTAATATTAACATTGCGTATCGTCATTTTATTTTGGCTAATCTATTTCTTTTGTTATTTTAGGAGTCTGTTGATGATATGTCCAATACATGGGTGGATATCTGGAGTAAACATCTAACCCACTCGAATCAAGTCAAAGAAAATGTACACACAAAGATTCAGAACACCGTTACCAATCAATATGAAGACTTTATTGTAAGCTAATTAAGTTGCTCTCTCTTTTTCGAATGGTATGAGTTTATGCCGTTTAAGTCGAGTATTATTTTTCTCACTGCAGATGGTTTAAGTTGATTTGTTTTTTTTTTTACAATATTGGCTTTTATGCGGCAAACTGGTTTATATCATATTGAATGGTTGCCATTATTGAAGTGATGGATTGTATGAAGGATAAGTACATGATAATTATTGCAATTGATTAAATTATCATATATATTTAAAACATTGTATTGACAAGTGTTCCCAGACTTGTGCTAAAAATCTGACATATGTGTTATTGTCTTTCATGATACATCAAAGTTTAGGAGTCAGATAAGTTTGTCCTGTAAAACTTTTAGGGCTCGGTAATATGGAACATTTATGACCCCAGCAATTTACCTCAACGAATGTATCATTTGGGCTGAAATTTTTATCGTTTGATCATCTGATTGCCGCCTGTGTGGTTGAGTGGTCAACGTTGTTGGCTTCGGCTACGGAGGGCCCGGGTTCAAATCCCGGTACGGACAGTTTTATAAATTGATTTTTTAATCGATTTATGAATTCCTGTTCAAAGTCATGGATGTATGTGATGTCTTGAATTCCCCCCTCTCACCCATCCTATGCTATGAACGGGGCGTATCCAGAGTGATTAGCTTACCACTAATCCTGTCATAGCCCTATCCTTCTATCCCTACTCTCTTTGGAAAAAGACAGGTTGAGCAACTGAGTAACAAGCCGTTCTCGTAGAAACACTTCTGTTGAGATAAACTCCATTAGGAGTCCATATGCTCCACATTGGGCGCGGACATGGTTTAAAAAAACAAACTTGTGATTACTTATTTTGATTGTTTAATTTCAGAAATTCCTTAATAATTGCCAAAATGAAGCTACCAAAGCAGCTAAACCGCTTACAATTAATGCTGAAAATATTATAGTTCAAAGAGAAGAGAATAAAAATACCTTTGATAAAATGAAAAGTGGTATGCTTAGTTTTAGAGAAAAGTTATATGGCGATTTAACTGTCAACGATAGAATTGAAACAGATTTCTTGAACAAGGAATACAAAACATACTCTCCCACAGGTAAGCCGACATACAATGTTGATGCTAAGTAGACATTCCAATACCGGTATTCCTGGAATTCATAGTGTTTTTTTATTCTGAAATGCCGATTTTGAAAATAAATAATACCAATATTTTGGTATGCAAGAAGAACCAAAATCATATTTTTATTGCACATATTGAAATAAAATTGTTTGCAGTAAATTGAAATCTGAATTGACAGGCTCCAGAACTAGCCAGCCTTTTAATTGTGTGTATATTAATATTTTAAGTAAGTTATTTATGAAAATTTTTCATAAAAATCGCTTGTATGAGCAATGTTCCCTCAAACGTGCGGTATATTTTTTCATATTTCATATAGACAATGTTTTTTTTAGTTGTGATTTGCATAATAAAAAAAGTTATCATTTGATAATTGATACTAATAAGTATTAATTAAAAAAAAAAGAAAATAGAATTCATTATATTTTAAAATAAAGTCAAGCACAAATTAAGAAAATACAAATAACATTATAATACTACATTATATACTACATTTAGATCAATTTCTTGTTCTGATAATAGATATGAATTTAATTCTAGTTTAATTATCTAAATGTTCAATTTTAAATTCATTTAGGTTAACCTTTTGACCGCGGCTCGGATCCAAATCGGTTCAGATTGGGCTGCTATAGCAGTCATCCGCGGTCAAAGGGTTAAATAGGGCTATTAAAATTTAAAGAATATATTATTTGAATAGTTATATTAAAGTTCGCGCCAACCCGGAATGAGTGCACGGTGGATTTTAAACTGCTGCGCGGCCATACACACACGTGCAGCTTCGAGGGAACATTGATTATGATATATTTTTTATGACAGTATTTTATAAGACTTACCAAAATATCAATTTTGATTCACTCACCTAATATTGCGATTCTTATTTCGATATATCCGATTTAAACTATTTTGTTATACCGGTATTGATTTATTCCTTCGGTATTCCACTCCTTAATGCTAAGTGAACATAAAATCATAAAATCATAAAATCATAAAATATATTTTAATGGTGGCAAGTGTTTAAATTTGGTAATATTTTTCCACAGGCAAAACACCAAATAGAAAAGAATATTTTTATCCTCGTGACCTGTCTGCTACTTCACCGCATGAAAGAATTATACGACGATTCAGGGGCATGAGATGTGGTGCAGAGGTTAATTCACCCACGCAGGTTAATATATAACATTTGTTTTAAAACCTTCAATCTGGAGGGAAAATATTTTACCTCCACAAACAAAAACTTGGCAGGTCGTAGATAATTTCACTTATATGCCTTTTTGAAAATAAAAAAAAACATCACAAGTCACAATATATTTCTCATTTAAGAGACGAATAAACAATGACAAGATTGTGAAAATTATAAATAAAGTTTTTACAACAAATAATTAATTACAAAGTGCAATATTGTTGTAAGACATAATTTATATATAATATATAAAATGTATTTATTTTACAGGAATACCCAGTCATAAACTTAGATCAGACGATTGAGGGTACACCTCTGAAGGTGGATTTTTCGCAAGAATATAGAATGAATGGAAACACCAGTGTCAATAGCAGTGGAAATACATCTCCGTGTAGTCAAAGCCTATCTAGTTTGGCGAACCACAATTCAGAATCAATGTGCTTCCTGGAACCCAAAGCACCCGGCCGAGTGTCGCCGTATATCAGTAAATCACCCTCAGAAAGTGATATTTATACACTGATCAATGATAAGGTATCGACGATTTAATTTAAAATTAAATTTTCTGACGAGAGCGTAAAGCCAAAGTAGCTATCAAAAAAATAATTTAAAAAATGTAGACCTAAATACAGTGTTACTTTTTGAATTCACTGAAATTCAAATGACGACTATTGCCGTTAAACTTACTTTGTCGATATTAAATATCTGATATATAACCCCATAAAATTTTCTTTAAAGCTTTTTACAATCCGGATGCTAATTCTCTTCCATGGTAATACTAGAATTACACTTTTTTGTTGTTATAAATAATACCTTTCCAACCACTATAATTCATGATTTATTTTTTTCAATATCTACTAAAATGTATTACTTTTTGTATTTTAATTATAAAAAAGGAGTCGGAGTCACCCATTAAATAACGCAGGCATGTTCTACTCACGGCCTGCAGGCAATGTGTAATGTGTGGCTTAATTAAGGTTTTGTTTGGCTCCTTTGCGATACCCAACTTTCTATACAATTTTAATTTTGCTATTGAACAAAATAAAAGCAAATTAATTTTAATTGTTAAATTTGTGAATGATGAATTATTACCTGGATGATCGCTTGCCGACGCCAGACATTTATTTGTAGTAATGTAAGTGTTATGCAAGACAGCAAATGTTGCAAATGTAAATGTAGTGCAGTCTTATTGCATGACTTTGCTTGTGCAGGTTGCTATCTCGCTCTAATGGTCAGAGTTAGAGTGAGACGGCTGTATATCCATCGAAGGACACCAATTCGGAAATCTGGAGAAATTCATGAATAATGCCTCTTAATTAATAATAAAATATTTATATATGTGGCCCATCAAAGATATGAAATATTTTATTTGGGCCACTGAGCGATTTCGGTTAGACACCCCTGAATAAACGATTACAACTCCTCGATTGATTCAACTGATGACTGTTTCTATAAGTGATTAAATTTTTCATTTTCCAGCAATGTAAAGAAAATTTAAATCGTTCAGCCAATGACAAAAAGGAACACATATCTCGACTCAAGCAACCGTCCTCCCTCAAAAAGATTCTCACCGCTCGGAATAACTAACCAAAATCTGTAAGCTATATGTTTTCAAACTGTGAATTTATCGATAGAAGAAATTCTTCTAATAAAAAAATGTCAGTTCAATAATAGGTCTGCTGAGCAGAATTCTGTATGTTCATCAATTGATTATCCATACATGACTTCAACTAATTGTTGATGGGTAAATGATGAAAAAGTAAACGTTAAATAAAATTATATTTTTTAATATTTATACCCATATTAGTACTAATTATAAAATTTATAGAACATTGCAGTATAGCCTCTTTTGTGAGTATTCTCTCGTGTAAATATATGAATATTTCAATCGAGTATCTATATTCTTATATCAATTTCATCTGTATTTTACTAAGTGACTGATTCAATAGACCTTATCTAACTTTTATTTCTACTTTCAATTATGTGAGTAAAGATTTTTCTTTTTCCACTAAATTTTGTTACTTTTCATTTATCGAGTATCTAGATGCTCGTTAGCGATGTATAAATCAAACATGTCACTGTTTATTGTTATTTATACTAGTTATTTTTAAATATTTTGACAACTTCAAAGTTTTTTCGCTAAAGTAAAATCACTTATTTTGCTGCCTTGTTTTAGAGCAGTGTCTGCCAAACTGTGTCCCGCGGCACACTACTGTGCCGCAAGAAGTCTCAGGTGTGCCGCGGTGGAAGAAGCCCTAAAAATGTCAATTTTAAATAATGCCTATTCAAAAACGAATATTTATCATGTAGGATTTTGGAAGCAAAACAGTAGCAAATTGGGGATTTCAAATTCCTCATTGAGCTAAAAAAAAAAAAGGAGTTTCGGAGATAATCTGCGGCATCTTGTTGTGCCGCGGTACTAGTTCCATTCATCAGTGTGCCGTAAAGTAAAAAAGTTTGGCAGACACTGTTTTAGAGTGTGAATTTCAATAATCTTACTCAAAATAAAAAGTTCATCCATTCTAAAAGCAAAAAATGTGAATGATTTTAGTATAGCTATGCCTGCGTTAGAAAATTATATAAAATTATTTAGTTATTTGTAGAATATAGATTTGACATATATTATTGAATTTTTTTTTTCAGTTTTCCAATGCTTTTTATGATAAAACAAACTTTGGAAATAATCTTTTATGCTTAAATCTTATCATCGTTTGCGTTGAAAAAATAATCTCAGCCGTGTATGATAGTTTACATTCCTTTCAATGAATAATGACTGTATTTCATGGATTTTTCTTTTTAAAGTGTAATATATTTTTTAACCGTATCGTGTTGTTATTCTATATTTCAAATAGACAATAAGGAAGCATATTTAAAGTTTAATAATAAAAAGCCTTCTCACTGAGCATAGTTTTTTTTTATTAAATAATCCTACTGTATTTATACCTAGATAATCCATTTAGTTCAAGTGATGATTGTAATGATATATGATATTTAAATATACTTATATACAATATATAATTTGGTTCACTGGTTATAATAATATTATTGCATTTAAGATTGTATCTTTTCAATTTTCTATTTATATTAAAAAAATGCATCTTAAAAATTAAAAAAAATAAATACTTATAAATTATAATTATCCACCCTTATTGGAAAATTTGCAGTTTACTAAATTTTAAATTCTTAAATCATTGAACTCGATCAATTCAATTTCAATGGAGTGCATTAAATTAATTTCATAGAAATAAAACTTAAAAATACATTTTTAATCATACATTAAATACTGATGGGTTATTAACTATTTTTTCATTTATGAAACATTTCCAAAGAAACAATTTTCAATCTTCCGAGTGATGAACTTTTGTGATATTTTTTATATTTTCCTTGTTTCACAACCCAACATTTTTAAATATAATAATATAACATAAGAATTACGCATAACTCTATAATAAATAGCATTAGGTCACAATATAAGTTTGTCTGAACCTTGTTTAATGGAAAATTAACACCAACTGAAAGAAGTTTTATTTATCTTCCATTTTTAGTTGAGAGTATAAATTTTTCCGCAGAGAAGTGATATTTTTTAAGCATACTGAGCTAAATGTAAATGAGTCAATTCCAATTTCAGTAAAGCTAATATTTTAATAAACTTTCCTTAGTGCTTTTGCTCAGTATTTACACAATACCGATTGATGAGACATTTATAAATTTTGTTGTTCATAATGTCACTCCTCCACTCTATTGGAACTTCTTATCTACATACATACCTGACATTTTGTCAGGCTTAAATTCAACACTGTGCATTTTCGCTGTAAATGCAATAAATAAAGTAATACCTTGATGAACCTAATCAATGCTATCTTCTCTTAGATTTTCGATTCAAAAACTTAACGAAGTAAATGTAGAGGTAAGTATGTATTTCTTGAAGGAGCACGATACATCACCGTAATATTAAAAGTTTAAGGTATTTTACATAGTCTGCGATGAGAGCGTGATTCTCAAAAAAATACTTCGGTCGATGGGATATCTCAAAGATTGTTGACACTGATGATTTGGTTGATCCAGCCAATGAATGAAGAGACTTTAACGTAAACACCGGGAACGTCGACACGACCGCACCCGAAGCCCCAGGAAACCAATCCGGCCAATTCGTAGAAGCCGTCATCTTGACAGACCAATGGACCTCCTCCGTCACCCTAAACATTGTCACATTATAGTAAATATCAGAATAATACCATGTTATGAAGTCTACGTGAAAGTTGTGGGGGTTAAAAAAATGCAAACACTTGAATACCTTTTCCTAAAATGGCTTCTGTTGTAATTTGTACTCAATATGTGGTGTTACAATAGCAAACCAAAAGATTTATTACTAAACCCCCTAAAACAAAATGAATTTAACACTACTTGGGATTTTCTTGATATCACTTTGAGCATTTATTTATTCTTAAATAAATAAGATATGTCACAGTGGCCAATCTCATTCCAATAATTCAGTTCTTACGTTAACTTTATCGATAAAAGGTATTCAGTAGGATTAAATTAATTGATCACAGATAATAATAGAATGGAAGCGTCCCAGATATATTTATTTTTTATTTTGCCCGACCAAAAGGCCCACAAATTTTGATTACGCCTCTCACTGCTACATGCACTCTGCCGCTGTTTAATATTGTATACAATGATTTATAGAATTAATATTACCTGGCAAGCATCATTTCCTTCTTCACCGCCTGCACAAAAACTGCTCGCCGGAAGAATAAATATTTTTTCCGTGACTGCATTCACTTTTCTTATACACTCCGCATCACTCACAATAGGAATTTCTGCTTCACGCACTCTCAGAGGAATAGGTCCCGCTTCAAAATATTTAAAAGAAAACATTATCTGTTATATATAAATTTATATCAAGAATTTTTTGTTGTAATACAATTATGACTGAACTAAAATTGTGTACTAATCTCATTTGGTTGACTCTTAACGGTTAAAAACTAAGCAGCGGTAGCGATCTCTTGGAGGTACTACATGACTAGAGGAGCGCTGGCAGGTAAGAGGCAATAGGCTCACTACATCTGAATTCTTGCAAAGTTTTTTCTGTTTCAACCAACTTTCTAATATTTTCTTTTAACTGGATGGCTGCCACATACGAGATATCTCGTCAAATTTTTTGCAAGAATTACCTCGTCAATAACTAATTAAATTAATAATTTCAAATTATATGCGGTGTGCTTAGGTACAAATGTAAAACTTTTTTCTACGGCAGCCAAAAGCTAAGGAAATATCAGGAATGCAACTACATGCATGTACACTGTCTTAATTTGGAAGTTTTACTCTCTTAATATATGTATAAAAATATGAAATAATTGAATTATGATTCCACTAGCAGTTTCATCTTAAATTTAACCCTTAATTTTTTTACTGAATTAGGTTTTTTTCGTATATATTGACTATTTTTACTACTGCTGCCAAAAAAATATAAAAATATTTTTTTTGTTACGGATCAATCTGGGTAAAATATTACTTATTATTTCAAAAAGTAAAAATACCTTGAATTTTAAAACGTTTGTTTAAAAGAATAAATTAAATTTATTCATTGACATAAATATTTTTCTAGAAGCTATTGCTTTCAATTAAGGCTTTGATTTTTTTGCATTCATCTGTGGGTATGTGGCGCTCTACCAGGGTTGCCAGGCGTCCCTATTTGAGTGGGACTGTCCCGAGTTCAATCGACAAATCCCGAGTCCCGCATTGCAAGTCCCTCTATAATCCCAACGTATACATGTATAAAAGTCTTCGAAATTGTGAATGTCCCGATCTGTGTTTTTAGAAATCTTGCAACCCTGCGCTCTACTGACGTCGATTTCAGGAAAGAAATCAAACCAATATGGAATTTTACGCTAAATATTATATTGTTTCCAATTTGTTTAGACATATTAACCTTTTCAAAAAATCTTTATTCAATTGCAACTAATAATGAAAATAATGTGAAACCCAAAGATCACTGATAAGTGTGTAGTATCTGAAGAAATAACAATATTTGAATGACAATATATAGTAGACGACAACATACTTTACTGAACTGGTACGGCGATACTCATCAGAGTTAAGAATTGACACCATCATTTAGATTCAGTCATCAAATCTTTATCTTATAGACTGCTATCATAATGTCCCGCTTTGGACATATATAAATTTCTATGTGTGTGAATTTACTTGATTAAAAAGTATCAAAAAAAAACCAGGTTGTTTTTAGGTGATGAAGCAAATGTCATAAAATCAATATCTTATCACCAATAATATCCTATTTTATTCAATGATGAAGTTTTAGGCTTAATTTAGGTTATGAAAAAAGAATCTAGGCTATGAGACAGGTTTGCGTACAAAATTGATAATGAACCTTGAAAGACTGGACCTGAATGTTTTTATAACCTATAAAACTTCTACTAAACAGTGTTTGTTGGTGAGGTGACACAGAAGTATTAATAATAAACTCATGCTATTTGCAGAATTAGTGGACAATTAATTTTAATGTTTATATTCTGAAGATAAAAACTCACCTTCTCCCATGTAGCCATAACCAGTTACTGTACATCTTTTAGCAGCTGCGTGGCTGACTCCTCTTGCGGGTAAGCAAACCAAGCAGACGCCTCCCTTTAGTTCGGCTTGTCCGTGCAATCTCAAAAGAGCTATATCGTTATCCAGTGTTTGACTGTTATGGTTATGATGAATATATGTTGTAGCCACGCGAAGAGTTTGTGCACCTGGTGATCCATATTTCCTTGTTAAATCGTGGTCGCCCACTCGGACATAGATTGCATCTCCGGAACGTACAATGCTAGGAAATAAGTTTATTTTAACTTGTATATTACTGTCACCCTGTACCCATATGTCAACAATCTGTATTTTCACAATCTGTGAATCAGTTGTCAGAATATTAATGATTTTATGTATTTATAGTGAATTTTAATAAAAATAAAAACTATTGATAACACCTACTAATGTTTTTAATTTTGAACAAATATAATTTTTTTCATTCAGAGCTCTTGTCTGAAATTCGATTTACGACTGAAGTGGTAGAACAGTACTCCATGTACGTCAAGAAGCCACTTTATCAGAGTATAAATAAAAACAATAATAATATTTCAAAACAGTACTATTAGCAGAAGCTATCACTTTCTCGTCGTATATGTCACTTTAAGTTTCTTAAATTCCATCATATTGCATATCGATGGTCGAAAGTTGATTACATGTTACCACCATTTTCACTATTTTACAGTGTAGCATTAAAACTGAATACAATGAAAAGTATTGAAATAATGCAAGTCCAAAGAAACACTTTGAAATAGTGAAACAATCTTTAGACAGACGAGTTTATTTGTTTGTTTGAGACGATTCTGGGTTACGAGCCATCAGCTTCTAACCATCAATATAAAATATGGGACTAAACTAAGTAAATCTAGATAAAGAATAATAAAAATTCACAGTAGAATAATTAATATATCATAATACTGCTTATGCTTTCATAGTTCCTTTATGAAAAAAATAAAAATATTAATCCAAATAAAATTTAAAACTTAAGTTTTAATTATTTTGAATTATTATTTAGCCTTTCAACATAAATACTCATTTTCAATCTTGATCGAAAGCATGCAAGTTTTGGATTTTTTTGGATCTGCAATAATTCTGAAACTTATCAAACTCCTCAGATATCTAGGCAGGATGTGTTACATACGCAACGATTGATAAATTGATAAACAATTGTAGTTCTTGAATAATGGGATTTATATATAACTTCTATAGCAGTGCTTCCCAACCTGGGTCCTCGAACCCCTGGGGGTCCACAGGTTTTTTGCGGTAGTTGCGAAAACTTTCAATAGAAAGTACAAATATTTATTTGTGAACATTTTTCCTTGACGACTTAAATGTGTTTTTTTTCGGGGGTCCGCAGTTTGTTTTTTCAGATTTAGAGGGCCGTGGCATGAAAAGGGTTAGGAAGCACTGTTCTATAGGATAGCTTCTCTTACTTAGTAACACAATGTGCTGCTGTTAACACCCACTGAGTGCCAATCAGTGCTGCTCCACAGAGGTACTGGTTAAGGGAGTTGATGAGCGCTACTTGCCAGCACCATTCACCGTGTTCACCGTCCTCACCACCAACGACACGGCCAACACGACGACTTTCGTTTGAGTATATCTTTGATTTCTCCAATTTTGAGATTTGAAGGTCAGTCTGTGAAAGATGACTCTGTCTAGAGGAGCGTGAAGTGCCTTTAACACCACATACATATTTGCTGTAAACCGGGGCTCGTAAAGTTGTCGTGAGTGATCCCAATTGTTGCTCAGGGGAAACTGAAAAAATAAATGTAATTGATTAATTATAAAATGAAATAAATATTATCTATGGATCTACGAAATACCTTTCTTCATAGAGTTTTATTGATGGGAGAAATTAAGAGGCTTAAGATAATACTATTGAATTAATTGGCATCAACTTAAAATAGATATAGTTGATAGTTATTCCAACATACTGCCATTTAATTTAGTATGAATACATTTTGAATCCAACATGCAACCAACCTTTGAAATGAAAATGATATATCACTACAGTAAACTTTGGTCTACTGGGAAGAAGTAGGTGAGTATGTACTAAAGAAGAAGTACGGTAGCTCATTCATTTGATTTTGAATAGACTAGAAATACTTGCCTACTGTCACTGCCATGGTTGCCACTGTTTGTGGGGCAAGTGTAGTAGTTGGCGTCACGGTATCATTTCTTGCCATAGCTGTTGCTGCAGTGTTCTCTTGCTTCGAACCCATAACCTCCTGAATCCTCGTTTTGGGAGCACAACACTGAGTGCCAACTTTGCGGCATTTAAATAAGTCAGTCATTTCTGCATTTCCTATAGTCAAAAATAATAATATTCGGTATAACATGGCAAGATAATAATTTCATGTTTGTTAAAAGTAAATATTTTCAACTAACTTTATCTTATTGCTAATAGATGTCTATAGTGTTCACTTTTTCCAATAAATTTTAATAAACAAGAAATATATAAATGTCACTTTCAACCACATTTCGTTAGGTATAATATTGAGCTGCCAGAGATTTTATGACAAGATCCTCTGAATAGAAATCAAGAAAAATAAATTATCAACCTTTCAAAAAAATATTACTTAGTTTTATCCTGAATTTCAAATAACTCCTTGAATTATTTGTATTAAAAAAATTAATGGTACTTAAAACTTACTGAAACATGTAAATGATAAATATGATACAATGCATGATCCTGGGCATTCTTCTCTTTGATCTTGGGGAGTTCTTTGGGTTGGAGCACGCGTAGTTGGTCGCTGGGTTGTAGGTCTAGGTCGGGGTGTTGGTGGTGGACCTCGAGTATTATCGCAACATACACTGCCACGTTTGCAGTTAGAGGTGTAAGGAACCAGTACTGATGGTCTCTCACAGAAAGCGGCCATTATACTTAGGAGACAGAAACCTGGACATCTGGGGGCTGGAGGCTATGAAACGAGACTCAATCAAGAATATCTCATATTGAACTTTTTATAAGCAGTAGTATTTTACTCATGAACAATTTAGTTAGTTTATAATAAGGGTGTCCAACCTTTTTTGCCCTGGGATCGACTTTTCAATCTTAAGTTTTCTTGCGATCAACTTCTAACACGATTCTTATTAGAAATTTTATTTAGTAGGGTTTTTCCCCTTCTTCAAACTTAGAAATGTTTATTTTAAATGCGAAACACATATCATTAGATAGGTATGTGCATACAAAATAGTTCAATTTTAGTATTTTTGTATATTTTATATTTAAAAAAAATTTTTCGAAATTCATGGAAGCTTTCGGGATCGACCAAATTTTGCTTTGGGATCGACCGGTCGACCGGTTGGACACCCAACGTTTATAATAATCATCTTTCTATTTTATTTTGACAATCTATTTAGTACAGTGGAACCCCCAATTACACTACCCCGAATTACGCGCCGGCTTGAAATATTCGCATTCCATTGCCGTTACTAAGAGACGGTCGTCTGTGCTTCGCATACAGTTTTTTTTGTAAAACTAAGGGAAATCTTAGTTTTGCGTTTTCCGCGGAAAAAAATCAAATCCCTTATTTTGTATGACATTCACACCCCCAATTACACGGTCCCGAATATAGTGTAAATGGGGGTTTTACTGTATAGTTAAGACCTCTTAGAGCACTTGTTACGGTGTTGATTTCAAGTGAAGTAGATCTTCATGGTTCACACAAATTGTATGTCCTGTAAACTGTGAAGTCAATGTAAGACATTTATTATTTTTTACAATTTTATGAAATTATTTAAATCCAGGATGATAATGGTAGTTGAAAATTTCTTACTGGAGTTGTGGGCCTCGGTGTCGTGGTAATTCTCGGAGGAAGTGGACCATCGCTGACAGCATTTGTAACGCAGCAGCTCTCCTCTCCCGGGCAGTCTGCATCTGCATCAATATTATCACAGAAGAGTGCGAAGAGTCCATTGACGCATTCACCAGGACATGTTCGACCTGGACGAGGCGCTGCTTGTGGAGGATTGGGCTGTTTGGGTCTCGGGGCTGGAGTTGTAAGTTTCTTTAAGAGAAATAAAAAAGTATTTGTTAAATTTTATGAATCCATCACTTCTCTTTCTTTCTTCTTTTTTCTTTGATTGCGGACATTTCTTTTTATTAAGAAACTTATGAGAATTTTAAAGTCGTTATCTTTTTGCAGATTTTAGGTTTCTATTAAAATATTGGATGTACTTGCCTAACCTATCGTTGTCAAACTTTTTAACCTGGTGCTAATGGTTCAAACCTTTTACAAGGTCAATATTGAATGTTTTACTGTACTACTTGAACTATTTTTGAGGACATTCATTAATAAATCTGTTTTACTGCGAATGTGCACAAGTATGGAAAGCCAAGTATGTATATGTTTAATCCACATTTTTGTGGGAAACTTGAAACACCAATATGATTGTATTTCTTTAACAAATTAAAAAATATCAACTTTTTCGCTCTCCTGTGGTGTTGCATACTGAACGATGTTATGCCGCTTAGACTAAAACACAATTCGCAAGATAGAAACTGTTCTGTAAATGAATTTTGATGCCATAAATTAAATTGTTCCCTCGCCCAATCTTCAATCAACAGATTTTCAGAAAAAAAATCTCATAAAAGATAAAGTAATCAAAATTGTTTATTCGATTTTGCTGATATATTCATGCTCACCACGACAGCTGTTGAGGACTGAGGTCTTGGAGATGAAGTCTTGAGTGATGAATCTGTCGGCCTAGAATTTTTGCTGGGCACGACCAGACTGTCGGGCGGATTGTTTCCGTATTCATCTCTCGGCACACAGCATCGCAATCCGCTTTTACATAGATCAGGCGTCGAAAGATATGCCTCGCAGTATTCGGCTATCCTATCTGCCACACAAACTCCAGGGCATGTCTTTACTGAAAACCGTAAATGTGATTTTTTACAGATTGTGCCTAAATACAATCATATACCATTAGTGTGACAGTCTAATAAAATAGTGCATTATTGATAAATAAAATATAACAAATTCTCTGTTTACTTTATTTCAGAATTTGGCGGTTCCTAAAAGATGATTCTTATGATTTAGCAAGTTAAGGAACTGTGCAATACATTAAAAACAAGCAATTCAATATTTTATACGATGGTCAAAATTATACGATAGCAAAGGAGAATCGATCATCTGCTGGACTAAGCAAAATTTCTAGTGTACATATTTAGAAAATTTGAGAGTTTAAAAAAATTAAGGATTAGAGAAATTGGAATTCATTTTTCAAATTGCATCACGCTTTTTTTCGAATATCAAGTTTTTTTTAGAATATTTCTAAAATTGAAAGTTAGATGGCACTATATTACTTTGAATGCACTTTCTTTCGTTTTGGTAATCTTATATCTTATATTATATATATATATATATAAAAAATGAATTTTTGTATGTTTGCAAAAACTTTGGTATCTATGCGTTTGAACACCACAGGTCCGATTGCGATAAAACTTTGACAACCTTTAAGCTGGCACTTCCGGGGGGCTATAGGCATATTAAAATTAACTTACAGTGTCGAAGAACTAAAATATTCGTAGATATTCTTTTTTTTACCATTCAAACAGCCCAGGGTATTCCAAAACGAAAATGGCCGCCGTTTGAATTTTGACACCGATTTGTTTTGATTTGACAATTCAAATTTGATGTTCGATTGTTTCGATTTCAGATCTGTCAAATCCAGGGCTGTGGAGTCGTTGAAAAAAAACACGACTCCGACTCCGACTCCGACTATGACATTTACCAACAACACGACTCCGACTCCGACTCCGACTATGACTTGACTAAAAAAAAGTTTAATTTTGTCAAGTTTTTTTCCTACCTTTCCTATTTATGTGTATTAAATTACAGATCAACTAGTTAATCCGGAAAATAGCCTAATTTTTCATATTATACATGTTATAGGCATAAATAAAACATAATAAATATAAGTTTAAACTTTATTGGTTTGAATTTATTCTTAAAAATAACATCGCTTCTATCAAATCTGCATTTGTAGAAGCTCTTAAATCAGTTTTAAGTATTTTAAGAGCAGAAAATAACCGCTCTACTGATACTTGGGTTGGCGGCAATGCTGTAACGGTCAATGCTGAATCTTTTATAATTTCTGGAAACCGCTGTATTGCCATTTTCACATTTAAATTACACGATCGGTCAATTTTTTCTACTATTTTCAATGCGTCGTAAAATTCATTTCTAAATTTTGAAATAGAGTCTCCTTCGTCTACTACATTGGGACTCAAACGAGGTCGTTTTATTTTCTCTTGTTCGTCAAGATATTTTTCAGTAATCAAGTAGTCGGAGTCGCTCGTTTTTCACGACTCCGACTCCGACTCCACAGCCCTGGTCAAATCGTATGTTCTAAATTTTGACATTACATTTAAATGTGTTTCGTGCATCAGGTGTGATTGTTTGTTTGTTATTTATGCGATTTTCTTAGATTAGTTTTATTTGGAATTAGAAACTGTCCTCTTTTCACTTTAATTAATACTATACTATTTATATATAGAACGTCAAAAAAATATTTCGTGATATTTGACAGCAAAAGTACATTGTGAATTATATTACATAATGTTAGTAAGCCATTATTTTATGGTTATTTTTAAATGCATGTAAATAAAGGCAGTACATAATTCCTGTGTCCACTGTCAATACTTGATGGAAAAGCATTCTATATTTATATTAAACGGTTTTTCTCTTATTAAATGTTCTTATATAATCTCGAATGCGAAATTATTAACAAAAAGAGTTTTAAGTGATTATTTTCATGAATATTGTACAATTAGATTTCGACTGAAGGTGGTTGGTGGAATTTCAATATTCAATTTGAATCGTTCAAATTATGTACATTCTCACAGATTTCGTCACTAACGACCCGGATTTCGCCTTTCGGCGTCTTCAGGCGTTCAAGTGCACGGATGAACTTGAACTGACGCTTAGTAAACGAATGTTTCGTGTTTATATAATGTACAATTTCTTTTTTATGTTTTGTCAACTATTATATGTAAATGCTAAGAGTATTTTGATGGTTATGCATGCATTGATTATACGTTTTAGGTTTGAAAGTCTTTTTGAACGAGGTTTTAATCTATTAGGTGTGTCAAGTCATATAAGTATAGATGAATAAATATATATCTTATATTCTGGAATTCATATTTTTAAGGTTCCCATATACTACAGGTTATTAACAGTAAGAACACAATAACATTAATTTATGTTTTTTACTATTTATATTTGTTTTAGGCAGTTTTTTAGAGAGGCACATCTTTTAAGAAACGGTAATCATAGAACAATAATTTCGAATACGAAAAAAGACTGAACGTATGAAATAAAAGTCACACAATCATGATCAGAGTGAAATGAATGTTTGTTTGTTCGTACTTTATGCGTTGCCACACCGCTCGCCCGATTGTAATAAAACTTTTACAAACTTTTTGCTTGCACTTCCGAGAAGGTTATAAATCTTATATATAAAAATCAATGTTTGTATGTCTTCCACACAGTTCATTTTGACAACGTATGCTTGCACTTGCGCGAAGGTACAATTAAATTACAGTAGGTGGCGCGTGTGTTGTACCATGGACAATCAGCAGCAAACGTCAAATATACAGAAAAAGAAAGCATGCACTTCAATATACACAATTAAAACACAAACACTTTCTTTCTTCGATTGGCATTGCAACGCTTGCCGGGTACCGGCTAGTGTAATTATAATATATCGACAGTCGCCAATATATATCAATATGCCTAGTCTAATTTAGATATCATTTCATCGTTAATACTATAAATATGATACGCATTTTTTTATTATTCATTAAAAATATTATAGAAATGAAAACTTTTCTAATCAAACTTATGTTTCAAATCTATTATAAATAATATTATTATGTTCAATAAAAGTATCGCTGTTGGTTTTTTTTTTAATGCGATAATTAATTCTGTTTCGCGCGGCAATTATGATGCACTCGTTGTTTAGATCAGGGTTTCCTAAACTTTTTCTGCAGTGGAACACTTTGCGAATCCGGAAATTTTAATGGAACAGGCCGGGTAATCCATTATAGTTTAAAAACAAAAAAAATGTAATAAGACACTTATTATTTTTGAATGATGTGGCGTCGAGTCTGTGCCTGCAATTTGACTTAGTTGCAAATATGATAAATATGAAGTCCTGCTTCACATAAATAGGTTGTAAAAAACGGAAGTAAAACCAATAAAGAATTTATTAACATTCATATCAGAATCGCTGATAAAATCTGTCAGATTTTCATAATCACTTGCGTTGAATTAAGCATGCTGGTTTTGCTGTCACGTAAAATGGATTCCAAACCAAGGAATCATAATTGCTAGTTCTCGTAAAATATTGAAAAATAGTTGTTTTTAAGTTATGTAGGTGTTCGTGGAACATCTATTCAGGTTTTGTGGAACACCAGTGTTCCGCGGAACGTAGTTTGGGAAACCCTGGTTTAGATAATGGTGGTACCTAATAATTACCACTGTCTTTCTTGTTGTTCTGTTTCTCTGGTCTCGTGGTCGTCGTCGGCGCAGGAGTTGTCGTGGCGACGGAAGTATCGTGCACTTCGCTTGAAGATGTCTCGTCAGCTGACTGATCAGATGGCCTCTTTGACACGGTTTCGTTGACTAAAAAAAGGACGAAAAAATTACTCAAACGATTTGTTACGTGATCTTGTCGTATCTTTGTTATAATGATTGCCCTAGGCCGAGCGCCGCTGTACTAAATAAACCACAAACTAACAAAACAAATTTATATAGATTTCACAATGACCAGCACATTTTACTTAATATGTATTATGTTTGCTACAAAAATAGTGAATCTCTAAAAGCACAGAAATATGAAAAAGAAAAACTATACGTAGACTTTCTAGAAAAAACATAAACAATTATTTTTGTTATTGCGTGGGTAGAAATTATTATAATATAGTATTATATTATATGTATACCAAAAGACAGAATAAGGTAATCGGATGTGTTGTTCATTTATCAGGTTCATACTATTTACACAGGGAATCTTAGCATTTCTTCACAGTATGTTATCCGCACTAGTAGACATTGTTAATAAATTTAATATTGGCGGAAGGCACCGGTTCTTCTAAGATCTTGAGTATCTCCAATTGATATTCCGATTTCTAGCCTAACCAAACGTGAACATAACAAAGTCACTGCTTCATACGCCAGGATGAGTGGCGAGAATAGCAAGTGTTCGCTTACCAGGAGCAGAGTCGATACAACACTTCATGGAAGGGTTAGGACACTGCACGTCTTCGAGGACATCATAGCAGATCAATGTAGCTAAGGCGTGTACGCACATACCAGGACAGTCTTTTGCATCTAATGTAGAGTCCAGCGTGTCTAATAGACCTGTGAATAAAAAAAATCCACATAAGAACAACATTTTTTAAGTGTTTTTTATACACTTTCAATTTAAGTAAGATTTTTTTAATTAACAACGATCAGGCACCTCATTTAATTTATTTAGTAGAATTATACTAAACGCTTTTCTACTACACTCACATTAATTATACCCTCTGCCATATTCGTAGAAATAGCGAATACATATCGTATATTTGATGAATATATACAATGTATACAGTGGGCTTTGTAGTAACGCAGATGAAAATTTAAGAAAAAACAATTATGTCAGTTTGTTTCATATATCGATTTATATGGATTTTGTATCTGAATTTTAAGTAATGAATTGGAAGAATGTTTTAATATGCTAGATAGAGGAATGTTGGTTTAAGAATTACAAGATCGTGATACTGATCGATTTACGAAAGTGTATAAAGCGATGCAGGATGAAATTGCCTGTTATAAACTTGTTTATTATGAGAAAAATAGCAGTCGTACAAAAATTAGTGAATAAATAATTCAATAAATTAAATAATAAAAGACGCTAATATATCATCCGCAGATCCTGGTGATAATATAATGGAATAGTAAGTGCAGGCGAACGTAGAGTTAATTACATTCACTGCCGGTTTCATCATGTTATCATTTTATTTTATTTTGGTGTGTAATGAAAAAAAATGTACTATGAAAACATACTAAATGAGGTATAACTCTACGGGCGATATTATTATCTACGTTGACATGATGCCAAATCCCATGATATGGAATTGTGAATATAATCAACACATTAAATATATATCGACTTTTAATTATTCCTAGGCTGAATCCTTTGAAACGCAATAACCGCATATGTAAAGGATCCCACTGTAGTAAATGCGTTTCTGTGGAGTGTTGAGTTATATGGACAATTAATATCACATTATTTTCGAACGGCTGACATTGAACTCACGTTGAATGAATCTATTTAATTAAAATTCAAAACATTCCACAATAGGTATATTTCAAAAATTTCACTCGATCGAATTGCAGACGCGCTGGAGAAAGTCAATAACAAATCGTATGCGCCTGTCTGCGCCTTAATAATAATTTTGCATGCAAACGTTGTATTCTTTTTATTATTCATGCATCATAATTATTCAGACACTTCTTTGTTCATTACGAATGCAAAGCCTCTACGACTCCTTTACGTTTATTTTAAACATTAAGTTTAACGAATTCACTGTGGGTGGTAACGTTGGCGTAACTAGAAAATTTAGACCCATATCCAAAAATGATGTCCTATTTTTTTGATACATAAATTAAATTTATGCTAAGAAAGGGAAAACTTCGAGTTGTAAATTCCCAGCCAGTAGTATACATACGTCTTTTTCCTTCTTTTAACAAAAACATTTTCTTTTAATTTGCTCGTACAGGCGAAAAAGGCCCTCACTATTTACTTATTTGGCAGGGACTTTTAAAAATTAAATATGGATATAAATGTGAGTCCAATTACCCCTATACGCCGCATAGGCTCCGTTGTATTGTGGTTACGCCACTGGGTGGTAGTGTACGTAAAATGAAACTGTTAATAAACAAGTGGATCAATATATTTTTCAATACAAGTGCAGCTAGTGTCATAAATGATAATCTTACTTCGATTATTCATAAAAAAACTGGACCTATTCCTGCTATTCTATTCTAGCCTGTCATCAAAAGTATTTATTTATAATAAATAAACTGTTTACAACATGTTATATTGCAAAAAGATACTATATAAGTTTCCCTAATATTTCTATCGCAACACTATTTGGTTCTGATTTAAAAAAAATACTATTTTTACGTGCTTTTATCGATTGTATTTTGGTTTAAAAATAGTCAAAAGATTTTTTTTTTGAATTCCTTAATACTTTTATTCATAACCGTTATTAATTTTTTGCTATAAAAAACTAATGTTTTATTACATTTCATGGATTTTTTAAAGTTATGCACACATGCTAAATATAACTAGATTTATCAGATGCCAAACTTAACAATATGTTACATTTTATATACAATGTAAGAATTGAATATTTTTATTATTTACGAGCTGATATTTATTTTTTATTCATATAGTCCAAAAACAAGATGTTGAGAATCTGCTTGGGTCGATTCACAAAATATAATATTTTTAATAGAATATAACACGATCGTAGATGTCATAAAAATAATAAAACATAATTATGATATTTATTTGACAAAGAACATAACTATCACACAGTTTTCATCATATTATATTTATTTTTAATTGTTGCTTTCATTGTTGACAGCTGTTGAAACAAATGAATGTTGAAAAAATTACAGACATAAAAGTAATTATATACAGTGGAGTAGCTAGAAATTTGAGGCCTTCATGAAAACATTAGGCCCCCCCCACTCGATTTGTTTTATAGGGTATGGCTAATTTGGGCTTCCATTTTCGCTGGGCCCTCGTGTATTACATGACACTTCTATGAGGTGCCTACGTCGTTGGTTATATAGGGGGTGCGTCAGCGGTGGGCTGCCAAAATGGTAACAAGGGAATCGGTTAACCTGAGAGATATTCACGGTGTTATATTTTTTTTATCACTCTTATGGGATGATTCGCAATAGTCAATCGAATTTTTCTTTATATGCTTGTATTATGTAAAAATATACTGCTACATACATTAAAAAAACTCATGATATATTTCAGTATGCACCCGAAATAAATGTATTTTACGAGAAATTTCCAAATGTAACTAAGTCTTTTGTTTCATAATACATATAAGCCATCTACAGCAATTACTGTTGATCTGACAATATTTTTTTACTTTTACAAGGGGCTCGCACAAGCCCCTCCTAGCCCCTTCCAGCCCACCCCTGGGGTGCGTTAGAGGTTTTTTTTTCGACATCTTTTACTTTTTCCAGCAAACTGCCAATTTGACAGCTGACGGCTGATTTGTGCTCAGCTTGGTTTAGCATTTCACCATGAATACGCTTACGACATTTAATTCTTCAATAATGATGTCGTCCATAACGTTACAGTCGATAGATTGCGCTATGCATAATATATATCCATGATTACTGTCATTTTCGCTCCCCAATTGAATGTCATTAATGTGGAAAGCTGTAGTTTCATAAAAGTGGCGCAAAATCCCATAATCAATTAATTAAATGAAACATTCGATGAGCGCATAAAAAAATATATAAAGAAATTGCAACCTTTAGATATATATTATATTGAAACAATTTGATTAGAATGAATCATATGAAGTATGTCATAAAATACAGTTGCAGGCAGTGGCGGATTACCCTGTAGAGTCCATAGTGGTAATATACAGTGGTAGTCAACCTGGTACTTCATGGTAGGCTGCTGCACTTTATAAATCACCATTACTGTGGAACCGGTGGGCGGTTAGGTTTTACTACTAACTAAAATACAAAAGTGGGCGGTAGGTATACAAATGTTGACATTCCTGCTATAGATACACGAGGCGCGCGTTTCGGCCTTCAAATTTAAGAAAATAGTAATTATAAAAATATACTGATTTTTGATAGGTAATAGAAAAAAATATTTACGTATTTTTTAGACGCCTTTTTGTTATCCGTAAAACAGGGTCCCTAATTTATATTGAGCCCGGGGCCACTTAAGTTATTAATTCGCCACTGATTGAATGGTCTTATGAAACATTAAAGGAATGATGAAGATTATTTTAGAACTGTAGAGGGTGTGTTGTGAAATCCATTATGTTTTACACATTTTTAAGCCACCAAAGAAAAATATCCTATGGAAATGTCAGACGACACGATATAAAAGAAACTTTCATCATTTTATTTTAGTGAAAGCAATTTATTTTACCATTTTCTCAGTATAATATCATTTTTTATTTAACTATTTAATATTGAGGTTACCATAAAAAGGGATGTGGAATCGTTTTGGTATCTCGATATTGACACTAAAAAAACGTAAGCGGTCTTGCTCTGTGAATTATACTTTATTGAACTTTATGCCTCGTCAACATTATTATTATGCAATCGTCATTGCGAGAACCCGAAGCACGAGTAGAACTTTTAGGTCATAGGCCTCCTCTTTTGGAATTCAAGCCTAACTGTTTTTGAAATTCTTCTGTGCTAACTAACATTCTAAAACACATCACATAATTGTCGCTAACGCAGTGGCAGATTCGCCGTATGGGAGGCCCCAGGCGCATTTTGGAGACCCTATTTTATGGATAACATAAAAACGTAAGAAAATTCCAAGTAAAAAACTAAAAATTAATAAAATCTAAACAAGAAATATATGGATCATATCATATAAGCTATTTTTGAGGCCCCTACGATTCGGAGGACCCAAGCGCGCGCCTCACTTGCTTATAGGGTAATCCGCCACTGCGCTAACGAGTTAGTCAATTATACTTTTAAGGTTTCATTAATATCACTTATTTTTCTGAACTTTCTTCCTCCGGAAAAATCTCCACATATTTAATATCTCAACAATAAGGTTTAATAACAAACTTATCAAACTATTGATTTCCACAAGGATTATGTCACATAGTTTTTTTATTCGATAAACTTGTTTTTTTTTCCTTTCTGCATCACACCGAAGATGATATCTCCTCAATGATACAGTTAAGATACATTTTTAACGATACAATTTGATAGGCAACAATAAATAATAATTAAAAATATATAGATATTAATAAAAGTTAATTAAATACATAGAATTGGTATAAGTAAAAAAAACAATTAAATAATAATAAGCAAGAATGATAGTTAATGGCAGTAATAAAATAATTTTTAATTTTGAAATATGTGATTAAGGATTGAATGGTGAGGGGCAGGAAAGGTAAACTTTTTCTCCAAAAGAAGTAGCAAATTTTTTGAAGTGACAGAAATTTTCTTCATTTTTTTTTAAATTTTCTGGAGACGAAACTAGATCTGGATGCCCGGTAGGACCAACATGGTTATTCCTACATAATGAAATCAATATACCTCTTTCTACGGACATAATCGAACAATTCCAGAGAATATGCTCTGAATCTTGATTACTGTCACCACAAGGGCAGTGTGGGCTAAGTTTGATTTTAAATTTGTGTAACTTGACATTAAACGCACTGTGTCCGGTGATAAATTGTGAGGTCCACATGTCACACGAAATGTCACATAGATGCTAGTCATTTAGCCATCACGCCATCGTCGGAATTGTGCCTTGGTGTATAGCCAAATAGTGCCACAATTTTACTTAAATATTCCTTGCGCCACTGAAACGTAACTAGTCAACTCTATTAAGAAAAAAAAATTGACTATAGTAAAACAATCAAAAATAAATTGCGGAGAGAATAAGCAGGAACGAAAACACCCCAGATATTCATACCTTTATGTTCAATAAATATAAAAAAAAACACTAAATGGAAATATAATTTCCAGGATTCAAACGCAAGGTTCCAAGTCGAAGAAAGCCGACAATCGCTTATAAATGTATCTAAAGCATAGTTTCTCAACCTTTTTAAGCCCGTGGCCCCCTTTTGAGTCTCAATTTTTTCCGTGGCCCCCCTATCCATAGTAAAAAAATTCTCGGGGCTCGGGAAAAATTAAAAAATATACATTTATTTTTTAAAAAATACAACACAAAATTTTGTACACAAATTATTATTAAAAAAATTAAGATATCGACTGAAGGTGCTTGGTGGAATTTCAATAAATTTTAATCGTTCAAATTATTTACATTCTCACAGATTTTGTCACTAACAACCCGGGTTTCGCCTTTTGGCATCTTCAGGCTTTCATGTACACGGATGAACTTGAACTGACGCTTAGTAAATGAATGTTTCGTGTTTATATAAGAAATGCCTGGATACTATATGTCCTATTTTCTTTGATCTGGAAACTTCTTAAAGCTTTTTAAATTATTCTAGATTAAATTAGATATTAGTATTAGCGAAGCAAAACATATTAAGCACATGAGCTTCATATTGTCACGGGGTGATGAAAGAAATCCGTGGACAAGATATTCAATACAATATTGTCGACACTTACTTTTAGATGCAGTTATTATGGTATCCCAAAATACCATTGGAAAATAATAGAAAAAGTATGTATAATACATACATTATTTCTGCTGCAATGTATAATTCTCCTACTGTATTCTATTTCATTTTAGTATAAATTGTAGTTCATTATATTTTGGGTGGCCGTGGCCCCCCTTAAGTCTGCTGTGGCTCCCCAAAACTGAAATTTTCTTCTGTGGCCCCCTTGGGACATGCTGTGGCCCCCCAGGGGGCCACATGGCTCCCGGTTGAGAAACGCTGATCTAAAGGACGACAACGGTTGAAATTATAGTTTTAGCTATCTTTTTACCATGACTGCATTATACTACCTTGTCAGGAAAGATAATATTAGTTTTTATTCATAATTTTTATCTAACTTTATGATATTTTACAAAATTGAAAAGATACATCTAAAATTAAAAATATAAAATATTTTTAATTTAAAAAAAAAACAGTAACATTGTTGTATATATCTAGAAACTCAAAAAGGTATGTAGTTACCACTTTCTTCATTGGCGTGCAAATGGTGCAATAAACGTTAGTTTGATTAATTTGTCTTGTTACTTATCTATTTACATTATATAAGGAAAAAAAAGATAATATATAGAATGAAACGATTTGAAAAAATCCACACGATAAGAAATTAATCTCGGCTCGATGCTGGTGATTTATGACTACAGCATTACGGTCTATATGAATACAATATCTATGAACTGCTGTCAAACAAAAAATATAAGAATTGCAGCTATTATGGACTTGCAATTTTATTTGGCCATCGAATGACCGACATCTAATACTTACGTGACCCAAAACCACAGAAACAAAATCGTGTGAATTGGGCCTAGTCTACTTGGCGAGATTCTATAAAAAGTGTTAGTTATTCAACGATAGGTATCGAGATAAGTTACTAACTGAGATTATTCATCGGGTGTAGTTTATAGATAACTTATGTGTTATGTCACGTTTTGTATTTTTATACGTAAACATTATATGTATCATTTTTTAATATGCTGCTCAGAGCTCAATATGTATTTAAACTATCTGGCAATTATTTTCGAATATAATTTTAAGTATTTTTTTATAATGTACGCACCGGATTTTTTCGTTTATACGAAGTCTCGCAGTACTCTCTGAGAATATCACGAACATACGCATTACTCCAGTGCACTCCGATCGAATGCAAGCTTTAGTATCACTTACTATTGAGAGTATTATTTGCAAACCCGGCTGATTCCAAAATTGTTGAAACATAAACCATGAATGTAATTTAGTAAATAAATATAATTTTTGAAAGTATTTTTAGAAATCAGTCTCATGAATGGCTTGATAACATATAAAAAATCATGTTAATGAAATGTAAAACAAAAATTACTTTTATAATGTATATTGTTTTACAAAATAAAATTCAAGTTTTTTTAAGCTGTTTTGGAATGAGCCGTGTTTGAAAATAATACCCTCAATTATATAAAATAAACTTTTTTTATAATTTACCATTTCTACCATGTAAAGTTATGGTATTTAATAATGAAAATTCTAAAATAACAGATTTTATAATTTCGGATAAAACCGGTTTTTAAACAATATTGACATTCGAAAACGGGTTTTTTCAAAAGTCGGTTTTTGTATAAGCCCTAGTTTCTTCCAATATACATATTTTAATGTCGTATTTTTTTCCTAGACGCAGTGGCGGATTAGCTTATAAGCAAATGAGGCACTCGCTTGGGGCCTCCGAATTTTAAGGGTCTCAAAAAGAGCTTTTAGTCTATAATTCTTATAATTTTTGCTGATATATTTATAATTTTCTGACGTTTTCATTTTATTCGAAAAACAGGGCCTCCGAATTTTTATGCTCTGGGGCCTCCCATATGCTCAATCCACCAATTCCTAAATGTATCGACTTCAATTGTTTTTTTTTATATTTACTACATAATATATGATAATACTTTAAGGTTTCCGTACTCCCCTGAATGGACAAATGTACAACAGTTTGTGGGTTATTGTTGATCGACATCAATTTGCACGAGAAAGTAAAATAAACATTACAGTTGTTAAAGCTGCGCTACGCCTCCAAATATCGTAAGTTGTTTTTTACTGGTAGGGGTTCAAAATATTTAAATGTTCGAACATGTTCGAATACTTTTGTTGTATTCAAATTCGAGGAAAAGTTATCAAATTAAAAAATGCAAAAGAGAACAGAGACATATTTATTTCATATATAAAAATACTTAATATTAAAACATTAAGCATTTAAATGTTAATTTTTTTAATTGTTTTGCAATACATTCTTGAATTTTATGGACATGCGATTCGGAATAACTTGACACGCTTCAATAGAATGCATCCCAAATAATTGCTTATTTATCTGTATCATATATTTGAGATATTCGGCGGAAACGGTATTTTTTAAATACGACAATATTATGCAGGTTACATTTATTATTTTGTTCACTGTGATCATAATCGTCATTTATTGTTTCTTTATAATATTAAGTACTAACGAGACGTACTGAAAATACAAACATATTTACAGTACATACTTCAAGTTGGTACTTAAAAAATAATTAACACCAACATATAATGCACAGCAATTTAACATTCGTAATAATAGTAAATGAAAATTATATAATAGTAACGAATAATACGTGAACGATTTATCCGATATTCGAATACCAAAAAAGTCGAATGTATTCGAGTATTCAATTGAAATCCCTAATTACTAGTATCGATAATGCAGACAATGTATCGATATAATACCTATAATGTTCTTAAACTTGCTTCGTTTTTCACATTTTCTTAAGAGTGCAATTTTTTGGCATAATTTTGAAGTAATGCAACAATTTTTAATTGACTAAGTATACAATAGCATATGCTTATGGGGTAAAAAGCAGTGAATTAAAATTCCACAATGATAAAATAAACTGTCAAATATATATTTTATAATTCTCATGTAACTTAATACTTCTATCGTAAAAATCATATTTGTGAATTTATTTTTGTTGATTTAAACGTTAAATCGATTTTTAGTTAAAATTTTATGTACATGCCATAAATCGATTGAATGCATTATACAGTGCCATAATTTATTTCACTAATATTCTTTTGAAGATGTTTTATAACACATAATTCTATGTTCAGTTGACTTTATCTATGGTGCGATCAGTGTTTCCGGAATGTTTTCCCTTTTCGTCTTCCCATAGTGTTGCGAATTGTCAACGTAATTATTAAAAGATTTTTCAAACCGATAAGCACTAGCCTAGAACGCTTCTCACATTGTTTTGCAATTAGCCCAGTTGGAATATAATAAGTTAAGTCTGAATATTTTCGAAAGAATTCTTTTCACTTGGTAAATTACGCGTTTTTAATTGCAGTACATCTTGTAATGATTCTCATCTTGTTACGATAACTCCTATTGTCTTATCCAGGAAACCAAAACCTTACACATGCAACTAAATACATATACGAAGATTGCATATGCTCATAATCGGTTCATTCAGTCATTATAATATAACATTACGTAATTTCACTTTTTATATGACAAATAATGTAACATACATTATATCAGTAATTTTATCAGAATTTTATTAAAGAACAAGATCACTAGGTACATGAATTAAATTTATTCGGAAGCTTTACGATCAAAAATTCAATCTGCTTAAACTAATTTTAATTACACAGAGATTCAAAAAAAATAATAAGTGTTTTGTTGAAGGCTAATAATATAAAGAAACCTTTTATTAAATTTATGTTTTTATTCTTTTTAAGCCTTTGATGGAAAGTGAAAATATTGTATTATATTTATAAAGATAACTAGTCGAGACTCGAGAGTACTGATTCTTATGAATTGGATTAAATAGTTACGTTCGTGATGAATGAACTGAGAAATCTTGGATATGAATTGTTTCTACTCCCTAAGTGTGGAACTATAGACACTGGTGATGTGGTCAGGCATTGGAATTGTTCAACGGGCCACATTGGACATTTCAATGATTGTTTTGTGAGTTTTTAAAATACGTGTTCTCATCTTAACAACGATTAAATAGTTAAACTAGATTCAATACAGTGATACATTGACTAAAGTGAGCACTAACTTTTAGAGATACGAGCAGCGGTGGGCTGCCAATATCTTAACAAGGGGCTCGGTAAATCTTATCCATTTATTTGTATCAATTTTTGTCATAATGAAGGTATCTCAACAAAAGTTTTTTTCTACGAGAACTGTTTGTTACTTAGTCGCTCAACCTCTCTCTTCAAAGAGAGTAGTAGGAATAGAATGATAAGGCTAAGACAGGACTAGTGATTTACTCGAACCCATGATGTCCGGCACAGAATCCCACAACGCTGAATGAAAAAATGAAGGGGTACCACTAAGTCTTGTTTCATAATAAAATTCTACAGAATCTACAGAAATTGCAGTTTGGTGCTGATTTGATCTAAGACTAATGATTTTCCTATCTTAACAAAAGAGCTCGCCGGCCGCGCTGAAATTTAGCAATGAGCTCGCGCGAGCCCCCCCGAGCCCCCTCCAGCCCATCCCTGGATACGAGCCGTTACTCGATAGAATTATCGAGTTAAGTTGCGAGCCGAAGATCGAGTTACGGGCGAGCTTCATACGAAAAGTGCTTGAAGGAGATGTGAACGAGCTCATCGAGAAGCATTGCAATCAACTGGCAATGGAGAAGTTAAAGTAACTACGGTCAAATCAGCATAGAGAAGTTATACAGGAAATTGGTATTACGGTTGAGCCTCTTGTGGAGAAGGTTATCTCTAGAAGTGAGATAAAAATAATGTTAAGAGCCTGGTAACTCTCAGAGTTTATTGAAAGAAAACTCCAAGACAAATTTACAATTGGTCGTGCGTGTTTTCTATTTAATGACACTTTTTTCTACTGAACAGGGAGACGAAACACACCTCCTTGGAGAGGTTTTTATTAAAGCATGGCAAAAAATATGTTATAAATCTCTCATTACGTTTTTATAAAAAAAAATGTTATTTACTAATACACGCTTTTTTACTTAAAGCTCCATATCAGAAAAATAACGTGCTTTTTGGGGCTGGAATTGATTACAAACATTTCAACTAATATCTATGAAAAAATATATTTGAAATACGATCAAAATTCGTAACAAGCTCAGTCACCTAACAAATTAATCTCGTATGTGAAGATATCATTGAACTTAAATTTATAATATGTATATGTGGTCGAGTGATCAACGTCGTTGGCTTCTGCTACGGAGGTCAAAGGTTCGTATCCCAGAACGGACAGTTTTATAAATTGATTTTTCAATCGTTTTATGAATTTCTGTTCGATGGTATGGATGTATGTGATGTCTTTAATTCCCCTCTCCCACCCATCATATCCCATGAACGCGGCGTATCGAGAGCGATTAGCTAACCACTAGTCTTGTCCTAGCCCGATCCTTCTATTCCTAATATCTTAGGAAAAAGAGAGGTTGAGCAACTGAGTAACAAGCAGTTCTCGTAGAAACACTTCTGTTGAGATAAACTCCACTAGGAGTCTATGTGCTCCATATTTGGAGCGGGCATGGTAAAAAAAATACATTTCAACCAAATCGCTTATGACCTAATAATAATCTAGTGTTCGCATTTTTTTATACTTTTTGAGAGACACTTATAAAAAAATACATATTCTTTATTTAGTTCTATTTCCTGAATAAATTCGTGCAGATAGTATTTTTTCGTTAATTAGCCGACACGTGATTGATTATCAGGTAATCGGCAGTAGTACTTTTTTCTACTTTACATGCCATTTAATAACGCAAATATTTAACTAAAAACATAAAATAAAGAGTAGTCAATTAAGATATTTGAAGTTTAAATTAACATAAAAAGGTTGTTTATAATATGAAAAATTCAGGTCAACCAATCAAAAAAAAGCACTAAAACATTTTTATTATCTTACATTAATATGAATATCATTGATCCAAAGAAATTTACGTTACCGCTATTAAAACATATTCCACAATATATAATATTTTTTTTAAACATTAATTTTAACTATTTAGTGAATGTAGTATTTTTTTACTTATAACGATAACATGAGATTGCTACACGGACCACTAGAGTTATGCAGGAGTCAGGTAAATTTGTAATATCCACGTTTAATGTTTTTGAGATAAGAAAGTCAAAAAAAAATCTAAATGCATCAAATAATTGGGTATTAATATTTATTTTGAACACTGTTAAAACCACGGTCAAATATCACGTTTTAAAATTGATAATATGATATAGTTAGAAAGAACCAATAGGTGATCAGTAATTTTCATGGTTTAATAGTATATTGTGTATCATAGGAAAGTGCTACTTTTCGTGTTACTTGCAATAAATATTCATTTAAATTTATAACATTTTTTATGATTATCAAAAATTGTGCACATGTCGTTTTTCTCAAAACTAGATTTTTGGAGATTATGAGTTATGATACTAAGCACGTAATTTTTATTATAGTATCATGAAAAGATATTGGATACATTAAATAATATTTAATGAAGTAGTTTCAAATATATAAAAAGTTAATCATATTTAAGCCCGTCTATATTATAATGCTTGATTACATTTTTTATTGTTATTATTAAGTTTAATTAATAATTGCATTGTAAACAATAGTTTAAATATTATTGCCATCACGTGGAGGAATAGTTATTATTAATTTTTAGCCAACCCCCCACATAAGAAAGTTATTTATAGTTTTTATAAGATTTTAATACCGTTTAAATATTATTCAAATTATATAGCGTTTATCTTGAATATTATTACTATTAAAATTTGTGAAATAAAACATTTACAAATTTTAGAGTTTTAGTTTTAATCATTGGGCATCTAGATAATTTGAAAACATTTATTTCCAAATGATACAAAAAATTTCATTTTAATAAACCAGCTTCTCATAATCATATATAATATTTGTTTTTCGGATTTCTGATTTTTTAGTATTTGAAAAACATGTATGTATCTAGAAACATGATAAAAGTTTGTGCTACCGTTATCGTAACGTGTGGATTTTATTTTGGTGGTATTACATTTAACCATATAATATATAAATAAAAAATAAACTTGGCATTGTGTGCGATATTACGAGATGCATTTATTTCTCAATTGCACTTAACTGCATTAATAACGAAACAAGAATTTACAAACTGCAAATTTTACAGTTCGGTCGATTCGCTTTAATTAAATATAATTACGGTTATGTTAATTTCTTCATTGCACGTCACACTCTAAATGATTCATTCAATTTTAAGAAAATTTATAACCCTCCGATCGAAGAAAGAAAGTCAATAATTATTATTCATAACTAACGGTCAACGCGTCATTTTTTCAAAGTGAACGAAACCGTATGAATACAGTTAGGCATAATTTACACACACATTTTGCGTGTTACAATGTCAATAGCACTTTTTATTATCACTTGAACTAATCAAATAATAGGCGTATTTTTCGTGAATAGGCAAACTTTATTATACCCACATATTTTAATCATATATGTATAAATCATTTACATGATATATTTTATTTCCAATCATTCTTGGATTTCGTTTGATAGATTGATTATAAGGTCACGTGATAAATTATTATCAAGTTCATGCCTTATTGAATTTATTTGACCTAAAAGATACCGTTTGAAATAAAGGTAATACATTTTTTAAAATGACATGTTAACTAGAGTCAAAATTTCGTTATTAAATATTTGTAACAGTATACTTGAAATATATTGCAATCAAAACCGTTTCTATTCTTTAAAATGGTTTGTTTAAAAGGTGAAAAATGTATTGTAGCATCCTTTTACTGTAGAACAATATGATTTAAGCAATATAAAATAAGCGTATATTCAATCAATACACTACAAGTTTAAGTAGGTAACGCAAATATTTGATGCTAAATGGAATAACAAATCTCAACAAATTGTTAAAGCTGTAAAGCTATGAAAGATAATGAATAAATGAAAACGATATGCGTCTTGACCTGTAATTTTTTATTCAAATAAAAGTTTTATCCTTTTTTCTTCAATGGTAGAACCAAAATTGTACCACTTTATGTAATATAGAAATAAATTTATCTTTCATCATAATTCTATTTTTATTTAATTTAACTATAGTTTTAAATACCTGACAAAAAACTGCCGGCAAAAGAGTCATCTTGCGAGTTCGCCGTCTGCAGCACCGCTCCCCCGACCACCAATAAAACCAGCCAAGGAATCATTTTTCTTTTTAATATAGTTCACTGAGTCACTTTGATCCTTTCAAAAACAGTAATTCACAAATCTCACGGAAATTGCCGACGCATATTCGTGCCGTGTATTTCACTCACCAAAAATATATCGGGTTATTCATTTTTCTAAATAAGGATACACCTGGATATGTGTTTGAATCTATTTATTTGTTTTAACGTTGGCACTATTTTTAAGCTTCGGCGTTATCCAGATAGTTGTGGCGCTACGGTATTGCGATCGTAAGTAACTGTACAATGAGCATGGATGATCAAACGAGGAAGACTATCGCGCGTTGAAGGCTCGTCGAGTACTGTATTAATACGATGTATTATTATCGAGATGCGGTGCCGGTTGGTTTTGTTTCGGTGAGCTCGACCTGAAGTCGGGGCAGTGGGACAGCACACGAGCGACGTCGATGAGGTGCCAGAGCCGCGTCGGTGAACAGCGAACACCCAGGGAAACTTCTCTACAAAGTAATAACTACCTGCATGAAAATGTTCGATTGCCTTTCTTTTTTTACACTACCTATCCAAACATGAAACAAACCTTTACTGATAATGCGACAAATAACTTAATTTGTTAAGGCAACTAAACATATCAAGGTATTGGACATGAAATTAGCCAATCTCTCCAATTCATCAATCGCACTGTGCAAAGGAATCGAATTAGAATGAGCTCTTTGTGAGTCACTTGTTTTCTCACTCTGCCTGAAATTTTAAAATCAGTGTGGGAAAACAAATTAGTTGTGTGTCAACTCTTTTAGAATTCTTCATTTACTGATATAATTACAATTTGAAACACCCCTAAAAATTTGCAGTAGCTGTTAAAAATAAATATATGTCTGTAAAGAGAAATTTGAAAAGAATTGAACAGGCAAAGTTTATTCCCAATTGTATATTCCTTTGCCGAAGCTCTCTCGAAGTAGGAGCGTTGCTTTGATTTCTGACTAAGGATTTCAATAAAATATTTGATATTTAAATATTTATGACTTTTTTTTCATATTCGGATATTCGAAAATTTGATAAGTTATTTGAATAATATTTTCTCATACTATTAATGAAAATAAGCCACAGAGCCCAAAAATATAATATTCGTCGGTCGATTATTAATCGTATGGCGTATGGTCGATCTCGGTATAATTTATTTTGTTCATTTATGCAACAAAATACCTAGTCAGGATCTTTCTTGACTATGCGAAAAATGAATGTGCCTTGCTAAGAATATAATGAAAAAACAAATAATATAAATATTGATTCGTTTCGAGTAAATTGAGTCTAACTGTCTTATATCTTTTTATACGGTACCAAACATATTCAAGTGATATTTGAAATAATACGGAAATTATCTTCAACTAATAAGAAAATTTATTCAAAATTTGAGTACGAACAAGTAACATGCTCTGACAACTAAAGGATTAAAGAATTAGCCACGTACGTAAGTAAAATAAATTTACCGCTATTAACATTATTGAGGTATTTAAATTTGGGAAAATTCCCGTGAAATAGTGATTTATTTGGGGAGGAATCGATTTAAAAAAATGCTGACATATCCAGAATATTATTGATATTGTTTGTTATTTTTTTAAAAAGTATTATATTATTCAAATATCATCGAGTATAAATATTCGAATTATCGTTTTCAATGAACATTCGGAATCCCTACTTCTGTCAATAACTCTCTGAGCCCGCACTATCAAATCGTGTAGAATACCAAAAGTGTTGGTGAAATCAAATCTATTGAGAGAGAAGAAGATCTATCAGTAATTAGTAACTTTTATAATGTTCTCAATCGACCATTCGCATCTTTGAAAATCAGGTATTGTCGAGCGATTGCTTTCTTTCTGACCACCTTTGGACGACCATTATTTTTATTTGGAATGAGTCCAGTGCTAGTGAAATATCACGGTTAGCCAGATGTTCAAGTTTAATTTACTTTTTGCAGACAGAAACGAGACTACATGGAGCTAGCACTCATTCAATAATGCCAACTGCTATCAGTGCATTGCCGTACTTACGACTCGATCATTTTTCTTTCATATTATTGAATCCATTAATCGAAAACAAAAGAAAAAAGGTTATTCAAAAGTTTTTTTCCACTAAAATATCTTTGTTAGTCATGCGTTTAAAAATTGTATAGAGTGGATTGATCTTAAATATATTTAAATAACGTTTTTTTCACGTCTTTTTTTATAGTTGCTTGGTGAGATTAAAATATTTTTCATTTGATTAAAAACTCTTAAGATTAATACAATTCGGCAATGAAACAAACGTAGAAAAAATACAATTGAAGATTTTTAAATGTTGTAAATTGTAAATATTTCAGTAATAAAAAATATTTTTATGATCAGTACCAAAGAAAATTACACTTCAGCCTATTTCTGTACGAACAGTTATTAGTTAAAATTGAACACGATTAATTGTTTTTTTATACTAATTCTCTAAGTGTGGAGTGTTTATTGCAAGTCTGTGGAATCAGAGTCGGAGTCGGGAGTCGTAGAGTCGGGGCTTAGGCTGACTATAGACGATCTAATGGTATAAATATATATATACATATAAGTTAAAATGAAATTATCGAGTCAGAGTCGTGATTTATGTTAAAGCTGGAGTTTGAGTCGTCTTTTTTTACACAACTCCACAGCCTTGGTTTATTGACTGTCAAACAAATGGTTCACAGTCAAACGTTAAACATGTCATAAAAAGTATCAGTAACTATTAATCGTGCTTCTTTCTGAAACTTTTATTTATATGACAATTTTAAAATACCAAATTAAGCATGGTTACAGTCAACGTTTCCTCTAAGCCGATGAGTTAGCTGCGCGGAAATTTCAAAAGCTGCGCGGACCGATCAAATATTAATTGAGCAACTGTCTTGTAGTGCGCGCCAACCCGGAATGAGTGCGCGGGAGCTTCTCAACTGCTGCGCGGCCGCGCACGCGCGCAGCTTAGAGGGAACGTTGGTTACAGTACAATTAATGGTGGTGATATTGCACCAGACATTTAAATTCTAGATTTATCGAGAAGGACGCTTGAGAAAATATTTTAACTTTTTTTTTTTAAACCATGTCCGCTCCTAATATGGAGCATATGGACTCCCAATGGAGTTTATCTCAACAGAAGTGTTTCTACGAGAACTGCTTGTTACTCAGTTGCTCAACCTCTCTTTTTCCAAAGAGAGTAGGGCTAGAAAGATAGGGCTTGGACAGGATTAGTGGTAAGCTAATCGCTCTCGATACATCCCGTTCATAGGATAGGATGGGTGAGAGGGGGGAATTCAAGACATCACATACATCCATGCCTTTGAACAGAAATTCATAAATCGATTGAAAAATCAATTTATAAAACTGTCCGTACCGGGATTTGAACCCGGGCCCTCTTTAGCCGAAGCCAACAACGTTAACCACTCGACCACACAGGCAGCAAAATTTTATTTTAACTACATATATAATATTTCCGAAATGAAATTTCACTACCTCAAAATTATTAAATTTGAATCGTTCAAATTATGTACATTCTCACAGATTTTGTCACTAACGACCCGGGTTTCGCCTTTAGGCATCTTCAGGCGTTCAAGTGCACGGATGAACTTGAACTGACGCTTAGTAAATGAATGTTTCGTGTTTATATAAGAAATAAATGTATCATTGAGTTTAAAGCCATTGCTGGCGAATAGGATAAGCTCATGGGAATGCCCACAGATTTGACTAGTAAATAATTTCAAGAATTATATTTATTTGTTTGTCGGCAAAGGTTTTATGATTATATTTATATAGTGTATAAAAGTGGAGATCCCGGTAGGTTTAATATTTCATTTAAAATCTGAAGGCTATGCAATTGTGCTCTATTTATTTCCAAAATTTCCTGGAAAAAGAGCTTATGACTGTCCGTATTTGGGTGTAACATTTTTATCCCTTGTTCCTGATTGAACACGTGTCCTTCCGAAATTAAGTGACACCAAGCACCTTCAGTCGAAATCTTAAATTATATCAAAATTATTACTTTTTGTCCCCACCGTTTTTAATTATAGGGAAAGCACTGTCCACACGATGCACTCCATCTTACACTGAACATACTCATAGGAGAATGGAAACAATGTTGCCAACGCATACAAACTGGATTAATCGTCATAATGACCCATTTGATTCAAACAGTTGAATGCGTAATATTTTTTTTCAACATGACGGCTCCCAATGTGAATCTTATGAACTCACGAAGTAGCATTTTATCACAAGGAACTTAGAAAGAAATAGTTGTAAGTATGTCGCTTAAACCAGAGGTGGGCTGGAGGAAGCTCAGAGAGACTCCGTATGGACTCGAGTAGGCCCCTTGTTAAATTAAGAAAAAAAACTCCCTGGGTCAAATTAGTACCTAACTATTCTTCCACGAGTTAACGTTTGAATAGTATGTACTTATTTCTGTGTCAACCTTAGAACTCTTGCCTCATGCAATCTGAGGAAGGTATGTACTTTTTACAGCTGTTGCCATTACTTATTTGACGGTATATTGTGTATTGTTAAATAAAGTAAAATATATGGGCTCAATAATAGTTATTGCGCATAACTGTATTGGGGTGATAAAAAAATCCGTCCCTTCCTCGGTACACCGAGAATAACTCTAGAGATAAGCGAGCTTCTTTTTAACGTTTTGGTTGATCACTGCCGGCCCAATCTCTTCAAGAAGGAAATGGTTGAATTTACGGGCATCTTGGGCTAAACTGTTTTTTTTTTCAATGTATTTAACATATGTTCTGACGATGGCGTGATACTGAAAAAACTCTCGACTTAATTGAATATTTTTTGTGAAACTAAAAAGATTACATTGTAGGAAGGTGAGTACATATAAATGGACGAAGTTAGACAAATTCATCAAAATCTTCATCGGCATTTAAAGTAGGTTTCTACTTCTTTAAGTAGATTTCGACAATCCCCATAGTATATATGAAGATCTTTTACAACGCCCCGCATACATTGATACTATATTATAGTATTACACCTTTTCTTGGAATTAATAAAGGCTAATTATGAAAACGAGACGATTCACCTTTTCCGTGGGCCCGCCCATCAAAAATGATTCATATTTATAAACTAAAGACTCTCCTTATTATGAAGCGATTATCCGCTTTACTCACAAACATTTTCACGTGAAGTTGGGTAGTTTGCGTCACTTAAAACGAGAAAAAATCTGTACGTACTTCAATCAATTAAATACTCTTTTCGCAATTCAAAGCATACAAATCACCCAATCCAGTTTTCGGAAGGGATCGGGTGAGCCCCTTGTTAATTTAAAGGAATACAATATTCTCAGATCAAATTAGTACATAACTGCAATTTCTTACATGTGTTATCCACGACAGCTTCAGTATACGCAGTGGTACGTTTTTGGCCATTTATATTGATAAGTTTACGGTAAATTGCATATTGTTACATATTATAAGTGTATTAAGTAACAATCAATTGCTTACTTAAGTATTGCATATAATTGCATATGAGTGATAAAAAAACTCACTCCTTCACCAAAACACCGAGAATAACTTTGATATTTAAAAAAGCCCGCTTGTTAACGTATTGGCAGCCTACCGCTGACCCTATCGTACGTGAAGCCAGTTGTGTGTGAAGCGAACGATTGAGTTCAGATCCCTTTTAGGGTGTTCACTGTCAATTTATTTAAATACCAATTGTTTGTTACACCCTATTGATTTTATTTTGTTTCGTATAAATATCTCGGTAATATTGTATTCTCATTCAGTTGATAATGCTCTTCATGAACGAAACCGGTCCTGATCACACTAAACACAAATTTTTATTTCATTTTTTGAATATTGAGTTCAGAGTTTGCAGAGTGCCATTAAATGACACTATCGCACTGTGGGCCAAAAAATACTTTGGTACTTTTTGTGTTATTCTCAACAACCACGACCGCGCCACGTCGAAAAGATATATGCGATGCCGTGATCGCCGTACTGTACTATACCTAGAAATTTTCATAAGCTTACTGATTTTTCCAATAAAATAGTTTGATAAACAAGAACTTGGATCAGATATTGTTCAGCTTTTATTGCCTAATTAAGTCGTTGAAGATAGGTGAGAGAGCAATAATTCTTCTAATTTTTATACAATGTATCATAATATTATCCTATCTGAAAGTCAGTAAATAATTTAATATAAAATCAGTTTTTATAATAAAAGATACTATTGATACTCCTTTGAAATATGTTGGTAAATTAAATGCTTTACTTATGTGTTAAAGAAACAATCAATGAAACATAATGATAATCATTGAAATCACACATTTTAATCTGAATACTAATTGTATTTAATTGTAAAGACAGTTTATAAGTAAAAAGAACATATTTCAATTCTTAGGAAAACGAGTGACTGAATTAATATACGAAGAAATGAAAGTATCTTTCGGCGTAATACATTCATTGTTTGTTAAATTGTGATTCAACGTGAGTATTTTCGAAAGCAGACATAACATTATCGACGTATCCTGTTTTGTAAAAACAGCCGCCATTAATGTATTAATTAGAAAAAAATATCATCTACTAAAATACCTCCTTGGTAATAGATATAATTAATTAATTCTAAAATCACATGAGTCATTTTTTTAGAATTTCATGTTTTGGTGTTTTCGGCCAAAAATCATATCAACGCACCATTTCATTCGTTTAATATTCAAATTTGCAAGTGGAAGAGGTCAAAAAGCAAATAACACAATATAACGTATCTCTTCTCATATGTATATATTTTAATATCACGCATGTCATCTACATTAAGTACCTATATATAAAAAAAATATTATTATGAATAGTAAAATATTCTACTACAACAACAAACGTATAAGAATTTGTTTCTGTAAGTTGCAATATTCAGTTTTAACTGTGTCCTTAATTAACTAACACTTATGGTAAACTGACTTACGCTATGTTAGAATTAAGCCGACGATATTTCATTTCATTTGTTCAAATTTTAAGATATTTCCAAATAGTTTGAAAGTATTTTTTACTACTGATCACTTAAACTAACATTAATACACTTTTTTGTACTCATTTTACATTTAATATGTTCAGAACCAGTTGCGCTTATCACGAACATTTTCAATTGATAATTAGTACAAAATAATAAAGAAATTATAAATATGACATTAATTCCAAATAGTGTTTTTTTTGTTGTTGATATTGTTTGTATTGACGGTGAATACTTTAAAAGTAATAACCATGAAGTTTATAAACGTACTCCCAATTTTACATATCGGGAAGTTACATTTTTCCCACTATTTGAGTGCAATAATTGCTGTTCAATTCAATTTAATAACCGTCTTTTCACTTCTATTCCCGCGCATTATATCTGAAATATTCAAAATAAATTTTAAGGTTAACACTAAGGGAGAATTTATTTTACAAGCTTTGATTACGTATACGACCAAAGCTTCAAATAAGTTTTTTTTTAAAATTAAAAGTGTTTTATATAAACTACAAATAAATATGAATCAAACCGATTTCAAAAATAAAATGGTGTGTTCGCAATTCCACTGATAAGAAACGATACATAGAAATTTTAGGATCGCATTCGTCAAAAAGAAGCGCAGAACCTTTTCATAGCACCTAAAAACATCAACGCATAGTCAAGCGCGCAATCTTTACAAACAAAAAAAGTAAGTACCTTATTTTTGTTTGAAAAAGGAAAGATTTGTGTTAAATTTGATTTATTTTACTCTTATAATTAAGTATGGTAACTTATTTACGTGATACATTAATTATGCTGTGTACGTCACAAATTAAATGGTGAATTGAAATACATTTTTTAGATGATATAATTTGTTATTTTTTTCTCTGCATTATATTCATAGAAAATCGATAAAATTTCCGAATGAATTATTAACAGTTGGAATTTATTCAAATTACGCTCATCTTTGATATTATATTTGTATGTAAATTTTTACAGGTTTTACGGTATATAATAATAATGTGTAAGATAAAAAATGTTTACGACCGAAAGGAAATTATCGAAAGGGACAAAGCCAAGCGAAAAATAATGTGAAAAAATGAGTTGCCTCTTTAATAATAATAATAATTCCCATGAATCAAAATTGGGTCAAAAGCCTTGTTCTTTTTTAAATCACATAACAGTACGGTGACCACTAGTCTTCAGTAAAAAGTTTTAAATTTGCAATGAGTTATCAAATAAATCAGTTTTTCAACATCAGCTTCCTTTCGAAAATCATAAAAAATCTCGTGAGTATTAAAATGTTACAGGCAGGTGTGTAGTGGGGCCAGGTCGGGCCAGGTCGGCGACTTGGCACCTGAAAATGAGTAAGGCGCCCTGCCACCTTTTTGACTTGTAACTTAATTTTCAAGTACATACATATATTAAAAAGTGTTTTTTTTATTGATTTAGTTGTTAAAACTTGTGTTTTTTTTTACTTCGGACAGATATTAAAAAAAAAAAAGGAAAAAAAATCAATGACTGACCTGGTACCTATTTATTTACCACTTCACCACTGGTTATAGGGAAACTAAAAAATAAGATATAATGGAAACATCTATATTTAGTGCACATTATATATAATTATTTTGACGTTTTTGGTATTTTTAGTCACTAGTTATATTATAGTAACTTTTATTTTATTTTGAACACTGAGTAACTAAAAGTTTTTAGTTGGAAAATTATTATATTTACCGTGACATATTTTTTTAATAATATTTAAAAATCTTTAAAATACTCCAATATGATATATTTTAATATGCCTTATATTATTTTTATTTTCTAAAAATACACACTGTATTTACGCTTTACAGTTTTTTTTATTAATTGTGGACATATTACAAGTAATTCTATAATGCATCTGTGAATGTTATGGTGTTTTATCTGTTTTAAAATGTATATTCTTAGAAAAAACAACTCTCATTCAAGGCCTACTTTCTATAAGCATTACTTATTTTGATAAATCGGCAAATATGACGTTAAGCGAGGAGAAATTCATAATTTCAATATTTTGACGTTGTATGTAATTCATTTGATATATTTGTTGCTTCTTCTCGATACGAAAGTTGGTCACCTTATTTATTGTAAAGCGCAAAGAAATGTCTGACTTTGAACCCTGAGTGTGAAACGAACAGCGCAATAGTCATCTTCTCTTTCTAATGACCGATTGACAGCGTTTGTAACCGTTTGTAAATCGACATTAAATGGGCTCTCTGTTTTAAAAAAAAGTCTTAGTAAACAATTAATTTTATTAAAAGCAACATAAATTTCATAATACACATATAAATGAGTATCACGTCATCATAATCATTCTTGGCCAATATTTATTTACAAAATAAACCTTTCTCAGCTCAAGAATGACTCTTGTAGTGTTTTTAATAAGAATAAAAAGCTGAAATACTCCATCTAATAGATAATAAAAGTTCAAAAATGAGCAGTTTGTAGTGTTTGGAAATTAATAAAGTCAATAATAGAGAAGGAACACTATTAAACATCATTATAAATAAGATAGACGGATTACCATTGTGCAATATATTTCCGTTTGTATTTACTATACTTAAGGTAAATAATTAATTTTTAATTAATACTATTAAAGTTTGTATCATAACCCCTTCATGCGTCCAATAGAAAAGGACAAATCCCGACTTTTATTTAGGAATTCATAACTTAAGTATTAGAATCAGTTTTTAGTTTATTCATTAATAAACCTTGAGATGTTTTGTCTGATGATGCTTCTCAAAGAGGCAAAAAAGTCAGAGGGGGGTTATTAAAACGTTAACAAAGGGCTCGCTCAATCTCTAAACTGTTCGCAGTGCCCCAGAGAAGTGGTGGATTTTCCACCACTTTTATATTATTATACTCAATAATTAACTATACAATTTGTAATGATACGCAATGTACTCAAATATAACTCATATCAATAGTTAAAAAATGAATTTACCTACAAAAGATTCCAAAAGAGAAAACTATCAAGGTTTACACAGAAAAGGGTATTATTCTTTTCGCATCAATTCATGTTTCAAACGTTATACTTAATCCATCCCTTAAACAAAAGTCACATTTTGTAACACAGCAAGTGGAATAACAAAGTTATCAAGTTTAATTTTATATTAAAAATGATATTCCACATAGTCACTGCCGAATCCATATAAAAAAGACTATTGTAGTGTTTATCAATCAAACGTCTTATGCCTAACTCCTAACGTCTAGCTGAAAGGACGGTATGAAAAGATGTATATATAATATACGCTTTTCATCAAATAAAGAACATCACAATTAAACAAAACAATCCATGTTTCAAATTTCCAATCCAAGATTGAATCCATAAACTCTAAAACGGAAGTTTATGGACAAACCCGTTTTATTGTGTGTACACTTGAAAGGTGAAGCAATTTCAGATATAAATTGAAATTTAACTTATTTTTTAATTAAAAAAATAATTATACAATAATTTCTATAAAATTGTGGCGGCGAAGGAGAAATAGAATTTAATAGATTCATGTTTGTAATTTCATTTACATGGATATTTTATAATATACGTGATTTAAGAGTTTTGTAATGTTGCGAATTGGTTGTGATCTTCGGTAATGAGTGAATACGAAATACGAAGCCGTGAATGACTAGTATCGAAATCATGAATCCTAAACATCGTAATTATTGATTCGGGTTTTAAAGAAATACACTTGATTGGGCATTAAGTTTGAATTTTAATTTGTTTATATTACTAGCATTATCGTTAATCTATTTCGAAGTAGAACTGGTTCAATAGCAAAGCCTAATTTTTTCACTATCATTATTGAAAAAAAAAATGAATTCATTATCATTCGAAATCGCTGGGATAAATTTTCCGGTTGTTGTTGTGACTTTTGAATACTTTGAATAAAAAAATATTTATATGTTTTCTTGGTAGAGCTCTATTATAATACAATAAAACGTTGTAATGTTTTCATTTCTAAATGCACAATCTATTACTTCATGTACTAATACTATAGTAAGAATCTTTTTGACAGCTATTCCGGCATATCGCCACCGTCAGTACTGTGCATAAACTGTGCGATGTTGTTCGTTTATGTAAAAGTTATCATACGGTCAAATCGTTCATTACTTTTATTATCTATTTATGTATTCAATTTAATCTATAATACTTGTAATTTAACTAATGTTATCAATTTAGTTGACGATGTTCTCAAAAACGTTTTTAGCGGATATTAAAAATAGATTTACACTCGGGTTAAATTATCTAAGCTCATCGAAATGGTTTAAAGAGAGGTGATCGATATGCTTATTGTTTTTTTTTAGTAAGTATGTTGTTCTCGGCTATTTATGTGTTTGAATTGCTATGCATCGATTCTTAAAACGAGGTTTTTTTGAAGCACATATAAGAATTTACTCTCATCTGTAGTATTCTGGCACATCTTGATTAATAATCAACTATAAGAGGTGTAATCATATCGGCCGTGGAAAGGAAAAATGACAAAGAATGTAAGAGAGACCAATTTTATATTTTCACTCCAATTCTGTTTTCCAAGGGATATATTCAAACTATCGTAGATTAATATATACGTACTACATTTTTAATAATTAAAATGCATATTCATGTATTATATAACGAATATATCTGAGAATATTGTTTTTCTTAATTTATCAAGGGGCTCGCCGACTTGCGTCGAATTTAATAAGGGTTTCACACAACGTTCCCTCTAAGCCGGAGGTTTAGATGCGCGGAAATTTCAAAGGCTGCGTGGAGGCTGCGCGGACCGATCAAATATCAATTAAGCAACTGTCTTGTAGTGCGCGCTAACGCACGCGCGCAGCTTTGAGGGAACGTTGGTCTCACACAAACCTATGCGAGCCCCTCCAGCCCACCCCTGGATATAATAACATAAATGTCAGTTCAAATATAAAGCGAAAATGGCAAGCAAAATACATAATGAATGCCGTTTTTTGTGATCATTTCACTGATTGAAGATTCTTCATATCGTCATTCAAATATGTATATATTATTTTCAAAAGTTATTTAATATCGAAAATACAGCCAAACTTATTTAACCATATCATGATAGTTAAGGAATGTCAAATATTCAAAATAAAGGTGTGTAGGTAGAATAATAATACAAATTTTGTATTAAAATTGAACAGCGATTTGGTATTTGCATAACAGTTTTTATATAATCATGTGGGTTGTTAAGTAATTTGATAAACATTTATAGTATTGTCCTCTTTTATCTGATAAACCGTTAATTCACCAGCATACTGCAGTTTTTTGTAGAATTTATATACACATAAAACTGCCACACTAAAATTCAAAACAGTGTAGTCCAAATTTGGCGTCGAGTCAACACCCTGTTTTATTAATGAAAGCTTATTTGCACAAATACAAAAAATATTAAATGAACGATTGTAATCTACATAATTTTAATGAATGAAAATAATATATGTGTATAGTGGCTATACCATGTATTATACCGCCATAATGCGTCGCGTCTGCGATACGTCATTTTTACTGTTACAATACAACCAGTTATGACAACCTTCAATTGCCTACAAAGTATCTTTGCTATATTCGGTTCGTCGCTACAACCAGATATTTAATTAAATTATCAAAAGCATTCCTGCCGATGTGTATGTGTACAAACATTGCAAGAAAGTTCAATTTAGAGTTAAGTAAACGAACTAAACGTATGGTCAAAAAATCACCACGGTTTGTTAATACTGTTAAGTATTTAAATGTCAATTAATGAGGTTAACATTAAATTAAACGTATGGTTTCATAATAAAACAGAATGCGATCTTTAGTCTCCACTCCCAATGTGGAGCATAAAACTTCTAATAGAGTATCTTAAAAATTGGATACAAATACGCAAATCGATTGGAAAATTAATGAATGCCAAAGGCCATTCAAGGTTACGTCCGACAATAAAAATAAAAAAAAATTCACGCAAATGTTTTCATAAAAAATATTTTATGGAATCTCACATAATAATATGGATTCATAAACAAATGATAGTGGAGTGGCCAAACTCAATCAGCCATCTTTCGTAGATTTTAAATCTAAATGTAGCTTAATATTTAAATGACAGTGCTCGAAAGGGTACAAATCATAACGCCTGTTAATTTTTTTGAAAGTAAATTAATTTTACTATTCTGTATCCAAATATGAGTAATTTTCGGCAAAGTCGAAAAGGGACATTGCCTGTCATTGTTTTCATACCACGTTTTGTCACTTCCGATCAAGTTCTCGTATTTTTTTTATCTTATGGCTTTAGAGAATATTGATAGATTAAAAGTGTCTCATTTTATTACCGAAACCGCGAATACTCTGAAAGGAGAATCCTAGGTAGTAGTGGCTTAACGGATTGAAGAATATTTAAAATTAAAAGGTTTAAATAATGTTATTTTGTTTACAAGTTGATTTGAAATTTTATTCACTTGATTATATGATTGATTCTACTTACACTCATACCCGATTTACGCGGTACCAGGTTTTCACAGTTTCCATTTACGCGGGTTTGCGGGTACGTATATACCTCGTAAAACGGTGGATTAGTGTATATCGAGAATTATATTTATATTACTCAAGTAACTCTCTATTATTGTTGTTTCATACAACCTGTCGACTAAACTAGACTTTCAATATGTTAATACTATAAGTGTAAGTGTAAATTGGTTTTATTAATTAAAAATGCTTATTTTATGAGGGAAACCGGCCAAATTTATAAATACAAGTTTTGGAATCTAAACGACACACAGTTTTTCCAGTATAACCTTTTAACAAGCTTCTACGAAAAATAATTTGAAATACATTATGTAAAGAATTCACTATGATAATTAGGTATCCGGATAAAACAGAACATGAAAAAACAGAACATCACAAAACGTACAATATGTATTTAGAAAACACTAGTATTGATATGTTTTACAATCAATTAGTAATCTCTGTCGTATTAGATACAATAAATAAAACAGCAATCGTGCATATCAATAACACTTTCAATCTGAAATTGTCGTAAATACACTTATATTCGACGATTATAACGGACTGATAAAGTAAAGCGCATTTTATAACATACTGTTCTGAAATTATTACCTGTATGATATTCAATTAAACTATAATATTTTTCCAATAAATAGTTAAGAAGAAACAGATATCATTCAACTAAAAATTGAATGTGTTCTGAATTGTCTATGTTCTATGTTCTCATGTTCTGTTTTATCATGTTCTGTTTATTCATGGAACCGATAATTAATATGTTACAGCTTATATATATTAATGGCTAATATATTCTCGGTTTCATAGGTGGAGGCAACTAACTGTATAGAATGTATTGAGTACCGAGTAGTGCTGTACAACTACTGAACTAGAAGATTTACCGTTGTACAACGCCTCTCTGTATTTGTAGTCATACTTAAGAACGGTGACCGCTGAAAAACTGCTGTTGTATAACCTCATCTACGGGAGTAAAATCTTTGCATTTACTCCAGTTTGAATACAAATAAAATTGACTCACACACTTTTTCGTGGAAAATATAAACGATATTGTTTTATTTGTTGCATTTCATTCTATCTGGAAGCTTCAGCCTGCATAAATTTAATATAAATTGCAACGTTTCATTGTGTTCTGCAGAATGATTTCATCCATTGTAATTTATTTATAAGATACTGTTTAAAGTTGACTTCCTACACAAAATTAAATGCATAACGATAACGGGAAGCTAATAGCACCAACCTGTTAGTGCTACTAAATTCATATAATACATTGGTTATAAAAAGTATACGAATGTTGATGGACAAAAACACTTCAAAGTTATTCTTTTTCATGTTATGTTATGATATATTATACTACTGGAACTAGTATAGTATAATTGTAAATGTTTAACTATATGCGAGAGTGCGGATGATTTTTTTTGGTTATTGAATTGGCATAATCACGATTGAAAAATAAACTTAATGCATGATTTGAGGGTTTTTTTTTTTGCAATCCATGTTCGCTTCCAATATGAAACATGTGGCATCCTAATGGAGGTATCTTAACAGTAGTTTTTCAGCGTGGACTACTTGTTACTCAGTAACTCAATCTCTCTTTTTTAGTATAGTAGGGATAGAATGAGTAAAGCTAGGACAGAGGCAGTGGTTTGCTAATCGCTCTCGCTGCGCCTCGTTATTCTGGGATTAAAAGGTTGACATAGAATTTTTAGACATCACAAACATATATGCCTTCAAACAGAAATCCATAAATCGATAGAAAGAATGGTGTTCGTATTAGAATTTGAACCCGTGAGATCCGTCACGGAATCCAACAACGTTGACGGCTGTGCTACAGACTTGACTTACAGGTAGCGATCGAAGTGAATTTATATATATTGTTTTTTCTATGATCCAATAATTTTATAAATATGAATTATAACTTCTTCTTCTTCTTTGGCCATGTTCGCTCCCTATGTGAAGCATATGGCCGCCACGCGGCACCTCCATGTTTCCCTGTCTCCCGCCAATAGCTTTGCTTCCTCCCATGAAATGTCAGCATCCCTCAGTTCCGCCGAGTACATCCTATGGATAGTACCCGACGGACGTTCAGGACGCCGGAATCCCACCGGTCGAAAGAAGAGGCAGGCAGGATTGAGGCTTTCCGGAGGCATCCGCAGCACGTGACCCAGCCAGTTCCAACGTCTCTCCATAACCACTGACGTGACGGGACGCTGTCTTGTACGCTCCCTTATCTCTGAGTTCCTCACAAAATCAAACCACCTCACCCCCATTATCCGACGCAAGCATCTGTTCTCGAAGCTCAGTATACGGTTTTTCTGAGTCTTTATAACAGAGTTCTATAACATTATGTTATTTGCAACTCGCGTTTTGTGGTGTCATCTACACGTGAGAGGAATCGTTAGAAGGCGTCTATCAAATTAGCATTTTTATTTATCCACTTCTTTGATTGTATCGCTATAGCATTATTTATTACAACGTAAAACAAAAATATTCGTGTGAAACAAAAAGAAAAACAGATTGCACTCTTTGGGCAGTCACGTAAAGAATACGATCAGAGTTGAATTGGGGGTTTCAAAATACCGCAGGGGGTCATTAACTCGCTATTTCCCAATGTACATAATAGTTGATGTAATAAAATTACACAAAAGTAACACACCAGAGACACGTTATTCAATAATGCCATAAAATTACATTCGTTTCAAAGTACATACGCAAATAAATTAACTATACAGTTCTCGATTAAAGATTGTTTAATTTTTCAAGTCTCTTGGTTCAGTAGGAATAAACATATTATAAGTGCTAAAAGTTAGCATTCGCCCCATATGTTTCACTCGAACTATGTATGCACTGATAGAAAATTGGCATTAACAATTGCTTTGTTATGTGCGTGTGTTTGTGTGTCGGTGTCGGCATCGGTGTATGTTTGTCTATGCTGTGTTACTCTTTTTACAGATCCACCAAGAAAGAAATAATATGATACAATATTTTAATACATATTTTTTTGAAAACTTATTATTGTTGTTATTTCACTTGTTTTGTAGAAAAATGTGACACCTGTTTCTCTTTTTTGAGAAGTATCATAAGACATATCATCTCAAGATTACGAATAAACTAAAACATGAATCAAATTCTTAAGTTATAAATTATAAAATAAATTTCGGAGTTTTGTCTTTTTTTACTGTACGCAGGGAGGGATTGTAAGATACAAACATTGATAGAACTAATAAAAAAATAATTACTGACATTAGGAGCAGTAAGCCCAAATGAAAATTAATTCAGTTAAAGTGATCCGCCGATCATATTTGAAATATTATTTACTAATATTTCTTTTCTATTAATGGCTTTATTAATTTCCATACTCTCCAAGCTATGAAACGTTTATTATTTATACACTTTATTGTGACACGACTTTGATATTATTAAAATAGTTTGATTTTTATTTTTGTTTAGACCTAAATTATGGCCATGGTTACCCTATAATAACAGTATCAGGTGAAGTTTATTTCATAGCAAGTGTTTCACGCATTTTGTATTCAAAATTAAAATTTGAAGTGATGGAGCTTAAAAAAGGTGATCACTGGCAGCAGACGTAACTTTTTTAAGCAATGTAGCTAAGCGAAAAAAAAACAGAATCTGTCAATTCGTCACATTTTTGCCAGTGATCAATCCCGGGATCCCGGAAAAAATGTAAATCCCGGGAACATGCAACCAATTTTAAAGGAATTTCACTTCGGCACATATCTGGCAAAAGTTTTAACGCGAGAGTGAAGCCGTAGCGGGTTATAGTGTGGGTGGGTATGACTGGTATGAGCACCATAGGGTTTTTCTGAGTATTTTGTATTTTATTCTTCCCGAGTCGCGAAAAACTAATTAGTATAGGTAAGAGGGCTACGGAAAAATATGAGTCTCAAAAATTTGAGAAACTATGTCTTAGATTACGGCATCGTATGCGTTTGAAAAGTATTATTACTTTCTGTAAACAACAATTAACATTCCCGCAGTTAATACATTTGTGTTATATCAACCATCAAAAGCTTAACCAACGCTACCAAACTTTTTAGTAAGCACTACACCACTGATTTGTTGTTATATCTCTGTGATAAGTTGCAATATGAGATCCCACTTCCTTCGCTTCTTCGAATGCAAGAGTATGTCCGCGTGTTTTCTGAAAGTCGATACGGGAATTCCCGAGAAATGATTTTCAGGGCCTGTGATATAATGCCCGAAGATAGCATAAACATTCAAAATAATTTGAGAAGAATAACCGCATATGCCGGAGGCCGCGGAGTTTTTTTTTTGGAATCACAGCTTGATAACACGAAATGTGAACATTTGTCAAGCGGCGTGACTTCACGAAGCCGTACAAAGTACTTACGTGTCCTGTCCATAATATTGCCTCAGTAATATTTCGTCCATGACTGTACTCTACCGTTATGAGAGAATCATTTGCATGCATATGTTTACTTCTTCAGTGATTCTGAAACTGCAACGCAATGCAAATTTATTAGATATATACCGCTTTACAAAACATCACCACAATACATGTTAATTCATTAGCATCACTTCAGTAAGAATCATTTAAAATGGATAACTTGTAAAAAGATTCACTTTATGAAGGTTTTTTTTCTTTAAAATTTAAGACCAACGTTTGAAACAAACGTATCAATCTCTTCTAAAAGCATGATTGTTAATTTTATCTAAACCTTTCCTGCATAACTCGATTCCAGCCAGCGGTGGACTGTCAATTAATTAACAAGGGGCTACCTGAATCTCAAAACTGTTCGCGGTGATACAGGAAAGTTTCACTTTTTATCCATGTCCGCTTCCAATGTGGAGCATATGGCGCCATATGACCCTATATGACCCTAGGATAGGATGTTCTTCACTGTTGTTAATTATTTACTTAAATATTAGCTGTCTTATTTATGGGAGCCGGTAAATTGCTCGAATGCAATTCCTCGAATGGAAATTGCATTCGAGCAATCCCCTTAATAGCCCTTAATAGCCCTTTCTTCATAAAAAGTTTACATTCTTTAGACTTTAGACAAACATAAGTTTCAATGCAAATGAAAGGCACATCAGCGGGTATATAAATTATTTCAGTTTTTTTTTCAGGCAGTGGGACAAAGATCGGCAGCTTGCAATTTTTTTATTTCAGTAAACGAGTGCAGCAAGAAACTTGATTAATTTTTCGTTAAATTCAGTGGGAATGTCACACTGCTTACTTAATTGTAACAGTTCGTTTAAACAGCAATTTATCCTTTTATTTTTTTTATATATTTTTTTAAACCATGTCCGCTCCTAATGTGGAGCATATGGACTCTTAATGGAGTTTATCTCAACAGAAGTGTTTCTACGAGAACTGCTTGTTACTCAGTTGCTCAACCTCTCTTTTTCTAAAGAGAGTAGGGATAGAAGGATAGGGCTAAGACAGGATTAGTGGTAAGCTAATCGCTCTCGATACGCCCCGATACGCCCCGATCATAGGATAGGATGGGTGAGAGGGGGGAATTTAAGACATCACATACATCCATGCCTATGAACAGAAATTCATAAATCGATTGAAAAATCAATTTATAAAACTGTCCGTACCGGGATTTGAACCCGGGCCCTCCGTAGCAGAAGCCAACAACGTTGACCACTCAACCACACAGGCAGCTAATCCTTTTATACTGTATTATTATTAATGCCCTAGTTGACTATCTTCAATTTCCTTTTTTCCTTTATTGTGTGAAAATTATTGTACTCAAAAACATATAAAATAATACTTATGATTTATACTATTATATTTTTTTTACAAAATCAAGGCTTTTATTATAACGCAATGATCTGAGAATATTATTTTTCTTAATTCAACAAGGGCTTTGCACGAACCCAAGTGAGCCCCTTTCAGCTCACCCTTGGATGTATACCGTAAGTAGAATGCAACTGCTAATTTGGTCCGTTCATTAAAGCCACGCGTGCAAAGCGCACATTACGTTATGTGAATGGGATATCTATGTCAACACGACTTTAAGATGTTTTAAGATTTGTTTTTGACGTACAATTGAAATTAACTTAATCCATATCACATGAATTACATGCCACATTAATTCAAACTGTAAATGTGTATCAGTGCGTACAAATCTCAACAGAAAACATTTAAAAATTGTCAGCTCATCTCAAGCCGGTGCGCGCTGTATACAATTATATTAAGCCGAATTGTTTTCTGCATGTAAAGCTCTTTTATATGTACTTAATATTATGAATGGAATACAATTAATTATAAAAAATATTCAAGCATGATATTTTCATGTTGATGCAAAAGGGTTATATTAGTGCCGCACATGTGTTGGTTTGGCCTGCTCAGCCTTCTATGTGGATTTTCTACGTGGAAAAATCTCTTGCCAGGAAAAATTGCTCGTAATACGCCTTCTGAATGTGTTCCGATTGGAAATATTATATTTTAAATAATTTATTTAATAATGACTAATTTTAATATCTTGAAATTGTGTAAAAACAGTAAACCATTGTACAATTTTTACAGTCGTCCTCAATCTTACAAAACTTTGGAAATTTTGCTTGTATTTACCGTTAGGATCAAAGGTCACATTATTACTAAACTGACACGTATTTTAGTTATATGCCAAGTAAGAAATTTGAAAAATATTAAAAAAAAAAAAAACCAAATGTAAATATTGCCATCCCAAATGTTGACAATGACAAATTCGGAATCGAAATATCGAGTGGCCAAAGTATTATTGTGGGCAGGCTGTATTGTAAATGATTTGTGTTTTACTAAATACAGCCAACAGCGCCCCAGGGTGCGAGTTACGACTGGAATGAAGTTCAAGGCCTTCTACTGCGCAGGACGGGCGTGCCATCGAAACCGTTAGCCCACTACACCAGTGAAGGTGAACCTGACACAAATTTTGAAAACTTTAAAGGTTTAAACAGTTTTCGTTCAACTTGTTTGTGAAGAATGATGGAAACTTACGACTCACGTATATTTGATTTAGGTAGTTCTAGCTATGTGTTGTCGGATTGACAAATTAAAACAACTAAATCTTTGTAATGATCATGGGTCACTCGTTCACTTGTTTGCAAATTGCGTATTCTATCCTATTATATTATATATATTTTTTTTTTACCATGTTCGCTCCTAATGTGGAGCATATGGACTCCTTATGGAGTTTATCTTAACAGAAGTGTTTCTACGAGAACTGCTTGTTACTCAGTTGCTCAACTTCTCTTTTTCCAAAGAGAGTAAGAATAGGGCTAGGACAGGACTAGTGGTTAGATAATCTCTCTCGATACGCCCCGTTCATAGGATAGGATGGGTGGGAGGGGGGAATTCAAGACATCACATACATCCATGCCTTCGAACAGAAATTCATAAATCGATTGAAAAATCAATTTATAAAACTGTCCGTACTGGGCTTCGAACCCGTGATCTCCATGGCCGAAGCCAACGACGCTGACCACTCGACCACACAGGCGGCATTAATATTTTTATTATATTATATATATTATTATTATGCTAGGCTAGGCTATTAATATTATGAAACGTAATATTTTTTTCAATTATTTAGATTCATAAAGCTTCTGTAAACCAAATAAACATTGTTTTTTTCGTTGCTTTAAGGGCAGTTTATAATAATATAGCATAATTATTTATTAATTAAATTAAGAAATTAGTTAATAAAAAATTAATTATTCCTTAATTTAATAAAAATTAAATTAAGGACCGAAATAAAACCGCCAGGTTTAACCGTCGCATTTATTAATCGACTTAACAATTCATGGCATATAAATGATTTCCGTACTATTTCTTATTTGCAAGCTAAAACTAGATTATTTGACCAAACAAATCTCATTGTTTCTTGACAGTAAATGTGCTAGTTATCATTTTTAGACTGAATTGCTAATTGGACCAAATATTCATACCGTGAGCTAAATGGTGTAGGAATGGGTCCTGTCGCCCAGAGCGGTCCTTGAATTTGCTGCCTCCAATATTGCGTCTAATTTTGTTTTTTAAATCACTTCTAATATTTTTTTATCTCTGAACTATGAGTTTTTACTACAGTTTTTTTTTATGCATAAATATAATTTCTCGAAAAATATTGTATGTATTTATTTTTGAAAATGCCGCCCCCAAAAATGTGTCCCCCGGGGCGGTCCGCCCCTGCCGCATCCCCTTGCTACGCCACTGATTGTATCCGTACTAGAAAAATTATTGTAATTGTATTACTAAATAATATTATGTACATATTCAACTGTTGAAAATAATTAGTGTCAAATAATTGCCTGGAAAAGATTAGCCATTACTGATGGTGCTAACGTACGACCTTTCATACTTACCATTTCTTCATTCTTTATTTACCCAGCGGTATTAAATTCAATTATTATTTCATTGAATACTTGACAATCATCGTTAATAAAATATTTATTTGCGAGAGCTCAAAATTTTGATTCTAGAAATATTCAATACATACCTACATCACCTAACTATATAGTTTTAAAAAGTTTGGTAATAAGTTTTATTTCATTTTAATAACACATCTCACATAAAAAACAATTTACAATAACTATTACAACTGATTAATTAAATATTTAAAAGTTAACAAATGTTTCACGTCGCTAAAAATGTTTTATTAATTTCAAATATCTTTTAAGCAATCAGCAACTAAATATATATAAATAAAGCAGTTTTTTTAAAGCTCTCATAAAGTAATGAATTATAAGTGAATGCATAATTAAGTCAACGTTTAAATATTTTACGTTTTTAATTAATTGAGTCAAAATCAAGAATTAATGAATTTTTCCGTTACCACCTACAATATCGTTTTTCGCATTTTCAGTGTAAGCATACTTTGAATACATAATTGTCATTACAGTTTCAATTGCCGATTTGAAATCCCTATAATAGGCGCAACAAAAAAAACAAACACAATATACATTTTAAAACTTCTTATAAAACGGAGATTTTGTGTCAATCGTAATAAAATATCCTGGCTACATATGAATATATTTAAATACTGAAAATTAATATTTGAAAAATAGTATAAATGCCAACAGGTCATATTCAATATTTTAAATATGATGAGAGGTAAAATTGAAAAGAACAGTCAGCGCAATTTTCTCAAAAAAATAATAATATTCTAAATCAGAAAAACAAAATATCTCTGAAACATTCTCAAATGATTTGAAATAAAGATACATTTTCATATTCATTTTAGTTCTTACTGCCTACTCTCAGACTATTTTATAGTGATTATAATTACGAATTTATTAAAATAAAACTGTTTGATAATTCACTTTTAAGGTGTTCACTGTCAATACTTGGTGGAATGGCATTATAATAAAAATAATAAAACATTTTTAGTACTTTTTCCACATAAAATTTATTAGATCAGGACCGGTTTCGCTCATCGCGAGCATTATCAGTTGATAATGCTCGCGATGAGCGAAACCGGTCCTGATCTAATAAATTTTATGTGGAAAAAGTACTAAAAATGTTTTATTATTTTTATTGTTTGATAATTGTTAAGTCTATAAAGAATCAAAAATTATGGTAAAATTATTAATCATTATTAAGTGTAAAATTCTACACTACAGAAACTAATATTTTACTTGTTATTACTTATTATCTACCTATTTCTCATTGAAAGTTCGTTTCTGTTAAAGTATTCTGCATATATTTATGGAACAACGCAGGATGGAATAGTGTGCTACTTATGATATTTGATTGTGTTGGCAAAACTGGACAATATTTCGATTCCAAATCCAAATAGCATTTTACGAGGCGCCGAAATACGTTTGGAGCGGTATTTTAAATATAATTAATGAATATTATGCCAGTTTTTCTTGAAAAACTCATTAATGTAATTTTCAGGACACATATACAATATATTGACATGTAAGTGATACTTAAAATTGTGTTATATTGTATACCGCACTTAACATAGTTATCTTCCATGTAGGTGTCATTTTACAAGATACCAAATATTTACATTTTTTGTTGAAACAGTGTGTGAACAAGTGCTAATTATCGTGTTATACGTGTAAAATAAAAGATCTCTGTTGATATATATTTATTTAATGTCGTAGAATTCACACATATTAAGTGGTAAGTGTTGCTGTCAAAATGGTTATCGACAAGATATTTGTTACAAATACCACAAATCTGACTCTGAGTGACCGCTTCACAATACTTCAACATGTACGACCGACTTTGCCGGCTCAAAGGACCAGGTCTGGCCAAAATCCCCCCAATATGAACGCAGCAAATCTAAGAAACAGACGACTTCTAGATAGGTTAGGAATGACACCAGTTGTACAAGCGGCCATGGCATTACAGAAGGTAATACGTACTGATTTATTAAGAAATTTGGAAATAAGCCTGTAATTTACGTAGCGAAAATCACCTTCAATCTAAAGTTATCACGTCTTTGATTTTCTACAAACACGTATCTCTATTTTTATCAATTTTGAGTTTTTTGATATAATGAATTTCAAATGTCCTAATTTGTTCCATTGATTTCATAGCATTATTTCACATTTATTTGATGATTTATAGAACATTAGAAATATTGTATTATTGACCAATATTTGACAGTCAGTGGCGGATTAAGCAATTTTGAGGCGCTGCTCTTCAGATAATAAGATCTTTTTAGGCCTTTTTAGCTGATAGGCTTTTTTAGCCTCTAAGGTTCAGGGATGACAGGCTCGCGCCTCATGCTCTTATGGGTTAATTCGCCACTGTTCACTAAAAACCTAACATATCCTTTGACACAAGGCGTCTTTCTGATACAAAACTAATTTGTAATTTTCACAGAGACCATTAAAACAGCGGATCGGCAAAATTGGTCAGTACACTCCTCCTAAGAGAGGAAATATGCGAAGCCCAAATCTAAATGGAAATGCTTCTCCTTCAAAACGAAATAGACAATTTTCTCAACCAAATTTTGCATATACACAATTGAGGAAACCATGGCCTGTCAGGAGACGAAGCAGATCGAGAACAAATTCAGAAAGCAATTTAAGGTTCGTGTACAGCAATTGCAAGTGATTGAAACATATATTGCACCAATTCAAATAATACTAAATTGGTTATAAAAGATATTGATTGTCTCGAGAAATCAAGTTTTCCATTGTTTCCGCTAATTTTATGGTAATATGAGTATTTTTTTTTTGTCTCAAATTGATACGAAATTGTGAACTCGTTTATTTTTGTTTAATTCTCATTATTTATTTTGAAACTATAATAGATACCATATATTAAAGCATATGTGTATAAGTACCCTAGTCCAGGGGTCTTTAGACCGCAACTCTTTGTGTAGGTATTTGTGGTACTTCAGACTATTGAAGTTGTCACGTTTTTTACCCTAAAAATCTATTTATTTATGGCTCTCTGATACATTTGCTATTCTGTTTCCTTGACAACTTGGCTCTTCTCACTTTAAAGTCTGCTGATTCCTGCCATAGCTCAATTATTCTCACTATGTTAGTACTGTATGTTTTATAGCCAATCAAACTCCTTCGGTGAAGTGTCCCCCAAGAGCGGCCAGCGTAATGGTAATTATTACAGACGAGGCAGAGGTTCCAGGGGAAGAGGCTTGTTCAGGTAATATTATATAAAAGATATACAGCATTCAACAATATCATGTATAAATATATATAATATATTAAACTATATCTATGTCCCAATTCGAAGCATATAAACTTATAATTAATAGTATATTTAATATTAGAGATTTTTATAGGATATTTTTCATGTAAGCCGTGTGACCGGTCAGATTTTTTTTATCCATGTCCACTCCTATTGTGGAGCATATGGCCTCCCAATGAAGGTTTCTTAACAGAAGTTTTTCTACAAGAACTGTTTGTTACTGTTCTCAACATCTCCCAAGTGATGAACTAATCGCTCTCGCTTTATCTCGTGGAAGTGAATTTTTAGACATCACAAACACCCATGCCTACAAAGAGAAATCGATAAATTGACCGAAAAAAATTCTGTTCTTACTGGGACTCAAACCCGTGAGATCCCAGTCAACAACGCTAACCACTGTGCCATATGACCAGAAAGGATTTTAAAGGATTAAATTTACCTATTCAAAGATAGTGATTGAAAACTATTTGAGAAATTTAACTCTAGATAATTGAGAGAGAAATTTTTAAGACGATTGATGTTTCGATGTATCTATAATTTATTATATTTCTCATGTTATCCTTTATTGTATAAGTGTAACTGTTGTTTTTTTGTTTATTTAGAAGTCAGACTGGCGGAAATAGTGGAAGAGGAGCAGGTGGAACTTTTGTTGCCAGAGGGCGAGGAAGGGGAAGAGGACGAGGTGCTAGAGGAGGTAATAAATATTTTCCAATTTAACGGTAAATTATTCCTCGGTGGTTAAATGTTTTGTCATTTGAAATGTTTGATAAAACATTTGTTTGTTAAAACATTTGTTTGTTACGTTTATTCGAGACTGATTTTCTTTTGTACATCAGTTTATACTACTAAATATCAACACATGGGAGATTTAGAGAGTGTACTGTGTCATGCGTTTCAGATAAACAGTCGGATAAATCAACCCAAACATGTTTTGTAACTAAAAAAAATATTTCATTTTCTCTTTGTATGTTTTAGGAATGTTCAGAAATTCAAATCAAAAACAACCGACAAAGGAAGAACTAGATGAGCAATTAGATTTGTACATGTCCGGCAGTCGATCACAACTAGACAAAGAACTCGACTCCTACATGAATGTCAACATGGATATGGAGTAGAAGCGGTGATGATGTTGATCCAGTCATTTGAAAAGACTCGCGTTTTGAATATATCACAACTAATGTAATAAGTGAAAAATAAGATTAAATTAAACTCAATCATATTTTCTTAACATGTTGCCTTTTGTTAGTTAGAAAAAATGTAATATACACAATATTGTTTTAAACCTTAGTGATGGAAAATCGCATCTGTTGTGATATTTGCTTTATGCACCTGATTTCCAATCTCGATGTTAATTCAATACTTAGCCCAACTCCATGCCTGAAACATCTACATATTAATCTTTTCTATGTTATTTGTTACTGTAATAATTCGAAACAGTGTTTATCTAAAATTGGCACTTTTAAGGACAGCCAGAACAAGATTTTTCTTTATGATAACTTAGATGAAAAATGTGATGTTTCAACATGAAATTTAGTAACTGAGCAGTGTTAATTCGATTTATCCCTTTTCTACTTTGCGTATTGTGGTTATTTTTATATATTCATCTCATTTTTCAATTTTCAAAACAACACTCTTTTTCGTACGCACACTAGCGCTTCTGAAATTTTTGACCGTATCTTTGCAATTTATTTTGGTCAAACTTCGAGCTTCCAGGTCAGAAATTAAAAAGTTACCGGCAACTGAAACGATTTGAAGATGTAGTAATATATTCACATTTATTCTATTCCATCATCAGTTTTGAGTTATAATAATTTTATGTTTATTTATAAGGCATTTTCTTCACATATTAAAAACATTGTAAGATTTTTTTCTTATTTTTTTGGGGCTAACTTATAAAGTTTGGCAACCAAGTTTCAGTGCATTTCATGGAAATGTTACTGACAGTCAATTGCCACTGCCTTCTGTCATTGCAGTGCCTTTTTGTTGATTCAACTCAGCTTGTATTTATCTAGTCGTTGAGCTAAGCCAATATCAATTATTTAGTGTTTCAAGTGAGAAATAATATTACTGTTGGATTGACCCTATCTGCTTCTTATATAAAGCTTATGGCCAACACACAGTGTCTCCAGGATTGCCTCTCACCTGCCAATCATTTTGCTACCTTACAAGACAAGCAATCCGGTGGCTTAGGATAACAGATATTCATATCTGAAAAAACATAATATTTTGAGATAAATACAAAAAAAATTGTGGAGTTCATGTTCATTATCACAAATATTTTATAATTATTTTTAACCTGATAAAGCTATCAAAGTATGTGTATTGATAAAAAGTAATCAAATGCGTAAACCAATAATATGCTTTGATGCTTCTAACTTTGTATTTTCATTTGTAGATAATACATGTCCAACCGTATCTTATAACAGTTACAGGTCTTTGTCATTAATAAATATGATTATGCATTTACCGAGACCTGGCTTAACTCAAAAATTGTATTTTTGTGCCTGTGATTCTAAAGCCCTGATTCAGTTTCCCTAATTACACCTTATGCATAGTACCCGACTACCATCCAGGACGCCGGAAATAAATTGTTCGGAAGAAGAGGCGGAGTTGAGGCTCTTTTTCCTAAAATTGTTACCGAAGTCAAATTTATTGCCAATATTATTATAAAAATGACTGCTGAATTGAAGAAATGTTTGTGTACTTACAGACAACTAAGTGATACTGTAATTTAGGTAAAATGAGTATCGAGAATTGTTAAATTTTTTCCATTGGGTTTTCGAGCTATTCATTATTAATTTCAAAGTCATAATATGCCTGCGCTTGCTAACAAATTGTTGATAACTATATAATAAGTCAATGTTACGATATCTCTCAAACTAATGTATACCTGTATTGATAAAATAGAAACCAAACCTCGTAACGTCGTTATTAATTTTAGTTAATTTTTGACTGTTTTAAAACGCGCTAGTTAGTTATAGAACTATTTATTTTTAAGGAATAAGTGTGAGCAATAAATTTAACAACATGCATTTAGTATTGAAATTTGTAAAATATTACTCAAATAAATTATTGTATTTTGTGATAGTTTTATTCTTTTAACATTACTCCGAAATGACAAAAGTGGATTTTTTCAAAGTCCTTTTCATCCGTCACATATTTCATAACAGAAAATAGATAAAAGCATTCAATACAACACAATTAAATTGATGTGTGTTTAAAGAATTGTATCTCGCACACACGTATGTTCAAAGTAAATGAAATAATACAAAAGTTTACTGTGGTTTTATTAAAAGAGATATCTCAGACTATGAAACAATGAAGAATTGTCAATATTTGATCAAGTGATATTTACTTCATTTTTTTTCATTGGTTCAATAAATTGATTGTTTAGTACAGGGTTTCCCAAACTATGTTCCACGGAACACTGGTGTTTCATAGAACCTGAATAGGTGTTCCGCAAACACCCACATAACCTACAAACAACGTTCCCTCTAATTTTTCTATTGCGTGTGCGGACCATCAACATCTGTGAGCAGTAAATTTTCAGCAAAATAAAGTGCGCAAATATAAAAATTTGATGAAACGAACTTATGTTTACAATATTTCCTTGTGCGGTGATGGAAAAATGTGTGCTGGCACATTTTGGGAGGTGTGCGCGCACACCTTAGCGGGAACATTGCCTACAAACCATTATTTAATATTTTCCAAAAACTTACAATTATGATTCCTTGGTTCGGAATCCATTTTCCATGACAGTAAAACCAGCATGCTTAATGCAGTGGAAGTGATTATGAAAATCTAACTGATTTTATCAGTGATTCTGATATGAATGTCATTCAATTCTTTCTTGGCGAGTTTGTCAAAAGAATCCCCCAATGTGTCAAAACAAGTAATTATTGATATAATTTAAGATTTCAAATTATGTACATTCACACAAGTTTTGTCACTAATTTTTGTTTTGTACATAATTTGAACTATTCAAATTTAAGTTATCATTGTTTGTTTCCATTATTTACAACCTATTTATGCGAAACAGGACTTCTTTTTTGTGTGCTGCAACTGAGTCAAAATGCAGGAACAAACTCGACGCCACACCAGTTAAGAATAATAAATGTTTAGTTAACATATTTTTATATTATGAATTACCGACCTTAAAAATAACCCAAGTCTTCCGTTAAAATTTCCAGATTTGCGAAGTGTTCCATTGCAGGAAAAGTTTGGGAAACTGGTTTAGTAACACAAAAGTGTATGTACAAAAAAATATCCATAACACAAAGACTACCTCTGCAAAAACTATGGATATTGAAATAATCTAAAATGTATCTCATGGTTGAAATATAAAAAATAATCACAATATATTAATTGGTTTATGTTTGCGTATGTAGTATGCCTTTCTACATGCTGGAAATGCACAAATGCTTGTCATCACACAACGATAAATGATAAAGTGTAATTTTCACAAAAATTTACTAAATATCGATAGGATGTCTTGCACACATAATAGTTTTCTGTAAAGATTTCCGAAATAAAACACAGTAGAACCACGACATAATAGACTAATGTAGGCAAGGGAATATCTGTTTAAGCGAAAAGTCCATTATGTATAAGTTTTTTTTTTTACCCTGTCCGCTCCCAATGTGGAGCATATGGACTCCTAATGGAGTTCATCTCAACAGAAGTGTTTCTATGAGAACTGCTTGTTACTCAGTTGCTAAACCTCTCTTTTTCCAAAGAGAGTAGGAATAGAAGGAAAGGACTAGTGGTTAGCTAATCGCTCACGATACGGCCTGTTCATAGGATAGGATGGGTGGGAGGGGGGAATTCAAGACATCACATAGATCCATGCCTTTGAACTGAAATTCATAAATCTACTGAAAAATCAATTTATAAAACTGCCCGTACTGGGATTCGAACCTGTGACCTCCGTAGCGGTAGCCAACGACGTTGACCACTCGACCACACAGGTGGCATAAGTAGTTTACTTATAAGTAGTCAATTTCGTATGATTTCTGGGATTAATGCTCGCATCTTTATCAATGTAATTTTGTTTTTCCTAATGTACTAAACAGCTTGCTTTCTTATCCCGAATTAATCCAATATATGAGACAGTAATTTCACACTCAACTTTTGTATGGCCATAGTTTTTATTTTAAAGTTGAAATGATTCTTTTCCGTTTGTTCATATTTTAAAGGTAGGGTTACGATAATGTGTTTGATTGAAATTTACAATTTAAATTATTGAGTGCATTTTACTCATTTTGTGTGAATAAATGACACTGCTGTGCAGCTGCGTGAATTGGTGGTCAGCGTTGCAAACGTCAGTGTTACGTTAGTTTACAAGCAGAACGGCAGTATGACTTGAAATCGAGTGGGAGAAGCATGGCATGATTATCATTGTTCATAACAATGTTGGTTACAATGTTCAGATTTGAACAGGTATTTTTTCCGTTATATTGAGGTTCTGGTGCAGGCTCGTACAATTGAAATATGATTGCAATGTTAGGGTTTTTTAGATTTATTACAAATGCTTAATTTTCTTGAACACTTCACTTTCTCCTTATATATATATTTAAATTTATTATTATGATATGTGACCAATATTAAGCAGTGTAATCAATTGTCAAAAAAAAAAGTTTTCTCCTAAATTTTCCAATTTGTTGATATTCTGGTAACCCATCAAAATTAATTTGTTAAAATTTAAATTGGGCCCATTAGAGGTGAAGTGAGCCAAGTGGTATTTTAGAAAAATAAAAATAAGATGTGTTGAAATATTCTACATTTCTTAAAAGTATCGTAAAAGTGAAGTAACCTCAGTTACACATTGCAATAGTTATGTTATCTCTGTAAAATAAAAATATGCTATCCATCAAAACAGTTGGCTCACTTTACCTCTAGAGGACCCAATTTATGTTCAACAATATATTAGTCATTGACTACTAATGTAATTAATTTAATTTTGATGATCACCAGTCTTTAGTGAATCAAAAATAGCATGTATTAACTTTAATGAAACAGGCAATGAATTTGTTTTGATGCAATTAAAAATTAGTAAACATGATATAATATGAATATCAACTTCTTTGGTTCGTATTAGCATATAAAACGCCATGATTCTTTGCGATTGTGAAATATAAATCAAAACAAAATATTTAAGAAATTAAAACAAATATCTAAAGCTGAGAGTGGGAAGCTTATGACTCTTGCAAACAGTGGCAGATTAAGCGCATAAGAGGCCCCAGACGCAATCAAATTTGGAGGCCCTGTTTTACCGAAGACATAAAATTTTCAGAATATTCCAACTAAAATAGTAAAAATCTGAACCTTAAGTATATGGATTGTATTATATATGCTATTTTTGAGGCCCCGAAAATTCGGAGGCCCCAAGCGCGCGCCTCATTTGCTTATAGGATAGTCCACCACTGCTTGCAAATGTATAATAAGTATGCAAAGAATATTGATTGCTTAAAGTAAAACAACCTTCTCTGATGGAAGAAGATATTTCAATATTTATTATTATTCAAAGTCAAAGATATCTGATATTTTCATGCCTTCCCACCCATCCTCTCCGATCTTGATGAACAGGGCTCGTCGAGAGAGAGAAATTAACAAATTCCCTACTGATCTTCTATCTGTTTGAATAGAGTGGTCAAAAACCAGGACTGTAGTCATGTTTTGGGTGGAGTTAATGTGATAAAAAAAATACTATTTTTTTGCATTTAAATTGACATTTAAAAAATATGTAAAAAGTATTACATCTTTTCTATAGTCTGGCCATTTAAGAATGCTAGAGTTGGAATAGCGGTACTATGTCATTACTCCACAACCCCGTTAAATAAATTTACATTGAAATGTAATCAATAGTAAATGGAGGTTCAAATAATACAAAATAAATTTTACTATTGCAAATTATAGCCAGCGTGCTAGGTTCAAACGGACTTTTTTCTACGACAGCCAAAAGGTTAAACACAAACAATTCTTATTAATTGCTGAAGCAAAATACTACATTATGAGCTTTATTTCAAGCAAATACATATATATTTGTCGAGCGCGGGCGGGGGCTTTTGAAGCTCGAAGCCGGGATCAGGGGAATAATCTGAACCAGCCTAGCACCGGCTTTGTTTATGTGAATAACAAAAGAGCTAGTATTTAAATGTTTCCCATATGTACAAAAATACGTCATAATCATAAATCGAATGCCAAATGTCATTGTCATGCCGAAAATAGCAATTGATGTAAATAAAATACATTATTTTTTGTCATATTATATAATATGGCAAATGAGATGGGTAGACGCGGGTCGTAAAATAATATACAACCTTTTCTTTACCTACCCAAAAAATGGTCATTAACACATTCAAGCTTCTTGTGCCATTTGTTAGTGATCTTTACGGATTTGAAGGGACTGACGAAAAAATGCAAATAGAGGTAAAACGTAAATTGTGAACATAGTTTTTTTTTTATAAATATTTGTTTTTTTTATTAATTGATTGTGTAGCTACGTCATCAAACATAGTAAAATAGCTTTAAAGGTCTTCAATTTTACTTAAATTTGTTATCATTTACAATATTTCCGACGCAAATTTAACGTAATAGAAGTATTGAATGTACTTAAATGTAACGGGATTGCATAAATTACACTCAAATACCGGAAAAACGTTGATTACTGTAATGTTAAATATGGATTTTATTGTACATATACCAATTTCGATTATCTATTATCCAGTTGATATTTGTGTAGTTGATAAAGAGACGAGTGCTTGAAAAAAATTAAAAGCTTTTTTTGTAGAGTACATAATACTATCTCATTGAAATACTGCTTAACATAGTATACAAGTATTCGTAAATACATCGTGTATTACAAGTGATATATATGTTTTAGTTATTGAGTTGGGAGCTAGTTCCATGGTTTTCAGTAATAATTAATATCGCAAACCTAGAATCTAGTTGATTCAAAGTCGGTTACATCATCTTTCAAATTTGAAAGACAATCAACCATCAAGCAGGCTTTTTATTTTTTACCTACTCCCGAGGTTAAATCGGTGGGCAGATAGGAGTGGATAAATTTCACAAAGGCAGCCGCCAAGTCACCTTTATTTGTTTCTTACTTGATTTTCGGCATTGTCAAGTAGCTGTCTGTATATAAATGCGACATAAGTTTTCTTCATTCAGCCATTCGGCCGGATAAAATCAATTGTATATCGAGAATACCTACCTATCTCTTCTAAAAATAATTCGCTCGATCAAAATGTTTTTTGGTATTTTTTAGCGGACGCGCTTCAATCGAATCGCAACGGTTCGAAATTCGAATTCAAAAAGCCGAGGCGGTGTCACTTCCGGAAACCGTCCGTTATTATTCTGCCAATATTCTACAATGACCGTTTATTTAGCAAAAGGTTAGCGGAAAGAGGGCCATTCATTACCAATGTTATATTAAATGATTCATCTATTTTAAATTATTATTGAACTAACAAAAGGAACAGTCGGCATGTTTTGTAGTTAGGGCTGGCAGACTTTTGGGTTTTACCGGAAAAGTCCTGATTGTATCCTGATTAGCAATACTCAGTGCATTTCTCGATTAGCTAGAAAAACTATAACTGATCTGAAGAAAGACATTCACACTGAGTGTAGTATCTTCAATGATGGAAGAAATTAGAAAACAAAAAAGTGTGCAAACGAAATTCACAGTTGTTTGAAGAAATGGTATTACTTAAAAAAAATACGTAAATTATTAACACTGGGCTTTAAAGTACCTAAATGAGTTGTATGACATAGGCTAAATGGTTAGTTAATTCAATATCTGCATTTTATTTGATGAATTAATGAAGGATATCAAAAAATGGTTATTCAAGAAAAATACTGACAAGAGTGACAAGTTACTTTTAGTTTATACTATGTTCTCCTCAATTAAATATATCACCAGAAAGATTGTTTAGAAGCTTTAAGGAAAAATCAGAACATAACTTGTTTTTTTATTTAAATATTTTTTTGCAAAATAAAATACCGATAACTTGTTTGAAATTCTTGCAAGCCCTGCTCGAAGTTTTTGAAAGAATCTAGGATGGTAAGCAAGTATGACTCGCGTACCTAATACATTGGCTTTGTGTCGATAAAATAGATTTTAATAAATTTAAAGAATTTCATTAGCACTCATAATATTGATTCAACACAAAAAAATCGACAATTGATTTTAAATAACTAACAAAAGAATAGGGTTACATTAGTAGGTTAGCAAAAAGAAAAAAATATAGGTAACATTAGCACACGGGTTTCCAAACTTTTCAAATTGCGGCTCTTTTTATATGAACAAACAACCCGCTGCCGCAGTCTTCAAAATATGTGTTTTTATATGGGTGTGGAGAAGACTTTCATCACAATTAGTTCTGGGCTGGCGTCGGTCCTGGACACCACCATGGCAAGTCTGCAGATTTTTTTTTCACCTTCAAAAGTATTACCGACATTAAAATTGAATGCATAACTAATTAATTTAATTCAAATTTCAAATATTCATACACCGAAAATACCGGATCTCCAAGATCTCAGAAAAGTTGTCCAAAAGATTATTCTCTTTGACTCTTCACGTGATGTGTCAAAATTTAAAAAAAAATCAATTCATTTTTATTTAAAAGTTTGATAATAAATATAATTGAGAGAAACAATCAGCCATTGAATCGTTTTTGTTATTTTTAAATCGATTTATGGATTTTTGTTCGAAGATATCTGTGACGTTGAAACTCCCTCCCACTAGAGGTCTGCACGGGCATGTGTTTGGCCTACAAGCCTTTACTCGGCTAATGTTTATGATAAAAAGATTTAGATTGAGTTTAGAGTACATCGACCAATAGGACATCTAATATAACGAAATTATAGTTCTAACGAATATTTGAACTGATATTGAAAAAACATTAAAATATATTTAAGCGAAAAAACTTAAATCACATATTTAAAAAAAAATATATGAGTATTGGGCGGGATTTCAGTTGCATTTTTAAGTAGTCAGAAAATTTACTGGCGCGAAAAATAAATTACAAACCTATTTATTGAATAAGCCAGAAAATCTAAACGTAATTAATTCTCTAAACGATTTTTTTAGGAATACACCCAATTTTCTTAAAGAACTTAAATATACCGGGACTGCATAACAAAATATGCAAATAGCGGATATAATAAAATATATTCATAAAAATCATAATTGAGCTGCCCTGCTGAGCTGCTATATCCAATATCGACAGCCCTGCAGTATTCATATTTTATCATTTTTAGAATAATTCAAATGGTTGAGTATGCTAACAAATATATTTCGTTGAAGAACAAATAGACCTCGTGGCATATATCGACAGCCCTGCCCTGCAGTATTTAAATTGTATATGATATATTTTTAGAATAATTGAAATGTTTAAGTTTGCTAACAAATATATTTCGTAGAAAAAGAAATAGATCTCGGGACATATATCGACAGCCCTGCAGTATTTAAATTGTAAATAATATAATTTTTAGAATAATGTTTGCTAACAATTATTTTTCAACTTAAAAAAAATGCAAAATTTCACTAGTTTTGTTTAATTTAAAAAAAAATGTTAAAGTAACTTGTTTTTCCCCAACTCTTGACTCCGACTCTACATTCCTGCTTAAAATTAATAATTATTATCTTCATTCAGTGATAGAAGAAATGGGATAAATATTTCCGTATCGAACTGAAGCGTTTATCAAGTTATTGGCTACGATTAATACATGAAACGGCTGCACAAAGATAATTTTCCAAAAAGTAAGTTTTTTACCTCATTGAAGACGTATTGAAAAAGAATAATAGCTACTCGTTTGCATGCATATTTTTTGTCCAAATCGTAAACTCAAACCACCTTGATTCTAACCCCATTATTTTTTCCGTTAAGCTTTGTGTGGAATTACAACCCTAGTGGTACAAGATCAGTTACAAACCTATTGTGGTTATATTTGTTTACTTTGTAATGCCCACATAGTTTGTTAGAATATATCGATTCAACTTTTAGTAAATTGTATCGAAGTGGTCGACACACACAGGCGTACGTGTTTGGTGCAGGATACTCACACGTATCATGGAAAATTTGTTTGATCAATAAGCCTAGCGTATCTCTTGGATATGTCGGTGTTTGAGTGTTGATATTATGTGCTAAATAACCAAAATGTGCTATGAGAACTTTGAAAAACTTTGCTGACTTCTGACGTAGTAAGGGAAAAGGTTTCATGTCGTAATTTAACAGTGACGAATTCAGGAAATGGCTTATTTATTATGATGCTCGTGCTGTTAAAATTATCCCTCATCATCTTTGTTACAATGTTTTTTCTGTGCAAATTTGTAAAATTGTCAACCTGAGTGTATATCTCTTAACTTCACAAAAAAATACTTTTCAGGAAATCGTCATATTTATAGAAAACTTAAAAATATATATATTACTTAAATTAAAAAAATGAGTTGGATATATTTAAAAAAAACGTTGTTTTGTCTAACTCAGGTTTTTAGGTTTCGTACATTCGTACAAGTTTTGTCACCAACGATCCGGGTATACGCCTTTCGACATCTTCATGCGTTCAAGTGCACGGACATACTTGAACTCACGTCAAGTTCAAGTACACCCGTCACTTCACGTACAGTACGTAGATACTATTTTTTTTATTAATTTAACAAGGGGCTCGTCGATCTATATATAATTTCACAATGGGCAATTTAACGCGAGCGCCTGCGAGCCCCCTTTAGCCTACCCCTGACTATTTTTTTACAACTCTGCTGTAAATAATCATCTCACGATTGTCTAAGGTTATCTATTAAATAATAGGTTATATTTCTGTTGAATGTAAATTATAGTAGTATGTATTATCAATTGATGAATCAAAGCAAAGCCCCGCCCCATTGCAGTAGTAAAATAAAAACCTCGTAGATACTACTCTTTATATAGTCCATGACTAATAATGCTCAATAAGATACTGAACTTCACCCGAAAAGGAAATTTATGTGTAAACATATTTACGTCGCACACCAGAGAAAATTTAATTGAGCTATAGAAATGACCTAACTTTTTGATCCTACATCAACATAAACAGCACGTTATTAGACTATATAATTGAATCTAGATAATAATGGAAGAGATTAACCATTTTTATAAAATGGGAGTAAGTACATGTTTCATTAGGGAAAATAATCAAAACAAATGTATAAATGTGAAGACTTGTGTCTACTTATTTCTACTCCGCATTGTAAGTCAGTTACTTGTTATACAACTAGTGTTCCAATTGCTTAGCTTAGCTTAATCGGATGTGTAATCAATAAAATATAATATGGTTGGCTTAATGCAAGATGTAATTAAAATGTAATTCGTATCCTCAAAAAGTATGCCACAAAAGATATATGATAAAAATGATCATCTTTGATTCTTAGTTTCCTTGGCCACTTTATATTCGTAGTTCACCTCTATGCAAAGGTTCAAATATAGGAGTTATTAGAGTCTTTTACGACTTATTTAAATTGGCACGAATTTTCACAGCGAACTATTTTGATGTTTGGTAAAGTTTACTACAGCTCAATGAAAAACCATGTTTTATAACGATGATGGTGTTATATACTGCGTAGAAATTAAAATTGGTTTGAACCAAAACATCAAAGCACCAATGGATAAAGTGTTTTTGTATTCTATGTCAACACTGTCATTCACGTTTTTTTCACGTTGATTTTATAATTTAAAAAATCTATATAACTTGGAAATTGATTGAAAAACATTTTTTACCAAAAGCTGTCTCTGATGTCTCCTAAGAAGATTGCTTTTTAACGCGCTGCATTCTTAACGCGACAATAAGTCAAGGTTTTTTGAGTTGTGCTCAGCAAACTAGCCTAACAATTTTCAATATGTCTATCGTTAAAAATTTAAATCATTCATTTTTAACGAATCATTTATACTTCGTTATCACAAACATATAAATACATCGTACATTTGATATGACGTACAAGACCTACAGATATTATCTGTCGAAATACCCTCTCCCACGCAGTATAATGGATACTTACTATACTTATATGCCACTCACAACAACCCAATTGAACAATGTTGTGCGTTTTCTTCGAATTTCAAAGCCCTCATAATATCGATGTTAATCATGCTTGACTGATTGTTATATAACGAAAATATTTTTTCGTTAAATACGATGACTTGATTAATGTATCTGCAGTCGAGAAATAAGGGGTGCCGACCGCATTATGGGGAAGTTATATCAAGAGACTGAGAGATATTTGAGGCTAAACTTTTCAGTAAATGTTTGTGTTATTAGCATTCAGAAGTTTACTGTAAATGTTTTATTTATTTTTTACGACACTATGATTTCATACTTCAAACCAGGGGTCGTCAACCATTTCCTACACACTGCCCAATATATATGTTTGCGGTATAATTTTCTTATCTTCCATCAACATCCCAGTAATTCCATTCATTGTAAGAATGGCTTCAATTTTGACAACACGTAACTAAATTTCCAAATTCGTATGGAAAAATTCTTGAATTTTTTTTAAAAATAACCTCACCTGACCTAACTTAAAGTTTGTCAAAAAAAATCGACTGGAAAATTCTTAAGGGAGATCATCAATTGAACAGAACATGGTCGGAAAAGCCGAGAAAGTTTTCTGCTAAGCCTAAAAAATATTTTAAATTTAGGTTCTATACATAGAATCTAAGATCTTAACAACTTCACAGCCTTGGTTTTTAACGGCACTTTTAATAAAAGATAACTGGAGGTAAGTCTTGAATTATCCTGTTCTAACTTTCTTTGTTCTCCTTACGAGAGAGCAATAACGTCGGAATGGAGTAGTGCGTACTTCTGAGCGGAATTGCAAATTTTCTACAAAACTACCAATTGGAGTAATATTTGTGACAGGGGACATGATATATTATAGGTATCGATAAATCAAATAAATTGATAGTTCATATGGGAGTATGACCGTGACTGCAAAAAAATGAACGATACATGCAGAAAAACGATTAATGCGAGAACGATAGATCAGAGTTCCAATATATTAGTCAAAATGTTGAAAGTAGATATATTTTTTAAATTATCTTGGATTAAGAGCGCAGCAGTGCAGCAAGTACCTGCAGTGTCGGAATCCAGGTATAACCTAATGTGATATTTAAATGTTCTAATAAAAGCTCCGTGATATTTCTTTCGCGTGATTGGATCTCTGATTTTATTAAGACCGGTAGGTTTTAAAGTTGGTTGTAAGGGACCACAACTTTGACTAGTTGACACCTTTGACACGAACCCTACACGGCGTGCCAAATAAACTTGAAATTGCTGTAGTATAAACTCGCCGCAATCGATTATACAATACTATAATAAACAAAGTGATTCTGGTTCTATTCTATAAATACTAATAATAATATGTCTACGCTGGTTCTTTATATAACTTAAATGAATTATTTACATGGTATAATATAGCTGCGGAGTCTAAATATATTTTTAACGAGTTATTATTTCTCTGAATTTACTGACATATAATAAACCTTTCTACTTATTTTCATTTTCAATTTTGTTTCATTTATTCAAAAACAAATTACAAAAATAAAGCATTTATTGCGTTGGCAATATCGCAAGCAAATGATTCACTGTGACTAGGGATCGTAATACATATTGCCGAAGCCGGGATCTCGGTATTCATGTTTTTTTTTCAATACCGATTCTGGAGATGCAAAAATACCGGTATTGAAAATTAACCAAAACCAAATTTTGAATGTATAGAAATCAAAACTATTCGCGATGAATTGGAATATTTGTAATCTTAATAAGTGATGTATAAATCAATAGTGACAGATTCCATAATTGATGAGCCTTTTTATGATGTATTTATATTTTTAGGAACCGCAAGTTATTTATGACAATGTCTATTTTTTAATAACTGTATTATATAAAAAGTATCGAAATACCGATTTTGATTGATTTGCGCGGTATTGAAATCCAAATTGGTCGTATCTTTTGCTATATTTAAACATTTTGTAATACCGGTATTGACACATTAGTCCGGTATTGCAATCCTTACCTATGGTTAGGAAGTCTACCTAGCAAGTTCCTTATGCATCTAAGTCAAAATTAGTCAAAATAGTAAGTACTCTTCTAAACTCACTCACGTCCACACGATGTATTTTAACGACATAAGAAGACGAAATTAGCATTGGCAGGCTGGTTTTACACGTTTGAAGATGAATATTTAGCACTTTCAAAATTCTGGGTCATTTTTCCAAAACTAAATATTTCCAAAATTGGAAAAAATGAGTTACGTATGCATGATTGTACATTTTTGTGTCAGGCTTATAAATTGTTCGCCAAATCGATCAAATCGCATGTGATTTTCCTGATTGAAAATGTGATTGTTTCCTATAATAAGCTAACTGACCATTTCCCAGAAACAATTTTTTTGTTTTTCTTAAATACACATAAATTAGTCGTTTCCAATTTGTTTTAGCACACATAAACACTGCATTCCCTATTATTATAATATAAAGTGTATGTAATGGAAAATCGCGTTTCCTGAAAAAAAAACAGATTTGAAAAAGAAACCCTACAATGACTTATCCTCAGAAATAAAAATAGTAGCCAAATAAAAAAGTGTAGAAAAACCGCCTAGTAAAATTGTCAAGGTAACAGTTATAATAATTCCTTATTATTAAAATAATTATGAGGAATTGATCAGTAGATAGCCAAATAATAAAATAAAAATATTGTCTTATTTTCAATGATAAAAGTAAATTTTGTTGATATTAATTAATTCAAGAAAATTAAAAGATATTTTGCATTCATTGAAGGGCTCAAACCCATAATTACTAAACACCTTTTGTTAGAACTTGTAACCTATTTTTGGCATATACACCCTGACCCAGGAACAATATATTATATTATAATAGGTAGCACAAATCAAGAAATCTATCGCGAGAATTTTTTATTCCTAATGACAACATATTCTCTATTTATTTTTTATGTAAATGGCATGGAAGTGTACCTTGTCTAATTAGTCAGTACATATTTACGAAAATACATATAGATTATATAGTTTATTTGGTTGTTTACCCCTTCCTTTAATATGCAAAAAAAGCACAAGCTCCTGAGCTGTGTATCCGTTACACATCAGGCTAACGGGAGTGACTCATGACAATTATATAACACTACTACAGCAGTACTACATATAATTGTCATGATTCACTCCCGTTTGCCTGATGTGTAACGGCTACACAGCTCAGGAGCCTGTGCTTTTTTTGCACAGTAAGGGAAGGGTTAATTGGGTGGCGCTAAGATAACATATATCGACCCAGTATCGGCAAAAGTACTTAAACGACACAATTCGGTAAATTGCCTTTTAAACCAATAATTGTTTAATATCGCCTAAGGCGTCAGTGGCATGATTTTAAAAGCGTTATCTCATTCGCCTGATCTTTTTTCATATTTTAAACGTTTTAGGACTGCAATTTAGCGTTTTGACTTGTTATCGTTTGTTCCACGTGGACTCCGATTGAGTCAGTCGATTGAAGTAGTCAGACAATTTTATTATAATATCAGGATAGGTATTGACCATATAATTACTATTTATCAACCGCACTTAAGGAATTCCTTTTTCAAACTTGATTTAAAAAGAAACTTTCTAAAGTAAAATTTATAAATTGTCGGTTACGATTTTCTGCCTATTACGAGTTGATATAGCCGAACTCATAACCTTTCAACAATCTAGGGATCTAGAAATTTTTTCGAAGGGAAATAAATTGGAGAAGCTTAAATCACCAAATGTTAATTTATAGAAAGAATAAACTTTGGTTTGAAATAGTTTTATAGCATTAAGCTATCTATGTTTAACAAATAATGGTTGTGACAACACATTAATTTTCTAATTAAAATTAATATTATAGAATGTTTCAGATAATACCTAATCGTGATTGTTTCGGGATAATGTTTACATGTTACAAACGATTCATAATCAGAATCCGGCACGTGCTTATAATTAATTTCAAACTTCCACTGTTTTATGAGGTCGCAACATGGAATCCTTGTCGATCAACACTAGTGTTTAGGTATTATTGAAGGCCATTAAATAATAGGCATTGCAGAATGAACGAAACACGTTTATAGCCAGCGAAAGAATAAAAACACGGGAAACTTTATAATTACAATGATTTCTTTTCGACTATGAAAAAATACGAGTAAGGGAAGACGGGATAATATTTCTTTGTTTTAAATGTATTATCTTATGAGGTCTCATTTAGAATGATATTTGAGAGAAATGTAATATTGTTGCAGCTGTTCGCACTGTAACAGTGAAAACCTGATCTGTTGTTCTCGCATTCACGGTTTTCAGACATAAATCTGCCCTGCGCTGGGCTCCGTTGTGGAGCCGACACAGATTACTGTTCGACGCGTGCAGATTTTGACGTTTTCTAGATTGCTAGATGTTAGCAGGTCGTCTTGTTCTTTATGATTGGCGATACTAAATGTTTCACCTGCTGAATTATTCACTCAGAACACTAAATTTAGCACCTAAATCATTTTAATTCGACACTGAAATGCCAACAATGAATTAAATTTGGCCTCTACCTGAGAGATTAAACATAATTCAAGGAATTTAAAGAAATTCATTAGATAACCATAGCAACACGTTTAATTCTACCTAGCACCATTAGCATTAAACTAAATTATTGCTAAGAAGAATGCGAGTTTAAGATTTTTAATAAAAATAAGAAAAGAAAGTCCAGTAAGAAGTCGAGTTTTAACGATCTTGATCAATTACCGATGTAGTTTGAAATTTTCCGGCATCCATTGTTTTCTCGTATTTGTGGTTCCTTAAAAAACGATGAATTGGGGTTTTACAGTTCCACTGTATTTTGTATTATTTTCCATCTGAGTGTTTCCACGAACAGAAAAATATGCCTTGTAACGTTTCACATAATTTCATTGTGAATAGGTGTATAAATATGTACCAATAGGACAAAACACAAAACTGACATAAGTGCTTGATCCCAATACTATGGGGAATTACCTGCGGCTTAAGAACCGTTTACACATGCCAAAAGAAATTATGTAAAAAATATCAATAATTACTTTGTTAGATCCATTGATATTAAAATATTATAAACACATTTCGTAGATTATAGCTTATATAGATTATTTATCCCAGGGATGGCGAACACTTTCTTCAGGTGTGGCAAAAAAATATGCATAATTTTTAAAACAAATCTGTAAGTGCCGTATGAATAATATAAGGTAAAGTAAAAATCAAAACATGATCTTACAAAATAAATTTTATTGAAAAAATATCAATAAAAAGGTACGGCATGACTTTTAATCTTACACACGCTGTAGAAAAATATTTATTGATTTGTTATTTCAGATTTGATTTAATTAACTAATTAATTTGCTTTTTTATTCGATGTTTTTAGTCACAAACAAAAAACCACATTTTCGAAACTCTTTTAACAATTTTTATACAAAATTCAAAATTTTCGTCCTTCTTTGCGAGCTATAGGTCCGCCATCCATGCGAAATCCAATATGACAAAATTATGACAAACGACCGCAATCAAGAAATGTTTGATTAAAAAAACAATGGCAGGAAGAGGTAATACGTATGAGACAAAAAAACCAACTGCAGTATATTTTATAATTGTAATGTTTTATCATATAAAGTGAAACATTTGAAATGAAAAATAAATAACTCGAAACTGTAAAAAAAATAAAATTCAGATAGATATTAAAAATAACTTTGGGAAACTAAGAAAATAAAACGAAGGGCATTTAATTGTATCTTAGTAAACATCATATTTTTTCATCGAAAAATATTTTATGCTCATTACAAATAGGCACATATTATTATGCAATTACATCTGCTTATTATTCATGTTTAAACGATCAGTCGTATTTTTCATTTCACTTTTTGACAATGTCTGCTATTTTTTATAACTAGCAGGCATCACACGAAGTAGAATTAAACTAATCACATATTGAAAAACTACACATTAGATCGTTTTATTGCTCGTAAATTGCAAATCTCCCCACTCTTTTTAGCAATTCAAAAGAAATTATATACCCATTTTCAACTCATTTTTTACTTGATAGGTATATTTTAATGAATTTACAAAAACAATGGATTAAACTATTTTCATCGGAATTTCTAGTATAATTAAATATTATCAGCATTTCTAAATGAAAATATTTATAACATTTGTTTTTATCAATTTTAGCGGTTTATAAGAGTACAAATGTTTAATCATAGTATTTTTTTTAATATGTATTAATTAAAAATAATTTACAATGCAAATACATTTTAACATCATTTACAGTATGATTCAAAAAATATTTATAAATTATTTGAATGCTATTTAAAATATTTATAAAAGTATATAAATACTTACCTATATAAAAACCAGGGCTGTGGAGTCGCGTGAAAAAAAAAGACGACTCTGAGGATTTTTTAAAAAAAATCATTTTAACTTATATATATATCGACTGTGGAAAGGAAAAAGGACGTAACCCTCAATTTTCCAAAACAGCTTTTTTTCGATAATCACAATGTATACAACTTGACACAGATTCTATCAAAAGGATGGAAGCTGAAAATGCCGAATAAGTATCTAAATTTAGCTTTTAAGTTTGAAAAAGATGACCTTGTAACAAATTAAAACCAAGAAAAAACATTGAAATAAAGGTTTTTCCGAGACAATTTCTTTAATTAATATTAGGTTATGTCAATTAAACACCAGTTTAGAAGTATCCATGCACTTCAAGGTTGTGTATAATTCATAATTTGCATATGTCACAAAATCATGAAAACACGTTTTCATCGCCTCCTGTAAAATTTGATATGTGTGGGTTACGTCCTTTTTCCTTTCCACAGTCGATATGTATACCATCAGATCACCTTTAGTCAGCCAAGCATGAAATGTTAACACTTTTGACTATTTGGTTTAAATACACATCATTAAATACGCTCATTTTTCACGACTCCGCGACTCCGACTCCAACTCCACAGCCCTGATTAAAACTATGTTTTTATAAAAGGTTATTTAATATTAGTGAAACGATCTGATACAGCTAAATTATATTAAGCTGAGGAACTTTTGGCATCTGTACAGTCAACCAGTTCCTTTGAATTCAAATGGCACAACCTTATCATGATAATTTGTATTTCAGCATAATAAGTCGCCACCCGAGAACCATCTACAAAATTTGAAGTGTATATTTTTTTAAAGCTAAACTAACAGGTAGTATCAAAAGTACCATTAACAATATCAATTGTTACCTTTTCTTAACCAATTTTTTTTAGTTACAACATTGTAGTTTTAGAGTCGCAAAGTAGTTATACAAATTTTGAAAATAACTTATACTTTGTATGCTTGTATAATAAATACTTTTCTAACATCAATAATTCAATATGATTTTACTAAGAATATAAACCTTTTGTAAATTTTACCAACTATCTCAAAATCCTTTAAGTACGGGTACATACTTATTTAATATTAAAAAAATCTTACACTTGATTTATAAATGAATAAGGGAATTTTTCAGTATGCGTGAGTAAAGTGGCAACTCTTTAAATTGGAAAAAATATGTAACGGATAACCCCCGCTGCCAAATGTCATAATATAAATGTCGATGAATAAGCAAGAAAAGTCAGTTTGCTTCATATTTGGGTCGGCGCATACAATAAAAACATAAAATACAAAAACCTAATAAATGTGTAAACCGTTCTTTAGTTACCAGCTTACGCGATAAACAAACTTCGTTGCTGTGTTTCGCGGGGCAGAGGGAAAAGAATTAGTATAGAAGTATTATAAGAGCGATTTCCGAATAAACCGGTGCCATTTGGTTCCAAGCATCTAAAGTGATGGAATATAGTGATAAAGTGGATAACATTACTTCGTGGAGTGACATGGACGCATGCTTTTCGACATTCGATAAGGACGGGTGCGTAATCTTGTTATCTTGTATGATTATCTGTCAATATTCATTGTGTTAATGGTACATTTTAAGGTTAAATGTCAACGTATTAAATCATATTGTGCAGCCAACTAGGCGAATTTTAGTGAGTCGTTATATAAACATTCATATTATTACATTTTAATGTCAACATACTACATTTTATTTCTATACTTGATGACGTTAGATTGTGTGAAACTAATTTTGTCTCAATAATGGTACAATAAAATTAAATGGCGTTAACAATTTTATAAATGCTTTCATTGCTATATTTTTATAGTATAGACATAGAGTGTACACTTAAATATGCGATTTTTTTTCAAAACGTAGTATCGATCCACTTTTCAAATTTGGCGGAATTATTTTATTGTTTTAAGAAAATGGTGCCAGTACCCAAAAAATTCTAATGCAAGATTTGGATTTTTTTTAGATGATATTCTTTTTTTTACGTCATTCTTCAAAGGAAATAATTCGTGGATGTCGCTAACAAATGTACGATTTTTATAGATTTGTGGGATATTACAACTTACTATTACGTGTCCTTGTAAATAGGAATTAAACACGTTGATTGTTAAAACAGAGAACTGTTAATTAATATCTACGATAACGTACTACTTTTCATTTATTGCTATTCTTGTAATAACTGCATACATAAATTAATCTGTTTCCATGTATTTATGCATGTTGTACTATCATTTTAAAAATACATTTTAACATTCAATGCCTTTTGGCCACGATTTTATTATAATCTTGTGCTTGTAGAGGGATACTTGACCAATTAGCTTAGGACAAATTTATGATAGTTTTCAACCATTGGTAATTGTAGAGTATAGCTGGTCATGGATTATTACGGCAAAAAAACTTCACAAACTAAGCTAAAAACAACGCCACGATTTAAAATAATAATCATTAATAAATAATCATTAATAAATAATTTATCAGTGTTCTTCGTAATAATGTGTGGTTTTAACGCGATTATCAAGCTCTCAAAAAATAATTTTAAATCGTGGCGTTGTTTTTAGCTTAGTTTGTGAAGTTTTTTGCCGTAATAATCCATGACCAGCTATACTCTACAATTACCAAAATATTTGAAATTAAAAAGAATTAAGAAGAATCATAATTTTCTCGATTTTTTCATTACCCTAGGAAAGGATGTCAACATTTTTTGGTTAACATTATTATTATTTTAGTCCATATCCGCTCACACTGTGGAGCATATGACCTCCTAATGGAAGTATCCTAACAGATTTTTTTTACGAGAACTGTCTGTAACTTAATTGTTCAACCTCTATTTTTCCAAGAGAGTAGTAGAGATACAAAAGCTAGGGCAAGACAGGACTAGTGGTTGGCTAATTGCTCTCGCTACTTCCTGTTATTTAAGGATTGGAATGGTGGGGGGAATTTTTAGACATCACAAACATCCATGGCTTCGAACAGAAATCAATTGAAAAATGCTGTCTGTACTGTGATTCGAACCCGTGACGTGGAAGCCAAAGACGTTGACCGCTGTGTAATAGACCCACATGTTTTAGTCCCTGCCTTTTCACTATCATATTCAAACACAGGGATAAAGTAATTAATATAATATATGTTGTCTTCCCAACATAAAGCGAATGCAATCGTGCAATCCTAGTTTAAATAAAGATTACTTAATCTTGTTCCTAAATATAACACAAAATATGCACGTGATGCTCAATGTCCGAATACCCAATGTCCGAATACCCAATGTAAATATTCGATCTAATATATAATGTCAATCATTCCTCATCTTCAGTAGAGATTAATCTTTTACACTGGAGAAGTGTTTTCTTCGGACATCCATAACAACTGTGCCATGGACCAGACAATGTTATTACAAACCTTTAACATTTCGCATACGTTATGATCCACTCTTACGTTTTTTAGCCACCATGCACGTCTGAAAATTAAAACTGTAAATAAAATCTTACACAAAAGTGGGTGATAAAATATTCTGTTTTTTGTCCATCTCTACCATTGTTCTGTTTTTGTAGATGTGGATATGGCTCTATTTATCCCTAAACATTAGCTCGCTTTGCTAATCCACTAAGCAGTTAATTAGGTGACTGACTATGAGGTATAATCACAAAGTATTTTATTGTTGAAAACCAGTAAGCATATCAAAAATTCATTCATATTGTTCAATTTCATTACAGTGACGGCCGACTTAGCCCTGATGAGTTTCGATTAATTTGTCGAGCCTTGTTTAGAAATGACAAAGGACACATTTATCCATTGGACGACGAAAAAGCTAGACATATATTCTCTGTCTTTGACAAAAATAATGATGGTTTCATCGATCGAGATGAATTTATCTTCTGTTGGAATCACTGGATCAAAGTTGTAAGAAATTGTCATATTTCCTGAATTTTATAGATCAACATGATTTACCATCTAATTCATTATTGTTACATTCAAAATTTCTATTTATTCCTTCTGGTTTTTTTAAATTATTATTTGTCAGTCAATTATTGTTAACTGTTATTGCATTTTTACTTTTCCTGGTAGAACATTTTTAAAAATTGATTTCAAAATATGATCTTAAACTGTAGACAAAAGCTGTGTTAAGCTTTATGTATATCTATAGACATTCAACATGTTAGATATATTGTCTTACTGGTCAGAACTACAAAAAATGTGGTACTTACATGCCATTGATAGTTTAAGGAATATTGGTGATTGCAATATTACAAAGATCATAATTCGGTTGGTAAGTCACACAAGCATACATAATGCATTCGACGACCTACATCTGTGGGTACTGGTAAAACTATTTTGTTTTGCTTGACATGAGCTCACGTACAATTTGTCATAAATGATCTGCCAAAATAAATGCTTGTACATGGAAAATAATAAGGGACCACAAAGAAATCACGTATTTTATGAACTGCCGTTCGAGTGCAGTCTGTGTCCAGGCACAGTGAAGTAAGCACGTCTGTGAGTTTTTTTTTTGCGTAGACCTATTGTTCGATATTATTTATGAGTAAAAAAATCTTTATTACTGTTAAGGGAAAATGTCCAAACCAGAAATTGACGAAGAACACATCAGGCACTGCATGTTTTTTTGAGCAGGGCTTGAATGCCAGCAAGGTAATTAAATTAAAGAAATTTATGGAGAAGTGCCAACAATATGTAAATGTCAATTTTGGTTTCAAAGATTCAAATGGGGCAATAGAAATCTATAAAATGCACCTAAATCTGGACAGCCATCAAAATTTGAAGATGATAAGTAAAATCTCTGGTCCGGTCAGATCCTTGATTAACCATTGAGGAATTATCAGAAAGACTCATATTCCATATTCCCCAGACCTTGCTCCTTCTGATTATTTTTTATTCAGATCTATGGAGCCCACTCTAAGTGGAAAATGATTTCGACAGATGTTGAAAACCACCTAAATAAGTATTTTGAATCCAAACCGGAAAGATTTTTAAAAATGAAATTGAAAAACTGCAGATAAGATGGGAAATAGTTGTAAATAACAATGGAGACTATATTTTACAAAAATATTTAAAATAAACATAAAATAAATAATCTTCTAGATTATTAAAACAATGCAAGATTTCTTTCTGGCCACCCTAATATTTAAATGAAAAGTTACAAGTTATTGTTTCCTTCCATATTATATCCAAACATATAAATTAATTTTATCGGTCTGCTTAGGTGATGTTTATAAATAAACACTGAAGTAAAACATGAGTGATTTTCACTAGTAAAACTAATGTTCATTCCCTTTTTTGTAGATTGTTCGACCTGTAAGCGTTTTTTTGATTGTGGATGTACAGAACGATTTCTTAACCGGAACATTGAACATCAGCAACTGTGCCGCTCAACAAAATGGACTGGAGGTACTTTTTTAAAATACTATATATATTGTAACTTCTTTACTCTGTACATTTTGCATATAACTACCAATTAATAAAATTCACGTTGACTCTGATCAATATTTTGAAATTGATCAACAAACAATAACTGCTTACGCAAGAAAAAATAATTACAACTCTGCAAAATTCAATGATAAAACATTCATACATTATTTATGCAATTTTTACATATTGTTTGTCTTAGGTGAAATGAAAATACAATGTTTTAATTGTCATCAGTAATGTTGGAAATGCATTATGTTTATGACAATATTTAATCGATATTGGTATTAATTCGTTTACAGATTATTATATAGTGCCTGTGGTGTACAATTGGGGCCTATAAACTGAGGGGCCTCAAAAATAATTTATATAATTCATAGCCCAAAAATATTTTATTCAATTTTTATTTTTATTTCATTAGTATGGGACCACTGTCTTGTTTGTTTTATCATTTTATAATTGCCATAAACATGTCAATATATTTCAAATGCTATAAATAATATTTACCTAACACATAATGAATGATGTTATTACACAATTTGGTTGATTTGCTTTAAGATATTTCATTATGGAAAATTTGTTATTTAGACTTAGGTTTTTTCTTTTTACCTATTGCATTCACAAAGTTCATGAAAGGTAATGCATTGTACCACCTTAAATGTCAAAGAAACTTCAAATTTATCTATTTTGGAGCGCACATGCAATCTGGCCTATTAAAAGTTTTCGTGGATCTTTATTGCTTAGTTAACTATAATTTAACTTTTGAACCACTTTTTTTGTTTGAAAGTTCGCTCGAGTTTCAACTGATACATAATAGACTGAGTGTTTTATTGGAATAGTGTTTCCTTTTAGTTTTGATACTGAAGTTTACTTCATTCATTTACTCACAGTTACATTCCTTCTATGGTGTTTTATTATGTGAAATATTGACTAAGCCAATTTTCTACATATTTTGAATTGCTCTACAACAAAGGAAATATCGGCTTTTTTAGGAATAATATACCACGCCTCTTTTAAACATATTGCCTGGTCCGGTGTGATCTTTCATAAAAAATGTTTGTTTTTTTTTGGACCTTGTTTTTGGGATCAGATTGTTGAACATCTCGTACATTATTTTATTAAAAAATGAAATGCCTGTACTAGGATTCGAACCCGTGAGCACCGAGACCAAAGCGAACGACGTTCACCACTCGACCACGGACCTGGTATTTTTGTAAATGAGCCAAAGAATTTTGGAAAATTGTTATAAACACTTAAAAAATATTAGTCATATGATTTTGAGTGTATAATTCCATTTTGGGTTGATCACCCTCCTGTAATAAAGATCTAGGCCGAATAGAAAGTAATAGCTTCTAGAAAAAAAATTAAAAGTGATAATAAATCAGTTCTTTTACACTTTGCATTCTAAAGTTCTAAAAAATATTTACCTCTTGAATAATTAATTCTTTTCATATTGAAACACGAAAATATTTTTGTTTGTATTAGTAGTAAAAATAATCAAAATTTACAAAAAAAAATAATAATAAAAATAGCTCGCTACTCGAAGGGTTGATATCATATTAACTGTGAAAGGAATGATGAAAATGATGCATTGCTTAATTCATTATTAGCTGAATGGCATTTAAATTGAATCCATATCAGCTTAATTACATTTCTCTGATTCTAATTAAGCAGAAAGAATTCATGTACCTGGGACGGAGTAATAACTTTGAGGCAGACATGCAACCTCCTGCTTAAGTAAAACTGTGGGTGGCACATTACACAGATATTTGAAACAATAGGGTCGTAACTAGTGATACGATTAATTCCTGAAATTATTTACTAGTGAAATTTTAAAATTGATTTTCAATCAACATGGAGATTTTTATTTTATAAAAATTGCAACTTCTTGCTCAATTTGTAATGACTGTAGTCATAGTAAAAAATATTTCTTTATTTAGAAAAGATTTTAAAAACAAAAATATGCTATTCGTCAACATTGGAAGGATAGACGACCCATATATTCTATAATAATTTGAAATTGAACACAACGTAATTCCTTTACTAATATGAACAAAAATATGGATTAATTTATCGATGGCCACATTTGATTTACGCCACTCAACAAATTACGAAGTATAGGTACAAAGTCAAACTAAAACTATCATATTTACCATAATTGAGAATTTGTAAATCAGCTATCTCTTCTTGGAGTATATTATAGGTTTTTTTAAACTTTGAACATGACATTGAACTCGACCAAATCATCTAAGCAGAAAATATATTAGATGATTTTGTTGGTTAACTCGTTGGGTGCTAACGACACGCCTAGCGTGTCGGTCGATTTATTCAAACATGCCACAATTTGCTTTGGAGTGATATTATTATTATTTTATTGTTTTGCAACAAAAAATAATAATAATATCGAATCGGTAGTGCAAGCCTGCAGAAGTCGTGTTTTTTCTTTTTGTTTTTTCACTAAAGGTTGGCTTACACTTTCGCTTAGAATACGTTTACTACATAAGTTTCAAATTTTAAGCTACGATGGTCAAATGCATACTTGGCATGGCTACGATAATCAAATGCATACTTCCCATGTAGAAAAAAAACATGAAGATGTTATAAAAAATAGGGATTCATTTATTTCAAACAATGATACTAAATTCTTATTATATGTACAATTTTCAAAATTCAACTAAAATATCATTATATACAGACTACAAGTTATTGAAAAATTAGTATGCCCCCCTCCAAAACAAAAAATTAAAAGAGTCCATCTTCCTATTTTCTGCAAAACATAACCAGATAGAAAAACCAAAAGAAGAAGGTGCAAATATTGTAGGAATGAAAAAAGGAGAGAAAAGCCTCTCTTTTTTTGTCCGGAATATCCAAATGAACCGGGTTTTTGTCTGGATCCATGTTTCGGTAATATCACCAACAAATGCTAAGTATTGCTTAATACAATAATATTGCTTAGTGCAAGTTATTTTTTAACCTATTTTTTACTATTATGTTATATTCAATTTACATATATGTTTACAAAAGATGTAATTTTACTCACGTAAATGAAAGTAATTGTATGCTATTTTTTAATATTGATAAATGTATCTATTGTTTGCTATGTATATGTATACAATATTATATAAATCAAAAAGCTAACATGCAATTAATTTATTTACAAAAATCTTGCATTGTAAATGCTCCTTTATGCAGGTGACGGTTATTCCTAAGTACCATAAATTATCCGGAGACCGCGATATTTGTGAACGAGATTATTATTATTATTAATATTACAAAATCAGCATACTCTATGCATACTACAATGCATACTCCGCTAAAGTCCGCATTGAGTGTGTTAAAGACAAAATATCTAATAAAAAACACACGTTATGTGTTTTTTTTTGGTTTGGTGCAGCAGTGTACTGCTTCAGCAGCCATTTTGAAGCACAAATCACCTGTCATTATTTATTTTATATTTTTGTAATTATTATTTTAAAACACTGCGTTTTATTACTTGCAGGTTATAGCACCTATCAATAGACTATTGGAGACCATTCCTTTTGATGCTGTTGTCTATTCTCTAGATTGGCATCCTAGCGATCATGTTTCCTTCATTGATAATCTTCCACAAAGAGAGCTCCATCAGACAAGTCCTGTGAGAATTTTAAACATCTGAACGTTTTTAATTAAAAATAATTTTTGAAAGGAAAAAAATATAATAATTTTAATTACTCCTAGGTGTCTGCTGACAATGCACAGACATATGACACAGTTATATTTGCGGGACCCCCATTAATGAAGCAGCGATTGTGGCCACGACACTGCGTACAGGACTCTTGGGGATCAGAACTACATAAAGACTTGAAGGTATTGTCATATACAGTAGAACCCTAATCTATCGTTCCCGCATTGTTACTTTTTTTGTAGTAATTTTGAATAACTTATTCTAATAATAAATTTATTTACATTTGCTAATAGCCAAAATGATAAATTTTATAAATATTGTATATGTATTACCACAAAAAATATTGAATTAAACAAATACATTTATTTGTCTACGTAACTTAGCACGTTAGATGACAGTGAGTTATTGATTCTAATACCAGGTCTTTATAGTAACGAGCATGGTACTGATTATTTGATATCTCACCAAAAATGTAAAGGTTTCAAATACAAGGTAAAATCGTCGAATTTAAAATTGGTGTACACACCAATTACTTTCATAATAATGTAAATTCTAGTTAACTGTTATGATCACGAGATCAATGACATATCTTTTTAGTACAATGGCTGACTCAATTGAGTGTGATTCATTCATGCATAACTGAATCTTTAATTTGTTTGTACCATTTTTCAGATAATTGAAAGCGGAATAAAAGTCTATAAAGGAACAAATCCAGAAGTCGATTCATATTCTGTTTTCTGGGACAATAAGAAGCTCACGGAAACTACCTTATCGTCACAACTAAGACTCAAAAATGCCACTGATATTTACATCTGTGGTCTGGCATATGACATTTGTGTCGGTAGGTAATTTTAATACATACCAGTGAACATTTTTTTTATATCAATATGATTTTATTTTTGGAGAGTGACAGGTATGATGATTATTTGAATGTACTGATTAATAATACGCTTTTTATCTATACAGATTAGAGTAATGTTATAGATTATTTTTCTGTTATTTTACTGACATCGCATTTGAAATCTTCAATCGATCAATGGCCTACACATATTGTTGGCCCAACTAATTGGCTACCTAAATTAAATGAATTTCACATAAAACTAAACAATGATTATTTGTCTTGCAAAATAAATGTGTATGTATTGTTACAATAGCAAGAAGGATAATAAATTTTAGCGTAACATAACAACATCACATGATTTAACTAAGCAAAATTTCATTTAGTGCAATCTTGAATTATGAATATTTATCCTTTTGCGGATTACTTTAAATTTTATCCAGACAGCCTTATTTGAGTTAGCTGGGTAAGTTGCAATTAAAGCAGTTACATTCTGTTGTCTTGTACAGCCAATTTGCAAACTATTTTCCGGTTTAATCCGATGCCTGATGGTAATGCTTTTGATACACTGTAAAGGCAATGTTGGTGTAAATGCACATTGGTTGTTGAACGATTATCAGATGCTCTATGATCTAAAAGGGCCAATGCCACCAACGCTAAAGCTATTACAAAACTTAGCTCAAACAATTGTTATAAATCTAATTTTTTCATTATTGAACATAATTTATTGCTGGAGATTATCAGTTCCTGTAGTCTAGGGAGAGGTCATGGACTGATAAAAAATTATCCGTTTGCCACGATGAAGAAAAATCACTTAGAAATGTCATTATAAGTCTAATTTTAATCCAGTAAAAACTTGCATATTCTATTTTTTGTTTGTAGGTGCCACTGCTGTGGATGCTCTGGCGATAGGATACCGCACAATCCTAATTGATGATTGCAGCAGAGGCGTCGATTTATCAGATATTGAAAAAACTAAAAATACAGTGGTCACAAATAATGGAGTCATTGTCAACGCTGAACATGTATGTTTATTCTTTAAATTTTCTGCGCTCATATTCATATTTTTTAAATTTAAGTTTGATATTTTATGTGTAGTGTAGGGGTTCTTTAACTTATTGTGGTAATGAGCGAATTTGAGACTCGGGATAAAGTGGCGGGCGCACGTCTACTACGATATCTGAAGAATCACGATTTCAGTAATATGCATTACAATTACTACACTATTACTCAATTATTATTGTCAATTGGTAAATCATACATGTATGTGCCTACGAGTGCATTTACAAAATTCAATAAAGATTACAAAAATAACAAAGCTCAATTTCACTTACTAATTTCTTAAATTTGGCAGTGTAAGATGATTATCTGAATCGTAAGCAATAATCATTTTTTTGTTATTACTTTCTAAGAGCGCATGAAGATAGCTCCGCTGGCGCATCTATGCCTACGGGTACAGGGTTTAGAAACGCTGTGACATTGTGTTGCAATACAGTAAAACTTAAGCTTAGAAACAGATTCTGAATACGTGTGTGTAATGACACATTAATTAAGATTTTTGAATCACTTTGGCGACATGCTGTGGCCACCTGCATCAACTGTATACAGGGCTATGTTTATTTTTGCATTCTAAATTCTGTCCTTGCTTTTTGTAAGTTTTAAATGTTACTCAATCAATTACACCTCTGGACACAAATCGTCACCGAACTGGTAGAAGTTAGTATGTTATAAAATTGACTAAAATGAATACATTGAGAATCTTCTATAAAAATTCTTTGTCGTGAATAACTAAGTTTGTGCATTCATTGTACCAGTTTGGCAAAAACAGCATTTTTTTCTATCGATAATTATTATTAACCCTCCAAGGACGAGCGTCACCATATGGTCACACAAAACACCGTTGACTATTGATCCCACTATTCATACTTTTTCTACCTGAATATCGTTGCTTTTGCTCATATTTGGTTAAGAAGGGTACGGACTACAGTAAGTCATCAGCCGTAGGAACAGGAACGGTCTCCAAAAGCACATGTGATTTTTTGAATTTCCGTTTTTTTTAATTTACTTTTTGAAACTGTTAGATATTTTTTTATAAAAACATAAAATTATTTACAGTTATTTTGCTAATATATTTGTTTTGAAATTATGTTGATCTAAAGAGGTCAAATTGTAAATATTTTTAAAAAAAACACGTTTAGCTATATTTCAACCCCGAATGTTTGCAAGCCCATACGGTCATTTTTGTCCTTACTAATGTCTGTACTCAATATTACACGGTAATAAAAGGATGAGCATGACCATATAGTCATGCGGGGTTTCTATACAACGACTTTGCGTTTTTTTTTTTTTTAATTTTGGATAGGAATAAGAGTTATCCGTGACTTCAATATGGCTTAGAAAATATTTTTTTTATCGGAAAAAAGCTCTCGTCTCTGGAGGGTTAATGCATATTTTAGGCACGCAATTGTTCCTGTCTATTAAAACCTAACTTTACTTGTGTCAGAATGGTATAAATCCATGTGCTTTTTGAAATTATAATTATATATGTAGCATAAAATATAGTGGCTAGAAGTTTTATTCTAAATGTCAAACTTTTTCATTTGCTGTTCAGTTGCATACTCGGAAGTCAGAACTATCAATTTGTCAAAAACTTCTGCCATTACGGTGACGATAATATTCTCCCTTTTTTCTGCAATATATGATAAAATATGATTCTCTGTGTTGGCTCTTAGGTTCTTGGAATGGTAGAGGGGCGAGATCGGCGACCAGAACTCGGATATAAACTTGCCATGGAACTCAAGCATGCAGTCGTGGATCAGTAACAGTACCTGTTAAAACGTGCTTCTATTATTACATTACAGCAAGATTTTTACAATTTATTTTTGCTGAATATATTTTTAATATCAATCAAGCGAACTAGATGAAACAAAAGATAGTGCCTTGCCTTAATATTTTCTTGATTGATACTTAATTTTGACATATACATTAGTGATTTTTTTTAGATATCAAGAATATTGATGGCTCCATAACACTTCATATAAACCACGGGTTCCCAACCTGGGGGTCGCCGAGGGTTTTCTGGGGGGTCGCCAACTTTTTTCGATTTTGAAATCGAGGATTTCACATTCCCCGGTGAGCTAAAAAAAAAAAAGGAGTTACGGAGACAATCCGGAGAAAAAGTATAGCAAATCGAGGATTTCAAATTCCTCGGGGGGTCGCCTAGACACATGGCTATTATAGAAAGGGGCCGCCACCCGAAAAAGGTTGGGAACCTATGCTATAAACAGTGTAGAACTTTTCATCTCTATTGATGCTTAATCGATATTGTGCCTTATATGTGAAGCAGAAACAAAAGTAACTGATGGTTTTTTGAAAGTCCATCAGTATGCTTCAGATTGCACTTGCTGTCTGCAAACAAGTTAAAACATCATTTGATATTATGGAAAAGTGTTAAATGGTAAAAACAAAAATTCACTGTCGAAGATGAAGTTGACAACAAACACAGCTTGTAGTTTGGATTATAATATCTTCTCAATAAAACATAATTTCATTGTTGTTAGCAGCAATATTATTGATATATCTTATACAGATAATACAGCTATAAAAATTATGTTCTTTCGAACAATTGTAACACAGCCGTTATTGTAAAATTTATAGCGATATTATCTTGCGCCAATATAATACTCGTCCATTATAAATATTCGTTGTTCAAAGGTACATTTTGATTTTATGTATTTGTCAACTTCATGGAGATATTTTTTCCCTTGATTTATAAATTCAAATATATGTCAAGATAAGTTAAACACTTTCTCAAGTATGAAAAAACTGTTGAATTACACTTAGTAGACTGCTTATGACATTGATTACCAATTTCCGGTATATTCTTATGTTGTCATTGATACATATGAAAAAAATCAATATTTTGTATTGTTTGATTTGATAATAACTAGGGATTCTGTGTCAAGGGATTTAAGACAACCAGTAAATAAATTCCTGGGAGATCAACGTATTTTGCCAGTCTCGTCTCAGGATATTTGAATAAAACAACCCGAGTCTTGAAACTTGCTCATTTATGTTGTTTTTAGTACAAAGTAGGTTTTATTCATTTAATAAAATTATAATTTGAAAATCTCTACCCTGAGAACTTTTCGGAGGGCAATAAAAAATCTTTCTAAATCTCCCATTTATTTAATAAAACATGACAACTATACGTACGTGTAACAGATGCTATTTTGCATAAATAACCGTAAAATAAGTGACAATGTAGTTTTTTAAAAGGAAATGTTTTTTAAAATCAAATGAATCCCTTGAATGATCTGTAATAAAAAACAATATAAATATTTACAAGTACAATATTGTCATCTGTGCATTATTTTATTTAGCCTATAAATTTTCTTGAGTTTTGATTTACAAAAGTGTTCATACATTCGTATACAATTTAGTGTTCATGCATAGAAATTTCCGCTTTAATATTTTTTCATAAAAATTATTAGAGTTATTATATATTATTTATGTCTTGTGTACGGGTCATGAAAAAAGCCGAGACTTCAGAATCCCTAATAACTCAATATGATCTAGTTTGACTAAAAATAGCCATGTAGGTGCTGAGTGGAGCCATCAATAATATTATATGATTGTTTTGTATGTGTCTTGTATATGTACATTGTATATTAAAATAAAATACCCGAAAAGTATTATTGTTGCATTAGTTTTAAGTACAGGATTAGTGTGTATCGAGCTTTGATTTAGAAAAAAAAGAATCATGCCATTTTGACAATACTGTAAAAGGGGGTGAATAGAAATACTTTTGACGTTCGTCGATATGTATGTACCTCGGTGAGAAATAAACCAATTTTCAGTCCAAATTTTCAACCATGGATCGAGAGCCGTAACCCTTATTGTTGGACTGATAATATGTGTTGGCCCTAATTATAATATTAAAAATATTTTTTTGGAATATTTGCTTACTTTTCTAATGACAATTAGAATCGGGTGGATCGAAACATTCCTTCGTTTTACATTTGTTATTTACAACCAAAATTTATAGGAATGTAACCGAGATGTTCATCCAGTTTTTTTATTATATAATTTACACCAGTTTTTGAAATTAAATGATTTATTAATGGGTAAAACATTAAATGGTACAATTGTTAACAGTAAAATATGTAAGTACCTACAGTACCTTTTATTATGAAATTACTAAATTTCACTAATTTCCGAAGATTTACCTTATTTTTTATATTAGTGAATGTTTTTCGAAATTGTTTCTAATTTACATTAATCACTGTTTCTAATCACCCCTTCTAATGGTAAGTTTTTTCTCTTTATGAGTTTTTTTTTGTTAAATCGACTTTTATCATAACTCTTCAAAACTCTAAATAAAATACATTTTTTTTCATATATCAATTGTTAAATATGACAAAAAGGAAAAATATGCAACTATGCTTTGAATTTCAGCTGCTCTTAGAGAAATTATAGCATTCTTTATTAACTTATTTTATAATTTTAGTGTGTTGAATTTAAATTCAATGAGAATGATATAAAAACATATAAATGCTTGATTTATATTATGCATCAAACATTTCTCAACACTCGAGTATCGAAACGTCTAAAATAGGATCAGTACAAAGTACAAAGATGGGTACAAAGTGACCCTAGACAAATTAGCGTAATATTTGCATTGCATTGATAGAGGTATCATTGTAGATTACGATAAATATCAGCTAGATATTATCGGTATTTAACAAATGGTTGAAATAAGAAGAATTTTGAAATGCGAATGCACCACATAAAAACCCGAAGGTTAAAAGAAAAAGTTAACTCGATAGTTTTCTCAAGAGAAAAGTTTTAGTTCTAAAATAATTATTTGTGTACTGCCTTTTATAAAAAACTTTCACAATTGAAGTTTTCTGTATATTGATAACATTCTCGCTTCCATGGCAACTGAACAGTTCTATAAATGCATTTTTTTTTATTAAGCCTTTTTAAAATTAAATCATTTTTCAAGCTGACTTGATATTATATTTTTAAGACTTGCAGAATGATTGTGATGTGGAAAGTAATTGTGACACTCCAACATGTCTGTGTTGAGCTGCTTATTCATAAAAAGTCAAAGTTGTTTTATTAACCTTTTCCTTACGGTGCTAAAAATCCTGCTCGCTCCGGTGATGTGCATTTACTAGAACATTTGAAAAAGTGATTTAAAAATCGGAAAAATTAGAGTATAATTGAATATTGATTTTATTAATAATATTTCATGTAGAAATGTAGTAATTTTTGTAATGTTAGCGCTGAAAATTGTCTGGAAACTAGAAAAAGCATCGCAAATAACTGGCAGTACCGCCGAATATGATAACTTACATGTTACTAAATCGTGTGCTGGCTGCGACGTTTCGTACCAGACAAGGTCAAATACGTGCATACAGTACACACAGCAAGATGCACTGGCAAACATTTCTGTATTGGTGAGTCTATCCCCGATATGTCGACAATTTTTTTATTTCCTTCGCTCCAGATGAATAATTTTATACATAACAAAATTTTTATATAATTCGTAATAATATTATGTAGGAATACATAAATTCTGAGCACCGTATCTATTATATTTCTTATCGATATTCACATTATTTGAGTTTGTAGTAAATACATATTGCAGGAAGGGAAAAGATAATAAGAGACTGTGTATTTTAATTTGAATGTTTTAAAAACAAAATAAATTGCCTTTTCGATTGTTTTACTCTAGTGTTTATTGCACAATAATTTGTGAATGTTTTAGGATGGTTTTAAGTGTGGCCTTTTTAAAGAATAAATTATTCAAAATTATATAGTTAATTTTAAGTGGTTCCGTGATATTCATTTAATTTATGGATGTATTTTGTAGATATTAATATCATTTTTATATTTGATTTTATCATTCGTTTTGATGTCGCATTTGTTTTTCCAAGCAGGATTATTTAAATTTGGCTGAAACAGTGTTTAATAGCATTTATCTTAAGAAAATGTGTAACGATAATTGGCTATATTCATATCTGCATTAAGGTGTTAATGAAGTGCACTTTGAATCCACACATTGTTAGGTTTCTTATGCTACATTTTCTCATCCTCTTTATAAAGTAAATTTATTTTATATATTTTGTTATCTTAAGTCAATAAACTTGTTTGGTTGGTTCTAGAAGACAATACTCATTTACATACTGTATAATTGAATTTTCAAAATTGAAATAACTATATGTAGAGTAGTAAAGTTGAAAGGAAAGACAACATTATGCAGTGTTAAATTTGTGTATTTGATAAGGAGTACTTAAACTTTTCTTGATAAATGGTGCAGATAAATTGTCTATTCATGAAGAAACTTAAAAAATAACAACTTTTCCTGACTGTCATTGTCGAAAAATAGTTTTTCCTAAAAGAAACAAACTCTAATTCCACTTTTTAAATAACAAATTTATATCTTCTCCGGAAGTAAAGATTATAATTGTTTGTGTAATGTTAGATATTTCTGCCTGTGACCGCCATCTGTTGATCTTGATGTGATTGATGTTATTGGGGACCATTTATGCAATGTTTAGTATAAATCATAATAAACAAGAAATAAACCAAATTTTGTAAGTACATAGTTATCTGAAATTTCCCAATTCTGACATTATCTTTTACTCACTCTTGTTAGATTTTAATAATTTCAAACAATACAATTGAATTATGTTTCTCAGCGCAATCATATTGTCAAGTACATGGTGATTACAATTTCAACATCCATTGTGACGAACATGCATTTTGTTTTTTTTATATTTCTGTAGTCATAAATATATGTTGCTGGTTAAAAATGATAGGTGTAAGCAGTGGTGTGCTGCTATGAGTTCGCACTGGCTCTGCCGAGCCGGTTCCTAAAATAATTTACCATTCGTTAAATCATGTCTCAGAAGTCGATGACAGTAGACGATAGACGAATAAGACCCGTCACGGTTATTAGTATATTCCTGTGATTTTGGATCCGAAAATTTTAGGAAGAGCTAAACAAAAAAAAAAACGTCCCGCGCTGGTAATTTTGACCAAAAAATTTCCTAGTGTTTACCAAGGTGCGAGCCGGTTGATAAAATTTTAGCAGCACGTCACTGGGTGTAAGTACAAATTAATTTAAAAACAATTCTAGAGTCTTATCAAATTTATATGACCAACTTATTGTAAAATACCACAGCCCTGTGAAGAACATTCAATTTTAACTCGCAGTAATGTACAAACAAAACGTACTTAGTTTAAAATAAATATTGCACAAAGAATTGATTTTAATTGCATTAATCTTTGTTTTAATCTTGTAATAGATGCTGTAAATCAATAATTAAAATTTCACTTTAGTTTAGTTTGACACTTCTACTGTTTGGGCTTTCTGTCTACAATAGAGTAGTTCAAATTTAATTTGTTTCATCGTGTGAAATACAAACCACTGTCCAAGGTTCAAATTGTGGGACCATCAAAATTCCTATTCATTTATAAGTTGTGACATTTAATATTTTTAGTTGTGTACTATCTTTTTTATAAACTTAATTTATTATAATATTGAAAATATTTCTACTACGTTAAGTGGTAAGAGTATTCATTTTAAAAATGAAAGTGCTTAATTTTTACTTAATTATTCTGGTTTGAGTGACTTAAAATTGTTTATGTAAACAAAACTGTAATTAGAATTAGTTGAAAGATTAAACAGTTGTTACGGATTTTTCATATTGTTAAAATAGCACAACACTGCTAAAAAAATAAAAGGTTTTTTGCACTACAGATTGCCTTTTTAATAATGTCTAAAGTACCATAAAATTACTTGCTAAAAGATTTCCACTTCCTACATGATACATTCAAAATTAATTATCTCGCTGCAAATTATTGTTGCTGGCAGATATTTTGAAAGTAAGAATGACATTAACAGCTCATTTATTTTCATAGCTCCCAGTGTGAAGCATATCGACTCCTAATGGAGTTTATGTCAACAAAATTGGTTCGACGAGAACTGCTTACTCAGTTGTTCAGTTACGCGGTCACTCTTTTTTCAAAGAGAGTACAGACAGAAGGATAGGACAAGTGGTTAATAAATTTTTCAAAAAGGTCATTTTTGGGATAAGATGGGTGGGAGGGAATTCAAGACAATACATGCATCCATGTCATCCATGAAATCTACCTATAAATCAATTGGAGATTAATTTTTAAAAACTATCCGTACTGGTACTCGAACCAATAATCTTTGTCACCGAAACCAACGACGTTGACTCTTTCAATGAAATATGATTTCGGTTAACCCCTAACATGTGTTTCAATTAGACATGTGGCATATTTTGAAGATCAACTGTCTACTAACGTGTTTTCCTTAACGCATTCACTGCCCAAACTTTTCCGCAAACATTGACGTGGTGCCCCATCGATAAATGCATAAAAATTTTCACCGGTCAGTTAAGTATGGTGCACACTCATCGTAAGTGCAGCTTTAGCGTGAAAGAAGGCGAACTACAACCGGGCTTGTGAGCCGCGTCGAGGGCACCTCTGTAAAGTATGCGTGGACGGGTGAGACGTGTCCTGGGTACTGGATGAGTTAATTTATTAACAGGCACACACAGTCGAATAGAAAAGGCAGTATACCACTCGTACTCTACTCTCATATACCGACAAATAGTAATATGTAACGTGGTGGAACGGCGTTCCGGCACCCTTTTCTTGGCATTTTTAATGTTTCAAATCAATTTACCAATTTTCTTTTTGCATTGAAAACTTTTTTCTTGGAAACCATTGCTGTTGGCTGTTTGTCGCTATCTAAGGTTCCTTTGGAATGTTATGTGACGGATACCGTTACACAACTTATAAGTAAATGTTATAGTACAAAACAATACCAAGTCCATAGACTTACTCTATGACCAGAACCAAGGGTCTGGTGCTTGATATATTGTTTAAAAAAAGAAACGTTGAGTAACAAGCACTTATCGTAAAAAAAACTCCTGAGAAACCACCATTGGAAAGCCCAAAGCTCCACATTAGGAATGGATGTGGATTAGTTGGTTTTCCACTGTTATTGCTACATTTGATTAGACACTCAGATTATAAACAACATTGGGATTTAATTCCATAGTATGTCATCTTGTGTTATTTCTAAAATTAGGTTTGAATGAGCAATTATGGAACATGTTAAAACCAGGACGGCTGAGTTGATAAGAAATAAGAGGGCTCCGACCTTTGCTTAAAACACGACACGACATCTTGTTTGTAGTTTGTTTCGAGTCCGACTCTAGTTAAAACAGTTTGACTCCACGACTCCGATTCCAATTTCACAACTCCTAACTTTAAAAAAATCCATAAAACGTTGCAGAAGCTGATGATTTTTATCTAAGAACTAGCTGGCCCGACGAACTTCGTACCGCCTCAGAATCAATAAATGTTGTGTTAATTTATTGGCTGAATTAAATTTACAATTGGCTGAAATAAAAATAATCAAAATGAATTAAGTTTAATAAATGTGCAAAATTCAAAATAAAAAGTATTTTAATTACATTGAAATTGTGTTATTCGCGTGGCACAGTCGATAGATTTAAAGGAATGCAATAGATCAACGATTTGATTTTGAATTGTGAAGCTAAAATGATCCACATCTTTTTTCTTAGTCGCAAGAATTACTCGTTCACTCAACCAATTGTGGTTTTTGTGTGTTGTTGAAGCCGTCCTTCGTTGAGACGAAATTGCAAAAATTCGGCGGAAACGAAATCAATCCGTTCGATTCGTCAACAGGAACACGGCCGTTACCGATGATAGTCAGCAATTGATTGGAGAAATCTTCGGCAGATGGATCGTTTAGAAATGCAACTCGCATGTTTGTCGTTAGCTGAAGTTTCTTCACATAGCGCTACATATTCGATGATTTGAGGCAAGCATTTATTTAATCGGCAACGGTCGATCTTGGAATGACTGATAGTGATTGGTGGAAATCGTCAGATAGTAGAATCATTGCGCCTCCAAAACAGCTTGAGTCATTGCGCTGATCTTTCATAGTTCGGTTGAATGCTTCCAATGCGGAAGAAAAATAAGCCACCATTTCCATCATCAATTGCCTTCATAAATGTATCGTACATTTCCTTCTGCTGAGGGTTCAACAGTGGTATATTTGTTCGAACTGATTGGTTCAATGCACCTCGATCATATTCACGTTCACGTTTCAATTCACGATTTAAAGCGTCGTTCATTCCACGATCTGGCGGCGCATCATGCAGCGCATGAGGTAACACATGTCTTCAATCAAAAGCAAAGCCTGGTTATGTATCTCCTCATTCACCTTGAGATCGGCATTCCCTGAACTGACACGAATTCGGTGTAAAATTTCTTCGGACATGTCATCCTTGTACTTGTTCCACAGTTCACATGGATTCGATAGGAAGCATGTCGAAATAGTGAAAGCAAATAATGTGCGTATCTGACTTGGAGATGCAGAAACAATTGCTTTAGCGATTGTCATATTCCAATGAGTTGAAAAGAAACTGGTCAATGCTGTCGCTGGAGGTGTTTCAGCACGTTGAGCAACATTCGATGCGTTAAAATAAACTCGTTGACCATTCCCCAGATTCTCCGCCATATGTACAACAGTGGGATGACGTTCATGAATGGAGGATGAGAATATACGCCAAATCACCTCATCGTTCCCAAAGACGCGACGCTTAACAATGTAGTTCATTTTTTTAGGATTTCATTTCAATGTAGTTCATTTTTCATATGATTTTTTGTTTGACGACACGTGCGGTGATGTGTCGATCACTTGATGTTTATCCGGGGAGCAGCAGTTGGACAATTTCTATCCATTTCGGATTGTACGTAGAGATGGTGAATAGATCTGGACGACCGTACATCGCCAGTAGAATAGTCAATCGACTAACATTAGCTGCATCTCTTTCGGTTCTGATTGCATAAATGAATATACTTCTCCGAACGCAGTTTGCTTGGTTCAAAGCCGCTCGTTCTACGGAGCTGTTGCTGGGAATTATTGCTTCTTTTTTAGATTTTTCATGTTCACAGAACTGAAAGACTTTTAGAAAACCATCCCAGGCACTCCTGCAGATTGGTTTAGAAGTATTTGGCATAGCTGATACTTCTTTATTTCACTGTATTTGAAATAATAAAATTATGTCTTCACAATGTTGACAAACAATCACATCCGTTTGACAGTTGCTATGGTATGTGTTGGTCTAGGATAAAATTGTTCTCGATGCATGTCACCAACATAATGACAGCGCTTTTCAAAACTATTCAAATGATACGTTTTTTTATCATTTTACGAAAGTTCATTCTAAATTTTCTTATTTTTTATATTACGAAATGATATAAAACAAAGAACGCAACGTTGTCCAAATCTTCAATATTATATTTATGAGATTTTCTTTCATTAGAAAAAAAATATATCATTTTTTTGTTTATTCAACATATCGACTGTGGAAAAGAAAAAGGACGTAACCCACAGTTTTTTTCAAAACAACTTTTTTCAATAATCACAATGTATACAGCTTGATACATGTTCTATCAAAAGGATGTAAGCTGAAATAGCCGAAAAGCATTTTAATTTAGCTTTTATGTTTGAAAAAGATGACCTTGTGAAAAATTAAAACCAAGAAAAATGACTGAAAAAAAAGGTTTTTCCTAGACATTTTTTTAAATTGATATTGATATAGGTTATGTCAATTAAATACCAGTATAGAAGTCTCCGTGCACTTCAAGGTTGTGTATAATTCATAATTTGCATACGGCCAAAAATCACCAAAATACGTTTTTTGCTGTAAAATTTGATTTGTGTGGGATACGTCCTTTTTTCTTTTCACAGTCGATATACAAACAATTATATATGGGGATTGAAACTAAAATAATGATTTGATTGTATTCTATAACAATTTAATATGTATACAGGAAAAGAATACTCATTTTTTTCATACTTTCATTCATCTTTTCACAATTCAGTATATATTCTAGCAACGGTGATGAAGATGAGACATAAATTCCCAAAAGTTTTTTTTTTAAATGGATATTTAAGATTTCGACCCTAGGGCGACGATTTCGAATTCTGACACAGCCAAGTTCGTCGGTACATCTTTAGCTCAAAGTATAAAACAAAAGAATTTTGGAAACAACTTGCCATCTAGCGGATGAAACCGGCATACAACGACATTTTTGTTATTTCAAGTTGTTCGCCATTTGAAAACTGTATGAGAATATTAATTTTATTCATAATTTATTTTACGTGTTATTTTTCCGATGTTTTAATGCTTATTCTGCTATTCTAGGCGGATACGAATTTAATAAATCAAAGATCATTAAAATCAGCCAAGTTATAGCCAAGATATACGTGGTGTAACAAACCCCACTTTCTTTTATATATATAGATAGAAATAATACAGTCGATTATTACGAAAATGGATCTCATAGCTATGCAAATGTATTAGGGAAAAACGCAAACAGCTTATATGTGTACTTTTTTGTAAAAATTAACTAGGAATGCCATCTTGTAAAGTACTTCTTAACTTATTTTCTTATGTATTAACATTATCGGAAAAAAAAGAGTTAGGAAATTAAAGGCAAACTCACCTAGTGATCTAACCCAGTGCTTCCCAACCTGTGATTCGCGAAATTCAGTAGAAAGTACAATAATCTATATATTTAAGTCTATCAAATCGGTGTTTCCCATATTGGGGGGCGCGGAATTTCTTAAGGGGGCCGCCGGATTGGATTGGATAGAAATTGGATTCTGGGGGGAAAGTATAGCAAATCGAGAATTTCGAATTCGTCGGTGAGCTAAAAAAAAAACGAGTTACGGAGACAATTAAGGAGGGCCGCGGATTATTTTTTTTTAGATTTAGGGGGCCGTGGATGATCACTGATCTAACCTACAACAAAGAGCACATTATTTAATGTTTTCCACACGAAAAAATACATTACTAAATTTCTTTTCAAACATAGAAAATATAAGATGGTATTTTAAGTAAATGTCGTATTATAAAATTTAATAACAAATATAAAGTGTTTGAATTTTTTCGTTACACCGGCTTTTCGCACGATATCACTTTATAGACTAAGTGCTACGAGGAAGCTGTTCATCATTAGTCTGACTTTTTTTCAATAGCCATAATAATATATTATATAACTTGTAAATGTCGTTTCCTGAAATATTTAATTAACCACTTTATATAAGCGGCAATAAAATGGGAAATTATTCCACCGGTGATAGATGATTGTTAATAATTTTCTCACATTGCTCCCGAAGGGTTGGCACTTGTTAAAAGCGCGATGAATCGAGGCGTAAATGCTATCGAATCGAGCGTAATTGCTCGTTCAAGTGAAAAACTGTCAAAGAAGATATTTCAGTCCCTACTAAGCGGCACGTCAATAATTTTTACGTAAATGTGAAAAAAAGAATTTTGTAGAGCAGAGATATACAGCCTTTTACCAACAAAAATATACTGAAATTTGATATATTTTATAATAAATATAATCGTTTAAAAATATATTAAACAATTAATATAGTCATATATTATATCGACTGTGGAAAGGAAAAAGGACGTAAACCAGAACAGCTTTTTATGAAAAAAAGCTTTTACAAAACAGCTTTATTTTCGATAATCACAATGTATGCAACTTGAAACACTTTCTATCAAATGTGAGATGAAAATGCCAAATTAGTATCTAAATTTTCTTTTTCAGTTTGAAAAAAGAATGGTCTGGGAAAATTGCGATCAGGAAAAAAGACTTCAAAAAAGTTTTTTTTTAACAATTTATTTAATTAATATTAGATAAAGTCAATTAAAATTTAGTTTATTAGTCTCCTTGTACTTAAAGGTTGTGTATATTTCATAATAAGCCTTTGACCCAAAAACCTCAAGAAAGCGTTTGTGTCTCCTGTAAAATTTGTTATGTGTGGTTTACAACCTTTTTTCCTTTCCAGGGTCGACATTATAGTATTAATAAAAATATCTTATGAGTAATAAATACGTAAAGCTGGTAAGTTTTCGAGTAAGTCTTGGTTATTAGTTGCTAGTATCTTGGGACAGTAGTGAATCTTTAACAAATAATACTTTTAAATGTTGCTATTTCCTTACTGTATGAGGAAAAATTGAATAATTTCCACAGTAGGCAATTAAGTCACAATAAGGCAAGTTTGTTTTTGTATCGCAAGCCACACATTTCAATTTCTATTAACATCCCCATCATGCATTTCTGTGCCAGCGATGGCAAATACGCGTCAAGCGTGCTTGACCTGGCATGCAAAACATTTTTGACTGAACACCAAAAAAAAAAAATTCTTTTACTATTTTAGCTAAATTAAATTAAATGTAAATCTAAACAATATTAATTAATTCAGAATCATGTTGATATACTTATCGTGACAGGGCCGGATGTAACGATAGGTCACCAGTGTGCCACATTCGATTTCGGTAGACGTACAAATTCCCTTAAACGAGATAAAAAAAAAACCTATAATAAATAAATGTCTGTTTATCGGTTTATATTTCCTTATTTTCTTTTTTTTTGTTTGTTTTTATATTTTTATTTACAAATTTAGTTACCAATGTATCTTCTGATATGTATGAATATTTTATAAGTTATTTTTTTGATATCCGATACATATGAATTATATTATGTATACCTAAATAGAAATGGCGAATGTCACAAATTTGTAATAAATTGGCTTATTTTTTACGCCGATCAAATCGTATTTGCCATCCCTGCCTTAAACCACGCTGTCATGGAAAATTATTACCAATCTTTATAAAAAAACTCATTGCTAAATTTATCTACAGGAAAAAGATTAAAATAGCTGTTTCTGAATTTCACCGGAATATAAATTAACATGTCCTGCGTCGTTGGTTGAACACTCCACTTTTCCAGATAGTTTTGCACCCGTTTTTCTTTGCCGTTTCACGCCTAACGAACAGTGACAGATGGCAAATTTTAGAATTCACTATATTTTTTCTACTTAAACGACCTTTTTTGCCAAAATACATGGAGGCAATTGGCGGATTCTCCCAAAGAATTTGAATAAAAGATCGTGCGCAGTTCAAAGCAGATACGGTCAATAGCACAGGCGTTCGGATTAAATATTAAAAAGAATACATACCGGATGGAAATTTTCATTGTATTTGATATATACAAAAACGGAAGCTACACGTGATAGGGTTTTCCAAGCTCTTTGCTTATGAAATTCGAGAATTTCGCTAATTTAAAATACTTCTTAAATTATGAAGCAAATTTTGATTTTTTTTACCAACTTATAAAATACGAGCCTGCCCTTATGAAATAGTAAATTTGGAAGAATGTACAAGTTGGAAAATATCACAAGCAACATTTTTTGGTGAAATAGGTGGATTATCGGAAACGACATACATATTTATTTGTATAATTTTAAGAATTGAATCCCCAGAGAATTGTTGACACAGTCACCGAATAAAGCGAATTTTTCTACGACAGATCTAAAGAATCGCGCCGTTTATCCATCTAAATATTAGCGAGTAGTTTTTAATAGTAAGAGAAAAGTTTCAGATTTTGAAACAGTGACATATAAGTAAGAAAAAAAATGTTTTTTTTACAAAAAAAATCAGCTTTCTTGATGACGTTAGAAAACGTCTCAGTTGATGCATGTATTTCATATTCCACTAACCGTTGACTTTACAAAGTGGCTAGGATGCCAGTGGCGTGCTTAAAGAATGGCTGTTTTTTAAACACTAATTCATCTCATTTAAACCAACGCTTTGAATTTGTAAAATATATTTCAGTGAAAAAAATAGATTTAACCCGAATAATTAAATTAATAAAAAAAAAACAGAGATATTACTCTGGGTATATTGAGACTTACACAATCTTATCAAATAATGTAAACTCGTTCATCCTGAAATAGCAAATTATAATATAATATATCCGGTATATCTTGATATATAATATAATCCAGAATAAAAATAATATTTCCGCATGGCGGAGCACTATTTATGTTTAATAAATAAAACATGACATATAAACGAGAGTTCGCAGTGCAAAAAAATAAAACTTATGGAAATGTCAAACACAGTGGGACATGATGTATAATGTCATATAAATGTTTTGACATATTCACGATTGCACCAGTGGGGTAGATAAGTGTTGAAATATTGGCAACATTATTACTACCAACAAAATATTATGTTATTCTTCCGTAACCTTCCCTGGTATGTTATTGTAAAAAGCCTTATAAATCTAGCGCGATTCTAAATAAAAACTAACTATAATGTTTCTCAAATATGATAAATTTTATGTTTTAAAAGTACCAGTTTCTGATTAACATTGATATAAAAAAATGTTTTTTCAATTAAATGTTTTTTTCTTCTTGGCGTGATGTCCATTGACTGTCCATCTTTATCTCGAGTGATTCGGAAATTACAGATATGTTTTTTTATTTTTAAGTTTAAGACCTTGAAAATAATGCTATTTGTGTGCGTTTATTCTACTGGTAACAAAATTTCACTTTTAGGGTGTTCACTGTCAATACTTGGTGGAAAGGCATTATATTAATAAAAACACAATATTCCTTTGTACTTTATTTCCACTTTATTTAAAAAGGTCAGGACTGGTTTCGTTCATGGCGAGCATTGTCTGATAAGAAATATAATTTAGCAGTGCTATTTATAAAAAAACAAATTAAAATTATAATTATAACTATGTTTGTAATTACCACCAGTCACCACTTTAGCTTTATTAGTCACTGATGATTCGTATCCTCGGGGATTTGAGCCCGTGGCATCAAAATATAACAAAGACCCAAAACCGTTGATAACCCCGCTACAAGACAGACATATCGATGTAATCCAAAATCATTAACGATGTTATTAATTAAAAATTTAAAACTGCTGTTGTGTTTATCTCATCTTATGTTATCATAAAAAATGTATCCTTACATCATCTTGATTCTACACAATGTTGGAAACATGTCTACCATTTTTCTTTTAGTTTTTCTATCTCGACATTGCCATCTGCACCCGTTTCCACAGCAATATTTCTGATGCTGGCTGTCGGTCGCAGAAGGGTAAACTCACACGCCTTTAGGCAATTTGTGGCCAGTGCTTTTAGACCGCGATTGCCTATCTAATCATTACGTTTTTATTACCATTAGACTATACGCTCTTAATATTTACATGGTTTTGATTTTAGGGATTTTATTATGTCTGCGCATGTTACAGTCAATGTTCTCAAAAGGATCATATTTTTTATTAACCAGTAAAAACTGGGTCCATTACCAAGTGGCCAATGTCGTTGGTTTCGGTTGCGATGTCCATGGGCTCGAATCCCAAAAATTACATTTTCATAAATTGGTTATATTCGATGGTATGGGTAGTTTGAATATTGTTAGTCTAAAATGTTATTATACTCACCCGATAATAATAATGAAACGTAGTAAAAGCTATTATCTAAGCATCAGTCCTTTCCTTGAGTTCTTCATATCCATTATTTTTAAAACTTGTGTTGAAATTGAAAACTTCATTCGGAGTGCATACGCTCCGCATTGGGAGGGGATATGGCTGTATGTCTGTGTACAAAATAACTATATATGTTCTGAAAATTTACATAGTGTAACTAAGTATTTTTCTTTTTTGAGAAGTCTAAAAATACTCAATTACAAAATTTAAAAAAAAATGCGATATTCGCATTCAATTTATTACTAACTAACTTTTTAAAAATTTCAATAATAAGTTAAACCAAACTTTTTTCTTTCACTTTCGACTTTTAAATTTGAAGCTTTTACTTACGGCTCAATGTGTCAAAAATGTCTTCATTAAATACTAAATTAATTGTAATATGTTTTCTACACTTCTTTTTTGTTTTATAACTAGATAATCGAATAAATAGAATATTAATCAATTTTACTTTAACACTACTATTGATCACGAATAACATTCACATTATTATGAAGTAACCATAATTTCCTTTCTTGTTAAAAATACATAATAACAATATATATATTAAAAATATATGAAACTAATGACGATTTTTTTGTGAAAGCGAAGGTGTGCTATGTATAAAATAACCTCCGAGGAAAACGTAAAAGATACAATATAATATTTTTTTGTATTAATTTGTGCGCCATCCCTTCTAAAGAGAATATTGTTCTCAAAGCTGGAAAGATTAATGCATACGTAGGCACTTTATAACAATTTTATATAAGCAGGCACCTATGGAATGTACAATATTAAATATTTAAGCAAAAATGTCGGACAATATGTATATGTACTTGTTTTACAATATCTATGTCAGTCTAAGGGTTCAAATTCCGATCGAATAAAAGAGCTTTATCGTATTTTCAGTAACTTTAATATGTATCTGCATCATCACGTAAAGAACATATTATTCAATCATGCACGATTTTTTGTTGCCATTATTTTTTCAGTTATAATTTTCTTAAACTAAAGTTCATATTTTGATATGAAATGTTTAGATCAGTTGTTATCCCCAAGCCATAGTTTTTAGTCTTCTTTCAGGCAGGGCTGTGAAGTCGGACTCGGAAAAACAGGAGAAATATAATGTAAAGATATTGAAAAATGATTAGTCTATTAATCATATTGATTGTTGAAATCTACTAGAATCTATTCTAGTAACTAAAGTGATCTGATGATATATATATATATATTGGTTTAACGGAAATATAAAAAAAAAAAACAATTCGGAGCCGGAGTCGGAGTCGTCTCCTTTTTATCTGACTTCACTTTCCGGTGAAAATTCGCTATTTTTCGACGATTGTTACTCAGCCTCTAATGAAATAGTGTTCAGTGCGTCGGGTGTCTTTCTTCGGGTGTTTGTATCCATAAGGTCTAACTACCTTTGATATTATAAAAAAAAAAACATTTTTTAAATGATAATTTGCATTTTTTCTAATCATATTTTAATCACACAATCATCACAAATCACATTTTAGAAACAGCATATAAATTATATTATAAAATGTGTAATTTTAATATATATTTAAATCTTCGTATAGTTTACGTTTTATTCCCGTTATGTTAGTTAAAAAAATGTTTTACCTTTTTACTGTTTTAAGTGAAATCTAAACGTTCTGAATATACAAATATATAAAATTCCTGCATCGTTATCTACATACGGTACTGATAACAAGCCGACCAATTATTGATGCTATGAGCGATAACGTCAAAGCGTTTTACCCAACGATTGATTGGCTGTAAATTAATAAAAAATACGTGTATTTATGATACAAGAGCGAAAGTAAAACTTTTGAGATGACTCCCTCATCTAAATTTGTTTCACGCAATTGTTTAAAAGAAAGCTTGTTAAACTTACATGAAAAAGTATTATTTGTTCACATAAATTTACAAATTAAACTATGTTATTTGTGTGTGTACATCCTACGCGGACGACCATGAATGCCTACAAATATACTAAGTATAGATTAGATTAGGTAGATATGCAGTACAAATGATTTCAGTCTAGGTTTTTCATTCGTAAGCTCACGATCATTGTGATATTATTGTGCATTGGAAATTCAGTCACGAAACTTGATAATTTGTCCAACAATGGCTTATCAGATTATAATAATTGATAACAGAATTGTGTTCGTATTTACCCTTTTAAATAGCATCGTAAAACGGCAAATGTCCGTGTTCATACATATTTAATATTATTTTATAAAAGCTTGCATTGTAAAACATTTACATTTGAAATGTGAGATATAAAATCGACATGTTAACGTCAACGTTATTATACACTTTCGTTAAAAAAAATAAAAACAATTTTCATTTTATGACCAATCTTCAAAGAATTTTATAAATTCCAATTTAGTCAATATATAAGTCAATGTATAATAAAAGAAATTATAATTTATTGAAAATAATTTTAATGCCACCCCAGATGTAATGCCACCATTACATCTGAGTAGAAATGCATGTATTGTATTTTTTATTACATTTATTTAAGTTTTATATTCGTATGTTTGTATTTTATATAGAGGCGTTTTTCTAACACATAATATTGTTAAAAAAAGCTTAATTTATTATATTTCATATTCAACAGCACGAACAATTCGTAAGTTTCTATGTAAATAAGTAATCTATAAACAAACATAGCCCGAAGAACATTTTCAGGTGTATAATGTGATGTTTGTAAAGATCCTAAACGTGTTTGAAAGGATGACAGAAAACTGATATTTTCATACGAGTGCACTTTGGAAATCGCGCAGGAAATAAATATATAACAGTGAAGTAGAAGGAACACGTCACGCACCCATGTACGATGTGTAAGGTTGTCAATTGTCGTTCATTGGTGATCAACTGGAAATATACCGTGAAACCGGTAAATAATTCAGTTCATGAAAATTTTCAAATTTTACTTAACATATTATTTGATGTATAATCAAATCAAACAGAAAAAACTCGATAATCAAACAGAAAAAAAGTAGTTGAATAAATATATTAAAGTCTACCTACTTAAATGAATACCTTGGAAGCAGTTGAATGATTGCTTAGTTTTTAATTTTATTGATGTATCATAATAAATTATGGTGTTAAAACATTTATAGAGATTATATTTATGTTTGAATTCACCATTAGTCTCCACTTTAGTTTAATTAGTTTTGTGATTATGTTTTTGAGGTATTAAGCATTTTAATTTAATTCCACTTAACTTTCAATACCAATTTTTTACTTCACCGTAATAATTTCATTTTGATTTGTATAAATAACACTGAAACATTAAACTCTTTTACCAGTTGATAATACTTGTCATGAGCGAAACCAGTCCTGATAGTATTTAATAAATGTGGGAATTAGTGCAAATGTGTATTTTACTTTTTAAATATAGTGCCTTTCCACCAAGTATTGACAGTGAACACCCTATAAGAGGAAGATTAAACTATGAATTTTGGATGCTCACCCTTAGATTAAATCATGTTTAACTAAACCACCTTATCGATACTATACGAAGTTTAGCATAATCGTGATTATGGACACCAGTTTATTTATCGACAAAGAAAATAATGAAGAAAATGTCGAGAAGATTTTTGATGTATAATTTTTAAGAAGTTTCAAATTAATTATAGTACTTAAAAATGTCTTAACAGTAAATAAAAATGGTAGAACCAGTATAAATATTTTATCAAACAAATCTACATAGACGTTTTTAAAATCTGGTAGTTACTAGTTACCATGGTTTGAGAAACTCCCTTAGAAGCTTTGAGCTTTTTGCTGTCGTGTGTTATTGTATCACGAAGCATTTGCGTCATGTAATAAAAAATCGTTTTAGAAATACATAAACTACCTATGTAAATACAAATTGAATTTCCCCTATTCCATCATAAAATGACATTATATTAAATATAAATAAACAACGTAAAAGCAAAAACATATCTTGGGTGTTGCTTTTTAAAATATCTCTGTTATGTTAACGATTTATCGTTGTCGTTTTGGTAAAAAAGCTAAAGCCATGTTGTTTAATTTGACTGACACACAAATATTCAATATTGTTTAACTTAAGAGAAATATTTAAGACTTAGCGTTTTTTTACAGATCGACGACGAATCAGGTTCTTTTACTCAATTTACTTAAAATAATATTTTTCCTCTAGAGGTATGTTTCATATGCTTGACGGATAAAACTTTTACAATAAATTCAAACGATAACACTGATATGACAGCTTCTTTAAGAGTATTTGTAAATAATTGTATTCGTATATAAAAAAAATACATTGCAATGGTAAAATTAACAAAAACAACTTTAAAAAAATTAACTGCTTTGAGTATATTTTACGTTTTAACAAGCAACAACTGACTGTCTCCAAAAAATACTTTTTTTATTCAATAATTTATATAAATATATTTTCAGAAAGTTGAAGGAATGAAAATGATCTACTGGTCGCTAGTCGTTTTCTGTATCACCAATATTACAAAAAATCATTTCATTGAGATATGAATCCAAGCTAGGTTTCATCCATGTCCACTCCCAATGTGGAGCATATGACCTCCAAATGAAGATATCCCAAAAGATTTTTTTCTACGAAAACTGTTTGTTATTCAGCCGCTCAACCTCTCTTTTTTCAAGAGAGTAGTAGGGTTAGAAAGACAAGGCAAGGACAGGACTAGCGGTTAATTAATCGCCCTCGCTACGCCCAGTTATTGCAGAATCGTGAGAGTGGGAGGTAATTTTTAAACACCACAAACACCGATGCCTTCAAACAGAAATCGATAATCGATCGAAAAAATGCTGTGCGTACTGGGACTCGAACCCGTGCGATCCGGCACCGAAGCCAACAACGCTAACCGTTGCGTCGAAGATTTAATATGATCGGCTAGCAAACTTCATATCTACGCATTTGGTGAAAAAAAGTTAAAAACGCAATTCTATAAAAAAAATCATACGTCATCGAATAACAAACCACAAATATTTTTTAATTAATCAATACAAATCATTATTCATATAGCATATGTAAATTTCAAAGAACGCCGTTAGTTAAAACTGAAACTATTCAGTTTTAAATAGATATATAGTTTTTGACGAGATAATTGTTTGATCTTTAAAAATGTTAAAAATAATAAAAAATAAATGTTTAAAAATCTATATAAAATAGAACAATTAGCTTTCTTTCAGCGCGGAAAAAGCTAAGAATATATAATAATAAAACATAGAGATTTTTTTCCGTGTTGTTTATGACGCCAAAATAGCTCATCAATTTAAATGAACAATGTGTCAGACTACCCAGCTTTGCCTTATTATATTTTAGCCTAAAATTCGTTAGTATGAACGAATATCTAAGATAAATCATAATTTTATCAAGCATTTTAATAAGCAATGAAAACCTCGTATCGTAAAGTAATCGTTGTTTATCGGTCACATAAACCCACGGCATTAATAGCTATTATTACATTACTATTACGTAATAATATTCAAATGAAAGTTGCCTTTCAGCCAACTTGAAGTAATAATAATCGTAAATATTAATTTTAATTCAGTATTATAAATAAATATTCTTTTTTATACATATCCGCTCCCAATGTGAAGCATATGTCCCACTAATGGAGGTATCTCAACAGAAGTTTTTTTACAAGAGCTGTTTGTTACTCAGTCGCTCAACCCTAAAGAGGGGTAGAAGGATAAGGCATAGGCAGGACTAGCAGTTAACTAATCGCTCTTGCTTTACTCAGTTATGAAAGGATCTGAAATGGAGAGAGGGAATTTTTAGATTTTACAAATACTTCGAACAGAAGTCGATAAATCAATCGAAAAATGCTGTTCGTACTGGGGCTTGAATTCGTGAGATTCGACAAGGAAGTCCACTACACTAACCTGTGCGCCATAGGACCCGTCTAAATTATATCCGTATGTGTGTCTTTCATCTTCTTTCGAGGGCCTGCAGATAACCCCTTATTCTTTCCATCTTAAGGAATTTTGATGTTTTTTTTTTAACTGGTCTGCAGGGAAGTGTGTATAAAATTATATATTCAAATATTTATTAAATTTAAACTTAATAATACAAAATAATTATTTCGATTCTTTGTTATAAAAGAGTTATAAAATATAAAACATTATGGCGGTAATCAGTACGGTCTATCCGCGTATTTAAACGACGATTTCCGTATATACGATTGTGAACAAATGTACAAAAAAACTATTAAATATGATAAATATTGCAGTGGAACAGTTCTGAAAAAAATGAACTATAACATGAAATATAATATACTGAAAAATTGCAAACAAAGAATTTTTAAAAAAAAATTGAATAAATGTAGATTCAGTGAATGATACTAAATTATATTGGATTCAAACACGAGAACTTTCTGTGTGCTGTCGACAATACAGCCAGGGGTTAACAACGTAGGCCGTTAATACATTAAAAATAATTGACTTCGGTAGCATACTAGGCTGAAGTAGTCTGATGCTCTCTAAGATGATATTCAGAATTTGTCTAAAAATATTCGTATATTTGACAAAGTGAAAGTAAAACTTTGCTTTCTTAATGTAATAAAATCGATTTTTCGAATGCGTTTTTTTATGAGAAAATAAACGGCGCATTAAATAAAGCGCAGTGAAGTTTCGATTAAAAATATGTCTTCAAATTTTATTTTTAAATTTAATTGAAGAAAATATTTGGCATTACACCTAATGCCAATGCGCTAAATATCTTAAAGTTGAAAGATCATACGAGAAAAACTCTATGAGAAACACCTACGTTTTAGATCTTGAAAAATCTAAATTTGACCTTGATCTTACCGGGAATCGAACCAAGTGGGTCAGCTGTAGGGTATCCAATCCCGGGATTTCGGGATTGATTAATTTTGAATCCCGGGATTGAGATTTTTTCACCGAGTAATTTGAAATCCCCGATTTGGTATACTTTTTCCCAGATTCTCACAGAAACTCGTTTTTTTAGCTCACCGAATAATTTGAAATCTTGAATTTGCCAATTTCATGTAAATTTTCGGGTTTTGCTCAAAATTTCTCAATCCCGGAATTTCGGGATCAGAAAATTGAACGGGATCCCGGGATTGGATACCCTAGTCAGCTGGTCGGTAGATCAAACTCTAACTAACTAGACCACAACGGACCAAATCATCTCAAGCGAAATCATCGACCTACACGCGTTAAAACCATCCATTTTATTAGTGCATTCGGCAAAAAATGTGAAATATCATTTTTTATAGAATTGCCGTATTGAAATTTATTTTCTTTACGAGGGCTGGTGTTGAATTTATAATTTGGATTATTTACTTGCCGTGTAGTGAGTACGTTGATGATGGGAAAATATCAAATTTCAAATTATAAAACAATTATATCAACGTTAAGCGAACGAAGATTATTTAAAAAAAAAAACTCAAAGCTTGTTAAAACTCGTTTGCATTGTTGAATATGACTGAAAGTTTTCATAAAGTTTATAAAGACGCTTACACTTACCAAAGCTCCCAACAACTTTTACAAAGTTCGCTAATAAAGTAAGTTGGCTTAAAAACTTTTTTCACTTTCTAACGCGCCATACTTTTATTTTCAATATGCATGCCCCTGACGATTTTATTTCAATAACAACTCTTTTTTAAATATATTTTTTATACTTACCATACCTTGATCAAATTAAATTATTTTGAATCAATATTGAAATAAGGGTATTGAATTCAGAATTGCTTAGCACATTTTTTTCAGTATGATAGTTTATAATACAAATATATTATAAACTAAATATATACCACCCACTTTTGATGGTTAAATTTTCTTTCCGCCCACCAGCGTCCATTCAACTCAATCAAGTGCAAATGAAAATTATTTTTTGGGATTGTATAATTTTGAGAATAACAATATATTATACTTAGCAAAGCGGAAATGTATAAAAATTTATCTGTAATTGATATAGTGTAATATATATATATTTAAATTTAATCAAAAACAGATGAAAAGTATGAACCTAAACCCTTTTCACTACATATTTGAAAATAATTAAATCACTTTTTTTCCATATCCGCTCCCTAGTCGGAGCATATGGCCACCACATGCTTCCTCCAAGATTATCTGTCCCCCGTCAGTCTTCTTGCTTCCTCCCATGTCATTCCAGCGTCCCGTAGCTCCGCCGAGTACCTTCTATAGTATAGATCAGGGGTCGTCAACTTTTTTATGAATACCGCCCACTTTTGCTTACTTTTCATGGTAAAATTTCCTGAACGCCCACCATCATCGCTATATTTCAATCCCGTCTATGGGTGAAAAAATTCTAAAGGGAATATCTAGAAGGGAAAATCCTTCTAGATACTCGCCCACCACGAAAGCCTTTACATCTCACTAGTGAGCGGTACGGACTAGGTTGACGACCCTTGGTATAGATCAGTGGTTCCCAAACTTATTATGCTCACGGACCCCTTACAAATAAAAAACCGTACTATGGACCCTCAAGTGAAATAATAAATTTAGTTTTAATGCCTTAAATGGTGATTTTTTTTATTCATGTCCGTTTCCAATGTGGAACATATGGTTCGTAATTGGGGTATGTCAACAGAAGTTTTTACTCGAGAACTGTTTTTTACTCAAACCTTTTTTGTCAAAGAGAGTAAGGATAGAAGAATGAAGCTAGGACAAGACTGGTGGTTAACAAATATTATCTCTTATGGAAACCTATTGGCCTCACGCTTGCTTGATCATTTTTTTGCTAAATATATATTTTTTAATTTTTGCCGTGGTTAGTTGCTGTACATTGAATATCTGGCGGTGGGAATAAATATAATATACTCACGGCTTTCCAAGCTTTGTTATGCGGAACATCGGTACTACCAGACAAAACAGAAAAAAACTTGTGTGCGTGGCCGACTCGTAGAGTGTGTGAAGTGTGCGGCGCAAACAAGCGCACAGGCTACGCACTTAGATTTTACCACTATCAACTCATTTAGTTTTAGTCTAGAGAGGCGCCTAATGCATTTACAATTAATCAGACGACCATATGCTCCATATTGTGAGCGGACAGTCACAAAAAGTTTATAAAACTTTTTTAATCTACAAAATTTATTATCAATTATTTTTTAATACTTATAAGAAATAAACAAATTAAATTCAGGAAATCTATGCTTTGTTAACCACTATTCCTATTCTAGCTCTTTCCTTATATCCCTACTCTCTACGAAAAAAGGAGGTTAAACAACTGGACTACAAACAGTTCGTGGAGAAAAACATACGGTAATAGTAGTCTAGTGGTCGGCAACCCTTTTTGAGACTGGGTAAAAAAAATGTATGGCAGAAACGTAATAAGACATATAAACCAAATAATGACATCTTGCATTCTCTTAAAAAGCCAACTATGAGATTGACTAACAGGTATCCTCTATAAATCTTTTTTTTATTAAAAAAAAAAAACGACTGTACCAACCCCTGGCATACTTTTATCTCATAAAAGCCTTCAGAGGGATAGACTAACATAAAGTTCTCTTTAATCTGTCTGAATCATTGTATTTTGTCAAGTAAGTTATACGATATTGAAAGAAAACGGTTACTTAAATCTTCAGAAGTCAACCATGTGATAGACCAACAACAAGTTCTCGTTGCTCCGTCATAATATTTTGATGAGGTCGAACAAATAATAAGCTCTTATATTTATCATATTATATCTTGCTTACTCGTAAAAAGTCATCCATGTGATTGACTGATAGGTAGTCCTCTTTAAATCTTTTTTTTTTATTCAACAATATTAATCGATTTTACTCAACAACTTATCATTTATAGTATATTTTAGAAAAATCTGAGAGAGATGGACTAACAACAAGTCCTCGTTGCTCTGTAAAAGTTTTTTTAGTATGGCAAAAAACTACTAGACTAACAAGTTCTCGTTACTCTGTCAAAACCATTGTATTTTGTCAAGAAAGTGATAGGATATAGAAAGCAAACAGTTACTTAAAACAACCATGTGATAGACTAACAGCAAGTCCTCGTTGTTTTAAACCTTTTTAATGTTCGGACAAGTATTACGATATCTTGCATACTCTTTTAGTCCGATAAGCCGGCCATGTGATGGACCAACAGGTAGTTCTCTTATTAGGTGAAAATTGAGGAATACACAAACAAGAAGTCGTCATTAGTTCTCTTTCCTCCTAGAAATCTTTAAAAAAGCTAACCAATTCTTTGTTGCTTCATCAAAAAGGAAAATCACCGGAAAACAAACACACCGACCTACCTTTTAACAGTCTGAATGAATAATAATCGAATTTCGCTGGCAAGGGGGGGGGGGGGCTTATACTCAAATTTATATAATACTGCGCATGCGCGAAATTGCCAGGTCGTTGAATATTAAGTATTTTATTTTATGGCATCAACTAATTATATTTTGTCTATTTTATTTAACAACGATATGGCAACGTTGTTACGCTGCGGCATATAAGAGTATGTACCGGTAGGCACGTTGATCTCCCTAGTTACGTTTATTATTATTGAGAGAACGATATGAATCATAAAACTGCAAAAGCCATTTTTATTTTGCCAAATATCATCATCTATCTATACTTCAATACATATTTTTAATCTATAACCGAAGCCAGTGTTCTTCAACCTATGGTCCGCGGACCGGTACCGGTTCGCGAGAGTTTATTACCGGTCTGCGAAGACTTTTATGTTGATACAAAATGGTGAATGAACTACCATCTGATATCTTTAATGTGTCAGCTATCTCACGCAACTTCAATTTACGATCGGTCAAAATTTTATTCGTATTTGTTTTTATTAAATTATATTGTGGACTGTTTTGATGTTTTCTTGAACAACTGCAGAATTTGGGCGACCAGAACGCTTAGTTCAGAAATCATAAAATGAGCGTCCAGAAGTCAGCAAACTACTTCTCTACCATTTGTCTCGATGTAACAGACTTCGAATAACACTTAACTAGTCAAGCTATTGCTTTGCCTGAACGATACTTTTACCCATTAAAAAGCAATGTTTTATCAAAACACGAAATTAAGATTTTTACACGTACTATTTGAAGGTGGGCACTTCCTAAAAATCATATGGATTTGTCAATAGGTAGTGGCGCGATGCCATCCTACGAACTTATTGAGTGATATTGGTTGACGCCGGTCCGCGAGAATTTTTTCTGAACACTGAAGAACACTGACTGACCTAAGCTGTGTCGTTTCTACGGTTTCTACGTTTGCACAGTGGGTGATTGTTATTACTTGTTTTATTATGTACTATAATTATATTTTAATCAGGACGTAAAAATTGTTACCATTTTATTTGTTTTAACTTTATAATAAACAAGGTGTCGGGAATATTTATTATATGTATTCTTTCGCGGACCCCATGACGTTGCCCACGCACCCCTAAATGACTTTTAATTTGTCATGGACCCCTTCAGTGGTTTCACGGACCCCTGGGGGTCCGTATGAACCACTGGTATAGATGGTCATCAGTGGCCTTCCACGATGGCGAAATCCATCCGTGATAGTACTTTAAAAGTTGATGAAAGAACTATCACGTAATGTGCGATCGTGAAACCACGAATGTTTATAACGCACGAATTGCTGAAATCCACTGTGAAGGGACGGTACCCCGCCTGACGTCACGGGTAGCCAGGTCACGTGATCCGGTGACGTCATAAACTGATCACACTCACACCGCTACATGCAAAGGAATCGCGGAAATAGGTCAATGCAGGGAAAATTGTTTCGTGAAAATCTCGGGAAACAGATCAGGGAGAAGTCCGACATGCATGTGAAGGTTCTATTTTTATAATTTACCGGAAAGATGTTGCTATTTCCGGACGCTCGTTTCATGACCTACATTTAAGATAAAATTATGACATCTGATTAAATAAAGCTAATCTAAATTTAGCTTTGTTATTTGAGAGTCTATTTTGATAGAATTTACGGACGTGTTCCATCATTTGTAAAATATGTACATATTTTTAGTAAGATAAAACTATATAAATTATTAATACTAAAGACTTTTTTTTCCCCATGTAATAAACCAAATATTTCCTGCTGATTGAGAATTTTAAGAGAAGGCGGCTTAATAGAACTGGTTGTATCCCAGCAGTTAAACTGCTCTGTATGGAGATGAGGTAAATGGAATAAGTTTGTGAAGGATTATCAGTTAAATTTCTTATTTTGATCAGAAATCATTTTGAAAATGAATTTAACAAATATAAATGTAAAACCACGTAGATCAGGGATGCATAACCCCCGGCCCGTTTGATTTTTTCGTGATCCTCGAATTTTCCATCTTATAAATTAAAAAAATATATACATATTTTTAAAATTAAATCAGTGAATTAAAAAAAATGTGAGGAAGCTTTTTCGTTGACGAAGCAGAATAAATTGGTCCATAGAAATAAGTTTATTAAAGACATTTTGGATTTATCTTTGCAGCTTAAGACTTAAATAATAACTTAAATGTTAAATAATTTCTTTACAATTTATGAAGACAAAGATTGTATTACCTTTTTAATTATATATATATATATATATATATATAACATTTATACCTTAATTTTTCGCAGTAAAAACATTTTCTGTAAATAAATACACCTTATCCTTTTTTGAACTGCTTCGAAAAAACACGATAAAATGTAATGGAACCTATCATTCATTTATCTATTATTCACTAAACCCTTTTTACACGGCTGTTTTACGTGGAACGTATCCTCTGTATAGAAAGAAGATTGAGAGTATTTTTAATTTATTTATTTTTGTAGCCAAAAACGCAACTAAGAAAAAGGATGTCCACACCGGATGTAGAGCGGAAGCCCACCAGCATGTACCACTCGGTTTCATGATACATAGCATTTCGCCAGCGCCAGAAACAAACTCTGCTGAGCCGGTTACTAAAATAATTTCGGTTCGGAGAGCCGGTTCTTAAGCCCGTCAAAGTTATAAGTATAATATATCCGTAAATTTCTGTTATTTTGGATCCGAAAATTATCGGAAGAGCTCTAAAAAAATGAACGAGTCACGCTGAACATTTGGGCAAATCGGTAAATTCCTGGGTTTTTAGATACGGAAATTCTCGGAAGAGCTAAAAAAAAAACGTCCCGCGCTGGAAATTTCTGGGTTTTTGAAATTTTTTGAAAATCCCAAAATCGCCGACCAAGGTGCAAGCCGGTTAATACAATTTTAGTAGCACATCACTGATTATATCCATCAGTTATCTGAGTAGAAGAATATATCTTGGCTTTCTACTGCTTTTTTTGCGCTAGTGAAACTCGTAGAAGAAATTGAATACTATATGAACTGTTAAAGGTAAAAATAGCTTAGAATGATCATAAACCATACAAAGAAGTAATTAATATTTTTTTATAAATCCATCTTATAAAAACTGTTAAAATTTAAAGATATTTCAGCCATATTACGTTACTACGTTAAAGATAGCAGTGTAATTATGACCAGAATGAATATCTTTAAAGCTAGAAAAAGACTCATAAAATTATTTGTCGGTTCGTACTATTTTACTACGCAAGCTGTTGAACAAAGAACGTTTTATTAGCCCATACACGATGCAAACATAACTTATTTGCTTTTGTATTATAATCACGTATATATGGTTGAAGTCGGGCTGTTGGGTATTAAAGCATTTAGAGTATTTGCAAAATATTTTTGTACATATACTACAAATTATTATTCAAAGCCTTGCGCAGAGAGATCGAAATAGTTCGATTTGTTATAAACCCTCGTCGAAGTGTCAAATAGTTTCATACTCAATCAAAGTTTTTGTACACACGCAGATGTTATGCAAATGGATTGGACCCATGTTTCACCCTCGTTTTCTTCAACCACATTTTACTTTTTACGTAAATATCCCATTTCAGATTTAGCACTTAAGTGAATGATGAATGATTTTTCATTTTTTTTTATGATCACCATGTATCATTTGGTCATACACATAACGGAAGGCTATACATTCTGTTAATCGTGCTCTACCCGTATAACGTGATTTAAAATGATTTTTAGCTATGCTTTATTTACCAACATTGAACGAGCCACCTAATCACCTTAACTCTCCTTTATTGTATCTTTCATGTGAAATTATATTTCAATAGGGATTATAAATTAATCGTAAATTTCTTCTGCATTAAAAAATAATTGAATTTTAAAAAATACATCGTCAGAAATTTATCAGTCTGATAAAAACTCAACATCATTATTATTAGGATCGTTATTATATAAAGAATTTTAAAAATCTGATCAACATCAATAAAATATTATAATAGCTCCTAAACTTAGTGGTCATAATAATGATAATTTCTTTATGGATTACTTTTATATAAAAATGGTACAAAAACTATCCAACCGAATTCATCCAAGTACTCAAATGTCTAAAAATGCTGAAAAGCGAAACCCGGCTCGTTACTAAAAAATATATAATAGTATAAAATTTGATATGGAAGTTTAGTTAATGTCTTTAACGTTCAACAATTGTTTTAATTAAATAAACGATTTAATTATTAATAAATAACAAAACCCTTGTGTTAAAAATATTTCTTGGTGTTACGATCGTCGGTCAGTAATATGGATATGTGAGATTAAGTGTACTATCAATATTTTGTTAAAATACTGATGGCTGTGTATTTTTTCAATTAAAAATTAATAATAACTGTTTCGATTCCTCCATAAAAATAACCTTAAATGGACTCTTCACCTATCTTTTTTAAGTAGGTTTATATAAAAACAAAAAAATACTTTCTATCGTTTCATTAAAGGTAAAATAAGCAGTTGCTAGATAAATAAATCCGTAAATATATCGGGAACTTCCCCTAGTAAAACGTTTCTTGTCCGTATTATAAATTCAGAGAAATAAAGAAAATAAATCAAGATTGATTTACTTGCTTTTGCAGTCTGAAAATAAAAAAATCCTCGACAGAGCTTTTATTTGTTGAAAATTTATCTGAGAAGGGAGAAAAGCTCTTAATCAAAGTGTTTTGTTTACAATGTATGTAAGCTTTTTAAGGCTATACATCACTGTTCACTTTAATTGAACACATACGTTAGGAGAGCTTTTCAAAATAATGCATGCCTTCGTGTGAATTTACGTATCACTGCGAAATATTGCGCAATAAAACACTAGAATTTAATTATTCCGTAAAGTCTGCTGTAACAAGAATTACGGTTCTAATTGAAATTCTATTTTACAAACGAATAAATAAATATGACAAGTAAATTCGAGTAAGATTTTCAATTAATGTGGAATAACATAAGTCTACAAATGTCGGGAAAAAATAAATAAAATACTTTTGTTTTGTACATTACCTATTTATGCACAAGTACAACAAAATATGCTTTTTCTTTCATGTATCTATGGAATCTTGCGAATAATTGGATGTTAATTAATTTTGTTCTTCCGTTCTGAAATTCATGAAATTTTATTATTTACGTTGGTTACACTGTTTTTAAATAGTTATATGAATTTGTGTACAAGTAACGGCTTTATAATATATTTTTTTCAACCTTTTCTACACTACAGATTTTTTTTAATTTATCAAAGATAGACTAGTCGTTGACCAATATATTTTAATTACAATGGTTGTTGAGGGGATGGTTAATAATAAATTATGATTAAAAAAATCATACAAGACTTATTTATAGTTTAGAAACAATCACCAATTTACAAAATTGTAGATTATAATGTCAATATTACGAATATTGTATTTGAGTATTTTATGTTGCAACATAAATCAAAATAAAGGCTCGAGTATATCACGGTTTTTTTTTACCAGGACTGTGGAACCGGAGTCGGGATCGTTGAAAACAGAGCGACTCCGAATACTTAAAAAAAAATCAATTGATCAAAGTACCCTTGAGAAGTGAAGTGAGCCAAATAGTAAAATGGTCAACCTTTTCTTTCGGACTTTTTTTGTGGGTTGCATATTTTCATTTAAGGCAGAAAGCACTATTGTAGTAAGTATTTACTGAGATTTTTTCACTTTTATGATACTTTAAGACATGTAGAATATAACGCGTTGAGCTTAATGTTTCCCAAAATACCATAGGAGTCGGAGTCTGACCATATTTGTAAATAGCGTACGTACTCGGAGTCGTGTTTTTTTCACGACTGGCTTCACACGCGGGTTTTGGTCGAAAGAATCACACCTGAGCTAAAGCGACAATATTATTTTTCGACGAAATCGAGCAGAATGCGTTCATTACACGACGTCGATTTCCATTTGGGTGTTAAATTTATATTACAACTCTCTATCGATATGCGCAAACGATAAAAAAACCGCATTATTAATTTTTTCATATTTTAATTAAAATTATGTATGTGTAACGCAATTTAACTTTAATTAACAAACAAGAGGAAGTATTCATTAATATTCCTAAGCACACTAAAGTTAAAATGAGATGTGATTATTCCGTCCTCTCAAGGTGAGTAGGGGCATCTGCATATTGTCGAATAAAGTTTACCAAACTTGTTAAGTATTATGATGGATATGAAAATTAAGTGCACGAAATAGTGAATACCTAAGTTCTAGCTCTCAAAAATTTGCAGTGGTCGACTTAGCGAGAGAAGCTAATAAATTCCACAACTTTAAAATGATTTCCGAATAATATAAATATTAAGAGCTTACTCTCACGCGTATTCAAAAAATGTATTATGCAAATACATAGTTGCATGATTAATCAATCAAATGGTTCTGATTTTATATGAAGTAAAACAATATTATCTTAATATTCATAAATGTAAACTAATATGTGCATTCTAAAAAAATAATAATAAAGCAACAAATTTTCAAGGCTTCGTTTGAAATAAAGAGCTTTACGCTTTCAATTGACAATATTGTAATAAATATAATTATTGTACACATTATATCTAATATATGAAAATGAATGTTTGTTTGTTCGTATTTTATGCGTTGCCACACTGCTTATCCGATCACAATAAAACTTTGACAAACTTTTTGGTTGCACTTTCAGAAAGATTATAAGCGTAGTAAAATTAACTTACAGTAGGTCTTATATATAGAAATCAATGTTTGTATGTCTGCCATACACTTCATTTTGACAACGTATGCTTGCACTTGCGCGAAGGTTATAGTACAATTATTTTACAGTAGGTGGCGCGTGTGTCGTACCATAGACAATCGGCAGCAAACATCAAAGAAAACATGCACTTCAATAAACACAATTAAATCACAAACACTTTCTTTCTTTGAGTGGTACTTAACGCTTGCCGGGAACCGGCTAGTTTCAAATATTAAAATACATATACACCGAAGCAATAACTATTTTATTTCAATGCTTTTATGTCTGCTGTTTTTTTGCTGCCACCCGTTGCTAAAGATTTGATTGGATTTTTTAAGGGAATGTTTTTTTATTATTATTTTGTATGATATATGTTATATTTCTATTCAAAAATTGAAAAAACATTCGTAGGAAATTAACTTGATATGGTTTACTAACTCATTTATATGAGCATTATGTACGACCTCTCAATTAGGGCTAGTTATCCGCCTGTCGCCCGAGGCTTCGTTTCAGAAATAGCAAATAAGAGTAAGCTTTTGACGACTGTTTCATAGTAAATAGAAAAAATCATATGTAATATTATTTGTATAAAACGTCGGAATTATACCCACATAGATTTTCGTTCACTTATATCGTCTTATCCAGTGGTGGATTACGCACTTGGGAGGCCCCAGGCGCAATAAAATTTGGAAACCCTGTTATTCGAATAACATAAAGCATATATGGGCAACCACCGGCCCGCCGAGCTATTTTGTCCGGCCCCGATTCATCTCGGCGAAGTATTAAAGAAAGAAATTAATAGTTCCAGGGAGAGATTAAATACTGGAGATGAGACGGGCGCTTGCAGAGGCTCCAATCTACTAGTTCTCATGAACCATATAAGAAATAGCAACGTGTTAATTTAATATTACTTTATTATGTTTAATAATTTGGTCCGGCCCTTGACTCGGATACAGAATGATAATTTGGCCCCAGACCTAGGAAAGGTTGCCCATGCTTGACATAAAGCATAGCAAAAATCTACGTGAAATAAGAAGAAATATAAATAAACTTGTTTACAAAATATATGGGCTTGCTATAATGTAAGAGGCCCTAAGCGCGCGCTTCTTCCGCATATGAGGTAATCTGCCACTGGTTTTACGTAGATAAATAATACATTAATTATTTATACTGTTATATCACTAAATCTATCCTCACAAGTTTCTTTAATATACATTTGTTTTATACCATAATTTCAGTATGAGTTGCTTAAGGAATAAAACAAAATAATAATTATTATTAATGAAGAATGAGGAAATTGCTATAGAAAATAAATAAATCGAAGAAGTAAAGATAATTTAAACAATAATAGTGGTTTTGTAACCTTTTACATTTATTCTTTTCTATATAATTAAGTTACCAGAACATGTTCAGAAATTGTATTGTTATAATATTATTATAACCTCATGAACGGAGGAAGGACCTACATAAAATACTTTAACAAAAGTACAAAAGGAGAAACACACAATAGAAGAATTCAACCCTAATTCGTTCGTTAACCAACTTAAACAATGTGGTCTGCTTAATTCTATGTTAATTATTATTAATGAGCCGTGGAGCATCTTGAAAAAATAAACTTGAAGAATATTTTATTCCTTAAACAAGGGACGGCATTCTTTTTATGAACAATGAAGTGTAACACTTTTTTGGCATTCACAAATAAATAATAGTTAGTATGTATAAGATAGTTCGTATGACACTCGAATTTATAAAGCAAAAATATATTTGTGCTTGTATTATTTCAACTGTTGGGTCCATGATACAGTGGTCAACGCAACTGGCTTAAGTGGAGAATCTCACGTGTTCAAGTCCCAGTACAAACATTCGTTTTATCGGTTCCTTTTCGAAGGCATGGGTGTTTGTGATGTCTAAAGTTTTTCTCCAAGTCTTCCAATCCTAAAATGATGGGGTATAGCGATTTCTGTAATAGTTCAGTCTTGTCAATTGCTACTATCTTTTAAAAAAGAGAGGTAGAGATATTATAGACAACTATGAGATTGATAAAAATATGTAATTAAAAATCAAAATGAACAATTATCTAAAGTATGAGTTTTAATACATGATGACTGATCAACGATGGTTGAACTTTACCTAAAAGCATTTAAAACTCATTTTCATTTGTTTATTCAATAAATATTGTTTTATATACATAGTACTATAAGTTTTTCAACAATATTGAAATAAATACTTTTTTGATCCTTCTTTACATAACAGAGTTACTTAAATCAATTAATAACTCAATTAACCGACGATATTCAATTTTGTGATGAAAATAGTTAAATTTATGGTATTCAGTTACTAAATCGTTAAATTTCCCGAGTAGTAAATACTGTGCAATAAGTGTCCACTGTTAAACAGCGTGATTAACAAAGTGTACACTATTGTTTATATCAGTGCTTCCCAAACTAGGGTCCGCAGGTTTTTCGCGGTGTTTCGCGAAATTTTTCAGTAGAAAGTACCAATATTTATTTGTGAACATTTTTCCTTGAAGACTAAAATAGGTTTTTTTTTGGGGGTCATAAATAAATATTTTACAAAAAATGACAGTACGTAACAGAAAACGTTTTTATTTTTATGAAACCTTTATTTATGTATCAAGCCATAAAAACTTTTTTCAAGCTTCATCCTACTTTGACTACGTAGCTCACTGCAAACTTTTAATTGAAAATTGAGCATATTCCAAAGTTATGTCGGAGCTTTCAAAAAGAACATGTTTCGTTACAAAGCTTGCCTGTTAAAAACTTCAGTTTCGTGTTTTTTTACAATTTGTATCAACATATAGATATAAAATACTTAATAACGTACGGCTTTAGAACGTTTTAAATATTGTATATTTGTTTTAGTTTGTTAAATACTATACTCTCGTATTTCTTCAAAATTAAACCGATAAAATTTCCATATTTATTCATTCTTTAATAATGATTTCAAGTTGTTGCAAAAGCTCGATATTATATATTATTGATGAAAATATTTCAATAAATAAGTTAATGAAATATTACATGATATACCGACATAAATTGCTGCCATATGCAATAAGGTCGTATTACTTCGTATATATTTTACCAAACGTGAAAAAGGCTATCGGTGTAAGTGTCTGGGTATCTAAAGTTTCCTTACTTATTAATCCAAAAGATGGTTCGGGAAAACTTTATCTATAAAACAGCATCGTCTGGAAACCGCTAGGTGAGTGGCCTCTGCTGGAAAAACTGCGTCATTTTTATTTCAAAGTAAACGTATTGGTTCTCGACTAAGTATTTTGTGCCTTAATATATATGCAATTTTCATAAGAAAAAGAAGAATTAGTACTGTATTATTTTACTTTAGAAATATAGTATTATTTCAAAACGCGTTGATTGGTGTAAAATTAAGATTATAATAAAATGTTGTCAACAATTACATTTATCTTTTTAATATGTTAAATTTTATTTAAACTTACATCCCTGCTCTATAGTAAAAATATATTATTTTGGCTGCTGTACGAAGACTTCAACAGACATTACACTAATGAACGAATCATGAAATATTTTGCCATAAATAAAAGTGAATTTTGAAGCCTTCGAAGCCATTTTAAGTATAATTAAATACAATTTTTAATAAAATATATACACATTCCACCACTTTTTACAACATCTCAATACGATGTACGGTTATTCATACGGCAAAGGTTCTTTTAAAAAATGTGCAAATTACTATTAATAGCATTTTAATTAGATATTACGCAATACTTATTTAAATTAGATAGATTTACGTATTTTTATTCATAGAATTGAATTGTTGGACTATCTACCCATATTGAATAAACATATTGGCTATCTATACAAGATGGAAAATTCTCTACTGAAGACTGCATTGGAATATTAAAAAAAACGCACGATCAAAATACAGACATTTAAAATAGCATAATTAAAAACAAATTAAAATATTTTAATCGTCATCTTAGAAATTAATATTAGTTTAAATTCATCGATGCTTTATAATACAATAACTTTTCACTCTTTCTAATGTTTATAATTCGAATAATTAATATTTAAATATATATAAATCTCACTTTTTTTACCATGTCCGCTCCCAATGTGGAGCATATGGACTCCTAATGGAGTTTATCTCAACAGAATTGTTTCTACGAGAACTGCTTGTTACTCAGTTGCTCAAACTTTTTCCAAAGAGAGTAGGGATAGAAGGATAAGGCTATGACAGGATTAGTGGTAAGCTAATCGCTCTCAATACGCCCCGTTCATAGGATAGGATGTGTGGGAGGGAGGAATTCAAGACATCACATACATCCATGCCTTTGAACAGAAATTCATAAATCGATTGAAAAATCGATTTATAAAACTGTCCGTACCGGAATTTGAACCCGGGCCCTCCGTAGCCGAAGCCAACAACGTTGACCACTCGACCACACAGGCGGCAAATCTCATTAATGGTGTTCATAAATTGATAATGATCATAATGGTGTAATGTGCCCCCTGCGTGTTTATAAATAATCCGTAACAGATTAAGTATCATGAACCCGGTTCTATAGCCGATATTGGAGAAAATAGGATAACTGAAACAATATATCATAATATAATAATATGTATTTATGGTAGAAAGATAAATGGCTATGTATTTTTCAAGTGGAAAATATTATGGATTCATATACCAATTTCTTCAGTTTCGGAAGCCTCAGCTGGAATCTATTGTATTTTAAGTTTTGTCTTACACGTTACGTCTTTTGTTTTGTTTAACGACTTTAGTCATAATAGTTTTATCAAACGCCGTTTATCAAAATCTTTTTTTACTTAAGCCAGACGAACATAATTAATACAATGCGACAGCAAAAGCCGCACTCGCGTCGTATACATTTTATTTTGCAACCCTTTACGTTTTCTTCGTTGTATGATTGTTGCGCAATGTGTGTATGTGTGAGTAATTTTTATATGTATGTATATATGAAAAAAAAATATTTAATAATTATCAGCATTTCCACTGACGAACCCACAACACTAACTGGATGACAACGTTTGCGATTTTTATGGAAAATCTTTAAACTACAACATACACTTAATTAGGCGGGCTATGTTGTTTTAGAGGAAAATATAGAAAAAAAAACAGTTTTTACCCAAAGACACAATAAAGCATTTTCCTGTTTTGTTTCAAAGCGTCTTAAGATAAAACCTCCAGGTAAACAACATTTAGGTTTATTTTCAAGTTACTCTTAAAAATACAGTAAACCAAAATAAACTCGATAGCAATTTGTGATTATTACATTTAATTAATCTATCTTTGCTAAAAATTGCAATCATGTATTGACTTTAAGAAATCTTTTTATTGTTCCAAAAGATAATTTAAAAAAAACCTAACGGTATTAATAATGTATTTGTCATTGTTGAAAAAATGAATAAAACAATAAAGTTTACCGAGAACTTACAATCAGTATTCGTTTGGGATTTGTTTTAAATTGTTTTTCCATCCATACTTTCTAGCTGAAATAATCTTTAGTAAAACAGTACTCAGCCAGAATCAGAGGTTAAGTCCATGACAACCCTAAAAATCAAAACAAGACACCGAGTTTCAATAGGTATAAAAAGATGAAATATATATAAAGTGTTTTATATTTCGAAATCCGTAAATTGTTGTGTTTTAGAAATTGGAATGTCTGAGAAGAGCTTAAAAAAAAACTTCGCACGGTGCTCATTTTTTTAGAAATCCGTAAATTCCTGGGATTGTGGATTCGAAATTCTTGGAAGAGTCTTTTCGTTTTGGGTTCCAAAATTTCTTATAACACTTATAATTCAATACTACAAAACAGGTGTGGGGGGGGCACAGAAATATAAGACACTCAAAAGGGGCCACGGGGCCAAAAAGGTTGAGAAACACTGTTCTAGACACAACAGGCTTAAATGAAGATAATAAAAATCTGTGACAACTTAGTTAGTAAAGCTTTTGTATTAAAATTTATACTAATTGGAAATTTAGATCACTATGTCAATAGTAAAACTTTGATCCTACAACGGACTATATAATTCAAGCTAAACAGCAAATATTATATAAAAGCTTGAAAATAATAACAAATGTCATGTAATTGATTGGGTAACATCTAAAGGTCATCAAGATTGATCCCAAATATCTGTAATATGGATAATATAAATAGTTTTGATTTTTATAATCTTACATCGTGCAAATTGAAACACATTTTACACAACAGAATGACAACAAATACATGGTATGGTATCAACGAGTAATATATTTTTGATTCGACTGCTTTTTACATCAGACAACATAGAAATGCGAAATTGTTTGTTTGTATGGGTTTGGTTAAGGGAGGAGAGCGCTGTAAAATAATGACGAGGAGAGGGCGGAGTGAAGGGGATGCGTTGCAGTGGAGGGAGGCTCACCTGAGAGCTGGTTGCTATGGGGACGCTCCGCGACGCAGGCGCCGCCCGCTGGACCCGGCCGACGCCCTAAGAAACATTCATCCGCGGTATGCTTAAGGGTGAATGAATTTTTTTATTTAAATAAATAAATTCTTGTATATTTTTTATTGTTATAAAGGATACATTTTTTAATAGCTCTGGGTTGTAATAAATTAATCGGTTAATCATACAAATTATTATATTAATGAAACGTTTTTATTGGTCTTTATTTCAATCAAAAGTAACTAGTTAAACTGATTAATTATATATACGAGATGTAATTATTTATGATAGAACGACAGTATACGATATTTGAAATAGCTCAAGGAATAATATCGTGACTTGAACCTACAAGGTCCTAAGTGTAGGTTTTGGAAAACTTAAGTAACAGCATGTCATTTTTTTAAGTAAAAGGTCTCTTGAATTACCAATAACAGTAGCGTGATGGATAGAAACACACAAAACTATTTGTAATTGCACTGTTTAAATGTATTCCATCACTAGTGGGTCAGCCAAGTATGCAAAATTAGAGAAGTAAACCAATATTGTATCTAAGTTTTGTTTTATAGATCGAATAACTAGGTAATAAGGGAGGACGATAGTGTAGATATCCATGTCGTTGGATGGAGCTCCAGTTGGAGAGAGACCGTCTTTTAAATACGTTGCTGAATGATTATTTATTCAAATAAAAACAGATTTAAAAAATATATATTTGGGTAAACTATCATATTTCAACAGTGAATTAAATAAAGTGAAAAATCTACCGAAAGTTCAATCAAATTTAGTGTCGTCAATTTCTTTATCTTATATAGAAAGTATTCTAACAAATTCAAAACTCGTGGCACTCAAAAATGTTGAGGTATAATTTCTTTGTTTAAAGTTTATTTTTAAGAGTCCTGAAATCCTGAAAGCTTTTCCTATGTAGCATACCGACGCCTCGAGCGGCGCGGCAGTGTTGATCTGTGCGGGCGTCGCTTGCGATGATCGATAGCCGTGTCGGCAGTCGCGCGGGACCTTCCCTGCAGGTAAGTCGTTTGTATTACGTTTTTTCTCGCAATTTAAGGCTTTGCTCGGACGCAGTTGCAGGGCGGTAAGCGCATCAACCCCCATTAACGGATTTATCTCGCGAGACAAGGCGGCGGCAGATTTCACGCATGACGTAGATTGCACCTTACGGTTCGGCCACCACTGTACACGGTATTTTTTCTCGTTAAATAAAAGTATTTTTTTTAAATTCATTTTTTTATATTATAATATGCAAAACACTTATATTTTCTTTTCAATTTTAATTCAATGAAATCAGTTCTTTATTCGTATATCACATATTATGCATATAATTGAATTTATTTATTTTAATATTCCAGACAGTGTTATATATATATATATATATACTATCCGTATAAAATTGGGATAGGCTATTTATATCCATTTCAATAAAACTACCATAATAGCTTAAAGCTTTTTAGTATCTTATTACTTTCAAGCTTATCATTTTGATAGGTGTAGGATTATTTTATCTAAAAGACGTCATATTGAGCTTTTACGATAAACGTCTACAAAAATTTACTTTGGATGTTATGTGTTTCAAAAGTTAATCTTTATAATTGAACTAAAATAAATACAAAAACAGACAGGCTTATTTATAAAATATTTATTGGGCTTAATCAATTTATTCTGATTAGGACCTTGTAAATAATATCTCTTTGTATTATAAATGGTAAACACACATTATTTTTAGTAGCCGTTTGCACGGTTGAAACTTTTTTAATTTAACGTAAATAAATAAAAAAAATAATCAAAGCAAACTTAACTATTGGTTATTTATTTATATTTAAACGGCTATTTTTACTACTACTATTTTATTCCATATGATATATTTTTATGTAACTTTCCAGTGCCACTAGGTTTAATTTCGCTTACTGGTCTTTCTTTCAGGATACTAGTGCAAAGGATAGTTGATTTTTTATTGATTAAGTGAGTGTTTGTGAAAAAAATAGATTTATCGTTTCAATAATTATAATAATGGCGTCGTTTTCTAGACGTCCGTCAAACGTTTTATTTATGATAAATCATCATCAATAATAAGAGTTCAATACTAATTGTAGTGGCTTAAAACGCTGCATTACTTTGATTTAGTTAAAATATTACATAAATGGCTAATTAAGTATTTTAGTGAGTCATATTCATATTTTATCCCGTATTTAAGGTTTCATTTTAAGTTAAATTACTGACCGCGCCCAAGACATAAAACATTTATAAGTAGTGTCTTTCAAGAATATGTAAATTAAAAAAATAATAAAACTATACAAGAAATAAGTAGACGTATTGAATTGTGAGTGAGTACTACTATGTGAAACTCTTCCACATGTTTTTTATGACGCGTTAATATTGTGGCATATTTTAAATGCTTGGGAAAATATGAAAAATTACATTCGTTGAAAAGTGTGCTTTAACGTAACACACGATTAATGAATCGTCTGCCTTGTGAATTAACCTCACACTTCATTAAAATAATGTGAACCTATTTTCTTGGATCACGAATATATTAAAATTTAAACACCTCGCCGGACTACTTTTTTTATCGTTTCGTTTGAAAAAAGATACATTGTACCATTTATGATAAGATTTTTTCACTATATCGTATATTAATGAAATCATATAAATGGTATGATAACGTGAGCTGCAGTCTATTGAAATAAATCATGGACACATTTAAAATAAATAAAAAGGCCATATTGTTATTTTTAACGAAACATTTAATAATATGGTGAATGTATTCCATTCATCGTCAAATATAAACCATACTGAGTTGAGTAAATATATATATATTTAAATTGAGATTGCGATTATATATTGTTATTAAATTAAGTATTTTATTTTTGTGTTTCATGGTTGTTTTTGTTTAACGTTGATTCACTGAAAGCAAATTATTTTTGCGCCAGTTTACTATTCTTTGTAGCACACTAGAAATTCTGAAAACGGTTCCGTCGGCCTGAATGATTTGATGAATACCCAACCGAAATGACAGAGATTTGAAAATTTACAAAAGTTTTCAAATGCCTGTGTCTCTTAGTGGCCGTCGAGGATGGCAACGATGATTTACACTATTAAAAACACGAATGTTTTTATTCTCCAACACAACAGTATGTTATCAAGAAAAAACTCGCGCGAATCTTTGGCCGATTTGTCATTAAATGCTATTTTGAACATCTCGACTGTTAATCATGTCAGAAATGTGTAACTTTTGCTGTTTATTGACAAACAAAACAGGTGCCATTGTTATCTTAATCAAATAATTATAAAACGTGGTCCGTTGAAACGTTATATTAAAAATAATGGATTGGTTTAGAATTTATCTCTGTTTCAAAATTAATTGACAATATATCTTTAATTCGTATAACACATACAAAACGATTAAAAAATACTACTTTTTTCATAACAACATTTTTATTAATTTTTTCAACCGTGTCCACTTCTAATGTTGCGCATATGCACTCTCAAATAACATCTCAAGATTTAACGAAAAAATGACACTCATCTCTCTAAGAAGAGGATAAAGATTTAAAAATATAAAGTTAGAAAATAACAATTTTCTAATCGTGTTGACACTATGCTATGTTTTGACGATCGAACAGGTATAAAAATCACATGTCTATAAACAGAAATGCATATTATTTTATCAAAACCATTTTATGAAATTGACTGTATGGTGATTCGAACCCTTGTATATCGAACCCAAATATAACGGACGTTCAAGCACGTTGACCGCTCAGCAACAATATTGACTTTTTGCATTTATATATGCCCTTTTAATGCATACAAAATAAATGTAACTTATACGTGTTTTCGGTCATGATATCTTATTATTTAGTTGCTTGTCAAATCATATTTTCATTACTAACACAATTGAATTAATATTTTGTTTTATCGCAGGGTAGAGATTTTTTTACGAATTTTTGATATTTTAATAATCGTCATAGTAAGAGCGTTGAGTCAGAAACGCTTGTTTATAGAAAATGTAACTAAATATTTTAAACTTAATCATATTCAATGAAATAATGTGATGTTCAAAAATGTTATCACTTAAAATAAATGTGTATAGGTATTTTTTGACACAGAAGGACTTTAAATACAATATTAATTTCCATGAATTCGTCTGTCGGGCTAGAATTATAGAAATTGCATAAATAATCTTTTTGATCATAAAACTAAAAACACGGCGTTTTGAACTGCGCTAGATCGGGAAAGGTAATAAATAGTGCATTATAAATTACGTACATATGGAAAGTAACTCACTTTAACTGGAATTGAACACTTCCTGTGAAAAGCACAACGAAAATACATGACTTGCAGTTTATTTATAATTGCTTTTCTCTTTTACATTTCTGATTGCTATTGGCAATGTAATGCATGAATAGGAATTTCAATAACATGCAGTTCTATTTTAATTGTAGTTTACACGAGTCATTTGATTTCTTACTCTACACGTTATTGACAAAGCAGTGTTAGAGTAGGAAATCAACTGATTGGCGAGAACATTGATTGTTCCATTAGGCATTTTTTTTGTTTGAAATTGCGGATATGTATAGTATACTTATTGAATTTACAGATTTTGTTTAAATTTTAATAATATAATATTATGCTTTATGAGATACCCTTCAAAAACTATGTTGAATTTTGATTATGAACATTATAAATATTATGCAAAAGCTCACACAAAAAAAAATGTCTCATCTAATGAAAAACGCAGTAGAAATTATGATTCTTGATATTTTTGAGCGAAAAATTCGATTTCTTTATACATCGTTTCATTAACACAAACGGCGATGATATTATCTGATGTATTATTTCAGAGAGCGAAACGTTGTAAATAATGATATTTTTTAATTACAGTCTTTCAGAATTTCGGCAGTATTCTCAAGTATTCTTTTTGATATCCGACAAAGAAATTTTCTGAATTTAATTTAAATTATAAATATTTTTTCGTTTGAATAAAAATACGGATAGACAGACACGCGTGCTAAATTGTATTTCTATGTTCAAAGGTCGAAACTGTTAGAAGAATTTAACATTGTGTAATCGGAGAAACAGCGATTGCATTAATATTAAATAATATATTACTTATACAATTTTATATTAGATATCGATAACTAATGTTGTTAATAATTCTATCAATAAAACTGTCATTATATTTTGATTTTTTATCCATGTCCGCTCCCAATGTGGATCATATGGCCTCATAATGAAGGTATCTCAACAGAAGTTTTTCCACGAGAACGTTTGTTACTCAGTCGCTTAACCTCACTTTTTTTCAAAGTGAGTAGTAGGGAAGGAAGGATAAGGTTAGAACAGGACTAGTGGTTGACTAAACACTATCGCTAAGCCCAGTTATTACAGGATCAGAACCTTATGGGAGAAGAGGAAATACTGTGAACTGACATCACAAACACCCAGTCTTCGATCACATATTTGAATTGAATAACTCTCAAATTCAATGTGATCAGACCGGGAATCGAACACAGACCCCCAGAAATGAAAAAAAAGAAGGTGGAATTAAACCTGTGATAAATTTATGACCACCAATTAATTATTTCTGTACGCAAAAAATATATCTTTATTTAAAATTCAAGATTTATTCGTTTACCTAATCATTTACCAATGAGAGACACAAAGAAATTAAAACCCACATTAAAATATTATGTTTCAATTAGCATATTAAATCAAGTTAATAATATTTTTTTCCTCTTTCTAGAATTCGAAACAGTCGTGATATATATAATTTATTCAAATTAATATTTTGCCTTTTTTAAGCTCTGTAGTTTGACAAAGCACCGTGTATTACAAATAATATTTTCAAATGTAATATAAACACACTTTAAGTGTTTTTTTTATTGTTTTTTTAAGACCTAATCAGTTGTTACGCTGATTGGCTGTGAATAAACAAAAACTATTAAACATTTTTTTAACTTATATTTTCTTTTTTATAACAAGAATGATTTGTTATTATCGTGTGTGTTTTGATTCGTTAAATTGTCAATTTTACTGCTTTATATATTAGTACGTTTTCTAATACTTAATAACGGCTTACAAACGTGATGCTATTTACGTAAATGTAAAAAAACTACAATTAATAATTTTTCAGGATTTATTTATTAGGTTGACTGCACATAAATGAATAAATTCTCATGAAAAACTATTATTGAAACTTTGAGAATAGAAAGTGACTATGAAATATAATGCAACAAACCATACATAAAATTTTACCATGTGTAATTTAATGGGCGTAGAGAATATCTATACAGTTGCTAATTTGATTCAGTTAAAGAAACATATTCACAAAGAACGCTTTTATAAAATATCCGCTTTGCTGATAAAAAAATGCTTTTCAAAGAATTTTATAATTATAATTTTCATTGTTGTGAACAAAAGAAATATTGTCGTAAATAGTTCTTTATACTGTATCATATAATTATACTGATAGCGTGGTTTTTCATTATTAAAGCGCTGTCGGAATTGAAAAAGACGTCAGTAATGTTGAGCGCTGAGCTTTCATCTCGTGAGTCCAGATTTGTTTACCGAATGGTGTCATTACACCACATACTATTCGTAAATAGATCAGACTACTATTTCAGAATAAACGACGGTGACTTATTTGTGTACTTTGCTTACTTTATACGCACACTATTTTTTACGAGCTAGCAACGAACTTGTGAATTTGTTTGTTATCCTAGGTCGCGGATTGATTTGTGAGAAATCCGAGAATTTGAGTTTATTTCTAAAACACATTAGTTCTAGCTGATTACTAAATAGGTGGAACCAATTGTGGTTCATCACTCTTTAATTAGTCAAAATTCACATCCCATGAAATATTACGTCACACGCAGATTCTCTTCTCACTAAATGCGAAAGCTCTATTCATTTCAAGTATTACTTTTTTCACGCGTATACTTGAATGGCGCAGTTTTAAACAAAAAATCTAGTCGACTGTCTTAATCTAGAATTTATTAATATTATTTATTTTTTGCACATATAAGAAAATATTTATTATTCACAAAGAACTACTTTGATTTCAGATTGATAGGAAAATGTTTATTAATATTTAGTTTATGATAGGCTGTCACAAGCATTTTTTAATATTTAACTTTGATATGCAATCACTTTGCCGCTAACCAAAATATTTTTATGTCTAGGTAACTTCCTCAATATCTTTGGCTTCAAAGATTCCTATTTTTTCTTTTTCATGAATCATGTTTTCTTGATTGGTAAATGGCTTTAATTTTTTGTTTTAAGAATTCAATAACAATGTTTTAGTTTTTCATTTTAATGAAAATAAATAAAGAACAAAAGTATGCAAAAAGAGGATTATGAGTAATATTTTAATTAAAATATTTTTAATTTTGAACAATTATGTTATACAGGTTTTATTTATATGTAATTCAAAAGTTGATGCGATCCTGGTATTTTTTTATAATTTGAATTAATATTTGTAGTATTAAGCCGCACAATCAAATCCTAATTTTCATAAGTGTGCCTGTTTCTATGAATTGATTTATTCTCCTTCATTAAAGATAAAGCTTGCTTACATTTATTGAATAAATGTTTTTCGTAAAAAAAATATGTATTATGTTTAATTTTGAGAAAAACATTTGAGGAGCGCCACAAACTTCAAAAACCGCCTCGGGCTTTGCATCACTACCGTAAAATAATTTGTAAATGTAATAGAGTGGTTTGATTCATAAAAAAATGTAAATATATCAAAGAATATTATTTTTATAAAATAATTATAGTGTAGACTATTTTCAAACTAATCACGTTATAATTATACCGCTTTTTTATTTAACTTTGTGTGAAGTTTCAAAATATAATAAAAGATTTCGTTTGTAAATTGTGCGCAAGGTCGCTTGTAAAGCAAATCATCTTTGAATTGAAATTTTGATCGTTTAGAAGTTGAGCTTTTTAAATTTTATATTATACGTTTCTCACACGCTATAGCTTAAAGTATCAATAAATAACGTATACATTATGTTATATAGATGAAAACTTTTCATTTGCAGAATTCTGACTAGACATCTTTCGTTGTTTTAATATCCAATGCATACATTTAAATAACCTTGTTGTTGTGTCATCACAAGTCATTATAATATATTAACTGTTGATTTGTCTGTCGGTCTGTTACGTGACACATAAAATCACCCTATATGTATGCGCATTGAACAAACGTTGAGAGTCTGTAGGTACTAACAGCAATGGCGGATTACCCCATAAGCACACGAGGCGCTCGCTTGGTGCCTCAAAATAACATATATTATTTTATATAACCCATTTCATATTTTTAATTTTAGTTATATTAATTCTTAAAACAAGGCCACCCAATTGCTTAATTCGTCACCGACTGCCAGCTATTTGATTCTTTACTTTATATATGTGTATAATATGTAACTGATTCAATAAAGCTTTTTAGAATGATTCAATAAGCTTACATTCATACGATTAAATAAGTTTCACAAACGAATTGTTTAACAATCGATGGGTTCAGTAAACTTTTACTTTTATACTTCCTCTTTGTAACTTTAGAAAACGTTAGTATTCGCAGGTTTTCATTTACCTGAATTAATGTTTGTAAATTTAAGTTAATGAAATTATTTGCTTTATACGGTCTTTTTCAAAGAGACTTCTTTATACGACAAATTGGTCTTATACATTTTATAAGAAGGGTGTGAAAACCTAACACGAATTTCAAATTAGGGACGTAAATAAAACATTGGGTTAAATGTAGGAAAATGTTGGACAAAAAGCAATCTTAATTATAATTTTAGAAAGCGTTTAAATATACTGAATATTAAATGAAAAAAATATAAAAGGGTTTTTAAATGCACGCCATGTTATAAAATTAAAGAAACTGAAATGCTGTTAAAACAGATTAAGTTTTGAATGACAGATAAGTAACAGTTGATTTACTTTTTTAGCTTTTTTTACGTTACCTCACTTAAATCATATTACATGATTACTCACTTAACGCCTTCGTAAATTTACTAAATTGCATAAGTGGCTTAAAGTAGTTCGCAGTATAGCAGTTGATAAAATTACTCTCTTGATTCCTTTATGAATAAATTGACCCTATGCAGTTGTGTATACTTAAAATTTACTTAACCAATATGCAAATTTGCAATAATGCTTCCATGTTACTTCATTTTTTTTTACAGATAATGTACATATGTTTATGTACTTTTTCTTTGTATACACTGAAACTATGGGACAGTATATATTTCAGTGCATGTAAAAAATGAATACCCAAACGTGTTCAGATATTCTCAGCTTATTCTACCATTGTTTAATGTTTCTATTTCCTCCGAGGTTATGGTAAAACTAATTTAATAGTTCAAAATCCATTTCTTTATTATATTATATGTCACTAATTATTCAAATTAGACAATAATTGAGATTTTTTCATGATAAATCATTTTCTGCTAATGTTAGTATAACGATCATTATCTTTACATGAAGATGATTTTTTTATAAACACTTCAATTTTACCTAAATACTTCGAAAAAAATGCTCCACTAGCTGAGGTTTCCATACATTATTAACAACAAATTATAAAATGAAAACTATATTTTTTCTGACATTTGATAATATCCACCATATTTAATTCATATCATTTTTGAGTCGTTGTTTTAACGATAAATTGTAAATAACCCAAAAATAGATAAATCAATATCATTAATATTAAAAAAAAAATGATTTATAGTTTTTAGTATCAATCGTGTCTGTTAATTTTCACTTAATTAAATATTTTGGCAATCGCCAGAAGTATTGGGCAATAAAATAAAAGATAACGAATTGATGATGTATTAGAATACGTAGGTATGCAGTTAAAATGATGGTAAGTGTTTTTTGAGTGGGAACTGAGTGTTAAGTTATTATAATATCAAGAGCGATGATGTGTAAAGTATCAATCATACGAGCAAGTGTTGAATATTTAACAAATAGAATATAAAATACGCAAATATTAATGTGTTTATATATAAAAAATATATGATTCATATTTTTTTCTAAAAAAGATAATTTATAAAATGTCTAGTACACAAATAGTGGCGACACAGATAAAGTTTTTGTTTATTGTGGAATAAATTTCCATGTTTATCCGACATTTATGAACATATCGAAGTGAAGACGGGTTAAGTTATGACATTATGACATATTATATTGGTGATTTTGAATACCCGATGAAAGACTAATTTTTCAAAATATATTAATATAGGCATTTCATTTTTATTTGCTATGGAATGAAAAAATAAATATCCGATCCTTTTGATTTCGTATAATTCATGTTATCGCGCGCATTCTCTTATACTTTATTCTTGTATATTTGACATGAAAGTATTTTATTTTATCGAATCGTTTAGCCATATATAACTGTCATCGAGTGAGCATAAAAGCGTATTCACTCTACTAAAAGATTTTAACAAGCAATATTCACGGATCCTTTATAGTGCAAATGGAGCAAAATTGCCATTGAAAAAATCGTTGATGTAATATTTAAGTGACAGCTATATAATATGAAAGACACGCCCTAATAACAGGGTTTCCTTCAATATGATTACTGTAATTATGTAAAGTCTAAGTCTAAGGAAATATAATTTCTAATATACTGAAAATAACGAAGGGACGGAGGGTTCGAAAACGTAATCAGGTAGATTAATTCTTTTGTGAAGAAATGTGGCATTATGAGAGAAATTGGCGTCATATGATTTTGATGCTACCAAAGATATTTTTTTAAACTCGTCTAATTTTTGAACTTGTTACGAAATCCTAATTTTTCGACCATCTTTGTTTTCCATCCCAAATTAATAACTAATGATATATAATGATTTTTGTATATTAACTGTGAAAAAAATTTAGTTGGATTATCATTCAATCTCTGTGTTTATCATTATTTATTACAAATCTATCATATATATAATAAGTAAAATGCAGCAGAGTATATGCAAAACACTTAATGCCAAAAATGTTCGACAACTTCCTTTTGTGGGCTACTTATTTGCATTTGATAGAAGCTTTTAATATCGATGTCTTAGCTGTCAGCATTTTTTTAAAACTACACATCCTGTTTGAAAGGTTTTTAGCGATACGTTTATAAAAGCGCCGGAAGTTCGATCGCCATGTTGGATTTTATACAAAAGCTGGAGTATAACTCGAAAGCTCACGCGCGCACCCATTTTGACTTTAATTTATTAGTAATAGTCGTTCAAATTGCGATATTGTCACAAATATATATCGGAAAAATTAAATGGGTTGCTATTGTTAAATTGAAAATTTACGCGTTCGATTTTTTTCTTTTCAATGTTTTTACATTATAACGTTTTAAAATAAAATATTAAAAGATAAAACACATACAAAAAACGCTCTTAAATCTGTTACGATGTTACTTTTTAAAATACTATTAAATTATAATTGGAAAGGTTTTAAGAGTTGTTTTGGTATAATTTTATTTTTTTCTACCGTTTAAATCAGTGGTCTCCAAACTCAATACGGATGTGAGCTACTTTCAGAAATTGAAATTATCTGATGAGCTACCTATACATATTCTTTCTTTATAGTTATTTTTATCATCAACATTTATCGTACCATCCATAATATTATTATATTACTTAAAATAAATTAGAACATCAAATTTTCTAATAAAACATAAAACGCGTACTTTAATTATTTATTCATAAACAAAATAATAATTGAAAAATAAGTGTGAGTAAAAAAAATATAAAAGTAATAGTAAAAATAACGAGTAAAAATAATTAGTGAAAAGAATGGCATTTACTTTCCTCCACAAGTCTTGGTGAGTACCTTGTCACTCCCATCCGAATCCAATTATCAAGATGCACATCTTTGAGTATGTTTCTATATTTACTCTTAACTACCTTCATAGTGGAAAACGTTGATTCACATAAGTAGGTAGAACAAAAAAAATCCTTCATTTTGAGCGCAATTTGAACTGAAATTAGATTTTCTTTTCTTTTAGAACGAAAGGCCAAACAAATTCTATGGTTGAGTTAACACTTTTAAGCGACAAATCACATTGAAATTCTATCAATTCCATTTCTGCTTAAAAGCCATTTTCTTGAAAATTTTCGACGATTCAGCTGGATGTTTTTCAATATCAAAATTTATAAATGGAGCTGAAACAATTTGTCTAAGCAGCTCAAGTTGTTTAAAATCACTTAATCGCAGATCAAACTGTTTTCGCAAGCTTGAAAGAATCTGAACATGATTTACTTCTTTGTAGCTTTCACAATCTATTTCTTTTTCCAGCTTCTCATTCAAACAGGGTAAATGCTTAACATCACCACGACTTAATTTGTGCTACCAGAATGCAAGTTTGTTGGAAAATTACTGTACTTTTAAAATCATTTCCCCAGAATTTGTATCTTGTCCCTGAAGTTTAACATTCACTTCATTTTAATTTTTTTCGGAGTTCAATATTGTTTTTTATTAATAAAGTCCCTGAATTTTAACATTCACTTCATTTTTTATTTTCGGAGTTCAATATTTTTTTTTATTAATATAATAAAATATTCTACGCGATCGTTTGGCGGTCACTGGTCTAAATAAACAAAAAAAAGTTTTAAAAACATCTTTACTGTGTAATAGACAGAAACAAACCATTTTAGTGAAATAAAAAACCTTTAAAATGAATTAACTATTTACAAGAATCAAACTCAAAAGTTATGGTATTTATGATACTCGTATTTGAATTATTTATCTGTTTTTAAGATACTGTTAGTTTATTTAGACTATTTTACTAATTACACTTTGGGTAAACTTACAAATAAGCGACTTTGCCCGAAATATATTATACATATCTCAGTCATTACATAACGTCAATCTTTCGTCTTATCCATAATATAATGCCCTCGTTGACTTTATCTTCCGTTTTTGATTGATTATAGCTCAAAATTCTAACATTCTGCAAGTTCGCTGCACAGATAAGAAACATAATATAATATTAACGATCCGGGCACCATCCAATTCCAACATCTTGTATTCCTTTGTGACCTAGCATTATAAAATATTCAAAGACTTGAAACACTGAGAAGATACGACGTTAAAACGGAATAGGAATTTAAAAAGGTCAAGCTGTACTTGATACACTTTGCAATTGAATGCCGAAGTATACGTTTCCGTGTAATTTAGTACTTCATTGACAACAAACGAATGGTTTAATGAATGTATTTAATTCTTGTATTGATTATCGTTTGGGGTTAGTTGATAATATCAATCTACAATATATTTTTTCAATAGCTTAGTGTTAAGTCGATTAGTTTCCACTTCAAAGATTTCAAGAAAATAATAATGACATTCGGGTGTAAATGGTATTGTGTGTATTATAACTTATTAATGCATCATAGGCAAACATTAATTGATAATATCTTATTAAGACATTCTGGAAGCTCACTTAATTTCGTTACGTTTTCGATTTTAACATATTAATGTATTTTAGTGTATTGTACATTCTTTGACATTCAGCAACTATCTTTAAATAAGAAGCGATGCTATGGTTATTATATCTTGTCGTTAATATACGGTTCTCGAATTTGCTAAAAATGATTTTTGTTGTTCTATTAGTAAAATAAGGACTGTGGATTCGGGTAAAAAATACTACTCCAACTACGACTCCGAATTTATTTTTTAAAATATTTCTTTTTAGGATTGGTATTAGGATTTCTTTATTGGATCATACTAGTTACTAGAATAAATTTTAGTAGATTTCACCTATCACTATAATGAATAGAGTAATATTTTTTCTATGCCTTTAAATTATTTTAATACAGTTTTTCCCACTCCGAATCCGACTACACAACCCTGATTAAAACTGGCCTTACAAGACTTTGATGATGTGAAAATATGTAGATTAATGCCAAGATAGCGTTCATGTATATAAAAAATAGCTAACGAAGTTTCTTTTTTTCCTATATACAATTTAAACTATTGGTGAGAGGCCTTTAGTTTTAGTTATTTTTTGTTTTGTAAGATTTGAAACAACTTTTCATGTATCTCATTATTAACCCAGATTGGTTGATAGTCAATTTAGTTAAATACATATATTTAAAACTGTTTCATATCACCTAGCAGCTGAAAAAATAAAATTGTGAAATTACACAATGCATGCCATTGTCTAAGAAGTATATGTATGAAAATATTTTGGCAGAAAACGTGCTCCACCTACACAAGAAGAAAATTTACTCTGCAATAGTTTTCTCACAATACTAGCTAATGGGAATTTATTCTTCTCGGCGCTTTCCTCCCGAAGAAAGTTCTTCTTATTTGTGCCAGTGGAAAAACGATAGATATAATCATAAGACAGATTGTCATTAATTCCGTTTGGCTTAGACTACTAACTCAATTAATAGGTCAAACTATTAGAAGAGAATTATTTGTTAAAGATTATGTTATCAAAACAAGGAAAGGCGTCATCCGTGGTAGTATAAGAATTCATTTGATAACATTTTGTAAGTTGTCATTTTAACGAATGCCAATAATTCTATTTATGTATTAAATTGGAATATATGTAGATGGAAAAATCTTACTACTAGGATATAAAATAAAAAATAAATTACTAATATTAATTTCAATCTTATGAAATGAAAAAATCATAAAAAGAAAAAGAGCTTTTAAAATTATCAGTTCGTTGCATATAATATTTCGATATAAATAATCATTTACTGAGCTGTAAGTTTGTAAATAATATGGTGTTTTTAAATATAGCAAAATATCCGCTAGTATAATCTTTATTTGTTATCTAGTATTGTTCTTTGTAAGGAAAAAATATTCCTACTTGCAAGGAAAACATATATACGACATATTTAATTCTTATATTGATTTTATGTATTAATGTTTTTAGAGGTTTTTCGATTATACAACGAAAACGTTCATATTAGTTTGTGCAATATGTAATACAATTGCTGTTATTCTTTAATAAATTGAATTTTTTATATCACAACTCTCATAAAACTAACAACATAATCGTTTTCGTAGTAAAAGTGATTTATCTTAAAATGTTTTCGTGAAAAAGTTAATCATGCGTAAAGTTTAAAAAAATAGGAAATATCCACATATTTTTTTAGATGTACAGGAAGCTACAGTAATAATAAATGAAATATATTACGTTGGCGTATACAAAAAAGCGTATATGTAATAAAAGAAAACAATGTTTCTTATTTAGCATCTTTACGTCAGCAAGTTTCGACGTAAGTAATACATTTTATATGTGTAATGCTGATATAAAAGCCAATTTTTCCGAAAATTTAGGTTGCTTACATAATAATGTTATTTTCTACGAGCTATTTTTCAAAGATACATTATTCGAATGTATCAATTTTCCCATTCATATATATCTTCCTTTCATATTCAATCGCTAAAAATGTTTTCTAGTTGAATAAATCACCTAAATTCGACGTGGCTTATTGAATGCATTGTATAGACTCGTTTTATACAGACTCGTAGGATTTTATCGAAACCTTTTTAAAAATACGTCGATAATTCTTGTTTAATTTTAAATGTTAAATAATTTCAATACAATCGAATAAAATCGTTATTCGGAGACCTAAATTAGATAGCATTACAATATATACGCTGAGAATATGAATATCTTTACTAGCTGCCTAGTTCAGCTTTATAGTAGAATAACAAAATAAATAATATTATACTTGTTTATTTAATTTGTTGGTGTATTAAAAATTATAAGAAATACTTTTTCTGATATAAGTTGTTATGATAGGGAAAAGGAAATTTAATAAATACATAGATTTTTTTTTTACATTTTTTTACAATTGCTCACTCTATATTACTATCGTATATTATCGTAAAAATATATTTAAAAATTCGAACCAGTTTAACATGGCAATGTGATTTTTTTAAAAAGTAATTATACTTGAATATATGGGCCTTCAAGAGGTGAAGTGAGCCAACTAGTAATATGGTAAAACTTTTTCTTGAACAATTACAATTACGTCTTTATTTGGTGATATAGTGGATTTGATATTTTTATTTTACGGAGATAACGCTATTGCAATGTGTTTTAACTGAGGTTACTTCCTTTTTACGATACTTTAAGACGTGTAGAATATTACAACGCGTCTAACTTTTTTTCTAAAATACCACTTGGTTTACTTCACCTCTAATGGGCCCATATAACAAAAAGTAACTGATGAAGAGAGGAGGTAGAATATATTTTATCACTTGAAATTACTGTCAATAATTGATGAACAGATGACTAGTTTCAACAAAAGGTTAAACATCATCTTAGATAATTAAGGAATATATATATAAATAATTATAAAAAACTGTCCTCTCCGATTGAGTATCATAATAAACGGTTCCATGAATAAACAGATCCTGATAAAACAGAACATGAGAAAATAGAACATTTAGTTGAATGATACCTGTTTCTTCTTAACTATTTGTTGAAAAAATATTATAGATTAATTGAATATCATACAGGTAATAATTTCAGAAAAGTATGTTATAACGTGCGCTTTACTTTATCAGTCAATGGCGACTATTATAATCGTCGAATATAAGTGTATTTACGACAATTTCAGATTGAAAGTGTTATTGATATGCACGATTGCTGTTTTATTTATTGTATCTTATACGATATAGAGATTACTAATTGATTGTAAAAAATATCTATACTAGTGTTTTCTAAGGATATACATTACAATGATCTGTACATGTCATCATTACTTAAGACATCATTCCTCATTCCAAGACTCCATACATTTGTACGTTTTGTGATGTTCTGTTTTTTCATGTTCTGTTTTATCCGGTTACCATAATAAACATATCGACTGTCGAAAGAAAAAGGACGTAAATCATACATAACACATTTTACATGAGATACAAAAAAAGTTTTTTGATGATTTTGGGTCTAAGCAAATTATGAAGTGCACGGTGCTGCTAAGCTGTGGGTTACGTTATTTTTTCTTTCCACAGTTGATATAGTCCTAATACAACTCCCTATAAACAAATAGTAACCCAACAGAAGTTGATCTGAGAAAACGACGTGAGAAAGGGTAGAATATTGGGCTAGAATTTTTTTGTACTAGTCAGTCGCGTTATGCAATATATTTTTTAAGCAAATAACTGAATGGTTATATAGACTCCACAGAAGTCCATAAATTTCAATGCAATTCTATAATACAATCGAAAAACCAAATAATGGAATAGTCAAAAAGAAAACCCTTGGACACTACTATCGAATAGCATAAAATGCTAACAGCGTTGAACAATCGGCTAAGGTACCTTAAATAGTCACTGAATGGAAGAGAAAATTTTCCTGGTACATAATAAATATAATGCGCAGCATTCATAACCTATATTCCTTAATTCACTTCCCGTATTATTCTAGTATCTAGGATTCTAGGCCATCTAGGGTATTATCATGACTTTCGTTTTTCTGGCTAATAAAAAAAATCAATTTTAAATTCTAAGGTTCTGCTCAAGAATTTCTGCATAACAACGATGACGTATACAAGTTGTGTGTTATTATTAGCAGGGTAGCAAAGTTGCCTTCACTTCCTTAAAGCTCCCTAGTTCTGTTCCGTTCGCACGAACAATTCCTTGATGACTTCGGCTGCTTTTGGGGGCGAGCCAAATTTTCTCTTTGTCTAGATAAGGCGTGTTCCAATTTATTGATGTATGTATGGCTACATACAATTTATCTACATATAGGTATGTATCACTTCTACTTGCAAATATTAAATAATAATTTAGCTTTGACTTTAACACACATATTAGTTCTCCACAGAAAAAAAACTTGTAGGTAAAAAAATAATAATTTGAAAGCTTTAAAATAAATGATTATTGATTTCATTGGTAGTATAAATTTTCATAATATGAAATTCTATTCCACCATTAACTTCTTTTAGTTGAAGTTTGAAAATCAATTATATAAAAAAATCTTGGTACCCAACGGACTAAGCCTTCCACTCTTAACGAATAGTTAACTGCAACATATACCCGTTAGGTTTTTGATAATTTATAATATTTCAAAAATACATTTCGAATTATTTAAAGGTTACTGTTTGCATTAAAAAATATGTCAGTAGCGAAACTACTCACAGAATGATAATCTTACTTGCCTTCCTCTACCTACTCCTGCTTTCCCATTTGCTAATTTTATCAAACAGTATCTGGTGGTATAGCCAACATTAAGCGTTTCTACATCTTTTTTCTTTAACATAGAGTGTCTTAGGAGCAACTGCCCAACAATTGGTGGCGTTTGCATAAAATAAATCGCTCTAGATTAAGGGTGAGATACCTTTTCATTTCTAAAGTCCAAATTCATTTATCTGATTCAAAATAAGGCCGCAGTAAAGAAAACGTTGACACCCCCTATCTTTTTTTCGACTGTCGAACATATCTATAATGGGTTGATTGCGCTCTTTTTTCAAACGCTTGCGAATAGTTTTTTGATCAAAGTGAATATTTTGATCAAGTCAAAAGTCCGCATCAGAGTAGCCGAGAGGCCGTAGGTTCCCTCCACTGCTCTAGATATACAGCTTCTATGAATTGAGCTATTCCCGTTATGAATGATACAATATGGGTGTATGTTAGTGTAAAAAAGCATTATATTTATCAGTGTCCGCTCCCAATATGGAGCATATGGCCTCCTGATGGAAGTATCACAACAGAAGCTTTTCTACGGGAACTGTTTGCTACTCAGTCGATCGACCTCTCCTTTTCAAAGAGAGTAGTAGGAAAAGAAGGATAAGGCCAGGACAGGACTAGTGGTTAACTTATCCCTCTCGCTATACCCAATTATTGAGATAATCTCATTGGGGATCTTTATACATCACAAACATCCATGCCTTTGTACAGAATCGAAAAATGCTGTCCGTTCTAGGACTCGAACCCGTGAGATCCGGCACGGAAGCGCACAACGCTAATTGCTGCGGCATAAGACCCGGCAAAAAAAGTTTTAATACTGTATTGATTTCTTCGATAATTTATTGAATTTTTCAATCTTCCCACAAACCTTGACTGACAATTAAAAATTTCACTAAATTGGAGCCGAACGACGATTGATTAGCTTGTGCTTTCTTACACAGACGTCTATACGTGCGGTTCTCAAACTTCTTAAAAATTGCTGCTATATTTAAAAAAATCGATGGTTCGAAAACCAAATCAATAATATTTTAAGAAAATTGAGGGTGCCAAATTCTCTGTTCCTGTTTATTTTTTAATCATTTCTCACAGTCCCGTCGTATCCGTTTTTCAGTTACTTCAGGAAACCGCAGAGCACAGCTTGAGAATCGAAGGTCTACTCTATATGAAAATAGAGGTTAAAATAACATTCGTATTGATTTTATTCCATAAACGAATTTTTAAACGTTGAAATTACTAGCTGCAAGTTTGTGACATTTTTTACTTGTAAATTCAATATCTTATATCGGTCTTTAAATGTGTCATTATTTTGTAACATAATTATATGAGACAATAAAAATTGGTAAGCAGTTTTATATAATTTTTTAATAAACATTTATTATCAAACATGGGAAATATGTATTATTTTAATTTTTTAACAATAGCTTCATCACTTGAGCTTCTAGTGAGTAAATTAAATTAAAATAGTTCTAATCATTTTTTAATATTTTTTCGACCGTAATGGTTCATTTCTATTTTTGCTGTATATACCGTCATAGATATTTTTTCAGCACCTTTAAAACTTCACTTAACCGTGGCGTGACTGGTTCATTGTTGTTATTAAGAGGCAGTTCATTTCATGGAAGCTTTTATTCCAATTTACGAACACGCCGTATACATATAATGCCTTCCTGTTACTGAAAGTTGCCACACCGAGCTTACGATTCGGACGAGTTTTCTTTTATTTTTTCACTCGTCAGAATAGAAAGCTACCTTTAATCTTTTCTTATTTCGCGACGAAGTAATGAAAACTGTTTTTTTCGCGCAGAAAATTATTCCCTTGCGTTTGTGCTAAAAAGTTTTATAGCCGATGGGATTTTTAGTTTTACCGAAACCGTAAACTTTTAATTAGCAAAAAGCTTGCTTTTAGCTCCGTGTAATAAATAAACTTTCAATGTTTAATTTTGGATTTGTAAAATGAGCAAGTTTACGTTATTTAGTTAACACTAATAATTCCTCCAATATTTGTGAGCTATTATAATATTTTATAAATATCACATTAACGGCGTTAGCACACTAGTGCGAGAGCGGAACGGAAGTGGACCGGTACGAAGCACAACCTTATGACAGTACGGTCCGCTTTTGTTCCGTTTCCACGTCTGTGTGCTAGCGGCATAAGTTTGCTATATTATATTTTCTGATTTCAGTTTCCTTCTTTTTTCGGTTAAAAATTGTGGCTTATTTACATTTTTATATATACAAATAGAGCTAACTTTTTTGTACTTCGAATTGACTCGTGAAAGATCCTTTTCTGAATTATTCAATAATGCAATCATGTGTGTTTTTTCAATTCGGTGTTTTATAAAATATCAAGAAGCTTTTTTTCTAATAGTATGTCACTGTATTTAAATCAGAACTTTTAAACTCTCTCTCTCTCTCTCTCTCTCTCAATAAACTTGGCTAGACAGTGTGTAGAAAATAAATATTAGAATGAAAAAACTTAAAATATCATTTGGTACTTTCGTCCATTGCACTGCATTGGCTTTCCGCCATGATCCGACGAGGTATTTGAAAATGTAGTCCCATTAAATATAATCCCTAACAAAAGTTTCTCAGTCAGTCATAGAGTTCAGTCTGTTTGCAAACTCAGAGTGTAACATACTTACTCACTCACGCGGATCGAGCCACTCTCATCAAAAGCTCGATGAAAGTGTAGATACAAAGATCTTAGACGAAGTGTCTATTATCTATATATAGTAGATCAGTGTGGGTTTAGTTTTTTTTCTTTGAAATAATAATCTAGTGATACTAAATTAAACTTGTTTTGTGTGTGTGCAGGTTATTTAAAATATTATATGAGTTGATAAATTTCACATTGCCGTGTTGAAAATAATACTGATAATATCTAGTAAGTAGCTTTTTTGTATCAATATTTACGTTGTCAGTATCGCCTATGAAATCTAACTGACCAAAACGCAATGCTTTCAAAAAAATGTATGGATGCAACCAATGATATAATAGTTACTGTCAAACACTGAATAAATTTTTACATTATAATATTCCAAATTATAAGATTTAAATTTTGAAAAGTTTTTAATTTTTTACTTCTCTATTGATATATTTTTTTAAACCTTTTTTATTATGCTTGAAAAGCATACATTAAATTCTTATTATAAAAACACAGCAAACAACGTTTTTGGCCGAAACTAAAACATGTGTTGTTGTTATAACTGATTGTGGAAAAAATTAACCATAGTTTCTGCTGTCATCGATAATTTAAACTATATTGTTATCAACAAATAAGTGATTTACTTTTCTATAACTGATTTCAACAATTTACTCAATAAATTAACGCAATTAAATTTTTAAAGGATAAATATAAATTATAAAAATTACGGTCATTGTCTAATTTAATAATTTCTAATAGTTTTGGATACTGATTTAATAAACCATTGTTTTATTAAATTAATATGCTGTTAAATTAAATACTCAGACTTAAATAAGTAATTCATTTGGCATGGTATTTCAATCATAAATAATCAAATAAATTAAAAAGATGATGAAGCTTCAATAAAACTAAAAGCGCTAACAAACCATGATAGAATTTCGGAATATTTTTCTTTGGTAGAATCTTCTTTTATGCTCAAAAAAATGACAAAATATAAATAGAAATTATTGTTAAGATTACCATAATCGACAACTTTATTGTGTTATGGCAACGTGTAATTTTTTTTCAATTTAGGGATCTGGTATATTCTTTGATACCACCCTTTATGTAGATAATTTATATGCACATTATAGTGTATCCTTTGAAACTAACCGCAGTCTATCACATCTAATATACGGAAATACAATATTACTTATATGTCTCATATTTTTTTAGCAACACGCGGGACGTATTTATGTACAATATTTCATTTTTAATAAAAGCATCGCTGTAAAAATGAGCATTTTTCTTCATTACCTCATAAACATTACATATAAATTTTTGCTAGAATATAATTTTGCCATCAAAGTTAATAATATTTTTATAAGTATTTTAACAGCGGACATTATGAAAGTGATTACTTTCTATTTAAGTACAATATTCTCGTTTGAAACATAATTTCACTTGAATTGAATTGCTACTATACAAATACAAAGCTTTCTATAAATAAATTTGTAAGAATAACTTAGTTTATGGCCAAATAAACATTTACTGACCACTCCACTTTAAGCCGCTATAGAAACACATCAATAACACCTGTATTATATCTTAAATAATTATGTATTATAAATATGAAACACAAATTTATCTAAAAAAGTATGTAGGTATATTTACAATAATTATTAAAAATAATATTCTAATTTGGTATATTATTGGATACCTCTTTAAGACTAGGTAAAAATAATGTAGAAAATACAAATATCTTATTTTGATTCGTACCCTTTAATTAATCGATTATATCAGAGCATTCAAATTTGACGAAATTGTAAAATACCTTTCAGGATAACAATTTATACTTAAAATCTCTTGCAAGCTTATATAATAAAATAATACTTAAAATATAACTGTTAATCATTTGAAAAGACACTTGTTTCAATAAATAAATGTATAATTTATAGTCTAACAAACACCTATTTGGAATACAAACAATTTCCACAAGAAGTGCTTCATAAACTATTCATAATTATAAATTATTGAATACTCATAATGTAATAAAACTTTCATCGATAGTTCTTGATATTGCCTTATATTATATTAATAACTTCATTTTCCACAACTAAAGTGAAAAGTTATTTCGCGACATATAATTTAAACTTAAATAGAAACTGCGACATGCTTTGAAAATGGGAAACATGAAATGTAATTACTGTTAGACGGAAGTTGTTGAATCACTTTTCCAACTTTCAATTTAGTAAACGTCGATTTATATTTCCGGCCTACCTTCATTTGCTCTCGGGGATGAAATTTTCTATTTTGTCGTCAATATTTTTTTTTCTACTATTTTTAAATATTCTGTTTTTTTTAATTGAAAAATTAATCATTTGTAATTCTTTTACAGTGTACACGAATAAATAAAAATATTGTAAGAACACGGAGCTCATTTGTTTGGAAAAGTACTTTTTTATTTTTTGTGATCTCTTATATCATTGGCACATTTTTGTATTTACGCATATCTTTATTTTTAACGCGGAAGGCATTAACTAATTAAACAAACCAACCGTAAGTAAAAAAATGTTTTTTTAATTTTTGCTGTAATATCGTTTTTTGTCTCTCTTGTCAAATTTACCCAAATTTAAAACAAGTGTTCTTGCAGTATTGGCGCCGATATGTAACTTACGGATATAGCCTCATTAGAGGTAAAGTGAGCCAAACAGTTTTTAGAATAAAAATGCTATATACGTTTTAATATTCTATACGTCTTAAAGTATCGTAAAAGTGAGAAACCTCAGTTAATACGCATTGAAATAGTGTTATCCTCTTAAAATATAAATATGCCAAAACACCAAATAAAACCGTGAATAAAGAAACACCAAATAAAGACTTGATTGTACTTTAAAGTCCAAGAAAAAAGTTTTACCATTTTACTGGTTGGCTCACTTCATCTCTCGAGGGCCCAATTATTTACCATGGAGTAAACTACTCTTTTACCATTCTAAATGTTGAGCTGTGCCACAATTTTATATCTTATATGACAAGACTAATATTTTTTGGTAATAATTTTATAAATATTATTTGATTGCACAACAATTATATCCTCCTTATTATAAATTAAAATTCTTTCAGTTAGCATATAAATTATTTATACGATACCAAATACTATTATTTTAAATCTACTATATCATTTAAAATACGTTTGAACTGAAAAGACAAGTGTGTAATAAATAAACGTTGTAAGAAATGTCTAATTCAGAGGAATACAGTATATTAAATGCATTTTTATTTACGACATCAACAAATCAAAGTGTTTAAACGAGAAATGAAAAATTCATTAATTTAACCACAAAAGAGTAACGACACAATTTATTCTTATATAAATTCTTCCACACAATATTTCAATGTTATTAATTTTTTGAATATTAAAAATAACACCTACGTGATGCGGCATATTTTAATATAATATTTCTTTTACAAAAATGTTAACATGATATGCACATTTTAAATAAAGGTTTATAAAAATAATTAATCTGTAAAACTGTAGAAGAAACACTGCCAGTGTAATAATAAGTATTATATGCTAGAAATGTAAAAAATTACTACGTTTTAAATTATTATTGATAAGTTTTAATACACATTATTTCACTATTTGCAAACGATATTAAATTTGTTAACAACACATGTATATATATATATATTTTTGTGTAATAACGTGTTTTGATAGCATTTTTCACATAATGGATCTTTAAGAATATCCAATGTAAATATTTTGAAGTTTCCTAGGGAAATAAGTACGAGTATGTCGTTTATTTATTCAGTCTAATTTACTTTTTCTATTAACGAGAAACATTCTTGTGTTCCATGTTAGACTCGGTCTCTTGGCTCAATTCACCAGAATTATTAAATTTTGCAAAAAAAGTCTACTTGACACGATAATATTTATTAGTGGATAATATTAAATGGTACACTAAATTACTTTGGCTGTTGTAAAAAAGATTGTACAGTAAATTTGTCCAAGAATGTTTAACATTTTAAACTGAATGCGACATTATTTCGCACTTTAAATTTTACTTAATAACTTTACGCGAATTTAAAATTGTTAAATTCCTACGATTAAATTTCCTGCATTTGATTTAAAATTTATTATCTTACATTAAAAAATGAATTATAGTAGAGTCATATTTGACACGTTAAACCACGGAAAATATTCTATCTTTATTAAAAAAGTGACCTGTTTTTTTCTAAAGATACTGAGAGAAATTAATTGTGAGCTGGGAGATGTAAATGAAAGTATTTACATATATTAAAAATTATTATACCACTTTTCCTAGCTATTTTTTTATATACATCTGAATGATAATGGGACTCCAACAAATAATTTAATTTTTAATTTGACTATACTTTCAGTTATAGTTTTTTTTTAATTTAATACCCATAAATTTTAAGTATAATAATTCGAGTAATATTGGTCAAAAAATAAATGACATAATGTATTGCAATATTAATTATGAACACGTTAAGCAATAAAGTTTTTGAATTACGAATGAAGCCTTCCATTTATGGTCATGCCACACTTCCGCTAAATTATAATAATCCAACATGTGCTTTTATTTTTCCGATTCACATGGAATCAAGAATAAAATTTACCGTATCATTAACTTACCATTACTGCGTAGCTCGCTTTGGTATTGCTGTATATCGCATTAAAGAGCAATTACTTCCGATTGCTTTAGTTAAAAGCGAAATGACTATTTCAAAATAATTTACATCCACTGTATTGTAACGATGTAATTTTGTAAGCTTTATGTTATTATAATATCTTCTTCACGCTCATTTTAATTACGTAACATAACATATTATATTAACTGTAATCGTTTAAGTAGACAGATAAAAGTTATGGCACCACGATAGACATTGTCACCCAGATGTAAACAGATTGTATGCTGTTACTTGTATCACTTTTAGGGTTTTCACTGTCAAGGTCTTGGTGGAATGGCATTATATTCAGAAAAAAACACAACATTCCTTTGTACTTTATTTCGACTTTATTTACAAAGGTCAGAATCGGTTTCGTCCATGGCGAGCATTGTCAACTGTTTTTTTTGTTACTTATATTATTAAAGATAAAATTTGATGTTTAATTTTAATTAATTAATAAAATTGGTTCATATTAATCACTGCAACTTATTAAGATACTAAGCGCGATAGTTTTGTTTCTTTGAGAATCTTTATAAAATCTAAAAAACATCTATGTCGTACGAGTTGATTCTATTCTTTATGATGCTTTAAATAATTGATTTACTTATACTTTTGCGAATGATTCAGACTGAAAATTGTTCTCAAATAAGCATACACACGTCATGATTAAATAGACAAGAGAAAATTAAAAAATATTTTGAAAATAGTCCACCCAAATTAATCACCAACTGTTTTGATTATTAATGTTTAGCAACTAGCGACGCTGTTCATAGGTGAATAAATTTTTGATCGATATGCATCAGGATGACCTATATTTTAATCGCGGTTCTTATTATAACAATGTGGAAAAGTTATCAGATGTTTAGATTTTAAATATACATTAATGTTTCATTAGTCAACATCAGCAATCACGTTAACACTGGTGTTAATGTCAATTTAAGGCTAACAACATTTATTATAAAAAACATAAATTCGCAACACTTTTCTTAAATATTTTATATGCATAATCAGCAACGCTTTTGAATCAGCGAGTGATACTTTTTATTTGAAAACAATGCAAATTTACTGGCAGTAATAGTTTTGTTCTTACTTTTGTAGCCAAATGATTTTATAAATTTAACATACATTTAGGTAATCATTCGATTATGTTTTTTATACAAATCATAGAATAGAAGCACACGAGGCATTAGGCCATCTGATTATTTTCTCTATTGGTCTCGAATTGTCGGTATACTGGCAGAAGGCGATATGTCAAAAACCTTGTTTTGAGATATTCGTTATTTTCGGTAATCGTGTAATTTTAGCATCTTTTTGTATGTTTTTTTATGTAACCATGCTTCCAATATGAAGCATATTTAATCCTAATGGAGTTTATCTCAACGTAAGTGTTTTTATGACAACTGCTTATTACTCAGTTGTTTAACCTCTCATTTTTTGAAGACAGTAAAGATTTAGAAAGATTTAGGATAGAACTAGTGATTGATTGCTCCCGCTTTTGGAGTAGGATTGGTGGGAGTGTATTCAACATATAACATTCATCCATGCCTTTGAACAGACATTCTTAAATCGAATGAAAAATCAATTTATAAAAACTGTTCTTACATGGACTCGAACTCGCGACCTCCGTAACCGAAGCCTACGACGTTGACCTCTCGACCACGCAGTCGGAATATATGTTTTGTTCATTTATTTGAACTATTTATTACTTAGCGTTCTAGAAACTTGATGAAATTCGATGATGATTTACGAATTCGATTCACATATTCAAAAACCTTGTGTTATATATATAAATATTTTTTTTTTTCAAAAAATAACTAATCGAAATTGACTTCAATACAGAAATAGTGTAAAAATACACAACATATGGCTTACCTTATTATTTTAGAAGATTCATTGTGTTAGAATCTATCTATCTGCATTTTTAATTCAAAATTACCGGTTTTTGATTTAACGTACATAATATGTATATATATTATATGGGCCACATTATTAGATATTATTTCATTTTTAATCAGCAACGTTACGAATACAAATATAATATTTGTATCATATTTTTACACTTTCTCTGAAGCAAGCTAAGTAAACAAAAATGCTCTAATAGAATATTTCTGTATTACTTATAAAACTGTTGAAAGGATGAAACAAGCTGCTTGGCATAATGCTTCAATTGTATGTATTTTCAAAACATTGTTTCAGATACCAACAAGGCGTATAGTTCGAGGAATCTTTAATTAATGAGAAACATTTTCATTTAATTTCGTTTGAACATTTAGACGTACGTCTATACAAAAATAATGCACACGCCCCCATTTTTATCAAATAATAAAAACTGAATACGATTTTCGCAGACAGTAGCGATATTGTTTGAAAAAAAACCAACATAAAATATTATAAAAATTGATATTTTTTATTACACTCGTCGTGTTACACTTTCCCTTCTCTGAGCAACACCTTCAAACCAACTTTCGTAAGTTTGTGACGTGATATTCTATAAAAAATAATTAAAAACATAATCGTATGTACGAGATGTTTAATTGCTTGCGAATCTTCAATTCATGCCGCCATCATTTTGTAAGTCCGACTCCCTTGTACAATCTAGCCTTAAAACCCACTTGGCTAGCTCAAAATTTGTATTAAAAAGTTTGGAAGTATAATGGCCGTTAACGCGGATCGTTATGAATGCAGTTGAATGTCGTTTTATTTATTTATGTTCAACAAATGTTAAAAAAAAAAATAGTTCACAAACTACGAGTGTGCAAATCTGGCCACGATACAAACCAATGAACTTTGAAAATTCTTTATGTAAACATAGTCAGTATGGACTACAGTATGGACTAATACAGTATTGCGTGTATTTTAGTACTTGGGTGTTGATAATAATCAAACGCGTTCCAAATATGACGAAGGGCGATTTATGTATAGTTGGAAAAAAATGGAAATTTCTTTACAGAGTGGCTACATAGATTTGACTTGCTGTTTTAGAAAATGAAACAATAATTTATCATACTAATATATCAAATGTAATTGTTTTGATCTTATTAGAATATCGTAGATAAAATTTAAAAATCTTTCAATGAGGATCTTTATTTTAATAATATAATCAGTTTTGATTTTGATTGCAAAACAATATGAATCAGGGCACAAAAAAAATGGTTAAATTTAGGCAAGCAAAGTTTTATTTCAATAAAAAAAATAACAATTATGAAATGAAATACTGTACACAAGATAAATAAATCATTCAAGAAACATGCGAAGAATTACTTAGTTACAAAAAATGAAGATTTAAATTGTTATGAAAAACGGAGAAATTTATTATGCTGTTTGACTTTCTACGAACCCTTTTTCTTTGAATGAATGGTGCAGGGCGGAATTTGTTTTGTAAAAATATGATTAATTGTGTATGTACCACACTTTTTGATAAATTGTATTTTTTCTTTTAATTCATGTACGTTACCAATGTTTTTACTGTTTCATTTATTCTTCAACATTGATGAAAAATTTATAGTTAAAAAATATGGCTAATATTTTTTTTACATATGAGGATATTAATTATTAATTTTTCATTTTACAAATAACCGAAAATGAACTATGTATATATATTTTTCATTATTATGTATGTCAGCTTAAACTTAAAATATCTGGTGGATTATAAATCTAAGCTTTTGATTAATATTTTAAATTTGATTTTTATGACTACCTACTTCCATATAGGTTTTAAATATTATTCATATAAGAAAACGATTCTGTACATATTAATAAGATCTATGTACATATGTTCCTATGACATTAACATCCATTTTTTTAAACTTTATTTCTCTCTAGTTAAATTATTAATATTGCGTTTTCATACATGTTACCAAATCAGCTTTAAAAAAACAATAATCTATTATCAGTTGATTCTATCTATCATTTAGCATTTTTTTTTGCATTTCAGTAAAAGCCATTAAACGAAATGGGTTAACAAAAACTATAAAGTAAAGCTTGGTTTCATAACGCAGCACACATTTTTTGCCTACCACAGACAACGTTAATGTTATTTGGTCAAAAGAAACAGTTTAAAAATAAAGTATTCAAAGAAAAACATTAAATAACAAATCACCACACAGAGAAGGTACTTATTTGAATTTAAACTGAAAATTGTAACGATGCTTCTAAAAGTGCTGGAATTTTATATTGCAATTTTAAGCGCATTTTAAGTGTACTTTAATGCATTACTTGTACAACAAACATCAAATTTAGTGCAGAAATGTTGAGCTGCGTAATGTAAATTGGGGCAAATTAAATTCCTGAAGTGTTTATGTAGAGAACTTGGCGGCTTATTAATGTGTGATCACTAACACCATTAATCTACTTAATTCCAATTTCAAAGTATAAGATTTTAAATTGAGAATAAGTTGCGTAGAAAAACATTATTCTTCTTTTACGACATTTGGACATTTAATTAAGTATAATTATCTAAAAAATCTTTCATCATTTAATTCGAGTATATGTAAAAGCTATCGTAAAATCTCTCTTTTATATGTAGTGTTGGAATATAGAAAATTTGCCAGAAAATGTCTACTAGAAAACCGTGGGAATTTTTGTTAAGAATTTTCGTCCATAAAATTGTTAACTGAATCATTATTCTTGCCACATTTTTGGTGTTCAAAATAAATCAAAAAAATATTTATTTTTCATGACAATTTCATTAGTCTATTTTTTCGGCTGAAGTATAAATCTTGAGGTTAAATTATTTTTCCCTTCACATAAATTTAAATAAACACCAGAGCAATCAAAATACCACACAATTTATGAAGTCTCTGATACCAAACCATATCAAATATAAATCACAGTATAAGCGAATGAACACGGTGTTCTATCTAATACGTTAACGTAATACGTAATATATAAACATTTTTTTAACGTGCAACAGACGGATCTAAATAAATTTGAGACCACAAAGAATTTTGACCAAATTGACTATAGATTTTCAAAACATTAGGATGGACTATTCAATTAAACAATGCATTAATTAGGATTAACTGTTCGTTGGATAATTTATCTGCCGAAAAAGTTTTCTCTGTGATTGGTGCATATTTTCCCACGGCCTGTTATTTTTTATTTGTGCCCCAAATCTATTATAGTCACCAGATGCGGTCTCAAACATACTATGGTATTGTTTGAATGAATATTTTGAATATATTTGTATTTTTATACACTTATATTTATATAATTTATTTTTGGCCATGTGCAGCGCTTTAGTTTAAAATTTAGTTTTAAGGTATATGTAATATATATAACATATATCAACAATTTACAAAATAAAAAAAATACATCACCATATTATGACGTATGTTGTATCTTCGCGTATTATTATTAACATGTTGCGGCCCACATGAGGTACCAAAAATTATTGTGTGGCCCAGAAAAAAAAGTATGCCTGATATAGAGTAAAGTTCTGGGAACAATTTGTTAAAAGGGCACCTATACTTACCGTAGTTTTTGTAAAAGTTACGCTGTCGCGGAAATTATTTTGGAGACTTATTATATAATATATATCATTGAACTGCTAGTAGATTTTTTAACAATACATTTTCAATACAAGTATTTCCATAATTGTCTTATTATTTTACTATTTTATGATTCATTGGCAATTAATAATATGTGGTGTATAAATTTTCCCTACGCCCTTTAGTTCTAATTTCCACCTCTACGATTGAAAAAAAAAAATTCAGTGATTGTATAGCAATTAACAAATTCGTGGTACTCAAAATAATCAATTGTTTCAATATATTATTATATACATAAAATGTTTCAACTTAGCTGAAATTTGACATGAATGAAAAAAATACGACCCAGACTTCGACTCCAGCTTTAAATTAAAAACCGTCTCCGAATTGATTTTTAAATCTTTTCCATTTAAATTTTATATATGTATACTATTAGATTTGTATAGTTACTAGAATAATTCAAGTAAATTTCACCAATAAATATGTTGAATAAACTAATATTATTAAAAAAAAAATTCTCCCATTTTCCCAACTCCACAGTCCTGATATATACATTAAAAGATAAATATCATAATGTTGTATCGTTTGATACTTAAATAAACTATTTAAAATTATTGATAACTATAAATAGTTATTAATTTTAATATTTTATGTTGATATAAACGTTCACATTTTATATTTGATTAAATTAAATAAAGAGTAGGGGCTGTAAGTAAATATATTATAGAACAAACATTATTTTGACGCATACACCATTAAGATACTCTGGTTATGTAATCGATCATTTTCTTTTGCCTGTCAGAATAATGCACAGCATCTATTTTTGTTTGGATATTATTCCTTATGAAGCATTTTTTGACGCATGTGGTCGAAATAAGAAATACTATTTCTCATTTTATTTCTATTATTCAGGTACAAGTGTAATTCAATTTTTATTGTGATGCGTGAATTGTATTACAATATTACATTTTTATGTAAAATATTTTTTTTTTACTTGTAAACTTTGATCATTTGATTTGACTATGCAGTTTGTGCACCCTTTGGGGGTCACGGCTTGCTATAGAATATTACGAAACAATAACTTATTTATATAAAAATTAAATATTTACAGCAAGATATTTTCGAAGTGATTCTGTAGAGTCATTACGTCGTTGTATAAATAACTATCATCTTATCCATAGATGGCAAATGTGACATAGTAGTGTATGTATTATATAACTTACAATCCAATTATTTTTTACTAATAAATATCGTTAGGTACATACATTTTACTAATGAAATACTGTTTCTTTGTTTTCAGAGGAGTGAGATGGCGGCGAGGGGCTTGGAGATGATGCTCCAACGCACGTCGCCGCTTTTTATTTCAATTCTACTCTTACTAGCTTCATTACAACTATCACAGTAAGTAAATACATCATACATATATATCTGTCTTGATTCACTACTAATTGACTGTTTTCTAAGTTTACGTAGCAATATCGTATACGATATATATTTTATTAGAAGGTACTGCTAATCGCTCAAAGACGTTCACCTTTTATTGTAAGGATTGTTGCACACCAATAAGCAAAAATATAGTTTATTTTTACGGCGTTTGAAGTGAAAGAGACAAACAAGAAAGAAATTTGTAGTGCACTAAAGTGGTATAAGTTTCCGGATTTCAACTGACAAAGTGATGGACTCTTCCATTACATATTTTTGACAGTTCCTTTTCTGATTATGTTTAAAGCTTCGGCTATCTTCATGTGGAGTCAAAAATCGTATGACTTTATAGTGATAGAATAATATTGTATGGCAATCTACTATATTCATTGCTTTAACCGAAATGTTTTACAGAAGAAATAATGTCAATAATGTAAACACTAGCCATCTTTAAAAGAGTAAACGCAGAGGAGACAACAATACAAACTTTATCATTGATTACAAATGTCAAACATGATTGAAAAAAATATTTCCTTATATTTATTTACTGTTAAATATATCGCTAATATTGACCGAGATATAACACAATTTTCATACGTTTTCTACATCTTTTATTCACGAGCAAGTCGTGAATTAATAAAATACGTTTCATTATGTTGTCAAAATTTGTCACCATTTTGGCAGGCTATCAACAATATGTAAGAAGAAGTAAGGCAAACTTTATTGTTCATTAAGTTTACAAAAGCATCCGCTGTGTCGTTACAATATTGGATTATTGGTGAAATAAAAATAAAAAAGAACCCGTCGCGTGTTTCGGACTTTTTAAACTTTGAATAATTTATCAACATGATTAATAGTCAATATCGATTCGCTCCATTAAGAAAATTATCTTGAAATTTAAAATTAATTTACGGTAATTGTAAAAGTTCACTGTTCTTGCAGTTTGTTAAATAATTAATTACGATCAACGTGCTTGTTAGTTTTTTAAATTTGAAAAAGCTATAATTTCAAATATATCCGATTATATACCAAGTCTAACCATAAAGCCAAAGTCGAAGATAAAGTCAAAATAAAAAAGCTTTTTATAGTAGATAGCTATTTTAGCTTTTCTTATAGATTTTTTTCTGTGGCAGTTTATACATATATTTATATGGTAATTTTTTTATTATGTAGGCCGCGATTATTTCCGGGAAAAATTTAAGAATGAAGCTGAAAACAACGCCATGATTTAGAATCTATTTTATAGGATTTCGTGAAAGCGAGAAAACACATATTATTATTAAGATCACTGATAAAACGCGGCCATGACAAGTTTTCCATTTATATAGTTAAACTTAATTAAGTGTTATCATAGTTCTGAAGATGGTTTGAAGCAAAAATAGTTATCAACCAACTAATATAGTTCTAGCGGTGCCAAATGTGGTGCTTCAATAGTAGTCCACTAAAACACCAAGTAAAGACGTGATTTTACTTAAAAGTCCAATAGAAAAGTTTTACCATTTTACTACTGGGCTCGAATCACTTCTCGGGGGGCTTTCTATTCATTTAAACATAATTATAATTTAATTAAGAATTGGGTAAATTAATGACCATTGAAAATTTTGTATTAAGCGATCTTTACATAGTAAAGTAATACACACTGGCCTAGAAATTCAAAATGACAAAGACTTAAATAAGCTTGGGCGACATTTTTGTGGAAAAATACATTGAATTGTTAATTTTATTTTTCAATGCGTTTATGAGTTAACTGTGTTTATTTAAAATCGTGCAAGTCGTTAAGAAGGAAAACAAGCACAAAATGTTTTTCTATGCTTGAGTGACAGCCAAATATTACGTTACGACTTCACGTGGTTCAGCGGCGTGTCTCAGCTGTAAATATGTATGTTAAAAAATAAATAGTCAAACGATTTCGTTATAAATCCATTTCAGCGGCCACATTTGCGAATTAGTACATTTTGTAGTTTCTCAAGCGATAATCTGGATTATCGCTCAGTGGCGTGTTGAAGTATTGTTAGAAATAAAAATTACGATATTTTTTTAAGATATCTTATCTACTTGATAAAAATTCTTTATCATAATTTGAATCGCTTAAATTTTATACAAACCCCCATAAGTTTTGTCATCAATGAAACGGATTTTGCTTGTCGGTTTTCAAAAGCATTCGAGTGCACTGAACTGACTGATTCATGCTCTTGAATACTTGAAGATACCAAATTGTGAAACTAAGCTCATAATTTCTCTTGTTCACTCATACCAGTAGGCTTTTTCTTTTATTTTTAATAAGATTTAGTAGATTTGTTTCCGAAGGCATGAAGATATTTCTGTTCCATCTCACGCATTTTGTATTCGATTTTAAAAACGCTGCGTACAGGGAGCGATTGGCTATCAACTTTCCAACTCCATAAATAAATCGTTAACCTCTTAAAAATATATCTTTTGAGACAGCTTAAAATCCAGTTTTTGTGAATTTTGTTTTCTCGTCTAAAAGACTGCTACGTCTCTGGAAACAAATATTTGATATGATGCCAAGATTTTTTTTTTAATTGCTTGACGTTAAAATTTTGTCAATCATTATACATAATATCAAAATGCTAACTGAACGACAGATGTGACATTTATTTAACACTAAATGGTGATATTTGATCTGATCTTATTTATGAATTAACTTAACGCACATGACATAGTAGTGTCAACTTAAAACTGTCATTTGAAAAGATCGTAGTATGGTGCCATTTTTTTAATATAAAGAGTAAAATAATATTCGAATTGATTTTCAAATTCCAATTTTATTTGTTCTACGGAAATTTTATTTTAGTTACGCATCTGGCACACTATCAAATAGGATCGTGATCGTAATGTCGGTTTTATTCTTTTTCCTAATGAAATTGATGTACGGTTTTATTGGCTTTTTTACGACAACACATACTATTGATTCGTTTTCGAAATTTAATTACTGTGTATCTGTTCTTTGTGGGAAAAATCATCCGCCATTGGTCCACTTTAAAATATTTACGTTTACTTCAAAACGACAAATAAAATTGTTTAACTAACCAGTATTTTAATGCAAAATAGACAAGACCTTGACAAATCAGAATGATTATCATTTTAAAACTATTATATGAATATACTCGCCACTTGCATCAGTAGTTTAATAATTTTTAATACTCAATTTTTTAAAAAATCCAAGTGTGTTTTAATTATACTTCAAACTCCCAACTCCAGAAAACTAAGTCATAATGCGATTTGTATTTAATAAGTCGTTCAACAATTAAAAAGTTGAAGCACTTAATTTCAAAATCCCCTTAAACGATTTTTAGTAGTTTCAAATGAAGTGGGAATAGTTATAACTATCGTTTATTAACTATATATAATTTTTAATTCAGACGTTAATTATTTAAGGGAGCTTCAAAATTTTGCTCAGAAAAATTGATGAAACTTTTGGCACTTATAAAACTAAAATTTTTGAACACATGCGGCAATGTAAAGTTGTGTTTTCTCATTTTTTTTAAAAATACGTTTTAGTACCATTTTACATTAAAGTAGAGCTAACTGGATATGGTATAATTTGATCAATGGAAAATTAACTGAACTGAAAACAATTGCATTATGTATAAGAAGTGTTAAAAACAAAGCACATACGCCTTTAAACTAAGTTTAATTGTAAAGATAGTTAGTAAAAAAATCAGGGCCACGAGCACGTTAGTATACGTCTTCTATGACATTTAAAATTTAACATTTTAATACACATCTACCTAAAATGTTTTGAATTTTCTATGCGATCTTTCTTATATACCTACATCACAAATGATTCTTTATGTTAGTGAATTTTTTTTTAGCACGTGTGCGTAAAACCGGACATCAGGTACCTAGTTTATAAATAAATAATTATTTCAGTTTGCTCATACATACCACGTGAAATCAGGTGGTTGCAACGGTTTCACAACATATACACAGATGTCTGCTGGTCTATGTCAAAACTGTAAAAACGTGTGAGATTTTAATATACTGTAAAAGTTGTGTATATATTTTTTTATAACTAGGGGGTAAAGATAAAAAAATATACAAATCTTATGTTGACCGGGAGTACAAAAGCGTTTTAACTACATATATAACCATGTCCGCCCTAAATGTGGAGCATATGTACTCTTATTAGAGTTCTAAGAGAACTCCGTGTTACGTAGATTGCTTAACACCGAAAAGTCAAAAATAGTATCGAGGAGCGACAGGGTACAAAGTGACCCTAGACAAATTCGCGTAACATTTTCATTGAATTTATTGAGGAATTATTGAAGATTGAAATAAATATTAGTTAGATATTATTGGTATTTAGCGAATGATTGAAATGTGAATGCACCCTATCGGAACTTGAAGGTTAAGCAGGTGATAGCTCGTAGGGAAATATCTATGAGGGATCACAGACATCCATGCCTTCGAAAATTCCATAAATCAATTGAAAAATCAGTCCGTACTGGGATTTAAGCCTATGAACTTCACAAACAAATCCAACGGCTTTGACCACTCGACCATTGACCCGGCATTTGATTGAGTATACGACACTGGTTTGAGTTTATCAAAAATAAATTTGAAACCCAACATCGTTGTTTTTTTTTTTGGTGTAATATTTGGAAAACTAAAATGAATTTTCTATGGTTTTGTAAAAGTCTACATCTGATTTTTAATTACATTACTATCAAATGAAACCTTTCGATATTTTAGGAATATTGTTCTTTTATTCTAATCGAATTCGAATACTGAATCTTTGTGCTTCTACAATAATATGTTCGATAAGCCAATAAATTCCTTTTTCAGTGCCATCAAAGGTAAATATATATTTTTTTTATTTTCAGATGTAACAATGCCAAAATAAATTTCCGTGAAAAGGAAAAACAGGTGTTGGATCAAATCTTGGGTCCAGGAAGATATGACGCCAGGATCAGACCATCAGGCATCAACGGCACCGGTAGGTAGTTCTCTTTTTCTTAGGATATACGCTGTAGTGAAAATTTGTCAACATTATGAAAAGAGGAAGGACATTTAGTGTTTTTTTCTTCGTCCGGCTAAAACATTTTTTACATCAAGTGGCAAAAATATCTCTCAATTAAGATTTTTTGTAAAATTGCTGATTCGGACAAGAGCAATTGTTCACTTGACATTTTATCTGCAATTACGTGGGTGATAAATAAACATACAGTATAAACTGAATTTCAAATACGAAGAAAACAAAAGCTATTCGGCTATTTTTGTATTTTCCCGTTATACCGAAATCACGCATTATTTATAAGGTATATTTTTAGATAGATGGTTAGGATATATATTACATTACTGGAGTATAGTTTTAGTAACATGGTCCTGGTTTTAGGAATTATTTACAATTTATATAATACTATACTTGAATTTTTTTTTACAAATATATTGCTTTAATTATTTTTAAAGCTTTACGACAAAGTCACGTATCATACAAGTAAATATTTCTTAATGAGGATGCTATTAAATTTTTAGCATATTGCAATGATGCTATCAGTCATCTCTGTCAATACCTGTAAGACGCAGTCATCACTTTACTCGTTAATGTATCACATCAACTGCATTAAAAAGTCGATCAAAAAAACTGATCGTTATTTTATTATTCCATAGCGTTTTTCGAAATTTATTTTTACTTTTATTAGGTAATTTATGCTAAGAAACACTACCAAAAACTTATTTAGCGTTGCAGTTTATTTATTAAAATATTTTTACTTTTCGGGATATATATATATGTAAAGCATCAATAATCTTGCAATAATCTAATATTAAAAAAATGAACAACCCACTTCTTCCAAAAACGGCAATATTGACTTTGAATAGCAGTTAATCACAATACAGCATTGAATGAACCAGGGCCAAAATTAGTTTTACAACACGATTTTAATATAAAAAAACAAATTACTTTGTATTAACATAATTAATACATTAAAAACCAATGGGTTATATAAGCGAAAGAAAGGTTATACATTACCCTAATTAAATCGATATGGTTATTATTAAAAATGTCCTAATATTACTTTTTAAAAAAATCACTACTTTAGCATTGAAATTATTTACATGCTATGTACACATGTTGTGAAAACAATCAATAACGTGCACAAGATCAGTATACAGCCGATATTTATTGAAATATTTGATAGTATTTTTAACATAAAAGATATTAAAGAAATTCTGTAAAAAACGTATCAATCAACAATAGAGTAATATTAAATTTATGAAACTTGATCGAAAATTGCCTTTGAAAGTAGGTTTCCGTTATGTAGGATGCTTTTGACTGAGCAAGGTTTGTTCACCTAAAAGTCATTAAACTAGGAGCACCATCATTTTACATTTTTTCAGCTCTCAATTTTATTGCCAAAAATGTTCCTCAACTTAACATTCTTTTTATGAGAAAACATTAAATATAAGACAAAATTGATTTTTCTCTTTCTTAATAATATGCTGTCTTTAGCATACTTGTCAGCCCGATGGTCTAATAACTCTTCGTCTAAATAAGTCAAATATGAGAAGTACTGCGATTCAAAAAGGGGTATTCGTTTTAATTGGGTTCTTTCCCTAAAAACATCAACTCAATATATTTATAGAGTCACGTTTAAACGACCCTTAGTTTAAATAAAACACGTTGAATTGATTAAAGAGTTGCAATTAAAAACTGCGGTATCCGCTTTTCAGTATCAAATTCATTCGTTCAGTGTAATTATCACGCGTTCAAGAAATAGTTCTGAAAAATCAAATCAACTCTTCGATAACTGAGTTATGGTTACCTTAACTTATAATATGTGCAGTCATTCTTGGTATATGCCAGTATGTAATCCACCGATTAATTTCAATTATAACAAAATCAGGTGAGTCGGTAAATTGCGTTTATATTAAATTACTAAAAGCAATAAGGTCCACATCGAATTATTTGGTACCATTAGTGATTCCGATCGAATATATTATACCTCGATACGAACAACAGCTTTCATTCGATAATAAATATGATAATGGCAATTCAATTGAAGAAAAATCTTTTTCCTTCGTTCAAATCAATTTTATACAGAGATATGTATTTCGTATATGAAGGTATAATGTTAGTATACTTTTTTGGGCTTAAATTAGTATTTTTGGTTGGAAATAATTGCTTGTCAAATAAACGACGTTTGATGAAATGGAATTTTTCATAACAACACTGTTATTTATATTGCCATGAATTATGGACAAAAAATATAAACGATAAAATTAAAACAAAAAAAAAAATTGACGGTGTACAATAATTGGGAAGTAACTTAGTAATTATGTTGTAAAATATTATATATATAATTTCGTGCTTTTTAAAAGCGCGCTGTAGATTACAATCTTGTAGGAAGTACGAAACAAAAGCTTCATACTCAATGCGTGTCGCGTACACATTTAAAAAAAATACAACAGCTGTTTATACAGAAACAATCGTTGTTTTAATTCTTAAATTTAAATAATCTCGTTGAATTATTATTCGTGAGCCTATAAGTCAAAGTTAGCATAATTACGCAGTTTTTTATTCTGACAGTTATAAAATGTTTATTTACTTAATGACGTATTTATCAGACCAAATTTTATATGAAACAAAGGAAATGCACATTATAAGTTTATCAACTTCACTTTTATATTTTTTTATAAAAAGACTTTTCAGTTGAAAATCTTATATTAAAAAAATATATCATTGTACATACTGGACGCAATACTAAGGCATTGCCGTTTAGTTCAATAATATATTAAATAGAAATTCACTGTAAAGAAATATTTTTCAGAAAAATAACACATTTTTTTTATTACGGAACCGTTAATACGTTAACACTGGAATAAATGTTATTCAATTGATTTTTTTCTCAGTGTGATATAAAATATTATAATGTTAATGTTGTGTAATAATATTATATGTATTTAGTATTTCCAATTATAAAATTTACATAATATCTAATACAAAAAAAAATAGAATGAGAGTGTGGAATGGCGATTGATTGAGTGTATGTCATTTATTAATACAACTTTAAAATGGTTATTAACAGATCTTTTTACTAATACTTAATATTATTTTAATATACATATATTTATATATCTATATAATATGAAATTGTGATTAACATTATTGTCTTTTTTGAGAGACTATTGTATCCACATTGATATTTTTTTATGAAATTTTTAAATATTCTTATATTATTTCAAAAATAATAAATCATATTTTATTGTACAATTTTTCAAAATTATTAAACGATTTGACTTCTTAATATTTAAATTTTGTACGTTGGTAACTTTTTGTAAAATTTAAATTTAAAGTATACTTTTCCATATGATGTAAGTTATTTTTGTTTTACAAAAGTGATGAATCATACATTACAATAAAAGTTTATCAACCATAAGCAAAAGCGTATTCATGCAAATATTATACTAAAATCTCTTCAATTTGCTTCTAATATTTATTTTTATTTCATATTTGCAAATAATAAACGACATTAAATACTGCTTCAATTTGGATACTGCGGGCTTATTTCATAATTGCGTTAAAAACAACATTTCTGCTAATTGAAATTATACTAATAATAATTTGAGAAAACTTGCCTAAGTATTTCATTATAATAAATTGTACATTAAAATGACTGTCAATGTTGTTTTAAGTTAAATATATGCCTTCGAAATCTTCAGTAAAGCAATTTTAATACAATTTTCCGACGCCAGACTTGATGTCGCGGCGATCCTTTTTTCTAAATTTGAGTATTTAAACGGTTTTGAAATGGAAGGATTGTGTATCCAAAATAGCAGCATTAAAATAAGCCCGTTAGTCGTATGTGTATGTCCGTGTTTTGTGTGCCATACTGTTGTCTCGCCTCAATCTTCAGATGGCCCGGCAGTAGTCCGAATTAACCTGTTTGTGAGAAGCATTGTCACCATAAGTGACATCAAAATGGTAAGTCCTTGTAGATATAATTCAGGTCACCATTCCCCGCCAAATTCACTATACGTGACAGTCGCCATTTTGAATACAGTTGTCATCCAGTCTTACCATAAACAAAAAATTGTTCTCACCATCAATTATTATTACTATTATTATTACTCTCAAATTTTTTTATTGTTATAAATTATTAAAAACTACGATTTTATTTGGAGTGAAATTTATTTTTCGTTTTTTTCGTATTTGTGTGTGTGCTGTATTTTTTTTTGTATTTTTATGCCGTGTGCTCTGATAAACCTAGGATTATGATTTAAATATGGTTTTAATTGAATAATGTAGGAATTTCTCGCTGTGACGATTAGAAACCGCTGCTATTATTTTCTTCTTAGATATGACCATAGAATTTTGGATCAAATCACCAATATTAGATTGTATCTGATTAATTAGAAAATTGGTGAATCATATAAATGTAAACTAATGCTCGCGGATTGGTTCTGTCTTAAATATTTTTGTTGTTGTTGTAAACTGATCTTCACTATGAAACATGCTTTCAATACTCTGATTGGATACACATGCCCATAAGAAAAAATATCGTTTAATTAATATTTAAAATAAAAACGAAACACAATTGGTCCTGCCTGAATTGTAGACCCTTGAAATACCCAAATAAAATGAGAAATTTGACTCTCACACCATATTTTTTTATCAGAATAGTTGCTAGACATCTAAGTGTTATGTAATAAACTATTTTTTTAGTATCGACCACACACAAACCCATAAATATCAACCATTCTCCAACTTTATTATATTTGAAAAAAAAATACTATTTTAAATATTAATATAAAAGAGTACAATTATTATTTCTCCATATATGTACATTATATTTTTTGATATTATATAATATATTTCGTCTAGATTCGATTCTTTCGCAGATAAATTCAAATGAAAAGACTATTGACGACTTCTACTTTAATAGTACTTACACTCGTGAGTCGTGGGTAATGTTTTATTTCAACCTAAAAATAGCTAATCAAATAACAGTACAATACACAAACAAATGAATCTAAATTAAAATTCAAAACATAACATGCATTGTAGATTATTCATATTTTAAATGTATTCTATTTCATGTTTGCTTACACATAAAAAACAGAGATTAAATTTCATAAATACAACATGAAATTTGATTCTTTTTCAACCAACATAATTTGGCGGCTTGAATTTATTTCAAAATCATGAAAAATGAAAGATAAATATATAGTTTTACTTAGAATATTAGCACAATTGTATGTGTATATATAGATATGTGATTTAACAATCTATTTGTTAAAGATGGCTAAAAAAAACAATGAAAAGGCAAATTTATCCTTACACTATACTTATATAAATATTAATTTTTAAGACTTAAGCTGTTTTTTTTTCGTTTATTGTAATTAATTGACTGCCTTATAGAAGGAGTGATGCTGATAAATTTAGAAGGAGTATTTTTTAATCTTTCAGTGTTACTTACGGTGGGCAATTGAGAACTCAGTGTTAACTTTTTAACATTAATATTTTTCGTACATTTTCTTTTGGGAAGTCTGCATTGTTTTTATTTCAGTAGAACGTGTGAAAAGGTTTGATTTTTGCGCCTAAAATACAAAATTTTACAGACAATGGATGCTTTTGGCAACATAAATTAGGTAAGTTAAATTATTTTATATTTTCTTCGGAACATTATCAGGATATCGGACTCGACATCCAGCTAAAATCAGGTAAGACTACAAGTGGGTGGTTATTCCATGAACAAAAGGAAAAATTTCTCTCGTTAACCAAGTGAAGGTGCTTTTTTATATTTCCTTATTCATTTGATTGCAATGAAAACATGTCAAAATCATCCTAAAATAATTTAAGACCTTCAATTGTGTGGAATCTAATAGTGTTTTCACTTTTCGTTGGCTATATACGGTATTTATATATGTTATAAATATATATATGAGGATAAAAAAAATACAGCTACAATTGCGTTTATGAACAGGTTCTGTTAATTTTTAGTAATTATATTCTTAAATTACGTGAAACCATTTTATTTGAACTTTTATTCATTCGTGCTTTGACGAAAAGTTTTTGTCTTTGTTCATGGAATAGACAATAAATGTCGTTACACACCTAAATGAATGTCACAAGTGCTGTATTATTTCAATTTTTTTATTATCTCACTGATTTTTAATCTCGTCTTTTTACGTTATGTCCAAAACTAACTATTACTTTTATATGTGGTTCAGGTCTCGCCATTTTTAATCTATAAAAATGTTTTCTGTCCGCACACCGATTCTATACACATTTTTTTGTATTAATAACGAACACTTACACAAATTCATATCATTCTAGCGTTTAAGAAATTAATTCGTGTTGACGTACATTGCTTATTATCAGTTATTCATCGAGGTTCTTGAAATAGTTAATATCAGTTACTTGATATTTAATTCTTCCATATGTATTGAAAATGAACGAATTTTAATTCAAAATTTGGCATAATGATTCATTCATATTTATGTAAAATTAGCAACAAATGAAATTATTTTGTTGAGACCTCATTTTGATCATTGAGAATCACCTAACAAGAAAAACTATTTTTTTTATACTTGAGTTGCTTAAGAAATTAGATTGTTTCTTGCTTCTCTATACAGTTCTGCGGTATAAATATGTATGTTATTGTATAATACAGTATTGTATTAAATCGTCTTGCAATAATTCGGTGTTTTTTTTTTCATTGTATCTTCGATGTGATATATCGATAAAAATGGTGTTTAGAGAGCTCACGTAGCGTAGCTTACCCCATCTGGCGACAATCACAAGTATTTCCCTTTTCATAAGTCCGTGGGCGCAAGTTTTTCTTGGAGATACAATGTAAATCTTTGTTTGTTTTCCGATGCGCGCTCGCTCAGATGGTCCCGCTATTGTCCGCGTCAACATTTTTGTACGAAGTATCTCAAAGATCGATGACGTCACTATGGTAAGTGTCTTCGGCCGCAGACAGGCAGCCCCCTACGGAACAAATGACAAATGACAAACAGAACAATGCCATAAAACCGCCATGACACCGGGTATTGCCAGAAACACTAATAGATAGTTATTAGATACTTCGTATAGTCCAAATCATGTAAAGTGCTTCTGGTGTATTGTCTGCTCATTCGCCATGTTTTATTTTTCCCCACCAATACCTTTTAGACCGTGTTAAGCCAAAAAAATAATGATCAAGTTCGCCAATAAAACAACGAAATAGAAAGTAACTAAATTTATTCAGTATTCTTGAAAACGATTGCAAAAAGACGTAAAGCAAAACCATTCCCACATGAATGATAAAAAAATAATCTTATTACTAAAAATTCTTTTTAATTATCGTTAAAACTAAACTGTATCATAACTCAACTCGACTCATTAAAAATGTGAGTTTAATTTGATACAAGAATATTTATAAAACATTGTCTTGTTAGGAATCAAATATATTTATTTTCATATAATTATGATCCGGGATGCATTTTTAATTTACAAGATATACATACAAAATAAGCAATTATTATTTTGATTCTATTAACATATTCCAATAAGTTCGCGAATTTAGAATCCTGCCTAAACAAAACGCCCTGCAGATTCCTCACCATCTTTCGTCTCGGATATTTAGTTATTTTTTCACTTCAGTTTTTTTTAAATGCAATTAGTCTTATCTGTTAGATTTTTTTTTTATTCTTTTATTATGAAAATATGTGTGAAATGTTATATTTGCTCATTGAACGATGTCTAGCTCTTAATAATTGTAGAATTTCCTTTTTTATAAGTACATAATATACCGTTTTTTATTGCCACAAGACTGGGAGGTTAACCTCGGCTAAATGGCGATACATTTAATTTTTTTTTATCATTATCAAAATGTGTCCACAAATCACATTTCCGAAACAGCAGATGTGAAGACGCGCGTGTCAATGGCTACAAATCTAAGATATAAGCATCTTTTATATTTTTTAGAACTATCTTTTTCTTTAAGCAAAATAAACTGCGATTGCTAACATTTATTGATTGATTCTATGTTACTGTTTTAAGCGTCACCCTGTAACCGAAAGCCTTTATTTAACGGTGATAAAATCGCAATATTGGTGTGTAAAAAAGTTACTTTTATCGTATCAATATTGAAAAAATCTTATTTAGCGTGTGAGTTGTGGCACATTTTTTTTTCTTTTATTTCGCTTTCCATTGAGTTACTATTTAGTTAAGATATGAATTTAATATTAAACGGCAAGACCATGTAAGAGCTGTTTTTATTCTTATTATTGTTTCTTACTCTTTTTCGTTTTTAATATGATCATTTCGTAGTTCTACCTTTTCGAATCTATTAAAACAATATAAATGTATTTGATATTTCCTTATTTTGAGTCGCTACCATGGTATGTATAAATAAATTCATCGGTGTGTGCCAATATCGATCCAGAAAAGTTTCGATGGTCGGCCAATATGTAATTTGCTGTCGACGTCCCAAGGAGTTGCTTTTCAATCGATTGGCTGTAATTTTTTATACTATTAATTATTTAATCGTTGTTCTTCTCGTTTGGGTGTTGTTGTACACGATAAGTATTTAGTCATTTTTATCACAACATGCAGTTACAGGCGGAAAGAACTCAGTCAGCGTTTATTACAGAAAAATAAAAAAATAAGATGTTGATAGTTAAATTTCTAGTTATAAAATAACTATTTAACAATTAATATGTTTATATTGTGAATCAACCCAAATTACCATAATATCTTTTTAAAAGTATATTAAAAATATAATTTGTTATATTATATGCAATTCATTAAAATAATTGGAAAACGTATATAACTTAACGTAAAAAATAATAAAGTATTTAGTTTCAAAAAAGTATTATGTAGCATATTAATCGCTACTGTCAATATGCTTATTTAAATCTTTGGTCACCTTTATACATAAAATTTAAATATATAAAAATTACGCTGTAGCGTTAATCAAAGAAAGGCGATCACAGTTGGTGGTGGTAGAATGCCGAAATAACTATCATCATTTTTGTAAAACTACTTACTTTGATATTTTTACCAGATTATGATGTATTTATACCAATTTATTGTTAACTAAGTCAATAAACTAAAAAATATATGCCTTTTGTTGTTTTCATGAAAGATCTTCAATAACAATATAATACCCAATGGTAAAAAATATTATTTTTTCTGATTGAAAACGGTTTTTAATCTGACTGAGGTATTTTGGCTGTGATTCCAGTAATAATATGTCATTAGAATTATTTCACATGGGTCTCAAAACGTCGAAACTGACGTGAGTGATGAATCAGTTGTGAATGTGAACTATTATTGCATGCATGCAGTTCAGTCGGTTTCTCCTACAAATGTATCATCCTCATCATCGTCCATCAAAGCATACATATAATTTTAATTTAAGGTTTTATTTTCCATGTACACAAACCTCTGAATTCAAATCTTCTATGAATGAAAATACGCAAAGAAATCAGATGCAGAAGATTACCTACGGTTTTGAGAATAACGCAAAAAAACAATATTTAACATATTTTTTATCAAGACAAAATTTCACTGAGTTAAAATTTGAAGGACAAAAATATTATTATTTAAATTGATTGAAATCTTTTTCTACATATATCTATTAATTATTATTGAAAAAATCAGCTTCAATCGAATTATCTATCGGTTGGTTTCGTGGGGAAATGATATCTTGTATGGTTTTTTTTTTACAGTAGGTAGAATATTTTTTGTCAAGTGAATAATTTTGATATTTTTTTGAAAGGCGACGATCCGACGGTCGTCCGTGTCAACTTCTTTCTTCGGTCCATCAGCAAAATTGACGATTATAATATGGTGAGTGTGATGGCAGTCAGTGTAACAACGTCACTAATACGAATCCAATCAAACTCCAGTGATGAACCAATCCGAGCGCAGTTGAAACAAGCATTTCGAGATTTGCACATACGTTATTATTTACTCTAATCGGGCAATTGTATCAAAATGAAATCAAGCATAGTCAGTGTACTTTTGAACAACGTTTTTATAGCAAGTATTTTAGGTTGAATTGTACTATGTTATATATTACTAGCAATAAACAAAAAAAACGAGTCTAAGCAATTCACAATATAGTAATTAAAAAATATTCTAGACTAAGAGCTAAGTCTTGCATGTACGAAATTTAACTTTGTCACAAAATTAGGTGACTTTACTCGAGTATTCAACGAAACATATTTTTTTAAAGAAATCGAATAATTTACAAAGAAGAATGACCTGACTCTGAAATTAGTTTGGTTGAAAATCTCGTTTAAAGAGTGAATCAAATTTGTATTGAAAATAAATTTCCACAAAGCATCACCCAATATTTAAAAAAATGTTTAAGTTAGTCCAAATAAAATAAATTATATTCTAATCCAAAAACTTGACTAAGACAGTGCAACAAAAAAAATATTCGTTTTTATAAAGGACACGTTTTAGTGACAGGTTAAATGAACAACTATTTTACATTCTAATTTATTTTTAGTTATAATTTAGTTATTTGCCATATTATGAAAACATAACAGAAGTTTTATAAAATTTGTATATTTCAATGTGTACGCTTTTCAATGATGTATAAAATGAGAAAACAAATGAGATTTCAATTTCAATAAAAAAACACAGCCGAGAGCTTTTTTGTATTATAATGTTAAAGCTCACATCGTATCAGGATTCCGCCCTGAAAAGCCCTTCGACGCAAACAAAGTAGTGTGTGCAAATCTCTATCTACACTCAAAACCTCCCGACTCGTGCATGTTTTGAATCCCCGATGTCATTTGCAGTTTGATTGGGTTGTCTCGATACGATTCCGGTCGAGATGTCGCGTGATTGGTTTCCGCATTCAGAACACCAGCTTTCTGTTGGCCGTATCCATAACGTTGTTGTTGAAACTAACTTGCATTTTGCATACTAACAACAGAGAATGTTGTGATAATGAAGTTTCTATATTTGCATCCGACACGTCACCACGGTCGATTCCTATTGTTTGTAAAAATAACCCTGGATTACTCGGTGTAGGAATGGAAATAGCTTGATGATGCAACACTACACTTTCAAAATTAAATTATATTACCTTATTTTCGTATTCAATTTTTAACTGATGCAACGTTTAAGTAACATATATTTTAAAACCCAAAATAATATAGATATTTTTTGATACCAAAATAAAGTATAGAAAACATTGGTAAATGATTATACGAACATCACGATTTATTTAAGTATTAAATATATCTTGAGTGATTAATTGTCTTGTTGTCACGCAGCTAAAAAATTATTTAATAACCTCGAAATACCACTTGTTGTGTTAAACTTAACTTAAACTTTATTACAAAAAATATTAAATAATAAAGATATCAATATTAATTTAAAAATAAAAATGAATTTCAATCCACTGTAAAAAGCAAGAGATATATTTTTTTATTCCACAATTTCAGTTTTTCTGAATATTTCATTTTTCCCTTCATATTAACATATTTAATAATAATAGTTGAATAGATTCTGAAAAACTTGTCTTTGCGATAGTGTATCGTAAAAGCATCCGAAGTGTATTAAGTAGTAATGTAGTGCATATTTCTAACCGTTCCATCAAAGAAGTTATTTCCATTTCTGGTTTTGACACCTCAAAATGTCCGCCGGTGTTTTACCGGAAGACGCAAGACCGACTGTTTCCGCTTTCCAACACTTACCGCTAAAATTAAAGCACTCAGATATATATTCGCCAAGGAAAAACACCACATACTTCAATTTCTTGGAAATAGACGAAAGATATATATATCTGTTTATATAAGTGCACTGTATACATGATTTGTATCAAAATTATTTTCACAGAGCACAAGAAACCCACTCAGAAGTAGCTTTCGATTGCAATTATTTTACACGAGTAGAAATTTATAATTAAAAAAATATATTTCAGTTATATGTAATACAAGACTTGAAACTGTAAAACCAAAGGTATGTATTTCAATAAAAAAAAATATGCATAATTTGTAACAACTGTATACATCTGTACATATTATATTATCTTAATATCGAGATCTAAAATTATTAAACTTAATATTATCGACTTAGTGGCCCATCATTTTTTTGTTTACATGTACATATACACATCGAAAGCTCTTTCTGTGTTTACCGATTCGGTTTATACGTGCATCATTAATTAAAATTCTTTGCTTAAACTATGTTTATAATGAAAATTATAATTATAAAACTTATAATTACAGTCAAACACTTACATGACACTTACATTATATTATTGTTTATAATATGTTCTCACCTGGTTCCCATTCTCATAAAAAAGGCTTCATCGTCATATCATTCAATCATAAAATCATCAAAAAGCGATCGAAAATTACTTTCAATTTTATATAAAATATGAAATGGAAAATATATTGTAATATCAGGTATTTAAACACACATAAAAATCTATAGGAGTATAAAAAATATAGATACAGGTTTTAATGCTTCTTTTTGTAAATATAACGAGCAATATAATATATTGACATTTATCAACAGAGTTAAACATAAACTAATTAATTAATCGTGTTTCTCAGAAAAAGGTAAATCGTTTTTTTAATAGTGTAATTATAATCTATTATCAATGTGTTTTTCTTTTAACAGAAAGCTTAATTTGTGTAGCTTGTTCATAAATGTCAATAAACAAGAGTATAGTTTGGCTTATGTTTAAAAAATAAAGGGTTTATTCAGTCGTAAAGGTCTTGAAAGATTATTGAAATGAATGATACAATTCTTTTCAATTAGGATAATACATAATTGTATTTATTTCACCCCGTTTCCAAATATGTATAATGGTGCTTACAGTCAATGCATTTTCTCATTGCATTACAAAAAAATGAAGCGTGACACATATGTCGTGATTATTATCAATATATTTCTTTATCGTGTTTCCAACAGCTTGCTGATTTTTTACATATATTTAGAAGCAATTTATAATTTTTGGTTTACTGAATACTATGCATAACCTCCGTCCCGTATACGCAAGCTGTTTTTTTTATATGAAAATATACATAGGTTAACACGTTTGAAAAAAAACAGTATGCGTAATTTACGCGACGTCAGTTACGCACGGTGTGTTCATAATCTTAGTGTACCCATGACATATTTGTCACACCGACATGGTTTTTCAATGCGACGAATCACAGCATAGTCTGTACGTGGCGTTAAATCGATGAGACTGATATGCGATACTAACTGATCGTAATATAGTGAATGTTGTAATTCTATGTTATCTTGTATATTCAGTGTGATGAATATAACCAAGTGCCTGCGCTTTCAATGTCGTCTTTTGATAATGTACTGTGTGAAACTTGGTGCATTTGTTACAGACAAATTAACACATTTGAGCTATTGTAATTAATGTGGGGACGCCGCTATATGTATGTACTATTCAAAATATACGTAGAAGTAACTTCAAAGCTCGATATGAATGTTTTCCTATATGCGACTGTTATTAATACAAAAAGGCAACACTTTTAGAAACCTTAAATTCGATGAAAAATTATTCAATTGAAGCGCAAATTCCTTTAGTAAATGAGTAAACCAAATACCAGCTTAAAAAAACAATTGCTCGTTTCAAAATTTCTTAAATGGTTTACAAATTTAAATGGTAACAAAATACGTTTCAAATAAATAACCGTTTGAAAACATATATATTGAAATCAAACAATCATGAAATCAAAAAATACTGTTGCTTTATTTATTAAATTTTAAATACGAGAGCAGTATAGACAAAATACTAAACTTCTTTTTTCATTTTTATCATAGGATAATTCGATCATGAATTGATGAAAATTTACTTGTTATATTCAAAACTTGTTTTTTGAATTATTTAATTATTACTTACTCTCCTTAAATGTTCTTTCATAATAAAGTTTCAAAATATTTCATTACATAACGTTTCGTGCATTCATCCAGATTGTAGCATTTTAAACCAAAATATTATCATCTAAATTCAGCATCATAAACATTAGACGTATTATAAAAAAAACCCCGTTCCCCGAAAAATCCAGTGTATTACTAAATTACTGATATCTGTAGCTCTTTTTGTCAGAATAAAAGATCATTTCACAAAGCGCTGTCATTACTATTCATATATAATATTTTACGTCGCAAGATATTGCTTGTGTCGACACATTATTTTCATTAGATATTGCTCCGAATGGTATCATAAAACGCTCGTGTGTATCGTTAGCTGGTCGTTCCGCCCGCAGAAAAAAATACTGGGGGAGTTTTGAATCAGAGACGATTTACTTCACGAGGTAAAACTTCTTTTTTTATTACAGTTTGTCCCATAACTCCGTACGCCGTGTGTATAAATTACACATTTACAAACAATTTCAAAAATATTATATAACACATTTATAATCTGTTCAACTTTAATAGCTACAGAATCACATACATGAAAAAATTTCACACACTAAGTAATTATTTAAAAAATATTATATAACACATTTATAATCTGTTCAACTTTAATAGCTACAAAATCACATACAAGAAAAAAATTCACACACTAAGTTATTATTTAAAAAGAAAAATATATTGAAAATTTACTTATATCTCGTCGATTTTAACTGTGAAACTTTCCTCAACTTTTCATACATTAACTCGTTTTTAGCAAATAAAATACGCATTGCCGTTCGATATTAGTAAATTCTTCTACAATAACAAATTATTTCGAAAATCGAATTCATTAAAATAATACTCATTATCTGTTATTCTGTACTAGCAACACATTCGCACATCTGTTTACACATTTAATAATAATTTCAAAAATTGAATCAATTTAAATTTAACTTAATATCAATTCAATTTTGAAAAAATAAATAATCAGTTTGCACAGCACGGTTGTGTATGCAACATGTTTTCAAATATATAGATAGCTTGATGAATTTCTACATTTGTGAGTAAAAGACGAAAGAACATTACTTTTATTATTTGAAAAAAAACAGAGCGTACAATTATAAGTTGTATTCAGCTGTGTATCTTGGCTTGTAGTATCGTCAGATATTAAATATTTTTTAGTTAAGTGCGAAGTATTTTGCTTAAAAACTAATGCAAGCTTTGCGTACATAAAAATACATTTGGAGAGATAAATGGTAAAGAGAATTTTACTGAAAATTTAACAATAACTATGTAATGATGTTGTTGCTGTTATTTTATTGTACTACGTTATATTGTAAAACTGTATATTTATTTGCACGTACAATGGTATTATTCTTAAATACTTAAAAAAACCATAAATTATTTATTACCTAAATTTCAACAACCATTAAATAAAACAATTACAATTTGAGTAGTTAATTAGTTATTTATTTAAAATCTTATAGAATATTTATCAATTTTAGATATTCAATATTTTTAGTAGTTTTTATTAATAGAAATAATTTTAAACAACACCTTAAAACACAAGGTAAATACACGTTTTTTCACGCTCAAACCGACAATAGATAGTCAAATAAAACCATATTTTTATTATTCCACACTTTACATTAATATATATCACAATATTTTATTTTAATATTCAATATTTCTCAATTAATAGGTTTGCACCTTATAAATAGGGTTTAATATAGCGATTTAAAAGTATAATGTTGAAAAAATTCAAGGGTAAAGGGATTTTTGGGACCTTCTGTAGCATTCACGTTTCTGTTGACGATGTGAAAGAAAATCTCCCTCATCGAGATCGAACAAGCATGGCGGGTAAAATATCTCACTTAATAAATTATTATCTCCTATAACCTATATTGGAAAACTGTCTTCTCGTTTCTAAAAATAATCTAATGGCTTCGATAGACAAGAAATAATCATTTCGTCGTTTCCCTTGAGTAAAATTCATATTTGAAAACTAGTTCAGATAACATTTTAATGATCGTTGATTCATTCTTATTGCTTTTATTCAACCCTAAAGCCATTTTTTTACACTTATAAATACAAGTAAGACATCTTCATTTCCACGAGTTTTTTAAATGGGAAGCTGAAATGTCAAACGAAAATTTTCCCGTTTTCTACGTATTCTCAAAATAAGTTTGCTTGAAGATTCATGACAAAATTAAAATGGCGCTCAAAAAAAGGAAAATTTATAATTTTTCATTCTAGAGAACAAAATCACAGACAGAATTTATATGAAGAATACGAAGGAAAAAATATATATCAAAATTCTTGCATGACAAATCAGTGTACGGTTTTAAGAAAAGGGCTACAGATTTATGATCGATTTCAAAAAACAAAGAAATATCAAAAAGATTCTGTTTAAAAAATCTGTGATTGGCATTGAAAAAAGTTTTGCATGCCAGAGAAGCCATTGGTTCTTTTCAGAAAAGAAATAAAAGTATCTTTTAGCAAACCATAAGGCGTACAGCAATATGGTATAATGACATTTTGGTTGCTCACTTCTCTTTAGACTTCTTTTACTCTCTATCTTCTTCGTGCTAACGACTTCTTAACAAGTATGTATGTATATAATATATGTATATATATATATATATATATCTATTTTATGGCTTTAAAATATGATTTACTTCTAAACCTCTCCCAAAAATTGAAATATATAGGAGATGTAATACAAATCTGCCCATCAACCATAACAAATCATAATTCAACTTTTTAATGGGAATGTGTACCTAAATCAGTGCTATTGAGAAGTTAATCAGTAATTTTCGTATCAGTGAAGGCTCGTGTTTTTATTTCTATTAATCTTATTCTCGCAATAAAATTCAACCAATCATAAAATGAAGTATCTCAATAAAAATAGGAGGTCAACCAACAATGTAGATTTTAGAGTTTAATGTTGATTATACAGTATACTCTAGAATCTAGAGTGTTGTTTATGTGAAGCAACGACTGGGGTATGAAAACTGAATATCAAAAATATTTAACAAAAGTTGAATCAATTTTATTTTATCACTTTGTATCCACACATTTTCAGAAAATATTTCACATGAAAAATTACACGTCATAATAATTACCATAAAAAATGTATTATTTTACTTGTGTATTTTCTATTCATTTAAAAAAAATTATCATCGCATAAAAAAATATTTACAATAATAAACTTTAAAAAATGTGGCATATTTTAAATATTGGAAAAAAAAAACAATTTAATCCATTTACGAATGTCATTTTTAAAAAACCCTATTTTAGAATATATTCGAGTACGCAAATATGTTTAAGAGGATTTGAAAGTATAGTGTGTTAAATATGAGTGTTATTATTGATGGGCAAATTGTGAATGGTTTTACTTATGATTTAAACTAAATAAAGGAATGTTATACATTTTAATATGCGTATTTCTATTCAACTTAATTTTTAAATAAAACAAACACCCCCTTAAAAAAATATTGTCAAAATTAATTTTGTATAGTTATAATAACGCAACTCAAAAAATACATAATATTTTTGAAGCAGTTGTAAGAATGTCGTTTCAAAAAACAATTAAATTTCAAAATGAATGCTCTAAATGATTTTTTTTGTTGTTGAATAAAGTATTTTTAATTGAAATGTATAACGACCCTAGATTTATGTACGATTTGTTGTAAAACGGCTAATGAGTGTTTGTCGCAGTGGCTGCTCGTGCAAGTGGGGTAATTTTTTTGTTCGTTGCCCGTTTATATTGTCTACTATAACTGCAAATTGCATGCGCTATGACGCTTTGAATGATTTATGTTTGTTTTTAACTGCTTTGTTCTCTTCGATTTTATTTTGTACAATTAATTTCCGTATTTATTCTTTGTTAAATAATTTATTTGTATATTTTTCGAAATTTTCTTTTTTTCCATTTCAATCAAAATTTTTAAATGACGATAAACGATTTTTTTGACAAAGATAACTTCTACCCAACGTCACAGGTATTGTTCACATGTATCATTTTAATTTTTAATAAAAACTTGTGCGATTGTCGAAATTTACTCACAACAAATTAAATTACATACAACGAAAATATGTTTCCCCCCAGAGAGCAATCGTATAAGTTTGTATTATTGACCATTTTGGACAAAGAATAATTTTTACTTACTTTCATACACAAATAAAAAATATAGCATGATAGTATGAAGAGACTTAAATCGACTCATATACACACTAAATGCAAATCTCAAGAAATGCTTTCTTATGTTACTCAAATCAGTTAAAAATAATTAACCTTCAATGAAGTTACTTTAAAAGCAGTGAAAATCCATCATTTTGATTATTAATACTCCAGTATTAATACATACATGTGTACATTAGAGTCACAGTTTTTATTTGTATTACCGCATTCAATATCGTAAAAATTAATAAAAAGTCACATACACAAAGCATTCTTGTGAAATTGATTTCAAAACAAATTATTCTGTGTTCAAAATGGCACTATTGCGACCGTTTGTCTATTTGTACATTTTTATAGAAATAATTATTTGAACCTTACCTAAAATAGAGTAAATTTTCGAACACCATCTTGTGAAGTAAATATAAATTTGAATTTAGAAACTGTCATCTAAAAACAACAAAGTGTTATTTTTATCAGTCTTCTGTTTTAAGATTCTTATTAAGATGAAGAAATCATAATATTATAGTACAATAATTATAAACAGCATGATAAATTTCTTTTCGAAAACATAATATAAATCACTTGAAAATATAGTTAACTTAGTCTTCTAAATTTGTTTCATAATAACTTTCTTTCAAATAATACAAATGAACGTATGTAGAAAAATGAGTGCTTTATCTGACGAGGTTGAAAATTTTCAGGAGTACAGCGTACAGTTAACATTCAGAGAGCAATGGCTAGATGAGAGATTGAAATTTAACGACTTTGGTGGTGAGTATTTAATATAGTAGTCACATTTTATATACAAAATTAGTTCAGCTAATTAATTAACTAAATTATTTCGAAGTCTTGTTTTATAATGATCCAGTTGGTAGTGCTTGTGATTCAGGCGATAAATGGTCCTAATTATTATAAAACATTTCGAAATCGGCAGAAAAAAATGTATTAATTTTTTTAGCAATTTACAAATAATACATTTAAATAAAAAAGTATTTAGTTATATATATAAGATTTGATAGCCATTGTAGCAACATGCTTTCACCAGAAAATAAAAACATGGTATCATCACAGACTAATATGTACAAATGTAGTGAAAAATAAAAAAAGTATGCAATACAGTTTAGTTGATAGCTATTTTGGCTTTAAGCCATCTTTAGAACTGTGCAATTCATTATTTTGCAATACCTCACTTACAAATTTGGAAAACTACCAAGTGCAGGTAAATTCAATATTTATTTTATATACATGTAAAATGTTTCTATTCGGTATTAATTTCTTGCTAAAATACAATGAAAAATTCATTCATTCAAAGTATTCATCACCATATTTTTTTTAAATTTTCTATCTATTATCAAAACTCTTAAAATACATTATTTTTCGACAGTTTGTGTGAATTATCATTATAAAAATAATTTTCCTTTCACAATAATCCAGACAAATAAAACACTATTTATTATATGGATTTTTTTGCTATCAACCATATATTTTTACTCTGCACTTACACTGAATGTTATGTGAATGATGAATATTTTCTTTAATTTACAATTGTATAATAATCTATATTTTTATTTTAGGTCGACTTAAATATTTAACACTGACTGAAGCCAGTCGGGTGTGGATGCCCGACCTCTTCTTCTCAAACGAAAAAGAAGGTCACTTTCATAACATTATCATGCCGAATGTATATATTCGGATCTTTCCTTACGGATCAGTACTTTACAGCATCCGTATCTCGTTAACACTCTCCTGTCCTATGAACCTGAAGCTGTACCCATTGGACAGACAAGTCTGCTCATTGAGGATGGCCAGTTGTAAGTAATTAGTCAATTTCTCAAAATATTTATATCATGAAATACTTAATATAAAATAATTCGGTTGCTTTTATACACTTCTTGGGAAAAATAACTCTCAGGCAGTGAAAGTGAAGTATTTTAAATTATATCATCTACATTTCAGCAGTATTTGATTTGTTTTTATTTATCTTACATATCGTAAAAATATCATTACTTTGAACCTGATTTTGAGAGAAAATCTTTTTGTATGTTTATGATTCTTGCTATATAACACTAGAAAAGAAACTTTAAGATTGATCAACAATGGGAAAAGGCAAATTTAAAACTTACTTTTGGAGATATTATATGTAGGTCTAGACTTCTTTTGCGTTAAATTCTTTTAATAGCATGATTAAACTTGTATGTCATTTCCCTCGAACAGTCGTATTAAAGATCATAAAAAAACATTGATTTTTAGTTGTTATCAGATACATATAACTAAAACGCAAAATTTATTTTATAATATAATGTGTGTAAAACTAAAGCAGTGGCATTGTACATTTTCAATTCTTAAATAATGATTAGTTTTTATTTAATCTGATAATACAAATCTTACTCTTACAGATGGTTGGACTACTGATGATTTGGTATTCTTATGGAAGGAAGGCGATCCTGTGCAAGTTGTCAAAAATTTACACCTACCACGCTTCACACTCGAGAAGTTTCTTACTGATTATTGCAACAGTAAAACTAATACAGGTTAGATTTTCCTTGATTTGTGTGTCACTTGATAAATTATAAATGTTTAAATTTGCAATGCCTCGTCAGTCAATAAAAAATACATTGGTGTATAAAATTCATATTTTATATGTTTTTACTATTTCAACAATAAGTCATTTTACTCAATAAATTTAATCGGAGAATCTAGGGCGTTACTCTTCAGTCTTCACCTCAATGAAACTCTACGTTTTGATAAATTAAATAATCCATATTGTCTATATTGGTTTAATAGAGCACTCATTTTAAATTTTAAAATTAATTGAACTGTTTACAGGTGAATACAGTTGTTTGAAGGTGGACCTGAAATTCAAGCGAGAGTTCAGTTACTACCTTATTCAGATTTACATTCCTTGCTGCATGTTGGTCATCGTTTCTTGGGTTTCCTTCTGGCTTGACCAGGGAGCCGTACCAGCTCGTGTCTCTCTTGGTAAGCTCTCTGAGTTATTCTTACGTCCTACATCTAGATAATTTGGCAAAAGCTTTAAAAAAAGTGTTTGTTATTTCTCTACAAAATCTTCTACAAACAACTTCGCCCGCTGTGGTCTAGTTGGTTAGAGCTTGCTCTACCGATCACGTGGGTCTGGGTTCGATTCCCGGTAAAGTCAATATCAAATTGGACTAATTTCAATTTTAATTTGAGGTCTAAGAGGTTGTTTGTGAAGTCAATTCTCCTTGAGTTAATCTCATGTGACTTTCAAAAATTCTCATCGAGTATATCTCGTATGACCTTTCAACTTCAAAATATTTGACGCATTGGCGTAAGCTGTAATGTCAAATATTTTTTTAATAATTTCAATTTAAAAATAAAAATATATTATAAATACACAACAAAACAAATTAACTCTAAAGAGCTACATTTATCTTAAATATCAAATATACTATATTTATTTAATGCTCTCTGGTTTTTGTAAACTATCCATATACATAATAAAACATTAAGTCGTACACCCAATTGAAATGCTCACTCGATGATTGGTAATTTAGGCGTAACCACCCTTCTGACCATGGCCACCCAGACGTCTGGTATTAATGCCTCGCTTCCACCTGTGTCATACACAAAGGCCATCGACGTATGGACAGGAGTGTGTCTGACTTTTGTCTTCGGCGCCCTGCTCGAGTTTGCTCTCGTCAATTACGCTTCGCGGTCGGACATGCACCGCGAGACGATGAAGAAGAAGAGGCGAGAGCAAGAGAGCGCTCAGAGCATGGACGCCGCGTCAGATCTGATGGATACCGACAGCAATGCGACTTTTGCAATGGTGAGCCCCGACTCGGTATAGTAAAAGTGTTTTATTAACCATTTAAGCGCCATCATCTTCATACGGCCGTGGCCTGCTTCACGATATGATTTGGTTGCAAAGTCAGAACGAAACCGTTAAGGAGCGAAACGGAAACCACGAAGCAAAATTGCCAGATGGATAATTAATCCATGTCGGTTTAAAATTATCCGATTATTACCAAAACAGCCTGGCTTAATTATTACACATTTTTAATTTGTTTACTCTAAATCCAAAAGTCTAAGAAATATCTAAACTTGACAACAGACAGTTCAATGAAACAATTGTAATTGTTATACTCAGCACGTGTACAATCGTGCTGTACGAAAATTTAAAAGCGTTTACCGACAAAAGCGACAGTTATGGTACCGATGTCAATCGACTATAAATGCGCATCATAACGAATGTATGTTTGAGATGTTTTTATCGATTCCTGACCTAACTTTTCGATCTTTAAAACGGAGCGTAACGAGAGCAACTAGCAAACGACTAGTCGACTCCTTACCTCAACCTTATTTTATTATCATTTTTGCAACAAAAGAATGCACACGTAACTGATGTTCTCCATTTAGAGTTCACACATAATATATTATACACCACATTGAAAGTCAATGTGATTTTAAAATAAATACTTAGCATACATTTAAAAATCCAAACACTCTAAATGTGAAATAAGTAGCTATCATGGGAATATTTGTTTTGATAATTTATTCATTTAATTATGAATGAAATGGATCGTTTTGACACTTGCGTTAAGCCCTTTTTATTTGAATATTGACAGCATAGAAAGCATATCTTAACTAAATATGTGGCCGTCGATTTTTTAAAATATGTTTGACGATTTAACAATAACATAAATTAGTTTTAAAATCAAAGTAATACATTTAAATGCATGTTTGGGATATTTTGCTGTGGCATGATATTTTATTCTAATTTAATTTTAAAGATATCTTAATATCCTATTTCAACGGAGAATAAGCTTTATTAAATGATTTGTACATACTTTTATGGATGTTTGCATTGGACATACAATTTGATTCAAGAGTATTTGCACGGTAAAATTGACAATTCTTTGTCGTCAAATTATTTTTTTCTTTCTCAACTCAAAAACTCGACCATTCAATTAGTATTATTAATATTTATTATATTTTGCTACATTCATGTAAATATTAACAAATATTCTAAGTAATTCTAAGCTAATTTTACCCTTTTCAAAAACAAAAATAAAAAATAGATATAGCATACGTAAATAATTTGAATAAAACTGTATCAAATTTAAGCATGAATCAAAAAGTATTTTGAAATACAATTAATTTTTAAAGTCTTGATGTTAATTCCTCGCTGTTGATAACTTAACCACTTTGTTTGAGGGATAAAAGTGAAATACATAGTATATCCCGTTTTTTGTTTATTGACGAAACTATGAGTGTTTGATTTTGGTCCAGAAGCCGCTCATGCGGCATTCGTCTGATCCGTTAACAATGGAGAAGCCCCGCCCGTGCGAAGTCCATCTTCAGCCCCCTAGGCCGAATTGCTGCAAGACCTGGCTCTCCAAGTTCCCGACCCGCTCCAAGCGCATCGACGTCATATCGCGAATCCTGTTCCCGCTGGTATTCGCACTCTTCAACCTCGTATACTGGTCAACATATCTCTTCAGGGATGAAGAAGAAGAGAACTGATGGGGTCTGCCTATGGCGTTTGTCGTCTGCTTCGGCTTCATGGCCGGGTACGTCTTGATTTTTTTCGTCCGCCCCGAGGGACTCATGTGACACACTACTCTTGTATCCTTTATTGTTTATGAGTTACATAAGAGACATCTGAGTATTTTGCCAATTTACACCAATATGACCAAAAACATTGTGCTAGTTAAAAATGGTGGTAATTTTCAGAATCTGAAATAAGACAACGCATATTGACTGACGATTTAAAAGACATTACTGTAATAACCTAAATAAGCGCCAAAGTTTTGGTGTGTCTGTATATATAATATTCAGGACCACAGAAGCTCGTCATTAAAATATGAGAACACATGTAACACGGCTTCAGTATATATGTTATGAACGCATATACGTCGTAATATTATTGTAACAACCTACCAATCACTATTTAATATCTAGCATTACAAGTCCTAATAATTGGTCAATGTTGTTTTTTTTGTGATTCGTAAAAATGAGCAGTCTTGTGTAAATTATGCGCGATTCTTTCGCTTTGATTCATACGGTTTTCACTTGTATTTAAAAAATAGTATTCCAATTAATTATTGTACTAACTTTGAGATAAAATACTCAATGTTGAATCTATAATGAATGATCTCATATGAGAATACCAAATGAATTGAAACAAATGTATGTAATATCAGATCGATGTACTGTGTCATAATATAATGATTTTCTGTCTATGTTTGGTAATAAAACGGGTTGTGCCTATGATGTTTTCCAAGTGATGAATCAATGCTTGTAATTTTATTATATTATATTAAACAGATTGATTTAAATGAGCTTAATTTTGTTCGTTTTGACTTTGTTTCAAAAAGTGATGTCACACATTTGTAAATATAATATGTATTGTAAATTAGTAAGAGTCGAGCTTTTATATTAAAGTTTATTTATGTAGAAAAATATATATATAGTGTATTTGATTTATTTTAACAAAACATTTGAAAGTAGAGTTAAGAAGTTTTTCAATTGATACATTGTTTTTTGTTCTTATTTTCAACATATATACATGTTTATCATGCGTTTACATACAAGTATCTTCGCCGCAGTATTTACAGATTTGTTAAGATGATTCTGGTGATTAAAAGAAAAACATAAGCGGAATTTAATTTATTGCTCGACCATTTTAATTACTACACTTGTATAAACAAATGTTTTAATAAAAATATTATTTTAGTATAACTACGCGTCGGATTAAAGATATAAAACATAACTGTGAAGTTTGCGAGTCGGGTGGATTAAAATTGAGAATATTATTTGTTATACCTTTATAATAATTATTATAGTATTTACTTATAAAGTAGTTAATTAGAATTAGATGATAATATTTATTGAGTATTATTTATCAACTGTTATAATATTTCTAGCCCAAAATAACGTATTTTGTTTTTTTTTATTATTATTAGTCTCTGGTTTTAAAGGTGTCTATTAGTTTTCGATTCCGATTTTTAGCACAAATAATTATGCGTTCATTGTAACCATTATTTTGAAGAAAAGTTGTGACTATATGAACGGTTAGAAATATAAACTAAAAGTAACAATATTTTTTTTCAGAACCCAAAAAGTATAAGTAAATGACAAACACATATTATTATTCGTAAAAGTATCGTATTCAAAAATAATTATTATCATTATTAACCTATAAGCAATATTTGTGCTCAATATGTTTTGATAATTTGTCGGTACAATACTTTTAAACAACATAAGCTCAATACAATACGAATGCTTGATTGATTTCAAGTTTTTTTTAAATACTATTATTTTTTTAATATATTCCTATTTACCACCGATGTTCAATATTTCGCACTTTCGTCTTCTATTAAAATTTCAATATGTTTTCCGTCCTTTATCTGAGTTCTTTTATAATGTATATTATATACTGTATCATGAACAAATAAGGTTATGGTCAGTAAAATAATTAATCATCAAAATACTGAGTGTAGTATAATGAATGTTCGTCTGAAATAAATGTTTACATGTTCACTTAAAAAAATATTTTCAATGTTTACACGTGCCAAAATTGTAAATGGTTAGCAACACAATTACATATTATAATACAAAATAATGATTTTTATGATATACAAACTACTGATAATTGCATTAATATTTATTGATTCCCGGCATTGTAAAAATGGGCAATATGTGTGAACCCAGTACTTTTTGTCATCATTAAAAAAGTAATATAGAAAGATGTTGTAATAATAAAAATGAATTACTCACGTACGATAAGTCGCATCTCTAGTTGTTTTTATACCATCATAAAAAGATAATATGCGTACATAATCTCAAAGGTCTTTGAAACGTGTGAATGAATTATTTAAATATTTATCAAGATGAATGTTATAAATATAAGTTACTGTCAAATATTAAGTATTTCAAAACTCATAGTTCTACATGGCCATTTCCAATCACTACGTTAGGAGCAAAATAAAAATTCATGTTATCGTTCCCACAATAAACCAACCCACGTTTAAAATATAGTAATATAAATAATTGAAGAAGCAAATGCACGTATGTTAACAGAGGTGTATGTTTGAAACTTCACAATTTTATTTGACCATTTATTTTTATTGCTAAAAATATATTTATTTTTTTACACCGCCATTTCTCGAAAGTTTTTTTTATAAATCAAAGTATAATCTTATTTTTGTTGATTTTTATCAAATTAAAAATGTTTGAAGACAATTATAACTACTATTATTCTTTGGTCAAATGTACATTTTAGGAAATCATTTATGATTTATGGCATGAAAAAAATGTATTCTGTGTACGTATTCCATTTTTTATGTATGAACGGAAATTTCCTACTATAATACAAGAAATCGTTGTCTGTCTTAACTTTAAGTGATTGTCGATAGATGAACGTCATATTGAAATTACAGGGATATAAAATTGTATTATAAATTATTATTGAAATGTGTGTTTATTACAATAAAATATCAACATTCATTAATGGAAAAAAAAACATTATTACACAGCGAGTGCTATATTTTAATTTCAATAAATCGAATGATTAACTATCAATATAGTTAATTTTCATGGCTGCACTTCTTTATTTATCAATATTGTTTTAAGATTTATTATAATTATTTACTACGAAAACTATTTTGGGTATTTCTTACATTACTGATAATATTTGTTTTATCTTATATTGGATTTAAAATTTATATATTTTCATTTATATCAGGTAAAATTTCGTTTTAATATTCCAAGTAGTTCTGAATTTATTGTTAATGAAATATCATTAAAGCCTAACAAATGATAATTTTGTTTCTAATTTAAGAAAATAAAATACAACGGCTCAATAGCCAAACTCTTGAATGTGTTTTATTATTCTTGGAATCTTCACCTTAATCAGGTTTTATTTGCTGTGCTCACTTCACTCGCTAATGGTCGAAGACTACAATTTAGCCAGTTAATGTTTTTAATGTTTTATTTGATAATACATGATTTGTTTTCAAGATGACAACAAAATAGCTACACGTAAGTAAAATTTTTTTTTTTCCTGTTTCATTATTACTACATAAATCTGGACAACCGTCGGGTACAATTTATGCCTGACATGGGAGGAATCAAAGCGATTGACGGATGATAGGAAATCTCGGAGGTGACAAGTGGTGGAAAAATGCGCACTTGGAGTTAGATACTATAAATGGTCAAAAAGACTTGATTAATTCCTGATTTCCGTATCAGCTAATTTATAACCGGCCTCGGGTCACTTTGCTGCTCAACTTAATCGATTAGAAGACAGTCCGAAACGTAAATGAGACAAAATAATTTAGGATATTGATCGCATCTTTTAGTAAGTTTATATATGAACAACGGAGTCTGTCAATCCCATCATACATGTTTCAAATTAATTCAATTAAATATGTAACTCATTCTTAATAAATACTTTATTCAATAATATATTCATATAATATGACAATAGTAAATGTTAGGTATAAAACATTTTTGGTACAATAATAAAAAATATATATTAAAAATCACTTATAGTTAGTTATTCATGGTAAGTATTTAAAATATTTAAATAATTTCTTTTTACTCTTTTATTCAATTTAAAAACAAATACTCTAAAATCTTTATTCACATCGTAAAAGTAGTTTGATTATTTATTAAATATCTTCATAGAAAATATTCATATCTAAAACTAAATAATAATGGCTCATCTTTAATCATATAAAACAATGTTGTCTTTGTATACGTATTTATCGGAAAAAATATATTTGCTTTTACAAAAATATAATGAGCAGCTAAAATAATACATCACAATTCATTCAGTTACCTTCTATAAACAATTGCAATGAAACGATTACAATGTTTCTAATCATTGTTAATAATGTCACGATAAGTTTAACAACACAACTCGTAACCAATATACAAACATATGTCTCTATTTGTAATACTATGGTAGTGATAATGAGCTGCGAGGTAAGTTGTAGATAATAAGGTAAGTTTTACAGCCAATAGGATTAAAATAAAAATAAAAAAATATGTCCATAATTAAGTTTAGAACGAATACGTTTTATTATTCTTAAGTCTTTTTATTCAAATATAACACAATTGTTAAATTGATGGCGATGTTTAACTAAACAGTTGAGAAATTTTGATACTTTCAGCGAAATATATGTCAAGATTCGTGTTCTTATTTTATCATCAGCGAGTTGTATAGACAGTCTTTTTAAGACTTAATCATTTTCCATAATACATCGAATATTTAAAGCTGTTTATTCTTCTGAAGGAAGAATTAAAATAGTCTTAACCTCAAATTGTATGATACGATTTAAGAAAAAGATTTTCCCTCACATTCCCAACGACTCGTTTTTTAAGATCTATATTTTTTTTTACTTAATTTGCGAATGGTTCATTTAATGTATATTTACAAAGTCAGTCAAGTAATTCTGACGTTTTTATTTAACTTAAATAACTAGTGTGCTGTGTAATAAGTTAACATTTAATTTACAATACACGTTTTCTTATATCTTTATGTATGTATAAGTTCTATCTTCAATGTCCATCGAGTTAATAATAAAAAAAATAGATTGGCACTAAATAAGTATTCACACTATGTTTGTTTGTATCCAATCAATATAGTGTGAAACTCGAGTATAAACTCCGGGATAGCCTGGTTCACCACATTTGTTTCCAAATGAGACGACTCCAACTTGAATCCACCTTCCATCGGTTCCTTGGAGCATCAACGGTCCACCAGAATCTCCCTGAAATTAAACAACGCACAAGTATTATAACACAGACAGTCAAACAGAAACGAAGCAATTAAAGAAAACATAAAAAATATGTTGTTATGTAGACATTATTATTAAAAAGGTAATTTGTTGTTTATCGACAGAGAAACTTATATTTTTGTTTATGATAAGGCTTATAGAAGCCAATATCTAGAAAAATAATAACATATCAGATGGTAATTATTTTGAAAGTATTGGTAAATACTGATTTGTTTAAAGAGAAGAAAAAATACAAAGATTATTTTCATTCATAAAAAAACATTTGTAATTAATAAAAGATTTTTTATTGCCATCTTACCATGTCGCCATCGTCAGATCAATTCTACCGACAATGATGCCGAAGCAAATATCAAGAAGACATATTATTATAAACCATTGAGATAACCCATTTATATTTATATATTTTTTCATTTCAACCAAATGATTTTACTATATAATTTTTAATATTTTATGAAATATGTGATAATTACTACTATATAAAATTGTCTACATTTTTGAAAGATCTTCAAATTATTTCGCTTTAAATTGGTATTTTTTTTTCATACATAACATGTTGAGGCGAATAATAATAATTAATATTAAGTAATTTAAGTGCCAAGTGTTTATTAGAAGTTGAAAAAAATATTAACCTGACAGGCGTCAACGCCACCTTCTGAGTATCCAGCGCATATAAATCCCTCGGAGATAGGTTGGAAGTAGGCTCTGTTGCAATCTTCGTTTCTCCAGATAGGAAGTGCTGCTTGTCTCTGCGCAGTACTTTCCCTACCCCCGTATCGTGTCGTTCCCCATCCCACGACCGTTGCTCTTCGACCAGCCCAAAGTTCAGCGCGAAGACTTGGTGGCGGAAGGCACAGTGGAATCACGTATTTCGTTTTCTGGACAGGGCCTGACAATGAACAAGAATTATTTTGAGAAAATACATTGATTCATTTGCTTTACTCATTGCTTTCATTTTAGTAATAAAACAATATATATACGTTAAGCTGTGTAAATTATAGCAATCTATTTATTTCCGTGGAAAATATCATCAATTTCAGCAATTGCAGAAAAATCAATTGCGCATCGGTAATATTGGTATCATTTATAGTTAATAACAACGAAAAAATGTGTTCATAATTGTATTTAAAAAAAATTAAAAGTTTTACAAATAAGTCGGATATATTTGAAATATAGAACCACTTGTTAACTCTAAGTGGAATTTAATCATTTCACACTCTTACTAACAAACAACCAAACAATCGTCATTCAAAAATCCCGAAGCTTATCACCAAAAAAACGAATTTGTGAGATATCATATCTTTAACAATATTTTATGTATTGTTAATAACTTCAACAACTATCCTTTTATATAATGATACATCTAAAAATATACTTAGAAAATTCTAAAAAATATTGGTAGTCTTTTTAATGTTGACTTAATTGAAAAATATTTATTTAGAATGTCCACTCCCAATGTGAATCTCATGAACTTCTAAGTGAGTTTATCTCATCAGAAGTTTTTGTTATGAAAATTGCTAGTTATTGTTACTCAACCTCTCTTTTTAGAGGAGAGAATGGATAATGCCCTATTTTTAAAAAATCAGATATGTGGAAGAAAGCCTTAAAGCATCATGCATTGAACAAAAATCTATAATTCGATTGAAAAATTCATTGATGAAACTGTCAACCGAAGCCAACGACGCTGCCCACTTGACCACGGATTCGGTTTATAACTTATTTCAATTTTTAAAAAGCAATTTCAAAACAAATTATGAAAATTCTCACACAATATAGTTTAATTCGATTCAGCTATATAGCTATTTTTACATTCCATAATAATCGTACATTACAATTTTCAATATCTCACTAGAATAGGTAAAAATTAATATGCAATTGAATCAAATTCGTTTTATTTGTGGTTATCGATTCAGAACACTTTCCCTAAAAGGTTTCGATTTCTCACAAACCTTAAGGTACTGATTGCTTTTTAGCATGAAAGTTGACCACTAATAATTTGGTAACTGATATAATTGTCAAGAAGTGGTTTAAATAATTCAAAAGAAACAAAGCAATATATGCATGTAGTAAAATTCAATTTTACTTATCGTATTCTTTTTATTGACGAATGTTTTTTTGAAATACGTTTTTACAAGAGTTATTATCTCAAATAATATGTTTTCATCACTCTCTGTTATGTTAAAGAAAACTCAATAAACTTAGTTAAAAACTAATCATAAATAATAAGTACTTTGCTTTAACATTTATGGTTCGATTCTTTTTTTGCATAATTTTATTAATTATTTTGTGCATTCTCATAATTTAAACATTCTTTATCTTTATGCTTATAAATCTGTCATCAAAATTGCTTATAAAGCAAATCAAATAATTTTATAGACTTGATATAGTCGGGCGGTAAATATATAAATGATCTACCAGGTTTTGTCCGGGTCTTACTCAGATTATATCTTCCTAAGCTCGAGAAATCAAAGAATTTGCCAGCTAAAAATAGTCACACACGATTGGATATTTTATCCTTGATAAAAACAAACTGTTTTTGATTAAGAATTGTATTTCAATATGAAGATACGATATATACACCCAATTCTAAAAACCGTGCTAAATGTGATAGAATGAATAGAACAATTGAATAATGGCTTTCTCAATAAAAAATGGGGTTATTGGAAAAAAGAACTACATTGTAGTTTAGAGAATCGTGTAAAAAGGTTAATAATGACGAGGTCTGGTACTCGTATGAAATCTTCATTATTTCTTATTTTTGTAATAGTCGCTTCCGTTCAGACAAAAAAATGCCAACAGGTGTGTAAACTTTGCCTCTCTCAGGACGGTCCAAAAATATATTTATCGCCCAAAGAAATACTTCTCCAATTATTTTGCGTTGACTTAGACATCGTATTAGCCCCCTAAAATTAAATTTGTTGTAGAAAATTAAAAGCTAAAATCATTACATCAAAATACTGTTTGATGACAGATAAATCGCTAGATAATTTGATGGGTTTAGCAACTACAAACATCAAAGTTAAAAAAGCTACATTGGTAAAAGATACAGGGCGGCAGCAGAATTCTCATTAAAATAAATTAAATTGTTTACCTTGTATAATGCTTCAATAAAAATAATTGAACCCATGACTTTTACTTTGAGTATTTGTATAATAAATTATTAAACATAACCAATATTAGAATTTAAAAGTAATTTAATAAACGAACTGTATTATTTTTGATGCGGGCCGCAGATAAATATATATTTTTAAACACGGCTGTCGGGTTACCTAAGGTTGGACAGCCCTATACTAAATGATTAATTATTGAATTCTAACTAAGCTTAATTTCACATAACATAATAATATATAGTATGGTTTATTGTATCGTTTACCGTCCAAAATCAAAATGGCAATGTCATTGTAAAAGCCAACGCGGGAAAATTCAGGATGTGCCCGAACTTCGGAAACCTTAAAAGTGACAGGCCTCGAGGGCTCGTCGTCTCTCTGAAGATCAACATCCCCAAGCCTGACAGTGAACTGCCGAGAAGCGAACCTGCAATCAAAGTAAATAATATTTTTTCAAAACTCACCTAGCGACAAAGAAATTATCGTATTTTAAACATTATTTATTGTCTATATCCGACCTCTAATATTCACTATAATTCTGGTTTACTGCTCTGCTCTATCCAAGGCTAATAAATTTAAATTAAATTTATTATAAAGTTGTAGAAATAATTTATATTTGATCATTATACGTAATATACCCCTGCTCTAAGACGTAGTTTTAATTTTTTAAGAACATAAAATAATATGATATTATTACTTAAAACCACAAATGACGACATTGTCAGAACAAACATCCAAAACATTATTCTAATACAAAAGTAAAGTGTTTTAATTTAGTACATAACAAATATATTTTCGAAAAAATAATGAAAATAAATTCTCATCCTTCTTTCATACGTTCAGACCAACCAAAAAACAATTTTAAAATTTTATCATGAGTTTTTAAAATTCTAAAATGTTGAGAAATCAATCAAAACTTTTTTTTTACTATTTAATAAATAAAATGTTAATTATTTTTATTCGTATTTTCTTGCTATTTTAATAAAATTTACATAGTTTTGGGGAATCTGTTTAATAACTGCCTTGTTTCCTTTACACGACTATGTAAACTGTCGGTTTAGTTACAAACTTAACCAAAAGTTTTCAAAAATTCACATGTTGATACCTACTACCATATACATGTGGAATTGCCAGCTCTACACAATGACATATCTAACTTATTTTCGACAAAACATGGAGACTTCCGTCTTAGTTTCCAGAGCACTCATACTAAAAATTAATAAAAATTCTTTTTAAATTTGCTTGCGGTGTCACTTTGTACTATACTAATAAAGAAGTATCTAATTTGGCTTAGGACTAACAAAATACTGTGGATTATTATATTATAACATGATACCATTATAAAAAGTCGGAATGGTGATTAATTGAGAAATAAACGAATTAATTTACGGTCTCTGTCGCGAGTCTCTGGTACAATGGGCAGCGGTGATGATGTGCCTCTTCCCGATGAGGGCACCGCCACACCAGAACTCGGTTCTTGCAGGACCACTCAGGAAGACGGCAGCCATCCATGGCCAGGCTCCACTTTCAGCTTCTGTTCCCCCAACAACTCTGCCGGCACTCCATTCCGGTTCTCCGCATTCTGGAAAATGTATATTTATCAATAGCAAATGGTATTGTAACAAAATAACCCGCATCTCAATTTAGGTTATCTAGCAAAGTCGTGATTCAACAAGTGTGTTCATTTTTAATAATTATAGGTTCAAGCTTTTATAAATAAGGTCATTATTTTTATGTTGATGCAATTAATTTCTCAACGTGTGTAGTTTATGCATAGTAAAAATGTTAGTAGTGTATAATATGTATTTTTTTATTATTATTATCTAGTCAACTTATTATTATATATCATTGTTGTAATTATTAATGATGATAATCGATAATCGGTATAATACAATAAGCATAAATTGTATTTTCTATTCTTCAATAAACATAATATGAATGACTCATTGAATATGATGATTTTTTTTATCCATGTCCACTCTCAGTGTGGAGCATATGGCCTCCTAAAGGAAGTATCTCAACATAAGTTTTTCTACGAGAACTGTTTGTTACTCAGTCGCTCAACCTCTCTTTTCCAAAGAGAGTAGTAGGGGTAGAATGATAAAACCAGGAATGGATTAGTGGTTAACTAATCGCTCTCGATTCCACCCAGTTATTGAAGGATCGGAAGGGTGGGAGGGTTTTTTTAGACATCATAAACACCTATACCTTTGAACAGAAGTCAATAAATTGGTCAAAAAAATACTGTCCGTACTGACACTCGAACCCGTGAGATCCGGCACGGAGGCCAACAATGCTAACCACTGCGCTATATAATCCGACAATATTGTTTTTTTTAATATTGTAAATATAATCAAAACACATAAATATTTTATGAAATCTCTAATGCATTTAATGTATTTATAATAAAAAAAATATAAAAAATAAATTCTATTGAGGTTTTTAATGTTTTTAACCAAATATCGTTGCGAACCTAATAAATTAATTTAAGCTTGAAGTATGAATAGTCTTGTCGAGTCCGTGGTCATGATCGTTGACTTCCGTTGCAAGTTCACAAGTTCATGACGGACAACATTATATTTCTATCAATATTCAATAAATCTCTGTTGCAAGGCATGACTGTTTTTTATGTATGAAATTCTCGTCTACTCATACGAACCCATAAAACGGCGCGTAGCAAAGGTGATTAACTAAGTACTAGTCTTGTCCTAGCTTTATCCTTAATCCTACTCTCTTTAGTAAAAAAAAGTTTAAGTAACTGAGTAACAAGCAATTGATGTATGAAGTTAAAAGTCCATATCTTCCATATTGGACCGTGGATAGAAATATGTTTATTTTAAAAAACATGTATGAATCACTTTGAAATGCTTAATACGTTTTCGGTATTTAAAAAACAAAATCACGACAATAATAAATAATGTTTATTGCACTAATTTGTACACCTTCTACACTTAAAAAAAAATGAAAATAAGCTTGGTGGACCTCTATCGGCTCGGTGTTGCATAAACATAAAATAATACATTTTAATAGAGAAATCACTCATACTCAAAGCACATCTAGATTATTCAATGGGATATGGCAAATTGCATTTTTTGCTTACCTCTAAATTAATTAAATAAGAGCAGCTCACCTTCAGGATTGATGTAATTCGAATAATTAAACTGTGAGCTGAAGTTATTTAGAGTTGCGAATTGGGTACTGCTAGATGCTGGTCTTATGGTCGTTGTAGATGCGAAGAAAGGCCTTGAAGTGGCAGTTGGTGGAGGTGGACGGTACACCGCTGGTCTTTTGGTCGTTACAGCCGCCACGGGATGAGCAAACGTGGGCTTGCTAGTAGTAATAGGCGACAAAGCTTGAGCCGGCAGTTCATTGAACCCTGCGCCTAATCTCGGACAGCATACTCCCGGAACAAACAAACTTTTGAAACAAAGACTTTGCCTTAAATTTCCAAGATTTAATAACAACTGGGGGCAGTTGCTTAAGTCTTCGCACGTTCCTTGTTTTCCTTCGGGAGTTGTGCAAGATCTTGAACCAGAATCAACTTTTTCTGATATTTCTTGTGATGGTATTACCTGTCGTACAAACGGTGCTATAGTATCTGTCACATTTCTTCCTAAAACATTCTTACTTATAGTGTACAGAGCATTTGGTAAGTCGTCATCTTCATTAGAATTATCTCCTTTTTCTTGTCTCTGGTCAACCATATCTACAAGATAATGTCCAACTGTATTTATTGCACCAAGTGTTTCAGATATCGCTGAAAAAGCAGAATCGGACAGCAATCTCCCACTCTCCCCTGAGTTAATTTCCTCAGCTGCAATTCCTAATGCTTTATTTGTCGCAGCGTTTTCTTTTTCTCCACTTCTATAAACTCTCACTCCATTGGCAGCGACTTGTTGAGCTGGAGTCGGAAATGATCCGAGAAGTTTATCCGTGTTCAAAACAAGCTGATCTTCCTGCTGCTGTTGCTCGTAAGGTATTCCAGGATTTCGCCAATCGAAGTTTCGCTGTATGTTGTATTGATGGAATGGCATTTGAGGCCTTTGGTAATATGTAATGGATGGTGAATATACGGCTCTGCCCAATGGAGGGCTCCATTGTGGTGACTGAAATGAAGAAACTGTAAACCGGTTAGTTACATCATACGTAAGTAAACAAATTATTTTCGTATCTACTTCCAACATTTAGAAGTTTATGAAATATGTGAACTATGACTTGTATATAATTATTTATTAACGTCTGTTTAACTACATATTTTGATTTTAAATATTTTACATGATCAAATAATCTTGTTAGTTTGATGATTTGTATATTTTTTCTCTTTGAACAAAAAAATAATACACAATTCTCTAGTATGATTTTAAAGTTAACAATAATTTGAAAATATGTATATCAGGATTTAAATACCAATATGTTTTGACTAATTACCCGAAGCAATAGTAATAATTTTCCCACCTACCCTGCCGATGTAATCTGTAGTAAGGATCATTTTCCATCGTTGCTGCTGTTGTCAGTATCAAATAAAGCCCTGCAAACAAAAAAAAACAGGAAAGTTTAATTTATAACATTTTTAATTTATAACCCATGCCCAAGATTTTGAATTAAGACTTTATTATAACCTTACCAGGATTATAACTTAGGCACGCTTGATCGCTATGGATAAAGTCTTACCAACTAGATAACTGACTGGCATTTAAAAAATTGTATCCATAAGCAGAATTGTTTGAGATTTTTTCATCCATTCTAATTCATTCATTCCGAAATATTTACAGGACGTACTGCGAGCAATCTGTTGAATATTACCCATTTCCTTACGAGACAATTCAATCATTACCCACTCTAATAATATTCTCTACGCAAAGAGCAAACATGGTTTAACTACAAGAACATTGTATCTAGAACGCATTTTGTAAACTAATATTATTCAACATTTAGATGCTTCTAGAAATCTTCTTTTGACATCGTTTCATTATAAGTACAAAACTAAATTGAATACTTCATTGAATTCATACATTGTAACATGGCTGAGAAGCAACATGATAATAAATGATGAAAGTAGAACTTTAATACGAGGACTTGGCTACATCCTAAACAAACTCCTACGCAACCTCTATAGAGAACTTGATGAGACTTCTCTACTCCATATTGGTCGTCGGTATAATAGCCAACGTAAATAAATTATCAAGGAAGCAATATGTGATTGGTCACAAACAAGAATAAAGAATAGCTTGTGAAAGTTTGCTTTATTACATTTTTTTTCCAAAGCGCAAACAATTAAACAATGCATTGGTCAAATAAGCTATTTGGTAAAAAATAATAATTTAATTTTTTCTATCCAATAGAAGTTGAAAAAACCATTATTAAATTTGTTTAAATCTCGAGTGTAACACGAGCCGAAGCACGGAAGATTTTTTTATGATAAATATATCGACTGTGGAAAGGAAAAAGGACGTAATCCACAGTTTTTTCAAAACAGCTTTATTTCTATAATCACAATGTATAAAACTTGATACACGTTCTATCAAAAGGATGTAAGCTGCAGATGCCGAATTGGTATCTAAAGTTAGCTGTTAAGTTTGAAAAAAAGGTTTTTACTTGACAATTTTTTAAATTAATATTAGATATCAATTAAACACCAGTTTAGAAGTATCCGTGGACTTCAAGGTTGTGTATATTCCATAATTTGCATATGGCCCAAAATCATCAAATCACGTTTTTTCTGCCTCCTGAAAAGTTTGCTATGTGTGGGTTACGTCCTTTTTCCTTTCCACAGTCGATATGTACATATATGTAATTAAATATTTTAACAAACTTATAGCCACCATTTCACCCACATTTATTTATTATTTTTATCAAAAATACTTTATTGGTAATATCATACGTGAAGAAAATTATATATTTATATAATAATTAAAAAAGGTTTCAAAAGCATTTTAAGGACAAGATTATTATCAACCCAGCTATGAAACAAAGTATTTGATTTCAAAACTCGAGTAATCTATAAAAAAAAGGTGAACAATATGTAATTGAATTACTCTCATATATTATGTATGTAAAATTTTAAAAAATCTGAATTTCATCTGTCTCAGCATTAAATACTACTATGCATTTTTTTTAACAGCTATATACTGTTACTCATAATGTATCGCTATTCACAGTGAGTGTAAGGTTATAAGAAATGTTAAATAATATATATTTATATATTATTATGTTAGTATCTATAAGACGTTCAACTCTGACGGAGAAACATTTTAAGAAACGCTGTTATATAGTAGAAAGTGAAAAAAATATATTATGGACAGATTAAATGTCCATGTAAAAAAAGACATAAAACGAAATGCGAGCTTGACAATGCCTTACTGGCAAATATAACAAATTCCATAATATTGTTTACACCAAAAACCTCATTTATCAAGTCATATTATAAAGTTGTGATTTATTACATTATCAAGTAATACATTTTTTATGATACTGACCAGTAGCGGCCAGTCAATGTGGCATTTGATCAATGCAGCCCTTGTATATACAGGGGTGGCTATATTTCATAAAATAATATTCAAAAATAACATTTATACCATTCCCTCATTTTAAATTCAATAAAATATTTTTTTAAATTAAATTAAATATTTTTTTCTAAAATATTTATTATAGACAATAAATACATGAAGAATTTAAAATGAGTGAATAGTACAAATTTTATGTTTGAATATTATTTCATGAAATATAGCCCCCTCTGCATATACAAGGGGTGCATTGATCGAATGCCACATTGACCGGCCGCCACTGATACTGACCCTCAATTAAATGGCTTATAGCTCAAAACATACAATTTAACCAATACCAACTACTGCAAATAAACTAATCAATATAAATATAAACTTTTCTATTTGAAATAAGTATAATGAAAACATAAGACACAAATTATAAATTAGTGTACTGTATCGTCACTAAAACTTGAAGTTGAAAAAAAATATGACAACTGACCCTTAACACAATAAATAAAGCCTCTCTAGCCTACTATTCTCTTCGAAAAAAAAGCTTGGGCGATTGAGTAACAAACAGTTCTCGTAGAAAAACTTTTGCTAAGATAACTTTATTAGGAGGCCATATACTCCTTATTGGGCGCGGACATATACTTTAAAAACATATATATAGTTCATTGTAAATGTATGAATGATATAAAAATCTGGTGCCCCTCCTCTTTCTTTTGAGAATTAAGCACGTGCTCAGTGTGATAAATGACGAATTCAACCCTGTCCGTCACGCCACTTTGTGAGCCGTATATAAAAGTTATGATATTTAACTGTGTAACTTACTCAATGTCTTGTATTTACATTGTTCGCAATATGCATCGATGACGAATTACATTGAAATATCTGTCGATGTTTAAAAAAGTCGTTTTTGCAATATTTGATACTACAAACCCAGTTGTTTGACTAAGATAATAATGCTTGCAAAATAACGTAAAACCATTTTGTTAAAACGGAACTCATTCAATTTATTTCTCCAATTTGTGAAGTAATTTGCGATAATTTACGATACTTTAATGTTAGCGAACGGTTGTCATTGTGAAGCAAAAAGCATTTTACCGCATTCCTCGGTATTAGAGAGGGAGTTTTACGAAATGCTTTCATAATGGATACCCATTGAAAAGAAGACTCTGAGGAAAAAATGATTTTTTTTTATTAGACAACAGCTACATTGCTCGCAATCTTTTATTTACTTTTAAGTGATTTTTTCCACGTATCTGAATTGATATCCGTGTTCATACTTTTTATTATACGTATGTTATATCCGCCTGGCAGATGGAGCGTATCGCCTCCGTAACATCTGATATTTTGCAAAGACTGACGGTTAATTAATCGTATTTGCTTATATCAGGACTTGTCAAGCAGCGATATTGATATATATGACTCTTCAATAACATTGAAAGTGAAAGCAAAACTAATGTTATTATAATATTTGCTGATTTTAAAGAGTGTTTAAATTATAATTAAAAACGAAAACCACAACACAATAATGTGAAATAATATATATGACTTTTAGTTCCAGAATTATTATTTAATATATAGTTGATAGCCTACAACTTATTATAATATAGTTATACGGTATATACCAAATAAATTCTACTTCAATCAATAAAACTACAACATTCCGCATAAAATAAAATGTAAAAAAATACATTTATAACTTTTATCACTTTATAAATAACGTAACCAATTCCTATCATTATTGTAAAAAATATGATAAATCTCATAAAACAATCTTAGATTGGAGTAAAATTATAATTAATAATCTTTCATACTATAATTGTTAAATATAAAGAAAATATTAACTATAAAAAAATAAAAAATAAATTAAATTTGTTGTAATATATTGGAAGACAAAAATCCAGGACTGTGAAGTACGAGTAGGAGTCGTGAAAAACGAGCGACTAGGATCCATTTAAAAAAAAAAATGATGTGTATTCAAACCACTGTAGTCCATCTCTATAGTGTTAACATTGCATGCTTGGCTGACTATAGATTATCTGACGGAATACATATATGTATATAAGTTTAAATGAAATGATTGAAAATTTTCCTCGGAGTCGGAGTCCTCTTTTTTTACACGACTCCACAGCCTCGAAAAAATCTCTTTGATAGGCGCTATACGGCATACCCAACAATTGTCATAAAATATATTCTAATAGTCAACGTTTGTATAACCGTCTTTCGTGAATTAACATATGTATATAGGTCATAAATTATTAGCAGAATTACGCGTAATTTATCAGCAAACTTTACTCCGAATATGTATGTTGATGTAACAACGCAGAATGTATTTTTTTATTATGCGTGATTCGAGGGTTAACGACAAGACTAGAAGTATGAAGTAACTTCTTTACCTGCATTTCATTAAACAGTGGCGTGCCTAAGATTTCTATAAGTGTTATTTAATTTCAAAATTATATATCACTGTTATCGTATCAGCAATCTCGTGATTGATTTAGCTTTTCAATAATGTATTATTTGTTTACAAATGTTTTTTTTTGAAAATCACCAGTAATTAGTTATGAAATATTTTTCAATGGCAACATTTTATATAGCCAACAATACCAGTATTTGAAATTGTTTATACAATTTTACTGCACTACCTGTATTTATATATTCGTCCAGTATTGCAGTCCCTGGTGATGTTTTTATGTTGATTAATTTAAATTTTAAAACTTCAACCTGTCTTATCAATATATATGTGTACTCGATTGGAAAGATATTACATAAATGATTTTACATACCGTTATCACTCAATTAATTACGTTTTAAGTATTTTGAATACATAAGAACAAACGAATTTGAATTGTTGCCATTTGGACCATACAAATAAAATAGCATTCCGATTAGGGACGCCGCTCGATAAAAAGGCGTGTTCGGGAAATCCCCAAATGATTTACTCACTTCGATTGTGCAACCATTAAAATTACAATCACTGTCACCTTCAACGAAGTGGAGAGAATCAAGGTGCCAGCAGAGCCGGTAACTTAAGTTTTGTTTGGCGACCTCTCCAAATTTCTCCCGGACGACGCCAGCCCACATTGAAATGCAGACGATAATATTTTAATAACTTGCCTACGCGAGATGCGACCAAGATGTCTGGTTTATACGTTATGGAAATAGAATTCAATCATACATATAAAAGTTTATCCACAGCATATTTATAAATGTATACATGTCAAACACACGAAAAAAAAACAATTTTCTCGAAAAATTTAGCGATTACTTTGGAAAAATTCGTTTCCGGTGTCAAATTGAAATTGATGATTTTATTATTCCACCAGTCGACAAGAACTTTTTCACGCAAGGATCAATTCATTACATTTAGAATGAAAAAAACACGATTTAAAAAAAATATACGTCGATTTCAAAAACCCAGGAATTTACGAAATTCCCAAAATAAATTTGGGAACTTTTTTTAGCCCTCGCGCAACTTTCTCAAATTTTCTCAATCCCGAAATTCCGTGATTAGTACCAGCACAATCCCGGGATTTCGGGATCCTGGCACTGGAGGCCCTAGTCGCAATTTAATATGCCAAAACGGTTGCATTTCCAAAAATAAATCGTTTTTGTGAGCTTAGTAACAATCGTCGTCATCGATCGTGTGTGAAAGAACTTGGGGAAGTGCAATAATGTTGCTCGCTTAATTTTGTGCACAAAAGAGACTAATTCACTATAAAAGACCTGTTATTATAAACGACTTTATCAAATCTTTATAAAGTATTTAATTAAATTCAGAGTGAACAAATAATGCCCATTTTTTCTTACCGCTATCAGTCTAGGCAATTCTTAATTCTTAAGTCTAAGAAACTTAATACAACCTTTTACTACCAATTTGATTCATAGCTCCAATGAGTGTGCCGCTGCTCCTTTCGTTGATTAATTTAATCAAATTTGTAAAACCATTGACCCGTAAAATATTTTCACGTTTTCGATATTATTCCAAAAATAATCATAAGATTAAATTTAACAATTTCGGCACGATTGTATCATGGTTCAACCAATCAATATTATCTTTATGCTGGCAAAAAAACATCGGAAATGTTATATTTTAGGTTATATGTAATAAGTTGACAAAGAAAGTCGAAAATCAAAGTAAGATAAAAACTGTTTGCAAATTTTTAATTTCATAAGAATATTGCTGAATTCTTATTATTGTAATAGCGCAGAAAATTTACTATTTACATTTTTTTTTATAAAAGATTTATCAATAATTGTAATTATTTATTTCTACTTCCATATCATTTCTATGTCTCCGTTATTTATTATTAAATTATTCATAATTGTTTTATAACATATAATAATGAATTCATAAATTAAGATTTTAATGTGTTTTTCATGTATTAAAGAGAATGTTCCACATTTTAAAGAATTTTCGTACCTATTGGAGATATATTTCCGTATAATTTTTAAATTGTTCATACGGTTATCGATTTCTAATGCAAATAATAAGCACGTTAATAAAACAGTATTTCCATAATTTAAAATCGTTTAGTGATTTCCCATTTCCCTTGTGCTATAAATCAATTTAAGTATTGAGTCAACACAAAAAAAATGTTTATTTGTACATAATGTATGTAGGTGGCTTACTTTTGTGCGGTTGCCTTGTAAAATATATTATTAATAAGGTGCAAAATAATGAAAATAAAAATATCACGACATGCAATCACAACACATTACATAAATTATGCGATATTATTTTCTTTTTTATTAACGCTCTGCCCGCATTCTTACATTGTGAGAAATAATATAACATTGTCGGACAATATGAATTTATTACATTGTGGAACAAAATTATAATTATTTCACTAATATGATGACATTCGTACCTTTTTGTGCTAACTTCATATTATAAAGAGGGCTGTTCATAAAGTTGATTAAACGGAATCCAACAGGTGAACAAAAAAGCCAAGATATAACAAATAAGGAAGGGTCAGCTTTTGCTGAGAATAAAATATAATAATAAAGTTTATTTTCGGATTAAGAAGAAGGATTTATTTATTTAAAATTTATGTATCTACTGTTCACGTTCACACTTCTTCATTAGCAGCAGAATTCTCTCCGAATCTACGAAATAACCTCAAATAAATAGTTTTCATGGTTTTTAATGATTTTGATTATTCTTTATATTAATTCTTATCAAAAAAATATTAGGAAGCCTATTCCTTAATTTTATTTTGTACATCAATATAAATTTTTTTATTGCTAATATTTGGTGAAAAGATAATATAATTTAATTTCTCACAAACACTTTATTTTTAGTCAAAATAATCAACCCTTTTTTTAAATTTCTATATTATATTGAGCATTGTTTTTTTATGTATTATATCTGCCCTTTTTGATACACGACCCAATTGGTAATTTAGTCAAAATTTACAATAATTCAATTTTAAATATTTGATACAACATTGATAGTGAATAAGAGAACTTTGATAGAAAAAATAAAAACTTATTGCAGAATATGCTGATGAATCAAATAGTTTCAAACTAAGACTAACTTTTGTTAAAAAAAATAATATTCTGTAATCTTCAAATAACAAAAAAATATTGTTTTTTATGTATTTCATTATCAATCGTAATATTTTTGCAGTAACTACTTGTACTGAGTGTGTTTTCTTTATAATAGATAATGATATGCATGTTTATTTATCATTTTGCCTTGGCTCTAAAAAATGAAATTTCGTAATACATGTGAAATTCTCGACGATCATTAAATTAAAATGATTATTTTGTTTTTATTGAAAAATTCTTTACAGCAATATGTACTTTTTTTCTGCGTTTTTTGGTGTTCACGATAACATTTTAAATTTATTCATTGGAGTGTCAACTAAGGCATCCAATCCCGGGATCCCGTTCAATTTTCTGATCCCGAAATTCCGGGATTGAGATGGATGCGATCCCGGGATTTCGGGATTGAGAAATTTTGAGCAAATCCTGAAAATATACACGAAATTGGCTAATTCAATTAATTGAATTGAGAATTTCAAATTCCTCGGTGAGAAAATCTCAATCCTGGGATCCCGGGATTCAAAATGAATCAATCCCGAAATCCTGGGATTGGAAAAAGGCTCCGGGATCGGATACCCTAGTGTCAACCGTGATCATATTTCGGAGTACGATTTTTTTGCTAGCATCATTTTTACAAATGTGAACTACGTACAGCATAAATGTTCTCAAATTTTTGTGTGTCAACTGTCTCTGAAGATTATAATGTCGTGAGTTCTAAATACATGAAAGAGTTTGAAACACTTGAGTGCCTAAGCTTATTCCCATAAACGAGTAATAAAAACTGCTGCTTCCAAGTTAAAACAAAAATACGTAATATTATTCAGAAACAAAATAACTCAAAAATATTGTAATAAAACCCTACACGCGAATCAGTTTCATAAAATTTCTTAAACCATTTATTGATTGAATTGGCATTTACTTGGTAGTACTCCATCGTAATACGGTGATAAAATATTGAAGTATTTCAGTTTGAAAACTATAATTTAAAATACATATGGAAAAAAAATCATCATAAGATTTACTATTACATGGTTGTAAAATAAATATGTTTTAAATATTTACCTCCCCCCCAGACTTAACAAAGATTCGTAAAACTTGATAATATTTAATAAGTTAAAGATTTTTTCAAATAACTGCATTTGAATAAATCCAATTTAAACGTATTCAATTCTAGTTTAATGGTTTTAAATTTCATTTATGGTTTTTATTAGTTATTTGCAATATCTACAAGACGTTTATATTTCATTTTTAAATGGCTTACTATTACATGTATTGACGATTTTATTATTTTTTGATTTACCTTACATCAATTGGTTAGTAACACATTCAAATAAAATTGTATAATATGGTTGCTTACTTCTGGTTGTATTTATATATATTTTTTTTAAATATATATCCCAGACGTCTAAAATGATGCCATGCGAGCATTGTATATCAAAAATTTATTACGCAATAGATACATAATAATCTTAAGACTTATTGCGACATAAATTGTATGCGTGATAAATTTAAAACACCATAATTATGATATATATATAACTATTGTTTTAGTTGAAATTTGTGCTTTAAAAATGACTCTCGATAGATTGAAATGATTACATTTCAAAAATAAATCAATTTCATGTTTTCTTTGACTTCATGAGATTGGTTGTCAAATTTTTTTACAATTTGTGTGTCAAAGTGTGAGGGAGGCATCATTCGAAATGGCGGTCGGTAAACAGCTTGAAAAACCTTACGCTGTATACATTTCGTGAAAATGGAGATAAGAACTATAATGAGGATTTTTTTAAATGAATAAATTAATATAAAATGTAACAATTTCATCACTGTTATGTGATTTTCTAATTAGTAAAAAAACCCTGCATTATATATCTGACCGTACTGTCCTTTGTTCTACTACATTTGAATTTCTTTTGGTCTTTATTCCTATTTTTTAGTTTTATACGTCTTGCAACGTTCGATTCTAATAATTATACCAATAATTTAAGCTCTAGAGACGAAATATATATTGTATTAAATTAACAAAAATAACAAAAGATTTTTAGTACTTTTTCCACATAAAATTTATTAGATCAGGACCGGTTTCGCTCATCGCGAGCATTATCAACTGATTAAATTGATGATTTTCATCTTCTGGCAATTTTCGCCTCACAAATTTACTAAATCTCAATAAAAATATTTATCATTGTATTTAGTTTGTTTACCTCTGTTTTACACACTGCAACATTCAATTAAACAGACGAGAAAGTCTTTTCTCGTTTGCAACACTTGAATTGTTTCTTCGGTGGAATGACTCTTTTGTGCAACTGACTGGCAAGTGCAACTCACTGACTATACCTTTATTTTGTTATTTAAATTATGATTTTTTTGCTCTGTAGTAATTAACTTTTAGTTTCAATAGATACAATATAAATAACCATTCAAAATCGGCATAATCAAAAGGCTTGTGTTTAAAAAGCATTTCAGTAATTTATTGATCGAACATTATGAATTAATGCATTATCTATCAATGACGCTTATGATTTTAACCATTTACTTCGTTAATATGTACTGATATGATATCTGACAAATTTATGAATTTTATAGGATATCATTGAATTCATACAAAGTATCTAAGCCCAAGAACGCCAGCGTCTCACCGGTGAGTCGCGATGTTTTTTCGTTGAAAATAAAGATTTTTTTCAGTATGTAAAAATTCTGCAACCCAATGACGTCTTAAATGTTTGATAAATCTTAATTGTTTAGTATTATTTTTAAATAAACTCAACCGAATCCGCTAGGGCTACCTAATGAACGATTTTTTATACGAGAATCGTATTCTGAGATGTACTTGTCACAATGATATATTGTATATAATATATTTTAATTGAGATTAAAATCGATTTAAATGAGAAGCCTCGATCGGTGAACATATTATTGACGAAAAGTAAAATAATGTAAAATAAATTTTTAAAAATATATTCATTATGTGTTGTGACAACTCTGAACAAGAAATGGACTTAACCCATAAATGATCCCGCAGCACAGCATGTGTTATACTTACATATGACAGGTCACACTAGTGACTTGAGCATCTTAAGACTATAAATTATGTAACTCAAACCACTTTTTATACAATTTCTATTGTTTCTAAAATCACTGGCAGTTAAGTGGTTAAAACATTTGTTACGTACATATTTACATAAATATTAAACAAAACTGGTTTTTTAATAAATCTTAATTATTAGTTCGTTCATTTTGTCGAATATGATAGCAATAATATATAACATATAAAGCAGTACCAAAGTGTCTCCAGATTATAAAGTTATCGTTGCACGTTTATTTACAACTATGACAACTTTATATGTTTTATAATAATCAATATAAACTGATTTTTGTACTTTATTGAGAAACAAATATACTGTAAAACAATGGTTACGCATATCTAAACAATGGATGATAATTATTTGTCATTATAATTTTGTATGTTTGAAATCAGAATTCCAATTGTTTGATATTCTTTTACAATCAAAATTGAATGACTGTCTGCTTTAAAATTTTAGCTGCTCTCATTGTTCGTAACTTGGTCAATGTCGCCAAGTTTTCTCAATGATTTAATGATGAACAGAAGGAAAAGTTTCAACAGGCATTTCGTAAGACAAATGTTTTGCAAAACTCTTTCATTTTCTCTCAGTTTTATGCTGTACTTAAATAAACAATTAAGTATAGCAGTATTGCCAGCATTCTAAAAAATAATATTTGAATTAAGAAAAAGTGTTATCTTAACGATAAAATATTATTTGCAATGTGATTCTATAGCTATGTTAAAAACAATCAATGATATTATAAAGAATGGCTTCTCTTTTCGGATTAACGAATAATAGACTAATTTTTCAGTTTCGCATCCGTGATCTTGGTTATCTCAGTAATCAGTGATAGTAAGACTATGATTAATAGTTACGTATTATCATCTGTCATAATACACTGTGCTAATATACGGAAGTGCATAATTATCATTTATTAACGTAATTAATTTAAGAAATTCGTAAAATCATCTCGACCCAACTCAAAATTACGCAACTATTTGAAAGATATACATATTGTTAGGCGTCATGATTTCGTTGTAGCTGTTAAAACATCTATCAAAGTATATTTTTGCAATTTAATTCTAGAAAACGGCGAATTCCTAAGATATTCGTAATTTAAAAAGAGAAATTTTGTTTTTATATAATAGAAAATATTACTGTCATTTTTTATCTATTCAATATGCAAAATGGTTTTAGTTTTTAAATAAAACACTTTTCTTTTAGGTACAGTCATTTATTAAATATCCAAAGTAATTTATAACTCTATGTTAGGATTAAGATCATGATCAACTGTTTTACGTGCAACAAAGACTTAGTTTTTATTCGCATCACGGTTCGATCGTTGCAGTTTGAGCAGTGGCTTACCGCGTTTAACTGACCAGCATATTAATATGTAATTTGAATTTGATATTGAAAATCCATCAAGCACCCTCAGTCGAAATACTTAATTATATTAATATGTATCAATCAAATATGAAAAGGTTTTTTATTTATTATTATTTAAGAACGTAATTATAATTGATTTCATCATTAGAGATAAGAACGATTGTCCAATCCAAATCCTTGTCAACGTGTCTCCAAAATCTTTTGATATGATGACAATCTAATATCAAAACTTGGCAATGATACCGGCAGTCAGAAATCATCGTAGGGCAGGAAATAGGAATACAGGTATTAGCGGGAGAGACTGAGAATCTTCAAGGTAGTGTCGTGGTTATGTCATGCACTGAAATGAAAGATCCCATGAACAAAGAAGAGTTTACTCTAAATAGTCTAATTCAATAACAAAAATCTTTCAGAAGTCAGAAGATCATAAAGCAAGTTTTCTGATGCAAATTGTATTAGTGGTTTAAAATAAAACATAATACTAAATATAGGAAGAGTAAAATGTTTGAGCCATTTATGGTACACTTTACTGAATGTACTTTATTTATTTTATATTTGTTATACTTTTTCATATTTGAATGTCATTGAAATACCGCGAATTCCCTTGGTCAGCTGCGAAGAAGATAAATTTAATCTTTATAATGATTTTAAACGTGTATCTAAATTTTCACTCCTTTACGTCATAAAGGAAAATTATATTCAAGCTCCAAAAAATTTTGTGGAAAAAGTATTTTAATTAATGCACTCAAAATAATGGTTCCATTCCCGATTCAGACATCACTGCAACTGAAATTTAGTTTCCGTTTTCATGAAAACAAATATGCTGAAAGATGGATGAATGCTTTTCTTTTTTAAACGTTTTAATAAATTTAAGTAATGCCACTGGCCTGAAGAGCCATGACAATGAAAACTCATTTACGGCCAAACTGTAAAGAACCAATTGACGGGAAACGATAAAATTATTTTCAAAGTGAAAATAGAAAATAGCCGGCTGCGTAGTTAACGTCGTAGACTTCGGTTACGGTGGTCACGGGTTCAAATCCCAGTTTTTGTAAGTTGATTTTTAATCTATTTATATCTAAGGGCACGGATATTTGTTATTCTCTCTCACCCATACTGTCCTAAAAACGGGCGTAGTGAGAGCGATTAACTAATCACTAGTCCTGTCCTAGTCCTACCCTTCTATTCCTAATCTTTTTAAAAATGACAGGTTGAGCAACTGAGTAACAAACAGTTCTCGTAGAATATACATCCGTTGGTAGGCCATATGCTCCACATTGGGAGCGGACATGGATTTTAAAAAAAAATAGAAAAAATCACTACTATGAATATTTTCTTTTTCGAGATGAAAAAAAAAATATCTCTGGTACCAGAGATAAACCAGTGTTTTTTTTGAAAATTTCTTTTAATACTTATTACTCGTGCAACAAATAAAATAGTAAAAATAAAATTGATTTGGTATTTTACTTGTGCATATTTAGACAAAAATTATCGCACAACAGACGTTTTAAATTGAAAAAACAATCTTGGGATACATTTCGTGTGAAGATGGTTCTGAGAGAAATTAAACATTTTTTGAAACATTTTGTTGTCAATTTAAATTGTAAACATATTGAAATAACTGTCTAATCAAAACATTCAATAGGTCTAGTTCATGTTGTTCTAGGAATAAAACAAATCAGATACACATATTTGTTACTTGAATTGAACAATAGTCATGAATCCTTCATTTAGCTGTCTGCAATCGTAATAACTGATAACAATAAATTGATCAGTGATTACGTGACGAGGCTTTTTCTGAGTGGGGGTCAATTCGTGGGACACGTTTAACGGAGTTGAGTAACAAACAACACGGTGACGGTCAAAGGCAGTTACGGACGCAAGACTGCAAGAGGCGAGAAGGGGGGTGCGAGAGTCTTTCTTGGTACCGGCTGCTTTCACTTTTTACTCGCTTTGTTGTTGCCCAAGTGAGAGAAAACCAACGGCTGAATACTTTCGACGATAATAACATTACAGAGTAGCAGAGAGTCGAAGAAGCCGTGTGAGTGATCCCCGAAACGGAAAGAGTGGTGGAAGGTCGAATGTTGGATATCCGGTTCCACCACGGCGCCTGCGCATTTATAATTGTATGTGTTATATATTATTACATTTTTATACGTGCTACAACTTCTTGCAACAGAGTCTGAAGCTATTTCATACCCGCGGGCAATCTGCCTGTTATGTCCATTTACACAGACAGAACGTTACTGACTTGCGCGTACCGTAATAATATGCCAAATATTAATATCAAACTTGCCCTCATCTACGTTATATCATTAAAGGTTACTCGGCATTGTACCCGTAACCACCCGCTACGAATTTACAGCTTAAATACGGTCAACTGATTTACAGGAATGTCTTTACCCAAAAACTACTATTTAAAACATGATTGCTCTGCACTAAAAAGCGCTTAAATAAAATTAATTTGTACTTATAAATGGGATCTACACACTCTTTATGTGATGCTGCAAAGATATACAATGTAAAATAGTTCGCCCTTGTTACAAGCAAGGTGACATGGACAATCAATAATATCGTAATTGTCAAGAAATTAACACAAGTAAAATTTAGCAACTTCTAAATTTAAAAACAAAATGAATTGTATAATATGGTTTCTTGAGTTAATGGTTTGTTTTGTTACTCGGTATCAAAAAGCCCTTATTCTTCTCCGTAATTTGTCGACGAGTATTATTTGCAATACAACCTTTCTCCGGCTGTGTTATTTTTAACCCACGCGTTTAAAACTGCACCACGAACACAGTTTGCATAACAGCGAAAGGTTTGATTAACCTGTTTTCGTTTATTTTGCACATCGATGCTAAACTTAAAACAAGTTTAACGATAATTATTGACTTAATAAAATGTTATTGCAGTTAACGCTTCCAATATAAATATTTCTAAAAAATGTTTGTAGCACATGTTCTTGGCCAGGTTTTAGAATAATTATTCGTAAGCAATGTTCCCTAGTCGGGTCCTATGGGTGCTTGTGATGTCCCTCCCACCATTTCCGATCTTATTAAACCACCAGTCCTGCCGTAGCTTTATCCTCCTATCGCTACTATTCAATTTGAAAAAAAAAGTAACAAACAGTTCTCGCAGAAAAACTTATATTCAGATACAACCATTAGGAGGTCATATGCTCCATATTGGGAACGAACACGGATAAAAAAATGTTCCTTAGTAGCCATTTTGAAATACCACTTCAAATCAAATTTTAGATAAACAATATTTTTATAATATATAAACAATATTGATAAATGTGTTTATTATTAAACACCCAACCTTTATAAGATAATCAAATTTGAAAAATTGAAGTTGATATAAATGTTAAAATTATGCCACCCATTTATTTCTTCGCTGAGAACCTCTCGTCTTAGAAGGGACGTTATGAACCCTGATTACTTTATAAATTAAGTAAGCATCTATTTATTCGATAATAATAATTAATTAATACTCATACATTGTAAACAACTAAGAGGTTTAGTAAGAATTGTTAAATTTTAGATTGCTTAATACGAACGTATTGTAAATATAATAAAATACAAAGAGGAAATCGTGTGTTATGGGAACAGTCACTGCTTTACATATGGTGAAAGTTTTTATTTATCTGATATAGATTTTGCCTGAAAACGACACCCATTAAATAGCGAACATAGTTCGTTGTAGTTATCATTAAGAATCAAATAATTATATGATTGCTCTTTAAAATGCTTCAGTTCTGTCGTACATATAATTATTTTTAAAATGATCTCAGCTCGTGTTTACCTCCGTAAGGTGATTTATGTTGTTACAGTTGTTAGTGACTTTCTCACCAACACTGACAAAAAGTGTAAAATTTACCTTCTATACATTTAAATGCTCATGTTAAAGAACTAGTGAAAATATATTACTTTGAATTAAGTATTTAAAAATTAACCCAGTTTATGTATTTTATATTTATAATAATTGTCGACAAGATTTTAAAAAAATGAGACGAAATAACGATATTAGTTATAAAGCTGATCTAACCTAAAATTCGACCACTGCATATATTGTCAATACTTCAAAAAACTTGTATATGTCGCCAACTAGGTTACTTTGATTTGACAATTGTTGGAAAAAAATAATTTACACTATTTGATTTACATAAATCTAAGCTATAACCATTGCTTAAAATTAAAATAAATATCGTTGTTTTTACGATTTTAAATAATCATATTATTCAATAACTATCTTTAAAATATGTTAAAACAAGCTAAGTACTTATAAAAAAGAATTGAAATCATACTATTTTGACTATACAATATTGTTCTAAGTTTTGTTAATATTACTTTTCATCTGTAAAAATAATTATTTTCCAAAGCAAACCCGGTTCTCATTATACTATAACGTTGAGTAATAATATTACACATTTTTATTATTATCAACTTATGCTAAAAATAAATTTCATTTTTTTCCACCAAACATGGAAAGATGTTAATATCATCCAATTGTCAAATAAAAGAGGTAAAAAGTTTGTAATGATTTATTAAATTAATATTTAATATTTTGTACATCCATAATACGTAACGTTCACGGTGACAACGCTTATATTTTATTGTAGTCGACCTATTATACCATACACATTTTATTTTCACTCTAAAATTTAAGTTAAGATTGAATACCCTACAAATAATAATAAAAAGTTATGTTCGTTGTAAAGTAAAGAAATGTGACTTTCTCGGCGACGAACACATTTTTACGTCGGCTTTTATTGTAAAAGGTGACAGGATGTCCCCACAGAATATAACTCTTTCACTGCTGCAAACACAACAAACTCAAACTGATTTTCGTTTCAATAAAAATATAGCTACGGTGAATGCGACTCTCCGATTTCTGCATCAATAGTTGCGTAGTCGTGGATTTATGGTATTTTGAGAAAAAAATCGACAAGCACCTTTTTTTATTTTTTTTTCTTTTAATTAATCAATAATTGCAGAGGGTCGGAAGGAATCGCGTGAGCCCATAGTTAAAAAATATATACTTAGGTTAAATCAAATCCGAACTGCAATTTCTGGCATATTATCTATGACGGTTGCGGTATAACGATTAAAACATGGAGTTGGTGCAAAAATAATAGTAAAACCTATTTCTGCGTCAATCTTGGATTTTCCACTATTGCAATCTGAATATTATAGGATTTATTGCGTAATGTTACATAATATAAGTATTTCAAGTAACATTCGACTGCTTTAACAATTATTACGAATAATAAATTATTCAAACGTGATAAAAAAAAATTGCCCTTTCCCAGGACACTGCGAACATCTTGTTAACACATTGGCAGCCCATCACTGGATAAATGCTGGTGTAAATATATGTGAGCTAACGGCTTTTATGCGTTGGAAAGAAGCGTATCCACCACAGTAATTGGTAAAATAATGACTGTCTATTAGAGGACTGCACGGGCCCGGGCTTGGCCCGGCCCGCAGGCCGGGTTCTGGCGGGTAAGCGCAATTGAGATTCGGGCTCGGGTCGGGCCCGGGTAAGGAATTTATTTATTCAGAAAAATATTTCAGACTTTGTTCGTGTCATTAGTTAGTCATGGTGATTTTAATTATTACCAGTTCTATAGAGAATCGTAAATTGTTGTAAATTTGTAAAAAAAAAACCCCGTTTTTTTCGGGTAGGGTTCGGGTAACAAGTGTAGTATTAGACTCGGGCCCGGGCCGGGTCAGGCCTGAGTCTTTCGGGCTCGGACCGGGTAATTTTGTAAAATTTCGGCCCGTGCACACTTCTACTGTCTATGTATTTGGCAATAAGCATTGTTAGAATCACTGAATAAAGTTTGTACAATCTTTTTTATTATTTGAATGTTGTTGGTACAAATTATAAATATTTTTTTAATTATTTTTGGTTGTTTCTCCTTTTTTATCTGCTTTCAACATTATATAATATTTCTCAATTATTCTTTACTATCCGGACTTATTGGGGATCAAGGTAGTCCGTATAAATATTATAATTGACAAATATGAATATTTTATTTTTAAGAACTTCAATTATTGATTTTGTTTAGAGCTAACTGTTCTTTTTGAAGCTGAGAAATCGCAAATACTTTCAAGACACATAAATTTACTTGGCTCTCAAACCACTTCATGGCGACATATAACAGCGAAAATCTTCAGAATGTGTTGGACCAATATGCCTCCTTTTGTAAATCTTCTCTTAATCTTCTTCATCTTGTTCCACCAACTGTTTCTATGATTAATATTTCGTATTAGTCAACATTCAAAAAGAAAGATTTCAGAGTAAACACATCTTAACAATTCCAAAGTTTCATTACATAATTTAATAACTGAATAATTAATATCTTTTAACGTTAACTTTTGTTATCAGGTAAATTGAATTTTTAAATTCACGTCCAAGCTCAAGCTCGTCTGTCATAAATTCATAATTTTACTATCATTCGATACAAATTAGATAGGTTCGTGTCATAAAACCTCAACAATTATTATTGTTTAAAAAAATCGAAAAAAAAAATACTTATAAATAAAATTATTATCGTTTTCTTATATCTATGTTTTAAAAAATATAATAAAATAACTACTAATCGGTTTTCTTGTTTTAAAATGGGTACATATATCAAACATGTTTTTATATAAAAAAAATAAAAGCGGTTTCAGTCAGCTCGTTTTAATCGATCCAAAAGGCTCATCGATTTGTTGAGCGAACTGGCCATGTATTAAAATAAAAAAAATGATTTTAATTCCATACCACTCATATTATAGTGTCGATATTTATTTCGGCATCCTGCCATCGTCGCAACCAGTGATGGGCTACCAATACGTTAAAAAGGTGCTCGCTCTCTCAAAGAAATGAAAAAAAAATGACTAAAAAGTACTACTGTGTTTACTGAACCTGTCGTAGATAATGTATAAGTCAGAAATTGCAGTTGTATACTAATTTTATCTGAGAATATAATTTTCTCTTAAATTAAAAAGGGGATCGCGCGAGCCCCTCCGAGCTCCCTTAAGCCCACCCCTGGTCGCAACTATACTCAAATGAATTTTGTGTTTACTTATATGTTTTAACTAATAAATAAGTAATAAAAAATAAATATCAAAATAAGTACGATCGTGCTGGGAAGAAGTGAAAATTTTGTAAGATACCCATGGATCGTTTAACGATAAAGCTGATTTTTCTACAATGTACTAATTATTTAATCGTTTTTCTTTAAAGTATGCAGACTAGAACAGGTTAAGTTCACTACAAAGCCGACATTTTCAGACAATGCCACTAATTTAAGCAGTTCGGCCTCTTAGAAAGTTTGACGTCATCGGCTGACTCGGCGAATGTCTCTTTCTCAAATGTACCAAGTCACAATAAATTCGCAAATATGACATAATTCATACTCACTACCACTCATATAACTGATGATGAATATTATATTGCGTATTGCAAAACTAAGATTATTTTTCATATCCGTCCAACGTGACACTACATCGTTTTCTTGATTCATTCCAATTTCAAAATATTGAATTTCCTCGTACTACTAATATAATACTGTCCTAAAAAAAATTTATGTGGGGATTTAATATTCGTATTATGCAATATATACTACTACTAATAATATTATTTTGCCAGGTCTGTGGTCGAGTAGTCATCGTCAATGGCTTCAGTTACGGTGCCCACGAGATCGAATCACAATTCGGACAGTTTCATTAATTGATTTTTAATTTCTGTTCGATGATATGGATGTATATGCTGCTTGAAATTCCCGCCCAACTATCCTAAAAACTAATTATATGTGTTTTCCTAACACTGAGTATTTTTTTACCCTCAATAAAGACATAGCTAAAGTGACTGGTTTCATTGGCGGAATAAGCATATGAAAAGCCTTTGTAGCAGTAAAATTTGGAGGCCCAATGTATCGGATAACATAAAAACGTCAGAAAATTCCATATATAAATATATTAATATCCGAACAAAAAGTAAATGGGTTATAAAATATATATTGAGGCCCCAAGCTCGCGCCCCATTCGCTTACAAGGTAATCCGCCACTTACATCTTACAACCAGTTCTCGTTGAGTACATGCTATTGAGTCGCTCAATTAGGAGTCTTAAGCGATAAATAAAAAATATATTTATATACATATATTTTAAGCATGTTAAATCTTACTTTTATATTTGCATACAGTTAAACAAACAATTAATTTAGAATTAAAGGTAGTTTTTTTTACGAATTTATTTTAAATGCATACGATAGCACAGTTAGTATTCAAAACAAAGTTAACACTGTCATCTTGCACTAAATTGGTAGTGTGCTAATGAATAGGTAAAAATAGACATAGTTTATTCTACACAAATAGTGATTCATGGACGAAAGTGGACCTGAATGTTAATTTTGTTTTCATTTGTATGATTTCTAACATGTTTATATATATAGTATATACATATATTTATTTAATAAAGTTAAAATCTATATTAGTATTGCTTTCTTTTCGTGAGTAAATATAACAATACACGTATTTAAATTCTGTTATACCTTTTCTGCCGGCCAAGTGGCCAACGTCGTTAGCATCGGTTTCGGAGTTCACGGGTTCGTACCCCAGTACGGAGTGTTTCATGAATTGATTTTTCAACCGGTAAACTGATTTGTCCCTGGTACCAATATGATCCTTAAAAGCGGAACGACGTGAAAGCGATTAGGCTACTACTTATCCCAGCCATACTCAACTTTTTTTTCTCCGGGCCGCATTCTGATTTTTGCTTCTCTACGTGGGCCGCAAAATATTTACAGTAAACTGTAAATATAACACATACTTACACTTCACACATGTGTATATATTATGATGTCAAAATAAAACTATTTTATTTGATGTAAATATAAACATATGTATACAAGTATTTTTCATAGTAAAAAATAACAATGAACAACTAATAAAAAATACGTAAAAAGTACACAAAAATACCAATGTATCAAAAATATTAAATCGTTTACTTAAAAATTAATGCAAGTTTTGATATTGAGTCAAACTTTTAACTATATATATTTGGTGACTATAATTATTTTGGGCCGCATATAAGAGCTGATTGGGCTGCAGGTTGAATATGGCTGACTTATCCTATTTGTTTCCTTACTTTCTTCGAAAAATGTAGGTTGAGTATCGAGCAGTTTGCGTAGAACAAGTTCTTTTAAGACAAGAGTTTATATGTTTTGTGAGCAGCAATATAACAAAAAAAACTTTTTTTTAAGCAAAGTTTTAAAAATGAGCATAGTCTGGTCTGTTATTCAATGTTAGGTTTTAATCAATTATTTTTAACGGTTGAAACAGCATTTACTCGGTAAGACAACATTATAATAAAGTAAAAATAACAAAGTATTTGATACCACAAGAACAGTGGCGTAACCAGACAATCTGGACCCATATGCAAAATTAATCAAAAGGGTCCATATTTTTTTGTTCTTTAGAGAAAAGGGCACTTTTTATTTACTTGTTTGGTCGAGACTACATTTTTTTGTATTAATTATTATATATGTACTATTTTTTGGATAATTAAATACGGATATGAATTTGGGGCCCAATTAGATGATGGATAGTTTGATTTTGCAACGGTGATTTTAATATTCTTTCTTCGCCGACTGCATTTAATAGATCAGCGTTCTTCAACCGTTTTACATCCGCGGACCAGTGAAAATTGGAAAAATATTTCGCGGACTGGCGTCAACTAGATACACATATTAATGTATCTTCAGTCAGTTCTCAACTTGCGACTATTCGCGGACCGGCAATAAGCTCTTGCGGACCGGTGCCGGTCCGCAAGGTTAAAGAACACTGTTATAGATAATTCGATAAAAATGTATCATATAAAAGAACACTTCTGCGTTATATAATAGAAACAAATGTCAAATAATTCCTCTCCCTTACAATGCAACCAATAGCATATTCAAAAAATCCTCTTCCTGTGTTCAATGGCGGATTAAGAACTGGAAGGCTCTAGGCGCAATAAAATTTGGAGGCCTTGTTTTTCGGATAACATAAAAACGTCAGAAAATTCCATGTTAAATAATAAATATATATTAAAATCTGAAGAAAATGTATATGGGATATATAATAGAAGTTTTTTTGAGGCCCCAAGCGCGCGCCTCGTTCGCTTATAGGGTAATCCGCCACTGCCTGTGCTAAAATTGAGCTATTCTTCAGAGATTATAGACAGTTGCCAATTTTTTATGCTTAAATTATTATCTGATTGCCTCCAAACGATTAAAATATCTAAATATCATTTCACACGAAATTTCTTAGAAGACAACATTCAAAAAAGAAGATTCAATACTTTCTTTTTTTAAATAAAATAAAATAATGTATAAAATTAATGCTATCGGCTCAAATTTTATTCTAGAAGCTCTTTTCGAAAGGTTAATAATGTTATTAAAATGTTTTGAGTGTCATAATTATTATAGGCTGTTGACAGATTTACTTGACGTACATATATTCATTCATCAGTAATATATGTTAACCTAATACTTAATATGTTAACCTAATACTAACTTGTAGCCAGTGCGGTCGAGTGGTCAACGTTGTTGGCTTCGGCTACAGAGGGCCCGGGTTCAAATCCCGGTACGGACAGTTTTATAAATTGATTTTTCAATAGATTTATGAACTTCTGTTCAAAGGCATGGATGTATGTGATGTCTTGAATTCCCCCCTCTCACCCATCCTATCCTATGAACGGGGCGTATCGAGAGCGATTAGCTTACCACTAATCCTGTCCTAGCCCTATCCTTCTATCCTTACTCTCTTTGGAAAAAGAGAGGTTGAGCAACTGAGTAACAAGCAGTTCTCGTAGAAACAATTCTGTTGAGATAAACTCCATTAGGAGCCCATATGCTCCACATTGGGAGCGGACATGGTTTAAAAAAAAAACTTAATAATCAATAGACAAATACATACTATATTAACCTTGTCGTAACCACTGTTACGTAAAGAACGACACGACATAACATAACTGAATCCGGTAAGAATGAGGACGTTCTCTCAACGATCGGAATTAATATTCGACGTGTACTTATGCTCACCTCATCACGGATTGCCAATTGCCTCCTCACTGCCGATGGCAGAAAGCGAAAGTGTTTTTCTACATGGTTCGTAAAAGTACTGGTGCGGTTAGATAAAGAAATGTATAAGATAATCGCTGTACTATCCATTTCTGTAGTTAATATTCATTAGAATAAATCGAATACAAATATTAATATTAGCCACTATTTCATGCATCAGAACTTATAATAAACCAAAATGTCGCAGGCGTTTTTTAATTTTTTTTCGAATAAATAAGTGAGGCAAAATATTTCCTAAAATGTCATTGTGAATAAATTTAAAAATCTAATAGGTTATCAGATGTGACAGATACTTTCACATCAACATCGATTAGTTTTCCATATTTAAAATTTGCTCACATAACTATAAATAAAAATGAATGATCCTTATTTTTAATTTTCAGTTAACTTCTTGTTATATAAGTTTATTTTATGATATGTAAAAGATTCAATAAAACAAATTTAAATCATCACGATCACAATCAAAAAAACATTGTCAGACTTCGTGCTTTAAAATACACAGTTTCAATTAATCTAGACGCAGTTGTGATTGTTATGTAGAAAAAAGTGCAATAATATTCAGTTGAAAGTATGTACACAGTTTAGAATTAGCGCTGCTGAATGGAAAACTGCAATTCAAAATTATTACGCACATTAATCGTAACATAACCTCACTTAACTCGCGCAGCCTTACAAATACATCGTACAATTGTGAGAAAACGAGTGGGAGAAAAAAATGAAAATATTCACAAGGTGGAGAAAATTCACGCCGATTAAAATTCCCACACTGTTTGCAAATTAAATCACCTTTATCTTATTAAAACAAGAATAATCGAAAGTCTTATTAAATATGCTGTTTTTTTCTGATTTAAGTGTTATAATAATATTAAAATACTATATTTTACTTATTTGCTGTGCCGTAAATGCATGAAATGATTTTTCTATGTACATATATTATCAGATGAACAAAATATAAACATGTCCGTTCCCAATGTGAATCTAATCTTTAAAAAAATGTTCTACGAGAACTGCTTGTTTTTCAGTCGCTTAAACTTTAATGAAAGACAAATATCGCCAGAATATGACTAATGGTTTACTTACCGCCCTCGTAACGTCCTGCTTTTTTGTATCGTACGGGTGGGGCGATTATTTAAAATTCCCTTGGGTAGCAAACCGGAGGGCTGGCAAATTGGCGACAGATTATGAACACAAAATTTTTACAAAACCACATTTTCTAATAAGGTCAGAAATTAAGGTATAACTGTCCATAAATTATAATTGTTTTTATGTTATTATTACTTCAGAACATTTATTTATATCCTTGTACTTTTCATCCATCGAAAACTTAATCTACAGACGCCATGGATAGCTTTTGCGTTTTAAAAATGTGAGTGATTTATATTCGTATATGTCAGTGGTCGGCAACCTGCTTCACGCATGCCACATGCGGCTCTTTGGCCTCTTGAGTGTGGCTCTTCCACAAAATACCACATTAAGTGCGATTGAAACTTCGTGTCCCACGCGCCGAAGTCAGTTTTCAATCATAAAACTTATAATTGGAAATGGCGATCTTAGCAAACGTACCTCAATCCGATTGAGGACCTTTTAAGCAAAAGCCAGTTTAGAAGTACCCTAATCAAGTTAATAACAATGTTCCTACCTATAAAGTTTAACTTTTAAAAAATTTGGCTCTCAAAAGAAATTTTAACTGTTGTATAGTTGATATTTGGCTCAGTTGACTAATGATTTTGCCTACCACTAGTATGGGGTGTGCATATAAATTATCTGAACTAAAAAAAACTGTAATTTTAGCATGAAAAGTAGTCAATTTTTGATTTTATAATTTAAAATTTATTAAATCGTGGAAGCTTAAATGTATCAATTAAAAAAACACTTTTTTCTTAAATATGATAATCTATGAGCCGAGTTGTGAATTAATGGTAAAACCTTTTATTTGCCTGAATACTTTGAATAAATCAAATTGAAATATTTATTGAACACCGTAACTAATCAACGATTTCCCAGTTTTCAATTATTCTTTACTACAATTTAATTCTAATAAGTAAACAACAAAATACTTCTATTTAATTACAGTATTCAAAGTCACGATAAATATAAGTCTCAAAACTATATAGTAAAAATCAAGTGAATTAACACGTTTATTTTGGGAAATCCTATAGCGTTTCTAATCGGTTACGGCTATCGGATAATTTAATTGTGTTTTAATTAAGTTAATGAATACATCAATTCGTGTTCAAATAATTTATTTGGATAGGTTATTAATTATGTTTTGAGGATTTTAGACTAATGTATTCATTTAAAAAAAAACACAAATCGGTTCATAATAACACGATATTTGTGTCAATAGTTCAAGCACATTTCTTTTGCATGAAATATTAATAATTTGTTACAAATCCTACTCTGATATGAAAATAATAAAATGTGCAAACCTGTTAATATTATAAATTCCATCTTCGTTTTCACTGTCATATTTGACTCCAATCGAAATTCAATTCGGCGCGAATTCAAATTTAGAACACATAAACCCACTTATTTATTGATCAAATATTGATTAATTTTATTCTTTCGTGCACTTATTTACTGAAAACTTCTTGATAAAAAAATATTTATTTTTTATACAATCAAACTACTTTAAATCTGTTTCACTGACACGTTACTTTTTTAATGTTTTTATTGTATTTAATATTTATTATATTTTGACAGATAGTTCATAATTAGTTTTCCCGCGAGAATGAACTACGACAGTATTGGAGGAAAGTGAGAGCGGTGTTGCTAGTACGATGAACGCGCGCGATCTGCGATAAATTTTGGCGCCACTTCCACTTACATCGACTGACTACAACTTTACTTTATTATAGAGTAGTGTCATGCAACACAATATCGGGAAGCTAAACGATGAATAATTATTATCGATGGTAAATTTTCGGAGTCAATATTTTCCCTGACTTAGTCATTCTAATCATCATGCAATGCTTGATTTTGTTTCTATTTTGTTAAAATCCATAGTAATAGTAATAATAATATTTTTTTTTGTCATTAAAATTCGTATTTGCAATTAAAACCTTGTTTTCCCGATCGGTTTTCTAGAATAATTGTATTTCATTCCGAGATTTTGATTAAAGTCATCATGATTTATTGTACAATAGGCCCACGGACGCATTTGCGTTTTCGGACACTATTCTGTGTGTCCGATAATTTATTTAGAATTTTGTACAATTTAATAAAATATCACTTCAAACATGCTGATACTTTACATGTAAATTCAAATTTATATTTAAAATTATTTTATTTGCTGTGAGACTTTTTGAATTTGCATCATCCACGGTGCTTAATAATATTTACTATAATTATATTCATAAACCATCTTTACTCAAAATATAAATGATTATTAAGAGTTTTGTTATTCCACTTGTTGTGTTGCAAAATGTCTAAAAAAAAATAAGTGTTAGTCAGATTTTATTCGTAAACTTTGCAATGGCATGTCTGATGATACTATTCAACGAAGCAAAGCACCTGACACATTTTTTAACACAACAGTGTAATAACAACGTTATTAAATTTAATTTAATAATAAAAATGAGCTTCCACAAAGTTAACGCCGAATCCATCGAAAATATTTCAGTTTGAATCAATTCAATCGTAAAATATTTGTATGCCCTCGAAAGAGGATAAACTATCGTGGTATCCATATTTGTCTAGCTCAGGCGTGGGGAACCTGTGGCCTTTTGGTCACTCTGGTGCGGCCTTCTGGCCAATTCTGTAATTCTGTAAATTTTTGTAAATTCGTAGATTTCTGAGATTTTGGTTTTGAAAATTCCTGGAAGACCTAAAAAAAGGTCCCACGGTGGTAATTTTAAGAAATTCGCAAATTTCTGGGCTTTAAAAATCTTTAAAGAAGAAAAGGTTCCCCACCCCTAGTCTAGCTCTTGAGCTAATAGTTTGAATATCTCTGTTATAGGGTTGTAAACTCTATGTTCACTTAACTAATCAATCGAAACAGAATCCATATATTAATAGCGGATAATGTTTGTATTCACTTCGTTTGTCCAGCTGCAGCCGGACTTTTGTTTTTTCTTCTTCTTCTTTTTCCGAAAGATATTATATTTTCATTATTATTCACCGATGACAACTAGAAAGGTAGTCCACCCCGCTGTCACCATTTTGGTTTTATTTTTATTCCTCTTTAGGTTTTATTTTTATTCATCTTTATATATTTTTTTCATTACACTGACATAATGTGAAAAGATTTGGAGCCATTGCTGAATTTTTCATGGCATTTACGGCTGTTGGTCGTATTATTCATTATTTATAAATGTAAGTCTTGATTTCACATTAAAAAAATACTAGCCGCCGTTTGGAATCGAAGCTGGGTTGCTCGATTCATAAACCAGCGGTCCTTGTCTCCATTTTTTCTTATTTTTCTTTCGATACGTGCAAATACATTATGGTACCGCAAACCACCTTCTATAATCCTGTGAATGGCCAGCTTATTTTGAATCTTAGCTCTTCGTCTTACAGACAATGTAACAAGCTATCAATGATAATTGTCTTCGCAACCTTCACCAAATAACTCATATTATACAAAAACGAAAATGTGGGCTAAATATTATGGTTTTTATTGAATATATCAGTGGCACAATTATTTTATCATATTAATATGCATTTCGATTCACTTCTTAAGATATTTTCGAAAAATATTCCTGGTCTGTTTGACAATCAAATCCAAACAAAAACTTTGTGCTGGTAGTAGTGTTATATACATGCAAAAGGGGGAGGAAGATAGTTTTTGTAAAACATGACTTATGTTACATAGTCGTAACTTTATCCCAAGATGTCATTTTTTGCCAAGTTTCACTACGTGCTTAAATCAATTAACCTGCAAGTGCTTCATTTGAATTTATCACCTTACCTTTATTTTTTATTATCGGTAATAAACAGACACAGCTTGTACTATTAAATCGTTCGTTCATTTATTGAACAGTTAGACAGTATCTATCTGCTTTATAGAAAAACTTATTTTAACATAATATTTTTTTTATTCTAATATCATTTTATCAGGAGTTAAGGGTCACACATTATTCTGTAGACAATATTTTCTTTCTTTGATGTTAATCTTATCTCAAAACTGAACCAAACCTGCCATTATAATATTGGGAATACGTCTTAGACACGGTCGCGGTAGGGTAAATTTCGCGATCAACCGGGGGGGTTACCTGATTTATTAATAAACTAAATAATATTTAAAAAAATAAACGTCATACATATAATAAAATATATCTATGGAAAAAAAATTCGCATAGCAAAAATGAATTTAGAATTTAGATTTTTCTGCTTGGCCCGCCTAAGTTTGTTGTGTATTTTTTTACGATAAGTAATAACCATCAAATAATTCAATACAACTTTCATTTAGTATGTGATAAATGTCAAATCTAAACAAATGTTGAAAAAATACATCAAAAATCTTTCGCGTTGCAACGAACAATCACTCGCCGGGGTTCGCTATCAACGAGGGCTGCGTGTATGTACTATGTTATACCAGGGCTGTGGAGTCGTGTAAATAAAAGACGACTACGACTACGAAGAAATTTGTCAATTATTTCATTTTAACTTATGTATATGTATTCCATCAGATTATCTTTAGTCAACCAAGCATGCAATGTCAACACTTTGGACTATTTTGTTTGAATACACATCATTAAATATATGATTCAAAAAAAAATCAAGCCGCTCATTTTTCACGACTCCGGCCAAAATACCGCGAATCCACGACTCCGACTCCGACTCCAACTCTACAGCCCTGTATTATACACTAGCGCAGGGGTGGGGAACCTTTTATTCTCTAAGGTTTGCATTCAATTTTCTGATTCGGCATAAGGCCGCTAGGGAAACTTTGGCCGAACGCAATAAAACCATTAATTGATCACGAAATATGCATGATTTGTTTTTTTAATTAAAAACGATACAGAAAAAAGAATCAGTTTTACGCATTCAAATGTATTGTACACAATATGATCATGTGCATCGTTTAAACGTCATCGCATTATCAAAAGAACGAATATTTTTATCACAGAAAAATGCTTGGAAATTCTTTGTTGCTATTATATTTTATGCTGTGTTTTTTCAAATACATAAATTTCACAAAAATACAGAAATACAGTTTATAGGTTTATTATATTAATAATATTTTTTTAAAAATCAACTCATTCCGTTAACCAGAATCGGAGACAAACACCATAATAAAACTATTATATTATTATTATAGAGCAAGCTCAAAGCTTTATCGATCTGTTTATGTTATACAAACGTGATCAAAATTACCCTGCTTCCTCCGCATTTAAACATTTTTATTAAATCACCAATCTTAAGCAAATATTTTGTATATTTTTTTACGTTGGTATACTTTAAATAAAATGCAAATCTAGCTGTGTGGTAAATCTAGCGCATTGCTCGTTTAAAACAAAATTGACCGTATTCGCATCAAAGTGATATTTACCGGCATTAAATATAATTTACATAACCAAATTTCTCAAAAGCAACAAACTCTCTCCGAGATGTCGAACAACCTTCTGATTCATTGGGTTTTTATATCCTGCTATGACTGACTTAAAATCTTACGGAAAGTTAAAAAAAAATCAAGCATACTTTTCATCCGAATCATTAAAGTTATGCAACTTAACCGCACGTAAAAACCTGAACGTCTTGCCAAATATTACATCAATTTTATTTAACAGTCACTGTTTGGATAATTTTTCAAAATATTTACCTAACATCCAGAAATATTAGAACCTTATGTCATATTTTAAGAATTTAATTAATCTTATACCACTTCACACGGGCTGCTCAGACACTCGTTTACAAAATGGACGGGATAATCTAATGATGTACTTAGTGGCGGTTTAAGCACTTGGGAGACCCCAGGCGAACTACAAATAGGAGGCCCTGTTTTTTGGATTACATAAAAGCTTCGCAAATTCAAAAAGAAAAATATATATAATGTAGAAAATTTAATTTTAAATATTCGGTCCATTTATAATATCACCTATTTTGATCACCCTATGATTAGGAGGCCCCAAGATTGCGCCTCATGCGTTTATGGGGTAATCCGCATGTACCTATGAGAAAATCGGAAATCGAAAAATAATTTCGCACAACCGTTTGGTACCTAGATTGTGGCTTAAAATGAATCGAAACGTATTCTGATTGTTTCATTGTTTCATATATAAATACTTCGGGTTTTTGTATATTATTTTTATTCGGTCGGTCAACCTGTCGTTGGGTGTAAAGTGTGTAGGGTAAAAGGATAGGCTTATATCAAATATAAAAGAAATTAAAAATGACCTTTATACATGATTTTTAATCTCCGAGTGTTTCTTCTTGTTTTGGTAAAGTTTCATTTATGCACTAACCGGAACCAGTGTGCGATTGTAAACATGGCTGTAAAGTCGGAGTCGTGGTGTTTTGATTGAAGTTGGAGTTGGAGTTCGAAATGGTGAATAAGGTTTTAATAGCACGAAAAACTAAAACAATCAGTTTTTAAAGGCGTATTCGCTGAACTAAGAAGAACTAAATTATTAATTATTTTGATTTTGCCGCTTGTAAGTTTAAATGGAAATCTGGCTACAGACCTAGAAATTGCTATTCTGAAAAAACAATATACATATAATTATTTATTGTACTGGCAGCACAACAAAAATTTGACAGTTCTTCTGTGCCACTTGCAGACCATAGATAATATATTTCACTGACTTTTTTTGGCTGAATTCGATTGGAATGCGGTTGGAATGTTGGTTTTAACGTTTGAGCATAAGAACAGACCTAAAGTAACATTTAAGCATATTACCGGTCAAAAAAGTTTGGCCACAGACATTTTAAACTTACTAATGCATTGCTTAGATTTCGTGTCCATATGGACACCATGTGCGCTAATTGGAGTATTTGATATTTTTTTTTATCAGATTTACTGAGACGTAGTATGATTTTTTTTTGGGAAGCACTGACATAGAGAAAAACAAAAGATGCCAAGAATTTTTACGAAAATAGGAAGTACCGTAATTTTGGTGCAAAATCTGCACCTTGTTCAAAGCTTCAAAGGCCTGGCTACGGCCCTGCATAACACAAGCGTGCTTAGCCTAAGACGATATTTTTATAAACAGCAGTAAAAAAATGCGACTGTCCCATTGACAAGGACCAAAATATGTTTTACTCTACGTAATAAATGTTTTTTTAGCAATGGCAACTATTGACGTTTAATATGTCAAAATAGCCAAAACTAAATGTCAGTTTTGGGGGAGCAATTGGATTCTATGGCATTAAATTCTGAGCATTAAACTGCGAGTTTTCTTAAAATAGTTTAGGTGATATATTCATCATGAAGTATCCAACATCGCCCACCCCAAGTGAAGGCTCTGGAAGCTTTCCTAGGAGCACATCCCCATTGCCAGCACCCGCGAATTACCAGTTAAATTGTCTCACTGCTTCTTCAAAACGCTACAAATACCTACGAAGAATAATAAAATTTGAGCAAATGGACTTTGAATACGGTCTATGGCAGATGGTTTACTTGTTTATTGCACCACAAAAAGTATATCGCAATTTTCAGTATAGAAAACGTAGGTATTTTGCATTCAAATTTCAATTGTTTTAATTTATTGTCAAACCAAATAGGTATTTTCTAAATCACTAATTTGTCATTGAAGTTTCATTAATTTATCTGAGTGGAAACTTCTACACATTAATTGTCAATTGCTTATATTATTTCAATATGAATATTTTTTTCAATTTTTATACTTTTTTTTTCAGAGACAAAATCCCAATTTGCTAGGGATGATCCTGCATTTTTAGTTTTATTGAGCATTTGGCTCTGCTGTAAGTATTTTAATTCAATTTATTTTTAGCAGTAATATTAATGAATATGGCGCAGCGGTTAGTGTTGTTGGTTTCCGTGCTGAATTTGACGGGTTCAAGTCCCAGTACGAACAGCATTTTTCAATTGATTCCTGTTTGAAGGCATGGGTGTTTGTGATGTCCGAAAATTCCCTCCCACCGTTCCGATCCTTCAATAACCAGGCGTAGCGAAAGCAATTAGTTAACCACTAGTCCTGTTCTAGCCTTATCCTTCTATCCCTACTACTCTCTTCAGAAAAGAGAGGTTGAGCGACTGAGTAACAAACAGTTCTGTTGAGATACCTCCATTAGGAGGCCATGTCCTCCACATTGGGAGCGGACATGGATTAAAAAAAAGCTTCATTAGTAATCCATATCCTGTACATTGGTAGCATACATGGCTTAAAATAAATTGTACTATCAAACTATTAGCCTTTTGGCTGCCCTAGAAAAAGTACATTTGTACCTAGCACGCCGGCCATAATTTGCAATTATTAATTTAATTAGTTATTGACGAGGTAACTCGTCTGTGGCAGCCATCCAGTTAAATATGATATTAATATACTGTTTGACTGTATTCAACATTGCAAACATAATTATTTTGTTTGGCATACCTGAAAGAAAAGGAAAAGGCGTAGGTACAGACAAAACTCTTTATACACAAAAGGAACACCGTTTTAAAGCTAAAATACTATATTTTTTCAGTGTCATCAATTGGATTTGCATATGTACTGGGATTAGGATTTATTCAATACATATTTTTTCTACTCTATGTGATCTTTGTTGACTTTATTGGAGCTGCAATCATAGTAGCCACATTTTTTTGGTGAGTTTTGATTTTTTTAATAATATATAACATATAATGCCTTAAAGTACAGGAAGTTCTTGTTAACTGATTGTAATTAATACTGAGAAAATATCTCTGCAAATCCGCTTGAAATGGAGATTAATAGTTATTAGATAATGGGGAATAAATAACGGATGAACGGAGAAGACGACAGGTTAGCACGAGCTCACTCATAAACAATTGTTGTAACATTGCTTATGGAAGCAACTGTTTTAATAATTGATATATACTGATAATTGATACACTGTTCACGCAGTATTTGAGCCCTGAGAAGTGAAGTAAACCAAGTGGAATTTTAGGAAAAAAATAATTAGATGCGTTATAATATTCTTCATATTGTATCAAAGTATCGTAAAAGTAAGTATTTCAGAGAGAAAGCACTGCAATAATGTTTTCTCTCCAAAATATTTTTTTTACCACTCACTACACTCGTCAAGGACTCGCTCATATATGAAATCAAATACTAACGCATAATATGTTATTTTTGATCAAATCAGAATGAGCGTTATAAAAAGTATATTTTATCCATCACATATTTTTAATTTTTATTAACATTTTTATAATTGGTTTTTAGGTATATAACGAATAAATATCTCAGAAGAGATCCATTCGGAGCTGATGTTGAATGGGGATATGCATTTGACGTGCATTTAAATGCCTTTTTCCCGCCGTTAACGATTCTTCATTGTTTCCAGTTATTTTTCTTTCATAGTAAGATTATTTTTTTCACAATACAATCAATCACTTCAAGTTAATTATCAACTTTATTTAAATCAATGTTTCAACCATCACTATAACAAGTAAAGCATAGTTGTTGGATCTAACTGTTATTACATTTTCAGATTTCTTAAGCAGCGGAGGCTATTTATCATGCACTGTTGGAAATTTCTTTTGGCTTATGGGATTATTCTACTATATTTACATCACATTTTTAGGATACAGTTGTAAGTAGCATTAAATAAGGCCATATTATGATTAATATCAATTAATTTTCTTCATTTAAAAACTGAAATTTAAATTATAAATGAATTTCAATAAATTCTCATTTTTTTAAATTAACCAGTTTAATGTCACAATAAAATCAAATAATATGCTATAACCTCATTACCAAGTACCATTATTGCATGTTTCACAGTTCAAACGACTTCTGAAGTCTTCCTTTATTGCCTCATAAGAAAAGTGATGACAGAGTAACATTGTAGCAGATGAAGGAACAAAACCAAATTCAAAATATTTTTGACACTTCTGTTTTACTGACATCGGACAATTTATTTTGAACTGATTATAAATGCAAATTCACTCGATAGTGTTGACCTATTTTGATTGTTTCAGGTTTGCCGATTCTTCAAAATACTAGACTTCTGTTGCTGCCACTTCCGTTGATGCTAATAACATATTTTGTTACACTTACACTAGGTTGGAATATAAGCCTCGCTCTAACTAACTTTTATAAGTATCGAGTAGTGTAGTAATTTTTATCGTTCTTGCGGCTACACAATTTTTAATTGCCGTTGCTAACCTAAGAGATTTTAATTTTGATTTTGCTATCCTAAGTAACATTTCTATTCCATGCAACTAATGCAAACACAAAATTATTTCATTTATGTTCCAAGATTCATATCAGATTCTCGGAAAAGAATAATACTGACCATAAAATATTGTAAATACGGTGAAACTTTCCGTTTTTGTAAAAAGCTAGATTCAGAGTTAGGCTAGAAAAACATTATTCAATTCCAAAATGATATCTAGTTTTTAAAAAAAATGTTGGAAATTAGTTCTATATAAAAGTATCTAATAAATTTTTATAAATAATACATGCAGTTTTATATTTTTCTCCTCTTCAATCCTACACTAAATACTCTCCTCTCGCAAGACAGAAAAAAATACTGTTGAGAAATAAAAAAAAATATTAGTATTTGCGATGGATTCAGCGGTTTTTGTTGAAATTGATTTTTAATAAAAAACCAAATTTGATAGCTTTGTAACACAATCAGTGAAATAACAAATTTATTTAGCTTTATATTATTTTAATAGTAATTTTATTTTGAAATTTGTTATGACTTGTTACGAATGTTTATTACCTTTGTACTGATTTTTTTTAACCCACAATTTTTTCAAAGCAGCTTTTTTCGAATTAATTACAATGTATCAAACTTGATACACGGTCTATCAAAAGGATGCAAGCTGCAAATGCCGAATTAGTATCTAAATTTAGCTTTTAAGTATGAAAAATATGACCTTGTAAAAAGATTTTTCCAAGACAATTTCTTTATTTAAAAAATATTAGAATATGTCCATTAAACACCAGTTTTAAAGTCTCTGTGCACTTCATGGTTTTGTATATTTCATAATTTGCATATGGCCCAAAATCATCAAAACATGTTTTATGTGCCTCTTGTAAAATTTGCTATGTGTGGGTTACGTCCTTTTTCCTTTTCACAGTCGATACACTTGCCTAACTTACCAAGGAAATATAAAAAAAATATGTATTTAAAATTTATCACTTTTATTAAATAACTTAATTCATTCTGTATATCAAAGTGACAGTGAGAATTTAGGACAGATATAGATTTATGTACACAAACATTAGTACGATGTATTAAAAAATAAAATAGTACATTACTGGGCATTGAAATATTCTAAGAAAAACTCAATTTCTAAAATGGAAGTCTATATGAATGTTTTGATTAAGAGCTACTCCAGATCAACGTTCCCTCTAAGCCGAAGGGTTAGCTGCGCGGAAATTTCAAAGGCTGCGTGGAGGCTGCGCGAACCGATCAAATATTAATTGAGCACGCGGGGGCGCACGAGCGCAGCTTAGACGGATCGTTGCTCCAGATTGTTGATCATAAATAATTCTTCCGTACTAAAGTAAACACAATTTATAACTGAGATCTTAAAATAATACGCCATCATTATGAGAATAAAATATTCACTTGTGTATAATCATTGATACTGAAAATACCTAATCATCATCAAGCACAATGACCTCTGAGGTATCAATAATGTTCTTAGGTCTGGCGAGTTGTTCAGGTGGGTTGAATTGTAAAGATTTTTTTATATCTCTCACTGGTTTTAGAAATGTTTCATTTGATGTTTGGGCAGGTTCTTCACTGCTTTTGCCTGGTGCTGTAGACTTAGTTATTGTAAGGGAAGACGGTATCTTTCCAGAATAAGCGGGAGTGTCACTGGCGACACTGCTACTCTTCGCCATGCTCGGATTTTGTTTTTGCCTTTCTGCCAATATTTCTTGCAAAGTTTTCCCAGGGCTGACTCTATGATGGGGCAGCGGCGGTTGATCATGGAGAGCTGCACTGACAGTTGTCGTGGTGACCATATGTGCAGGCTTAGCGGCACCTGATAATGTAGGGGTAAGCGACACAGGTGAATGTGCAGTTTTCGGTGGCCCCGGATCACTATTAAACCTTTCAAACATTTTTGGTGGAGACGGTACTGTATTTATGGAATTTGATGCCAAATTCGCCTGATTCAGCACGCTTCTCATCACATCACCTTGAGTTTGCTTCTTTAACACGTATTTTGATTGATTATTAATGTTGGTAAACGGCTGCGGATTTTTCGGTGGAGTTTTATGTTTTGGGGGATATTTTATAAACGATGAAGACGTCTGTTGCCTGCTTCCGGATGGCGGTTGATTTGGCACTTTGATATTTTTTGCTGCATTGACTGATTTAACTTTTGATGTGTTCGTGCTTTGGTTATAAATAGGTTTCATCTGTTGTAAATATGCAGTGTCCAAACTGGTTGCGATATATTGGCGGATCAGGTCTGTCTGATAAGAACTGCCACTCATGCTGGTGAGTCCAGCTAAGCTCTCCATGTTTGACACATTGAATAATGTAGCAGCGGCTTTATCAAAATTGCTCAAAGCAGAGAAAAGATTTTGGTCTATGACGGGCAAAAATGGTGGGTAAGAATTTGACATATTTGTTTGATAGGGGTTCTTGGGATACGGCAAAGGCTCTGCGTTTGGTAGAAAACTGCTTGACGGAATTACAGCAGGTTTTGGCTGGGGTGTTCGTTTTGAAGGAGCGGGTACTGGAGTCGGAATGCTGGTTTGAATTGCATTGGCGGCGATAGAAGCCTGAGCTTGCTGTTTCATTGTTACAATGAGAGCCTGACAATGCTTTATACTTAGATCTAATAAATTGCTCGGTTCCGAAACGACTGTGTTTCCAGTAGACAGTTTGTAGCACTCTATTAGAAGCACTGAAAATTGTTGACTTTTGGAGGCCACATGCTTTTGCACTTTTTGATAAGCTCTGTAAATATCCAACATGAGACTGGAGAGAGTTTTCTTTTCCGGTTGATTGGCTGTGAAGTCAGGACGGCTATTGAACTTTGTGAGCTGAGCTTTCAGTGACCTCACGCACAATGAAAACGCTTGCTGAGAAAGCTCTCCTCTCTCAGAGTCTCTCAAATATTTCTTTTCAGCGTCCGGAGTTCTTTGCAATTGTAAACAGAGATCCAACAAAATTTTATGGTCATCGATTTCCTTAAGCACTTCCATTGTGATTAAAACACAACGGCTCATGTGAGATGCGAAACTTCCCGGACGGTCAACTTCGCTGGCCGGTATTCTCCATATTCCATTGAAGAAATTGCTATTTTTCCTTTCACAGAATAGTCCTTGAAGTTTACTACCGGCCCTACCAGTTATCGATGAGAGCATCAAATCTCTACATCTTTCCACATTTTTGTCCTTTTTGTAATAGAAATGATAGTGGGCGAGTCTATAAATAGCTTTATAATGCTGAGGAAATCTACTGACGCAGTCTTCCAAACTGTCTAGGCACATTTTTATAACTTCTTCGATGTCCTCTTGATTCATTTCGCGGGGTGTCTTTTCTTCGCTGCTATCGGCGCTTGAATCTGAACTACTTTCGGATGAAGAATCATCTGAGCTCGAATCCGAGCTGCTAGAACTACTGGAATTTTCTCTTGACGTTACAGTATTGGTTGTAGCACTTTCTTGTGAAGTTCTCCTGACTTCAGTTTCAACTGCTTTGGCTGAACCCACCTTAGGATTTTCAGCTACTTCTTGGACAGCTGATATAACATTGATATCATTTTGAATGATAACACTATTAGTATTTTCAATATTGTCTTTCGTTTCATTTGAAACTGTTTTAACAGCGTCAGCATCCTTTGAATTATCAGGAATACCTTTTGCCAAATTTTCCAGAGATTTCTTATCTTTTACAACATCTAAAATATTGATAACTTTGTCTACACTGACTTCATTATTACCAGTAACAATTTCTATAATTTTCAGTGTCGGAACTGAGGTTTCATTTGACGTAAAACCAGGTTGCACAACATTCTCTACAGGAGAGTCAGCCATTTTTTGAGTGTCAACTGTGTCATGCAGTTTTGATTTTTTGGCTTCATGGTTATTCGTATCATCTTCAGTTATGGCTCTTTTCCCCAAAATAGGTAGATCAACAGCATCAGTTTTTTCTGGATTAGCTCTGGCATCATTGGCGCATTCGGTAGCATTATCTTTTTCAATTTGAGTATCTTTGGTGACTTTTTTCTTCAATGAAAACGGACCTGCCGAACATTGAGCTAGACAATCTTTAAACGCTTTGCCGTCAACCATCGAGATGGTTTTATTCTCATGCTGCTCCATGTATTTCAAAATAGATGCATGGATTCGGTAGTGAATCTCGAGCGCTTCGACGGATAGATTTTGAGGATTATTATAATTGATTTTCGTAGGATACGTTGCATTGTTTTGTTGCAAAAATTTACCAGCCTTGCCATAATGTTCCAAATATACATTAGGGGGTTCATTTTTCTTTTCAGATATTTTACCTAACATGTAATAGTGCAGCCAACGTTCGTCTTGTGGACCTTTATCTTCAGTCTCGTATTCCGTCATCCATTCTTTGTGTGCTGATACGAAGCATTTGTGAGAAGTATCCAGCATGTTTTCTTTTCGATTTTCTAATACCTCAAAGCTTTCCATACTGAGAGATTCACTCGCTTGCTTCAGCATACGAGAACAAAAAGAATGCACGCCATACACGAAGGCTCCGTATTCGATCCAAAGCATTGAGTGCGATGAATCAATTTGAAGAGCCTTCTTAAAACATCGCTCTACTGCTGCCGCTCGGGTCAAGTATTCCATTTCAGTTTTGAAAGTCTCGCAAGAATTCAACTTCGTTTCTAATAAGCTTCCTCTTGCTAAAGCCATTCCTGCCCATGAATCGAATCTATTTTTACTTATAACAATATCATAAGCATAATATTTGAGAGCTTTCACGGTCTCATTATTTTTTAGATAAAAATCAGCGAGGAGATAATATATATCACGCATCTTGTAGGGTAAATTGATATTGGCATCTGGCAGCTTATCTTTTTTACTTTCTATGTATGATATTACTTCAGCGCAATACGGTTGAGGATCACAGACTCCAGGTAGAAGAGTGAGCATTCTTAAAAATAACTGTTCTGTTTCTGTTGTAATAGAACCGAGTCGATAGGAGTTAAATTCTGGCATTTCGTCTGGTCTATATAATTCAAATATTTGTTCCGACTGTTTCCAATCAATCTTGAATGGTATGACATTGTGGTCGATGAGATAGCGCAGTTTAGTTTTCTTGGATGGATGTCCGAATAGACAAAAAATAATCTGCTCTAAATATTGGCTCACCGCTTCCACAACAGAAGACAGCGCAGGCGATCGAAGACGAGGAATGACAGTGTTCAATGTAAAATATAACAGATAGCCGTTATTATTACAACACCATCCTTTCTTTCCCAGATAATCGTGGCCTAGAAACAAAATCATCAAAGATGAGGGAATCTCTTCTTTTTCCGACGGTTCTTCTTCAGGCGGAGCCTTCTTTACTCTGCCGCAGTCTTCTTCTCTTTGAAAAATAAAATGAAGAATTATCCACGGTACGACTGTGTCGATCGGCATATCTTGCGAATTGTTGGCATCGTCCAATTGATGAACAATTATTTGAACAATATCTTGAACTAACCGAGCGATAACTTTTTCAGGTAAAATATCTAAAACCCAGCCACCCTCTTGTTTCAGTATGTGTTCAATACTCATGAGTATTTTCATAACAGTCAATGACCATTTGTTGTATTCAAAGTTTCCCGGCGAGGTCATCAAAAACTGCTTCAGGCTTTCGTGAAGGCAACGAATTGCCCAAGTGAAACATTCTTCCTTATTATCGAGAGCCCATAAACTTTCCAGTAAGGTAACCAAGTGACCGGCCCAATCTAAAGCCATCGTCGACCACTCTTGTTTGCTGGCTTGCATTTGGCAATGCTTGAAGGAGTCTTGTAATATTGGCAAAACTTCCTCATACTTCCCCGCATAGTAGAGATTTAAAACCGTTGCCAAATGTTTATTTCGCTCTAAAGATTTTAACAATTCAACTGCCGTGTTTTTGCTAATTATGGAATTTTTAAGAAAGTTTGGAACTTGCAGTGAATACGTGTTCCCCTTTTCTTCCATGCAATTGAATTCATCTATGAGATAATATAGACAATCCAAAGCAAATTCCATCTCATTATCGATCAGTAAGGCATGGCACTTAACCCAGAGATACCTTAATGTTATTTTAAGAATATCGCTACCGAATGACTTTCTTCTAGAACACAAGATTTTCATGAGATCGATCAGTTCTGGATCAATGATTCCTTTGGCTGTTGGGTCTTCAGTAACTTTACTTACACCCAATTCTAAATGAACCAAATTAATATTAACAAACATTTTTAGGAGGTCATCATTATCATACCCGAGGGGAGGGTCTGAATGTTGCTTTGCGCAAAGATTAGCAGTAATGTAAACATCTCCCAGATTTAAGGGCCAAGCCGTGTCCCACAGTCTAGACATAATGATAAGGAACTCATCAATCATCGTTATTACATCGCACTGCGATTCAACATATTTATCTATAAAAACTTGAACATCTTTCTCTTCTCTGTCAGTATTAAAATATGCTCCGTTATTCTCTGAATTGCTGTCACTGAATACGGGTAACGAGTTAGATGCGGTTTTCTCTTTCTCTTCGAAGAGTTTATACAAATCCATGGTATCTAATGAATCTTCCCCTCTAAATTCCTTCACTTTCTCTTGCTTAAGTTCATCGGATAGCAAATTTTGAGGAAGCAGTCGTTTTAGCGCATCATAAATAGTGTCGTCAACTCGATCAGGACGATTTGAAGTTTTTTTACGGGAAGATCGTCTTTTGTTGCACCATTCCCACTGCTCTAGAAAACTGAGAGAACTACCTCTTCGGCGGCCAACATTTTTTTTTACATCTTTACCTTCAGTGCAAGATTTATTCATTTCCTGATTTTGATTATCAGTTTCTGCTTCAGGTTTCTCAGCGTCACAAGCAACTTTTTCAATATCTTCATTTTCAGTTTCAACTTTTTCTACATCCGTCTCCATTTTTTCATCAACTGGTTGCTCAATATCTTCAACAGTATCATTCACTTCAGTAGTATCTACCTCCATAGTTTCAATTTCAACAGCAAGCTCGGCAGTCTTATCTTCAGTCTGACGAATAGTCACAACACAAGCATGACTTAACATATTGTCTGATATATATTTGTGCATGTCTATTAAAGATTCACCAACACTTAGCCACGTCAATTGAAGAATTGGTTTATGAAGAGACAATATAGGTAACCTGTTCACCACTTGATTATCCAAAATCTGTTTTGTATATATTTCATTAATGGAAACTGCTTCAGACAACAATAAGTCACATTCCTTTCCGCATATGTCAGCATCCATATTGGGTGTCCATTTATAGATAGGATTAATTATCGAAAGATATTCTCTGATGTATGGATACTCAGTAAATATATGTTTTCTGTACACCCTGCCGCGAAGATATTCTGGATCCATTTCGAAAGCAAAGTATATATTCGAGATGCACGCATTATATTCACCCAATCCCAGCAGCACTTTGATCAGGCTATCACGGCAAGGCCAATGTTTTGAATTGCAATCGACGCCTCGTTGAAAAGCAAACAGAGCCAGATCATACTTCTCACTTTGCAAACTTAATTTGCCAAGTCGGAACCAGAGAGTGACGTCTGAATCATCCAGAGAAGAGGCTTCCAAATACGCTTCAACGGCTGCTTCTTTATCTCCTAGTTGAGCTGACAGTGAGGCCACATTTCGATAACATAAATATTTGAGATTCAAAAGTGGTCTTGAGACATGTTCCTTTATTTCTGGCTTTTTTACATTATCTAATAATTCAGTATCGAGCAAATCTTTTAAGAGTTGTAAGGCGTCTTTTAGATTACCTTTTTTTTGTAACTCTAGAGTTTTAGCATATTGCTGTAGAGCAATTTCTTCTAAAGCCTCTTTTGTTACCTCTTCTTCTGATCCGCTATCTTCATCCGTTTCTTCATTTAAAGCTGTTATACGAATCATTCTGGAATAAAGTTGACAAGATTGATTAAAAGATTGTGTCATATATAATAGTTGTACTAATATAAAATTGTTAAAATGATAACTGATGACTGTGACTTGAATTATCCTAGAAATCGATTATTTTGTCAACTGTAGCTTTATAACCAATTATAATACAAATTTTATGAATAAAAATATATTTTCTATTTTTAATAATAATAAAAAATAAGAGTACTTTCATCGAAAGAAATTTTGTCTAGTTAAGGAGTTTGTTTATTGTAGCTATAACTGGAACATTTCCTTACTTAAATTAGTTATTTTTTGCGGTGAAATAATATAAACCATCAAAATTATTGTTGTTCAATGTTGACATATTAACATAGATAATGTCATATATATTTTTTAAAATACAATAACCCACAAGGCTACTCAGCACAAAATTATGTGTTAACTATAAGCCGGCTTACACCAACTAACGTCCCCCTGCAATCTTAATTCTTGTCGATAATTTCATAGGACACTCCACAAAAAAACCATGTCAAACAGATTTTAATTGAATGATATTTTTGAGTTTCTTATGATTCAACTGGTATGATGTTGATTTTACGATTTTTTTACTACCACACAGATGTAAATATGTCGATAAAACTGTTGCTTTTCTTAAAATTGCCAAACTAGAAACATTCCTAGATGTTAGGTAGAATATGTATTTAATTTTTTAAAAACGTAAACAATACATAATTGCACCATATTTAAAACATATATGATCAATGATATGCAATCGTTTTGAATTTCGCAGTTGTATTCACCGCTAATGTTTCTTAAGCTATGATTTTGGCTTTATAATGTCTTATCTTATATGTAAAAAATATTGCTTACGCCAATTTTTTTTTCTATAGTTTCAACAAACTCTTAATGTCATTTTTATTTTTAAATTGATACAACCTAATCAATTTCCGAGACGTTTTCAAATTGATTTAATATTTTTATATTGGGAATCCTCAAGGCGTGTATGGCAATGCCGACTTCCTTTTATGTCATTCTTGTTTAGTTTTTGTATTGTTAGAGTTTTATTTTAACGTTTCAAATCTTTTTATAATGTCACGACAAGGAGAAAGACAAAATTACGCACAAACATACAAATTAGTGGTTGTCGGTGGAGGAGGTGTAGGGAAATCTGCCATAACAATTCAATTTATCCAAGTAAGTCAAACATCTGTAGGTTATGCAAAAGTTACGCCCACGAAAATTTTCTAATTCAATTATTCTTTTTGTCCCCAGACCGCTAAAAATCTAGACAATTTTATTATCAACTTCGAAAAGTTTGGCTTTGCACCAATATTGAAGACTTCTTATCAATGTTGTCATTGCCGTCGTTACACATTGCCCAAAATAGGGTCTGACATACTGATTTCAAGGTCTCTCACCTAATTTTATTAAACGCCTAACATTTTACCGCCCACCGTTTCAATTTTATTGAGAAATGACACTGGTATTTGCACATCTTAAAGTAGCAGACATCAGGCATGAAACACATTTGGTCCGAAATGTTTTTTTAACACTTGTGGACCACCATATATTGTTAGGTTTGCGAAAAACTTATCTATAAACACGGCTAGTGATTCATATTATTATTGAAATATTTTACACACTCATACGTGATATGATTTCTGTAGTCATCCTAATATTAGACAAGCCCTCATATTTTAGCAAGGTGAAAGTCAGTTTAATGTTTTGTAAACTATAATGGTTTTGATAAGTGTGTATAAATAACTGGAGAATATACTATTATGAAGAAAATACAAAATTCAGAGAATATTAAAAATTCATTTAGTCATTAGCATAATAATATATATTCAAGATATATATTCCAGGTAATATGCAACATAAAAATGAATTAAAAAGATTCAGTGTAGTTTTAGAAGAGTAATACATTGCGAGGCGTGCCAATTTTTTTTTTTTTATATAAACAGGTGGGGGTAATATAGATGGTAATTTTATTAGTGAGAAGGAACCATTGATATTTAGAAATAATTTTGGTAAAATGCGGTACTAAGTAATATAAACAAACACATAACTCTTTATCTACCTACATCACTGAGCGATAACTATAAAATAGTGTAATACATAATACGGAGAGATTCTCAGGTTTTTTATTCCCAGCACATAGTACAGTACTTTACTCATAATGTGTAACTTAATGCGTATACTATTAGGTGTACAACTTTGCTTCTGCCGTTTTCCTATAGATGGCTTTAGTGGTAAGTAGTGGTCGAAATAAATATAACAAAGACGTCATGCAATAAATATACTTGGGCATCTGTCAACATAACACCATAGAAACATTAGTCGATTTGTGTCTGAATCATAAAGTTTTTCTCGATTGAAAATGCCAGTTTACGAGCCAAATTCTCGTAATTTGCGGGAGGTTTTAATTTTCTGGTTCAATATGAAGAAATTTGCGGGTGTGGTTCATCGAGTGCTTTCAAATACTTATGGTGAGGCCGCTATAAGTAAAAGAATGTGTCGTGAGTGGTTTCAATGCTTCAAGAACAGTGATTAACACATCGAAGACCGGATTAGCGGTGGAAGGGAGAAGGTTTTCGAAGATGCAGAATTGGAGGCATTACTTAATAAAGACTCGTGTCAAAGTCGAGAAGAATTGGCACGATCATTGGGGGTGACTCGAAAAGCAATCTCAAAAAGCCTCGAAAGACATGGGAATCAAGAATGCATCGCACTATGACGAAAAATGGGTTCATTAAAATAACCCCAAGCGCAGAAAATCATGGGGATATCCCAGCCATGCTTCCACATCGACTGCCAATCTGAATATTGACGGCTCCAAGGTCATGCTCTGTATTTGGTTGGTCCAGCTCAACGTTGTGTATTATGAGCTGTTAAAACCGACTGAAATAATCACAGGCGATCATTTTCGAACGCAATTAATGAGTTTGAGCCGAGCATTGAAAGACAAACGGCCGCAATACAACGAGAGACACGATAAAGTGATTTTACAGTATGACAATACTCAACCCCATGTTGCAAAAGTTACATGGAATCGTTATAGGAAGTTCTACCCCACCCACCGTATTCTCCAGACGTTTCTCCCTCCGACTATCACTTGTTACGATCAATGGCACACGGCCTGGCAGACCAGCACTTTTGGTCTTATAAAGAAGTAAGAAATTGGATCGATTTGTGTATTGCTTCAAAAGATGATGATTGTTTTAATGCAGGATTCGTATGGATGTGAGAAAGTAGTGGCCAGAGATGAACAATACTTTGAAACATAAATGTAAAACCAGTTTTTTTACAAGAAAGCCTCAAATTTCGGAAGAATAACAGCGGAAGCAAAGTTGTACACCTATGTATTTCAGAGATATAATATACCCTTATTCATCTAGGCATGATTTATAAAGTGACATTGATTTTTACATCCTAGATGTTAACAGAAACCCCACCCTGCCTATTATTGATGATATGATAACATTTTAAAAAAGTAGTGGGATAAGTCTCGGTCCAGGTTCATTTTGATAAAAAGTCACTTGTAAAATTCATACAACCCTCACTGTCGAATGAATCGAAAATATTAAATGTTTGCCAGGCTAATACAGATGAATGTGACTAATCTTAGTTTGTTATATCCTTCTATTCCAAAGTTATGAGTTAACTAGATTTACTACCTAGATACGCTTAGAAAGTAGATCCAATAGCAACAAAACTTGTTGCATAAGGTGAAATTCTGTAATTGTATTGCACACTTATCAATCAATGTTTTGTAGATAACGGAGTTAGTCAATTTTTTTGTATATTGTTATTGTTTAGAAAAAAATCTGTACCTAAATTCCAAGCAAAATCAGGTAAACTGATTTAACTATATTTTTAAAATACATTTTTATATTAAGTACTATTTTTTCAGAGCTATTTTGTGACTGACTATGATCCGACCATTGAAGACTCTTACACCAAACAATGCGTCATCGATGATGTTCCCGCTAAACTCGACAGTGAGTATTTTTGTTTAAAACCACAACTAACTTTGGATTGGAATCATAGTGGCAACATTTCTAGGAAAATATCTTTGATATATTTGCAGTAATCCTAAAGAAGTTGATTATGACATCATATTCTCATGGATTACACATTTACATTTTTTTGCTACTTTATAGTCCCTTACTCTAAATCAGTGACAACCTGAGGTAGATTAAGCACTTGGGAGGGTCCCCAGACACAATTTAATTTAGAGGCCATGCTTTTTGGACAACATTAAAGCATCACAAAATTTATTCAAGATTATTGTATACGCCCAGTCAGAGCTGGCTCGTGGCTTGTTCGAAGTGTGCGGCGTACATAGGCTCACAGGTGTCGCACTAAGATTTAGCACTATCCACTTATTAAGTTACAGTTTTGCAAGGCCCTGACGGTGCCTTGCAAACACGCGCAGAAATTCTTGTGCCGGCCCTGCACCCAGTCCTTTTTCCCCAATTTATATCTGAGTGATTTCACCTTAACGCGATTTACTCATTGTTACGTGATTTTTTTCTTCGATTTTAATCAACTATTAAACATATCACGTTTTTTACCCAATAAATCCATATATGAGGCTATTATTGGCTAACTCGGCTTATTCCATAATGGTCGAAAAATCTTGAATTTCATTTTGTAAAAAAATATACATTTTAAAAGTATTTTTAGTTTTACAAAACTTTGGAGTGATATTTTGTATGTTATCAAGCCATGTTTGAAACTACTTTGAAAATGTATTTTTATTCACTAAATTACATTCATGGTTCATCATTCACCGATTGTGGAACAAGCCAGGTTTGCAAATAATAGCCTCATATTTATTGCATATTTGCGGCGTTTTGCTACCTTTACTATCCTGTTTTCTCGAAAAATTAAAAGTCTTCCGACCCCTGCCTTCGAGTTTGTGTTTATAGTTTTTTTGGTAACCACTATAATAGTAATTAAGTACAGTGGATCGTTTATTAGTCCCGGCCAAACACCCATAAGAACAATGTAAAATAATCCCGCATTTAACGTTCCCTGATTTACCGTTTTCCTCGATCTATCGTTTAAATATTTTGGTCCCGTCACAAATATTATCTCGATTGAAAGTTTTCGTTGAATATTTCTCATAAATAATCTTACCTCGCATCTCGTTTCGTGTTTTTTTCAGTGAAACCCCGATCATCCGTTCTTGCTATCTTGCATGAATCGTTTATTTTTTACTCGACTTATACCCCGTAATGTTAATATTAATAATGCCACATTAATCATTCCCCGATTTACCGATTTCCTCGAACTATCATCTAAATATTATTGTCCTGTCCCAATTACTATCCCGATTGATCGTTTTTGTTTAATATTACTTTTTTCGCTCATAAATATTCTTACATCGCATCTGGTTGCGCGAATTTTTCTAACTTAAAAGTCAAAAATAAAATGCCTAAATGAAGACAACTAGAACGCTTAGAACTAGGCGTTGAAAAAAATCTAGGAGAAAAACGAGTCGACGTATGTAGAAAAAAAGTTTACTTAGAAAAGTTAGTAGAAATTGGCAACTTAGTATGTATTAAGCAATTGAAGAATAAATTTATATATTCTTAAATAAAAAAGTGTAATATATATATGAGTTATTTGAAAATTAAACATTTTTTGATATTTGAAGATTTTCCACATTATTCGTTGATTTATGACGGTCCCTTAGAAAATGTAGAATAGAGGTTCCACTGTACTATAATAATTATGTACCTATGTGAAATGGAGTAACTTCACTAAATAGTAATCGCTAATGGTATAGATTTTATTATTATATTGAACAATAAGATATACATAGTTTCTTTTTTGTTTTCTAGTTTTGGATACTGCCGGTCAAGAAGAGTTCAGTGCGATGCGTGAACAATACATGCGTTCCGGTGAAGGTTTTCTCCTTGTTTTCTCAGTGGCAGACCACGCTAGCTTCGATGAAATGTACAAATTCCATCGGCAAATTCTCCGCGTCAAGGACAGGGATGAATTTCCCATGATGATTGTTGGAAACAAATCAGATCTTGAACACGAACGTTTGGTAAGTGCCCGACTGATAAAAATATTGTTACATTAAGTGTGGCCTCGTATGTCAGCAGTCGTTACAGAGACATCCGGTGCGATAGTCATGTTTAGTGTTTACCATTTTCTTTCAATCAAGAAACAAAAAGTGGAGTATTAAGGTTTTTAAAGAGTTAATTCAAAGAGACACAGAGGGAGACGAGATCAATAATTATTCATATTCTGGTATGTTTCAGATCAGGAGTCAAAATTTAAAGTTGTAATTTTCATTCTACATCCCATATTCCAAAGAACATTTATTTTATTTTTTGTATACATGTCCTCTCCCAATGTGGAGCATATGGCCTCTTAATGGAGGTATCTCAACAGAAGTTTTTTCTACGAGTACTGTTTGCTACTCAGTCGCTCAACTTCTCTTTTTCCAAAGAGAGTAGTAGGGATAGAAGTATAAGGCTAAGACAGGACTAGTGTTTAACTATTTGCTCTCGTTATGCCCATTTATTAAAGGATCGGAAGGGTGGAAGGCAATTTTTAGACATCAAAAACAGAACATCTTCGAACAGAAATCGATCGAAAAATTGCTGTTTGCACTGGTACTCAAACCCGTGAAAACCGGCACGGTAGCCAACAACGCGTGCTATAGGACCTGGACATTTATTATATTGCATATAAAAAAGCTACCCGCATTAATTTAAAATATTGACTGAGGGTGCTTGATATACTGAGTCTTGTCATTAATGATCCCAGTTTCATCTTTTGGATTTTTCAGACATTCATTCAAATCTTGTAAACTCTTCTGATTTTTATTTAAATCTTGATTATTTTAGGTTCCTACAGATGAAGCGAAACAATTAGCTGTCCAATTAAAGATTCCTTACATTGAATGCAGCGCGAAGCGCCGAGTCAATGTGGATCAAGCATTCCACGAGCTAGTGCGAGTTGTCCGGCGCTTCCAATTGTCAGAGAGACCGCTTCTTAAGCACAATGACAAAAGTAAAGGCAAATCTTCCAAATGCTGTCTGATATAATAATATACAAATGAGACATTTCCCTAAACACTTACACGAGGATGCGTGTCTGCCGCTCTATCAAATTTAAAAATGCTGCTTTCGAGCGAATAACGATTTCGCATTGAGCAAAACATAAAATGTGCTTACAATCAGATGAGGTGTGTTTTAATAAAAGGGAGTTTTGTCATTTATAATCTTGAAATCATTTATAACAGTACCTGTACTAATAAATTATTCTTTCTATTTTGTATAATTATGACAAATAAAAATACTCATCCAACACTCGTAGTAATTACCTTCGTAAACAAGGTATTAAAGTATTTTCTTATGTTGATTATAATCGAGCATCCGACAAAGGTTTGCATAAATCATAAATAATTAATTATTTATTACCGGTAACAAAACCATCTGTATGGAAATCATGCATTTGAAGATGCTTCTATTGTTTAAGCTTACGCTGTAAAAAAAAATCGCAATATATAACATTGGTTGGTTTCCTACAAAATCATTTAAGGAAATGTCTCAATACAAATATTCACAATGATATTAAATATAATAATCATGAGTCATTATGGTTTACAGGTATATCAACGGAGCTTTAATTTTTTTGTTTTTCATTTCGGATTTATTCCAAACAATAGTTGCGCATTTACAAAAAACGGGAAATTATTTATATCAAAAAAAGATACAGTATGATAATGCTTTCGTAGATAATTGGAATCCCAAATCTTTACATGTTACGAATGAAATTACATTTGCGGGTTGTTAATTTATTATTTATTTTTCACTTCTAAAAAGGACTCTTATATTTAATTGTACATCAATGTATTTAAGAAATTGATGCATTATTTTATTTCTTACTTATATATTTTTTTATATTAAAATTTGGATGTTTATAATCGTTATGTATTTTTCTTCAATAAGTACTTTAATGAGTACGGCCATAATAATTATGTGATATTGTTATCCAAATATAACAGTATAGAGGAAAAATAAAAGAGATAATAATTGCCACAATGAAGTATGAATTACAGGGGTGTAAAATATGATATCTCCAGTGACGCGTTAAGCTTCTGAGAGAGGCGCAATCAAATTCGTGGGCCCTGCTTTTCGAATAACTAAAACAAAATTAAAAATATTGTATGGGTTTTATAAAATATATGCTATTATGAGGTAATCCGCCACTGGATATCTCACATTTCATCATGAAGTAAGTCTTCACTGACTGAACTGTTAAATATGTCTGCGGGTAATGCTTCCCTTTTTTATTAAATGCTTTTAACTGTAGTTGCCGACGACATTACGCAATAATAGACGGTTTCCAAGGTTGAATAAGAAGAATAAAATGTAAATAATTTATCAACATTGTTTTTTTATCTCTCTAATTCCATTGATTTTTAATGATAGATTAATGTGAACTATATATCGTTTTAAATTATTTTTTCTGTTATAATATGTTCACAATGAGTAGAATTCTATTTTTTTAAATACATTTAAACTTTAACTTATTCATCATTCAGTACCGAGTGGATGTCACATCAGTTCTGGTTGGATAAATCATTCCGTGCGTATTGAGCCCAGTTTTATTTACTGTTTATATATTGTATTTAGTTTCTTAGTCGTGTTATTTTATTGTAATTTCTATAATGCACGACCTATCTTACGTACATAACTTATACATGAGAAATATCGATGATTTTCATGTTTCTATAATTTATAACACATAACTTTGTAGACTTAAGTATCCGGGAACCGTGCAGTTCCCTGCTTTCTCACCTTTTCTTTTCTTCAAGGGTTGCTTTAGGTGTCATTTCATTAGGATTGCATAACGACAATTGATGTTATGATCAGCTATCTTGATATAAATAAGATCAATTTTCAATGTTACCTCTCATTTCATTTATAACCTTTTACTAATACATATCGACTAAGATAGCATGTAATGAATAAAATAAAATTGTAAAATGTGTTCAAATTTACTGATATTCGGTAATATTCTGTTTACTGAATGTTGATAGTTATTCTCTGACTCACGTCTTCAGGCGTTATGTTAAGTCACGTGGAAAGCTGTAAAGTTTTCACCGTGCTCTCTTAACACAGTAATAGATTCTCAGTGACATTAGGGCGTTTCAGTGTAAAAACTCTTGTAATTTTTCCACGGTGACAGAAGAGCAAGGCGATACTTCTTCATTTTAACAAAATGTTTTCTGATAAGTGTTCACGGGGAAATTAAATGGATATTTCTTAAGCTGTAGCGAATTACAGTAAATCATGTCAATATTCTTTTTATATGCATATTTACAATCAAGTCAACATTACGGTTTCATCCGCATTTTACTGTTGGAGTTGGAAACTATTATGTCAGAATTACAGCGTATCATTTTTTAGCTCACTAAAAGATGTTATAAATATTCATCATCGTGGTCTATCATTATTCTTAACATTCAAAATTTATTGTTTTTCCAAATTTACGAGAATAAAAATGTTGCTTTTTAATGTTATCGCCTTGTAGTTACTAATACAATAAATATATTATTTATGAACAATAATTTTTGTATCAGTCATAAATTTTGACTTTAAAACATTGTTAATATGTATTGCTTTCATTATCGGTATAGCTTTTGTATCGGAAATATTTGAATAATAGTTTTCATAAGTCATTGTATTGTTTAAATTGGTATAGCTTAATATCACTTTATATTAAAATTCTGGCTTTTTACTCGGTACTATTATGAATTGTATACTTTTTTACACTAAACACCAAATTTGCATTACATATTAAACATTAAATTTCTGTTCTTAAATGCTGCTAAAAGGTGCTACAGTAGATGTATATTTTGCTATCTAAGAACAAGGCTTTAACGTTACGTAAGAAAATTATTATTATTATAATAATGCAAAGGTGCCAAAATCCCGCTACGTTGGCAAAACTCGACATAAATTAATCTTTAAGATGTATTTGCCTGTGGTATAAAGTATTCTGGTCTATAGAAATATCCTCGCAATTCTCATTGGAGGAATGTAGTCACCTCTTGTCATTTTATTTTTTGACTATAATTATAAACCTCACCGGAGAGAATAATTTTTTCTCTGCTGGGTCGTATGCCGCTTTTGTATATTTCTGTCAGGATTTGTAAATGCTTCATAACTATCTTATTTAACCATAAAATTTTATTAAAAAAAAACTTATTCCAGTTAATATTAAACAAAGTGCTTTAATAAACTTATAAATTAGAATTAAATCATAGCACCGTTTTCAGCTTTGATTTGTTTAATATTAGTTGATACTTTTTTTTTATAAAAACTTATTATTTTCATTTTTTGTATAGTAATTAATATACTCTTAAAGTTTGAGAAGTTTAAAGTATCTCTAGTTGAATATTGCATGACCATTTATCATTTATCTTTACAGACCAATTTTTACATTTCAGAAGCAGAAAGTTTCTTTTATTATGTAACAATTTTCTAATGCTGATATATATAAGACTTCTCATCTGATTAAAACCACTGAGAGCATTATGACAAGCTACGACGTGGGGTTAATCAAAGTATGTTTTCAGTAATGAAATGTTCATGAATATTCTATTTGGATAAAAAATAATATCTTATGAAATGCATATCAGTTAAGTGTAATAAGCATTTGATATTTAATTTTTTAACGTTTCGTCAGTATTTTTTGTTGATTCTAAATATGGAGAGGCATGTTCATAGAAAAACTTCTGTCTGACGATGGTTAAAATCCAAACTATATCTAAAAACTTGGGAGTTATTTGACTAGATTAAATATTTGTATTTTTAAATCTATTCTGACAAAAATAACTTAATTATTTAGAACTATATACTTTCTTGTCACCGATGAATTTAACTATTTTGGTGTTATTGCAGTTTTAATTTATTTTTATTAATTAAAAAAAAACTAAACCTGCATTTGTTAAGGCTCTACTGCTGCAACTTATAAATAAAGCTTTTGATATTTAATCATCTTATATTCAACATTATTTTTATACATATTTTTTCTAAAGGTGGCCTTACTTATACTTTTTTTATAATACGCCAATAATTGAGAAAACCAAAAGTTAAGGAATCAAACCAAATTTTTAACAAATATAACGTGGATTTATTTTTTGGTGGTTTATGATAATGGTGTAAATGTGAAATGATGTTTGTATAAATATGTATACAATGAAACGATTAACAAAAATAAAGTAATAAAAACTAATAAAGGAAGTTTTATTCATTATTCACTGTTAGAAAAATTATTCTTTATACCTAAGACTGAATAATATTCGTCCTTATCGACTAGAAAACCCTAGTTGTGGCTCGACATACCAAATTGAACTCAATAAGCCAAATTGCTTAATATTCACCTAATACAGTTTTTACACTCCAAATTGGAAATTTTAAGTTTAGTTGATTTTTGTATTTATATTTATAATTCTTTGAAATTCTTCATTAGTCTCTTATTGCAACCATCATTTCTGCAAATTGCTATAATTTTTTTATAAATATGTATATGAAACTAATAGGGTAAAAATATAAACGTATTTAGTTCTACAGTTTTTTATATTTATGAGTTGATTGCTATTTCGGCTTTCATCATTGTCAGAACTATAGTTCTCAACTATCAACCCTATTATAATGGAGTTCTACCAAGTAAATGCCAAGTCAATAAATATATGAAACTACCTGCAGCTTCCGTGCAAGAACATTTATAAATTAAATTTACTGATTTATAACTCTATTTCATGAAAATGTGCGTAAATATACCCAATTAATAAATTGTTTTTTTTTGTAAAATGTCCAATTTGGAGTGTAAAAACTTTAAAAATATACAACATCAAATGGATGCCTGTCTTCATGTGCAGTATTTCTAACATACAGAATTAAAATGCCTGAAATTTTGTGTATTGTTTTTTTCAGCCTGCATATATTTTGTGAGTACAGTATGTATAGTGAGATAATTACTTTGTGAATACTCCCAAGCAGGGTTTCGAACTGGAACGAAACCGTTAAAATATCGTTTTTTTTTTCGGTTCACGCTGGTATTTTAGACAAATTGGTAATTTCTTAGTTTTTGGATTCGAGCTGAACTGAAAATCGAAAAAAACGTTATTTTTTCCGGAACAAAAACCGAAACCGAATTGATATATATTTTTTTACTTGAACTGGAACGAAAAAAATAGAGGTTCGAAGCCCTGCTCCCAAGTAATAATTCCTCAAATGACATTTCAAAACTATCATCGGTTTTCATCTCAAGGGTTGAAAATATGATCTTGAATGTCAATTGATTAACCCTCCAAGGACGAGCGTGACCATATGGCAACAGTAAACACCGCTGTCTATTGATCCCACTATTCATCCTTTTTCTACCTGAATATCGTTGCTGTTACTCATATTTGGTTAAGAAGGGTACAGACTTCAGTTAGTCATCAGCCGCAGGGACAGAAACAGCCACCAAAAGCACATGCGATTTTTTGAATTTCCGTTTTTTTTAATGGACTTTTTGAAACTGTTCTCGTCTCTGGAGGGTTAAAATTACCCCTAGTAAGAAGGTCTTTGTGAAATAAATTCCCATCAAAATTATTAAAAAAGAACTGGATCAATTTATGCATGCTAGCACACAGGAAATAAGTTGTAAGAGAATATTAATGTGCTCAAGTTATTCCAATTGCAGATTATTTACTTATATCGAGCTCGAGCTTGTGTGTGGCCTGCTTTAAGGTGAGAAATAATGAAATTACAAATAATAATAAAACAAACATTTCAGATGTTCAATTAATTTATTAGATCCACCAATAATACAATTAATGTAACATTTCAAAACTTCGGAATATATTTACAGTTAAAACGAACACCTGTTTTACATCGGTATAGCATTAGAAACAGACATGATACATACTTTACACTGTGTCTACAAGAATGGATTGCATAGTTCTATTATTGATAAATTAGTTCTTGGCAGCCAACGCTCCAAGGTCAGCGATGCATCTGTTGATGGTTTCCTTTTCTTGATCAGGAGTGATCGATTTAAGAACGTTGTCAACGATCCATGTAACCATGTGCTTCTGAGTGATGCGGCGATCAACGTTTTGTGTCTCGAGCTGGTAGTCGAGGCGACGCTTCACCTGTAAAGAATAAAATTTGATAATCAAAACTTCATACAATAACAGTCGGTTAATTTAAGCATATGTAGCCATCAGTAATAAAATAATAAACACATTGTCTGCTATGCAAACTTTATATTTTCACTAACAGGAAATATTAAATCATATTTGTTCAAGTGTGACAAAACCATTCCAATAGTGTTTTATAGTGAAAGAAAATGATAAAATAAAGTACATTTATATCTCCTGAAATCTTGTACTTTTTGAGATATGAGGTTGTAGAAAGTTACCGACGATATGTGCGTGGCAAAAAGAAATATTAACCCTTAGAAGTCCCATGTCGAGCTGAACACATTTGGCATTCGACATTACACATTTGGCAATGTTTTTTAATTTACTGATTTTTTTAATAATATAAGTTTTTTTTCATCAAAATATTATCAATACGCATTGTGCGCAAGATAAATTTTTCTATACTGAAATATTCAAAATGTTTTTTATTATAATTATACGATAATAAGTTAATGTGAAAACATATTTCAATTAAAGAGTGCAAAGGGTTAATGTTTCAATCAACTAGAATAATTCATGAATTCACTATTCAAATTCACATCAGAATAAATAACTTTTTTAAGTTTTGAAAATATTTTTTGCTAAAATTCTTAACTTGCCATCGAGAAATGCTTCGAGTGCTACAAAAACCACTTAAATTACCCCATGCACATCACTTCCTAAAGCTTTAGTAGGGTTTGAGGTGTGGACAAGTTGATAATTCAAAATTCCTTCATATGACCTTTTCCTCTCTCTTGAAGGATGTTAAAGGTGAGACCTGACATTTTTACAAGTTTATCCGGGTAAAGGTGTATGGAACAATAACCATTCCGCTTTCGTGATGAATACTTAGATCTCTCTTTCCTACATACAAAGAGTCAAAACACATTGAGCAATTATATGCTTTGATTGGAACTGAAAAAATGACAATAATATAGCGCTAAGAAAAAAAAACATTCATCAGTGTATATTATTTTGAATTTGATAGAAAAACGACTAATCATATGAAAACTGATTGAGGAGTAAAGTAGAACCATGATTTTACTATTGATTGTGGCCAGGATATATTTTATTTTTGGTGGACACTGACCTCTTGGTATGTTGACATGAGACGCTCTCGATAAGCGGCCTCCAGTTGGAGAAGAACATTCTCTTTCTTGGCTTCAATGAGTAAATTCTGGCCCTCGGCTCTCCATTGCTCTTTCTTTTCATCGGTGATACCGTCTTCGTATAATTTAATTTCTTGCGTGCGTGATTCATTAAATTTGTCTTCCATGGTCTGAAAATTCAAAATAAATCCACAATGAAATAAGACCAAAGGTAAAACATTTTTCAGTAAGCAAATACAATGTGGAACAACACAATAGAAGTTGTTATACAATAGCTGGTTAATTTAAGGATGTAAGTATGGAGTTAGGACAGGACTAGTAATTAATTGCTCTCACTATACCCCATTTTAAAAATCACATGGGTGGGAAAGAATGTAGACATTATCGATATCTTTGCCTTTGGGCAGAAAACATATTAACATCAAAATTAATTATTGGAAGTTTGCATACTGGGATTCAAGCCTGCGGAGACAGCAATCGAAGAGTAAGATATTGACCACTCGGCTATAGGCCTGGAAAATGACTGCTCAATACAAGAAATTGTTAAAAATTCATTATTGGACAGAAGCCTTCATATATATAATAATAGAATTAAAGCTTTGCCTCAAAAAAGGAAAAAGACTTGTGAGAAAGAGAAGTGCTGAAGATGATGCATGTACATAATAAATATTGTTTTTTAAATTTAGATGTAATAATTAAGCATTTACTTTCAACAAGCTTATCTTAGACCGTGTTAAAGGCTGCCAGCTTTTATGGTATGTATATGAGACAACGATATAGGTTTATTATGACACTGACGACAGCTTTAGGTACCTCGGTTAACACATTCCGGAATACGGTAGCACAAAGAAAGAGCTCACTATTCGCATAGGAGCTGAAGCCACATTCAACATAATGCGGGCTGTCTCGAACACTCGGCTGTACATGATTAAAACCAAATCCTATAACACTTACGTTCTACCAGAGCTGTTTAGTATCAAATCATGGCACCTGACAACAACTATATACTGAGATTCGGGAATAGATAATGGGTCTGATATTAGGGGTGAAGTGGTTGAATTTAGTGGAGAACTCGGAGATAAGGTAACGTACAAAGCGGTGCCCTGTTACATCAGTAGTCATGGAAATGTTGAATCTGGCTGGGAAACACGCTGCGGATGCATCCAGAGAGCCTCAATCCTGCTTGTCTCCTTTCTCGCCCGGTGAGATTATGGTGTCCCAGACGACTGTTAAGTTCTATCCATAAAATTTACTCAGCGGAATTAAGGGATGCTGAAGTGTCATGGGAGGAAGCAAAGCAATTGGCGAGAGACGGAAACAATCCACAAAGGGAGCATATATGGTGAGAGAAGAATTGATAAATCTGCACTCAGGGGCTAAGGACTTAATTTTGTGTTGGATTTTATTTTTTATGAAATTAAGATATTTAAAAATAAACATTATTATTAACCCAACAATTGAGGTTTTCCAAGTTAAAAAATAAATTGGGTACCTACGGGTTTTACTAAAATATTTTAGAAACCAAATTTGATAGCTGAAACTTTTCAGAACCATTTGACTTCAATTATTGAGCACATGAGTGGTTGTATTTTAAAATCAGCAGCTGTCAGAAAAAATCTCCGCTACATGTGAAACTATATATCGATCTATTTGTGTGTCCACTGAGAAAACAAAAAAACAATTTCTTTAAACTAAAAAAAAATAAATATTTCTTTTCTGCTTACGTCAACTTCCTTATCAATATATGCTGCTATCGAAGGTCCAAAGGTTCTGATGCCATAGACAGCCATGACGGCGATGGCAACACCGGTGTAAAACTCATGCTCACAAACGTAAATTTCCTTGCTGAGGAGGTATGTGGCCAAACCAGTTCCAAACATGTATGGTCCAGTTACTCCAGTTTTCTTGTGGAAGAATGTGAACCTGGAAAACGTAGAATAATTTTATTAAGAATATTCACACCAAATAATCAGTTTATACCTCAAGTACCAATTTCACTCATTTTTAATGACTTCTTTCATCGATAATTACTTAACCCTTAAGCCCGGACAATGCCAAAAAAATGCTGTTTTGATGTCCATTTATAATAGCAAATTTTCACCGATTTCATTGAAATAACTTGATATCTAATAAAGAATAGATTGAAGTTTAAGTTTTATATACTTTTATCGAATTTTTTTTAATCCAAAAAAAACTGTGATACTACTGTGATACTGTGGACCGCTTCTTAACATGTAAGGTATTATTTTTATGATCCTATATATTAAATTGATATTTAAAATGGTGGAAAAAAAGTATATTCGATTCTACGAAGGGAATTTTTTAGTGTTACTCTAAAGCGCAGATAATGCACTAGTCTGCGAGTAATAACTTAAAATAAAAAATTTACAACCATAGTTTCAAAAGTATTTGCTCAGAATGTCACGAGAAATGTTTTTCAAATGAAAAATCAATTTTAATATCTATATATTTGTTCATCCACGGCTCATTCTGCTGTTCATTAGATATGAAGCAAGTGCTATTCAAAGTCTATTTCAGGCATATGTGCCTGAAGGGTTACATTTTAAAAAAATCTGACAGTCTGTAATGTCTACAAACAACAATTGAATATGGTGCAATAAAATTATTGACATCAATACAATTTCACTGATCATGAGCATTATCGGATGATGAGCGAAAACAGTCCTCATTTTTAATAAATAATGTGGAATAAGTACGAAAAAGAGTTTTTAATTATTATAAAATAAATATGATGTTAAATTGCAAACCTGAATTTATTGCGAGTTAATTGAAATTCAATCATAAATTATTGGATACCACAGATGCAAAATATAGTAATCACTATGCAAAAAAAAAATGCATAATAACCAACGGGTCGAACTTAAAGGAAAAATTAGATATTCTACTGGTATATTTCAATAAATAAGACATTCTAGGCCGATGGTCAAAGTCATCGGTTACGAAGCTCATGATTTATGTTCAATGGCATGGATGTCTGCGATTTATAAAATTCCCTTCCACTTATTCTATTCCAAAATGGGGCACAGCAATTAGCCAACCACTGGTCTTATCCTTCTATTCCCACCGTCTTTGAAAATAAAGGAGGTCGAGCAACCGAGTGACGAGCATTTTCATAGAAACATTTCTGTTGAGATAAGCTCCGTTAGAAGTACATATAAGTCCATAAAAGCAGACACGATGAGTCAGTTAATAGTCGAATGCATATTTTCAATAAAAATTAAATATCAATAATTCAATTCAATTCTCTGATCCTCATTGACTATTAACGCTGAGGAGCACGATGGCACTCCTTCTGAATTTAAAAAAAAGAGCAGCACTCTAATAGTTGAGCTTCCAAAACCTTGCAATCTATTATAAATTTAACAATGACAATAAAGTCTTTGTACAGTATACAACTCATTATAAACGTTGAAGTTCCAAGCACACTTCTAAAAATTGGAGCATTTGTGCCACATTGGATGTGACATATTAACTCTTGCGGCTCGGAGACTAGAAAAATACTTGTCAGCCGATGGGGGTCTTTTTTGACCCCAGTGGTTTCCTCATTATTGGCCTTATTCTTATGAATTTCAAAAAAAAAAATAGGCCAAGGGCTTAAAAATATCTCTGCATCATTCCTTATACATTTTTTTATAAAAATCTGTGGTTTTTTGATAAATAATCATATTTTAAGTTGCGCGTAAAAAAGACGTCATCCCAGCACACATATGAATTGACTACTGACGAGTGTTTTCAGCATTCTAAGTTATCTTACGAACAATCGTTATCGCGGGCGCTAATCACCTGATAAGCGTTATCGCGTATTTATATAAACTACAAAAGGTCCAAAAAACTATGATATAAGAATACCTTAATTATAAACATTGTATCACCCATATTAAAATAGATATTTAAGAAAATGTTGGTATTGGGGTCGCATTTCTTGAGCTTAGAAACGGAAAAGTTAAGATGTTTGTTTGATCTGAATTGTACAATCGTACAATTTTTTTTTATCATGAATCCATAATTGCCATCATAAAAGTTCACTGGGACAACTGCAATACTAAATTCACAGACTAGAACTATTTTGATGGACTTGGTAAGCATGCGTGAGGTGATATTTAACTAAATTTAGGAGCCTTATAGACCTTCAATCTACATAACAGACCATTTAACAGGTGTAACACACTAATAACTCAAGAGCTTCTTTTGCGGCGCTACTTAAAACATTAATGTAATAAAAAAAAACTTGAACATTAATTAAAAAGTGAACGGTTAATTTTTCAGGACAACTCCGAAAAACCGAAATTACGGTAAAATAAGCTGTTCTGTTTAAGATTGTGTGCTCTATCGGAATCAGTTATCAGACAATAACTATAAACTAACTGGTTGATTTTAGTGTCTGGTGGCAAATAAATGCTATTTTTTTTTGTTTTTATTGAAAAATAAAATACAAAACCTTTACTTAAAACAAATAATTTTTGCTTGAAACATAAAACATCGTCACAAATATTGTGAAGTTGACACTTTTTGTAACTAGATAAGCGAAAAAATGGTAATGTCGATAAAATTCTGAGCAATTAAACAAAATATTGATTATGTCTGGCTCATTACAAAAATATTTCTTAATGTCCTACTACTGAAACTAACCTAAATACCTTGTCAGTAAACTCCTGCTGATAAAATGTATAAATTTCAGGCACTGATGAATATTACTTGATTTATGGTGACCATTTGAATATTACTTTTACCATTATTTCAAAACAGGTTATTTGCAGATGCCTAACTAATTAACTGGATGATCGATAATCAAGTTGTTTTTTTTAATAAATTGATGCTTTTTAATTACCATTCTTCTGGAACAAAGCCCATGCGAACTTTTCCTGGTTCTCCTCGAACAGGTCTTGGGAAGTTGATTAAATCCCGTTCTCCGCTTGAACCGGATGATCCACGAACGGCTACTGCCATTGGGCAGAATTTCTGACCTGTAAAAGAATAGTTTTTTGTAAATATATTGAGATTGTTATCATCTACTACACCTCATAATTGAACAGACAACATATTGTTCTTGTCCTATCATAAACAGTCGACAAATGAAATATATAGAATGTATTTTACAATTCAATTATTTTGATAATGGCAAATGGGACAATTTAGTTAGAAAATCGTTCATTTAGTACGACCAGAGCAAGAATGATAACATTGACTGGATAACCCAGTAAGTAATGGGATAAGAAATATCGAAGTTAACTTGGGAAAAGTAATCTTTTTAGGTTATTTAAGTCATGAAATATAGAAAATAAATTAAACATAAAACTATGACTATAGTAAGAATATAAAATTCATTTTAGTTTTTAATATACGATCGCCGGTTGAGCATTGGCAAATTCTTTCCATACATGTCAAATTTATTATTTTACAAGTGATTACATAAACTAGAGCTGTATGGAAGATATGTCATCGCTGCCAAATATTCTATTAAAAATGAAATCTATCGTATATCAGAGGACTATGAATAGTGACGAGAAAAAGGTTTAAAAATTTTACTTACAAGAGCGCTGAGCCACTCGAGACAACATTTTTAATTTTTATCTGACTTAGAAGTCGCAAGTGGACTTTTCGTGAATGGTTGCCGAATCGTGTACAATTGAAGCCAAAGAGAACCCTTTTCAATTGAAGTTCAATATTTTTGACCATATAAAAAATGATAGTCAAGAAATAATGCTTTTTTTATTCATCAATTTTTAATAGGATTCTTTTAAAATACTTTCATTTTTTAAATTATTTTGCAACTTCTTATTTGAGCAAAGTAGTCCACATATGATATTGCGTTTCGTAGCGCTATTTGAAACGTCAGTCTGTGTACATTTATACAATTTATTTTATGCGAAATCAAAAAGATGGGCCTATGTTCCTCATGCTTGAGAGGATCTTCATCGGATGCAATTATGCCAGATATGGTATTATGATTTTACTAAATGCATTAATCAAAATTCGGAAAATAGTAAAATAATATCTTGTAATAACTTATGTTGGCTTTCATGGTTTTATGTTTTGCCGCTGTTTTCGTGACTCTGAATATCGATTTTGAGTTGGGGTTTTTGGTTGTCCCAGGAAAGGTGCAGACTAGCTAGCTCCGGGTATCCTCTGAGCTCCAGCATATTGTTGTGATATTGTGAATATACCAAAATTGAGCTTATAAAAGCTTTTATCTTCGCTTAGAAGGAATAAAATCTGCTGCAATGATAACTATGATTTATTTGAAGGTATATATTAAGAATCTATGCATTAATTTATAAATAGGAATTATATAGGTAACGAAAATTATTGATAAACATCCTATATTCTTCAATACGTCATACAATAAATTATAATTGCTGATAATTTATTTGTTTATTCAGTATATAAAAGTTAATTTAACTCAGGCCATCTTCTCGTGTTTACATTATTGCAATACTGATTTTAACATATTTGAGTCAATTGCGTTATCCAGGTGCAATCATTATAGATAGCTCGTTTTGGTTTAAGTGTTAGCTATATACTAGTTTATATTGTGTGAATTTTGTTAATCAATGTTTTTTTTAAATTTTAAACAGACATATGCTCATGTTTCCTTAGGGGGAAATCCACACAGTTGAATAAGAAACTTAAAATCCTAACTATTTATATTTCCACAATAAAGTGCATACAGGAAAATAGAATATATGTCAAATTTTAAATGTCATTATAAGAAAATCTTAATTTACATAAAATATTTTTTATTCTGATATAAAGTAGAATACTGATTTCTTGATTGATTGAAGTAGGACTGTAAAAAGTAGAATAAATATTTCGTCTTTCAACATTCAATATTTGATTATTTCAGGAGACGCGGCGTCGTCGACAAATGGAGGCAGCTGAGAAGCGAAAGCAGGAGAATGAGAGTCGTGGAGTGAAAGATATTGAACGCTTGCGTCGTCAGCAGCAGCGTCAATTAGACATGGAACGCCGGCAGGATGAAGCTGCTAGACAGGATACTAACCCACCCACTCTAAAGGTATTAATGTTTTTGCGGCTTTCTTGAGAGTTCTTCATTAAACCACTGTAAAAAACATGAATCTTAAATGTTTTATCACTCTGAGAGTACGTAAAATAAAGCCTTATAATAATTCATTTAACAGGTAACTTTAACCCTTTGCACAAAAATGGCGATTTTTCACTTATAACTCGAATTCCACCACTATAGCTACAAGGCAATGAAATTTTATTTATACACAGGGCTTTTTTTTTAATTATTTACATTCGAAGTTTCTACTTTCTATTTCTTGAGTATTATCAAATTGGCACTGTTAATTGTGTGAGTGAAAAGAGTTGATAAGGTCCAAGTAAAATTTTGGCTAATAACATTTTAAAAATCTTTAGAATACACTATTCAACTTCCCAAACTGGCATTGGTCTAGTTGAAATAAATCTGGAACACAAGGAACACAATCAGAACAGAAGTTGTTTTACCAGAACTGGTTGTTATCAGTTGTTCAACCTTTTTATGAGAAAGTAAGGATAAAAGGATGGGTCTAAAACAGATCTATTAATTAGCTAAGCGCTCTCTTTATGCCCTGATTTTGGAATCGGATAGGTGGGAGAGAATCTAGCCATTACAGATATCTACTGTCTATTTCCGAAAATAAGACACTGTACTACTTTCTTTTTGTGCCAAAATATGGACAAAGCCTTATTTTCGAGGATGATGACCTTTCAAGTAGAAAAATGTGTACCTAAGAATTATAAATTTATTAATTTCAATTTATATAACCTAATTCGACTGTGGAAAGGAAAAAGGACGTAACCCACAGTTTTTTCAAAATGGCTTTTTTTCGATAATAACAATGTATCAAACTTGATACACATTCTATCAAAAGAATGCAAGCTTCAAATGCCTAATTAGTATCTAAAATTAGCTTTTAAGTTTGAAAAAGATGACCTTGTAAAAAATTAAATCCAAGAAAAAGACTGAAATAAAGGTTTTTCCTAAACAATTTCTTTAATTAATATTAGATTATGTCAATTAGTAATATCAACCAGCTTAGAAGTCTCCGTGCACTTCAAGGTTGTGCATATTTCATAATTTGCATATAGCCCAAAATCATCAAAACACGTTTTTTGCGCCTCCTGTAAAATTTGATATGTGTGGGTTACGTCCTTTTTCCTTTCCACAGTCGATATATAAACTGGATGGCTGCCACAGACAAGTCATTTTATCTTCATCTGGAACATCGTCATAGCTATCTAAATTCTGAATTCTGACCAGATCTGATCCAGCAAATCTATTTCTTGTTGAATCATTGGTCTGAATCTCTCATGTTTTGCAATATAGCTATCTTTAAATGAATATTTCTTGTCTAAGTATCCTGATTGTAGTGCGTTGAAAATACAACTGTCAGTTATTTTAACCCATGAATTCTTTACTCATTTTAGGACTTTTTAGGCTAGCCTTCACAAAATTTAAGCGTTAAATATTTCTCTATTGTTTTCAATGTATTCATTGATTTCCATGCGTAGATAATCTTTGAATGACTTGTTCATTGTAATATCAATTATCTGGAGATAAGCAGTCATTCATGCGGGTATCATTATTTGATCAATCTTTCTGTCAGTAAGAAAGTTTTTCATGCCTTTAGCGCGATGGATAACAACTGAATCCCAAATTAGCAAACCTCTGGTGTGAGAAATTTTATTCAATTGAATTTGATGATTTCATACAAAATGTAAACACAAATATTCATCTTTGGTGTTAGTATATTTTAAAATAAAAAATAAATTGTTAAAATTGAGTAAATACTTATTCAAAATATCGGCTAAATAAAAAGCACAACCACGCAGGTCATTGTACTCCTCCATTGTCAAAGGGTTAACATTTTTCTTATTTTAAATTCATTTGCTTACAGTGGCAAACCAGCGCCTAATTTTGGAGAAATCATTGTTGATGCCGAAGATGGACTGAATAACAACTGTCCTTTTTGATGGATACTGAAAAATCTTCATCTCTGTGTGCATCGTCAGTATCCTCACATATTGGAATTCATCGAATTTCTGTGTCATCCACACGAAGGATTTAATCAAACATATTAGATGTCTGAGTGCATGCATAAATTATTGATGTGTTATATTTCATGTTTATTAATCGTATTACTATTAAGCAGGCTAGAGTATCATCAATACTTATATTTCACTCAAAAGTCTTATGAATTATCATTTAAGAATACTCTGTAAAATGGACATATTACATTGCACATCTAATTTTTTGTCTTTTCTTTATTTTATTAAAGTAAGTACCCATGATTGTTTCTTCGAATTGCTTGAAATGAATCTACGGCGCAGTTATTCAGTTTAAAAATCGACCTTTGATTTTACGAAAGGATATATTTAGTGAACAATTTATTTGAATACAATCTGCTTCATCGACATATCTGATGATACATTTGTCAGTATTCTAACAATACTTAATTTAAAATAACAATTATGGCAATCAAAAGGCTACTTAACAAGTAACAATGTTATATGCAAAGAAACAACTCAGTCACTATTCTCTATAATGCAGTGACTGTAAGTGATCTAACTTCAGTCTCAAATTGGCATATTCTGCCATACTTGCTTCCATGCGTGTAACATGGTAGTTATGGCATATAATATATCAAGATAAATTACCCATATTTACATAGTTTTTTCCTACCTGCCAAAGAATCTAATCATAACTTAAAATATAAATTTTTCACTGTTTATTCTGACAAAATTTAAGGCTACAATTAACGCCTTAGGCCACATACAGCATTACCTGATGCTGGGTGCAAATTCCGTCACCGTGTTTTGTGGTTTTTAAGGACATTCTTGGATGTGGAGCGTCAGTATTTGTGATTAGACGGATTGATGGTTGTTTTATTAAATAAGTCAAAAAACATTTATATGGTTGCAATATGAAATTCGATGAGTATTTGAGAATTGCAGGTGATCAGTTTTTGACTGCTTTGCCTGTTTTGACCATACTTAAAACAATCTAATAAAACTGTCATAGAAAAAAAAATATTATTTTTTCTTTTGAATCGAATAAAACTTTGTTTCTTTAACTGATTGAATTGATAACTCATCCTTTTCTTCGTTAAGTTTTTCCATTTTCAGCCAAAATAACTAGAGACGCTCGCTTCTGCGCCTCATCAGGCGTGATAACAAGATCGCCCTGGTTTATTTTCATAGTAAGCATTGTCATGCTGTACTCGCCCTACGGCATTAATTGTACTACAGCACCTAACAGAATTTTGTTTTATTGAAATCAATTTTTGTTATATTTAATTTTGCTTTTGAATTTTTATTAATGTTATATAATTTACACGATTATTTGCTTTAATATATATGAATCTCTCAAAGCGTGCAATGTGTCCATTTTTATTATGAAGTAATGCGACAGGCTATAATATGTGGGCCTGTATAAATTAAAACATTTCATTAGACTAATCAATTTAATCCCACAGGGTTTCAGTGTGCTATATTTATATGGAAAACTTTCGCCTATATTATAACAAATCCTAAAATCTGTGGCGTCGTATAAGCCATGATAATTAAATGTACAACTATTAAAACAACACCTTTTGTAATTTTTCATAATAGATTTTTCAAAATAGCAATCCTTCAAAATTATTGAAAGCAAAATATTCATTTCATCATTTCAATGATTTCTACTGACATTTTTTATTCATATGTATTGATCAGTGTAGCAAACTTGTCCGATGTTGCGATTGTCTTTTTATTTAGAAAGTAGTGAAGAACTACCTGTTATTATTTTTAATTCTTGTAAAATATAAATAATAAATTTCTTTTACTTGTTCCGAAATCATCTGCTTGACAAACTGATCAAGAGAATGGAAGTTTTCTAGTAAATTACTGCGTTGAATTATATATGAAATATATTTGATACCAAAGAATGGTTAGTAGCAAACATTGAATATTTATATAAATACAGTAAATATTTCTCTTTGAATGTGTTTATAATAAAAGAACAATGTAATCTTTGATGTTGTATTATTCCTTCCAATAAACTTTTGGTCAAGATTGTTGTAAACTAGATGTGCACAATTTAAAACAATTGAAAAATCAAAAGAGCAAAACACAGTCAAAAAAATATTAGTCAGCCAATTAAGTGTAAAAGAATGTTGAATATAACAGCATTCTAGCGGCCAAGTTTTTGACTCTGTGTCTATGTCTTTGTAAGACCAATTTGTTTATGCTTTTATTATTTCCAATGTATTGCACTGCTTTCCCTTGCATGATAAATTTCCCCATATTTTTTTTTTGGAAAGTGGTGAAGAACAAATTAAAGATTGTATGCTACAGTAGAATATATATAAATTATCACAGCTGTAACTAGGCAGGTTGTAACAGGGTTCTGCATGACAGAGGCACTGATAATACAATTTAAAAAGCAGTCGCAAAATAAATGACATTTCAAGGTTTGTCACAGTAATGGGTATTCCAATAGAATGACCTGACTTAGAATTTTAATAAGAAGTATAGGTGTGTATTAAAAATCACAACCTGTGACATATATTTTCACAGACCAATTTTAAAATTATGATAATGTACTTAAATGACATTGCAACATAATGTGATTATTTATTAGAAATTTTTGAGACACTACCCTTTTTTATTCTGATACAGACAATAACAATATTTTTTACCTCACCGCCAACTAATCATTTCTTTTTGAGCTACCATTAATATAGGTAGTATTTAATATTTAAATTTATGTTAATCTTTCCACCCTGAATGTTCAAAATTAATATGTACATTCGTTTCTCTTTGTGTACGTAAGATATGTGTCAGCATAACATAAAAAAGCAATGTACGTAGAAAAATTAAACTTGTTTTTCCTTTATTTTTAAAACTACAAATAACAGTATTTTTTTTCACTTTGTAAAGAAAAAAAAAATAGACCACCATTTGAAAAATAAAAGTGATGGTAATACTCAAATCAATTGAAACATTTTCAATATTCTAATGAGCTGAATTTAAAGTTATTACTAGGAAAAAAGCTTCAGAATTGGTCTATCTCTTAAATTATGTGTAAACAAATATTTTTCTTTAGTGCCGCCATCTGACAATAAATAGATTTGATGATTTTGTTTTTTTTTTATTATTTATTATAACCATGTTAAAACAAAAAAAAACATGTAAACGAATGTAAAAACAATTGCATAGAAAGAGAATCAGACATACTTCAAAACCTTTAGATAACCTTTGATGTCAATGTGTACCTTCTGTAGGGTTTGCCCCATTTTCAGGCTGCCAATTATGTTATAAGTGTTGTATGTACTTCTAAGATATCAAATTTTTATATGTGAAGTTTGTATTCCTTTTTGGAAACCTTTTAATCATTCTCTCCAGTAAATTATGATCATGTTTCATATGAATGCTGTTGTAAGAGCATATAATATATATATCAAATTACATTACGATATATTTATTTACCACAACTGTTAATATAAAGAATTCATGTAATCAAAATATTGTGATTACATGGTTATAACATATATATATTTATAAATAAATGTCCTACAGTTCTGACTTATTTTTTCATTTCTCAACTTCATAACGCTTTTCAATTATGTATTCCTAAATAAATAACTCTTACATGCTGCTTATTCATATACCAATTGGTGAATAGTAAAGCATTACAGCAGCCTGAAAGATGAGGTGATCTGTAATCATCAAAGGGCATTAAAAATATGTTATTTTTCTGGACATGTACTGGAGGCTGAAGTTGAAAGTCTAGCATCCAATCACTAAAATTGCCAGTTTTTTACTGCTCGTGGCTTCTCAAGTTTATCATCAAACTATTTGGGCAGAGTAAATGGCTGGATTGTGCGTGTGAGCTCAACAATGAGGATATCAATCACATATTTTCCATTGAGATGAATGCTGAACGAGCATAGCTGTTCGTACACGGGTCCAATAGAATAAACTAACTCTATTTCAACTATGGGTCATTCGATATATTTACAATATAAAATATTGGGTAATGGATTCTCAATTCTCTATCAGGTGAAAAGTGTAGGGTAAATATAAACATCTTTACATATAGTGTTGAAAAAGGTTTAACTTTTTGACCGCGGCTAAGAATATGAGAACATCCATATGTGGCACCTTTTTGATAAATTTACTAATACCATATTCGGCCATACATATAGTTTGAAATATTTTTTTAAGCAACCATAACATTGTTAAATGACATACATAGTACTTTTTATATAACGAAAAATTTGTTTTTTTTTAGTTTAGTTTGTTTAATAATCATTCTTCTTAATATTAGATTAAATTGCCACCATTGCATACGCGAAACGGAGAACTATGCAAATATAAGAATAAAAAAATATTATCACTCCAAGTTATAATGTCCTTTACATGAAAACAAATATCATTAATTATTGTAGAATATCAATAAATTTGTCAAGCAATCAAAATAATCTAATTCTTAAAATAAAACAATGTCTGATAACACCCATCCTTCTTAAATTAGTCCGCATTTTTTTGTTATGATCTTTTGAATTACTTTTGATGGTCAAACTAAATGATCACATGTAATTTCATAGACTTACAGAGATTTTTATTCAGTGGCGTAGCTAGAAATTTGGGAACCTCATGCAAACATCACGCAAGGCCTTCTACGCATTTTTTTTTTATATTGAGTATTTAGAAACGTCGGGTCCTATGGTCCAGTGGTTAGCGTTGTGGGCTTCCGTGCTGGATCTCATGGGCTTTGGTCCCAGTACGAACAGGATTTTTTTGATCAATTTCTGTTTGAAGGCATGGGTGTTTGTGATATCTAAAAATTCCCTCCCACCCTTTCTGAGTCTTCAATAATAGTGCATATCTAAAGAAATTAGTTAAACACTGGTCCTGTCCTAGCCTTATCCTTCTATCCCTACTACTTTCTTTAAAAAAGAGAGGTTGAGCGACTGAGTAATGAACATTTCTCGTATAAAAATTTCTGTTGAGATATCTTCATTTGGAGGCCATATTGTGTATGTAGAAATTTGGGTCCCCCTTTTTGCTGGGCCCTCATGCATTTGGTGACTGATATCAGATGGCTACACCAATGACATCATTAATATCAACTTAAAAGCAAAATAGTCCAGATTATAATGATAATATTTTTACTATATTATATACACGATAAAACCTTTTTACTAAGTGTCAATTTAAGTCCATATGTGCACATGAACACCTGAAGATGCTGAAAGGCGAAACCATGTCGTTAGAAACATAGCGTATGGAAATGTACAAAAGTTTTGCCTACGGTTTAGATTTCATATTTAAATTCCATCAAGCAATTAAGTCGAAATTTTAAAATATCTGATAATTTTTTATTTTCTATGAAGTGCTTTGATTTTTTTATGTCTATTTTGTAATGCTTCCTATTTCGGTGCACTAAGCACGCACTCATTTTGCTTCTTGGTTAATCCGACCCAGGTTGCGCTGGACAAGTGGTAGTGGGACAACTAATCAACCAAAAAAAAATATTAGCGTTCAATAAAAATATCAGTTTGTCTATTTATTGTATGTAATAATACGTGATATGCTCACTCATAAATAAGATCACGAAAGGTATTGCAATCTTCAGGAGTAGCCGATGTTAAAATTACCGCTAGTTCAATGAACGTCTGAATGTTACCAGCTGAGCGAAATGATATTTTGACAGATCGACTTCCAACCGTGTCGGCGAGATTCAAAACGATTTATTTAATCGCGTACCAATCAGTGTCGTCTTACCGACCAATTTTATTTAATCTGAATTTAAGGTGAAGGCTGTAATAAGCATAAGAAATGCTCGAAGTGAACCAAGATGATAAGAAAGTAAGTTGTCATTCAATAAAACGTAATTCTAACCCGATCCATTCTAACCTTATCTCACGTGAACTTTGCTCCTCAAGTAAATATTTGTTTTCAAATAAAGAATATATTTATGACCTTGAAGGCACTCAAAGGTCATACAAAACTACCACATGAAAAACTTTTTCTAAGCAAATAACTTGCTAAATTTTCTAATAGTGTAATTTGAAGGTTATATAAATCCTAGAAAAAATAACTGGTAAAAAGTAATAAGCAAAACGAGTTTTTATTCAATAGCGTTAGATTGAAAAAAATTATACATATTTCCATGTTTAAAATATTGTATACAATTTTAAATAGCACCCACAATTATTTACTCGTTAATTGAATTGATGAATTAGATTTGAACATGTCTGAATGGAAATAGGTTATGTGTAATTACTTTTGTGTAGATTTTTAACTTGTATCCAATAAATACATTTTACATCATTTTTAAACAATTTATGTTTTTCAATAGAAGATTTTTTCGTTAAAAAACATTGTGATTCTTTGGAATCAAAAATGTTATCGCTTAGCAGTATAGAAAATGGGACAGAATGGGTGGACATGCCACTTTGTTAAATATTCCAAACTAATTTAGTTCCTTTTAATGAATTCTTATGTTCCTTCTACTTGTTATCCCTAACGAAATACAGTGTATGAGCTATAAATATTATTCAAGAAGTGGAAGTTTTCATGAGTAATGTTTATTCTAGATACAGGTAATAGCAAAAGTTACATTTTAAGCTCTATTATGAACTGATTTGATGCTTGATTAATGATTATAATATATATTTATAATAAATCTAATAAAGTAACACCTCGATATAACGATCATAGGATATAACAGACAAAATATCTGGTCAAATGCGAAAATTGTTGAAAACATCATGTTAATGTTATAGATATTTCAATCAAAGTGTCATTCTTCTTCTCAGTCAGATCCTTACAAGATAATCACATCACACCTCCCGCTCTCGGATTCGAGCCATATTGTTGTTCAGCTCGTAGACTGAATGTAGCTCTTACATTTGCAACGCTTGCTGCTGATTAACACAGCTGCTCGCTCTATTTATTAACTCAAAGTGAATGAATGCATTCACTACTTCATTTATACCTTTTATATAATCGCCTGCTGTGGTCTAGTTCAATGTTTCTCAACCGGTGATCTGCGAAGATTTTTGATTTTTTTGCAGTTCAAAAATTGTTAGTATTCATTTATAAAAGCTTGTATTGATTGTCCGCAAAACATTTTTTGATCTTTTTATGGTCCGCAAATGTAAAAAGGTCAAAAAACATTGGTCTAGTTGGTTAGAGCTTGCTCTACCCACCAGGCGGGTCTGTGTTCGATTCCCGGTAAGGTCAATGTCAAATTTACATTTTTCAATTTAAATTTGAGACCAAAGCAGTGGCGACCGGTCAATGTGGCATTGGATCAACGCACCCCTTGTATATGCAGGGGTGGTCATATTTCATGAAATAATATTCAAACATAACATTTATACCAGTGCTTCCCAACCTTTTTCGTTCCACGGCCCCCTAAATCTAAAAAAAATAATCCGCGGCCCTCGTCAATTGTCTCCGTAACTCATCGGAATTTGAGATCTGCAATTTGGTATACTTTTTCCTCAGATTGTCACAGAAACTCGTTTTTTTTTTTTAGCTCACCGAGGAATTCGAAATCCTCGATTTGCTATACTTTTCCCCCAGAATCCAATTTCTATCCAATCCAATCCGGCGGCCCCCTTAAGAAATTCCGTGGCCCCCAATATGGGAAACACCGATTTGATAGACTTAAATATATAGATTTTTGTACTTTCTACTGAATTTCGCGGCCCACAGGTTGGGAAGCACTGATTAATACCATTCACTCATTTTAAAATCGTCATATATTTATTGTCTATATATTTATTTTATTATAGAAAATTTTTAATATTTATTATAGACAATAAATACATGAAGAATTTAAAATGAGTGAGTGGTATAAATGTTATGTTTGAATATTATTTCATGATATATAACCGCCCCTGCATATACAAGGGGTGTAACGAAAAATAATCGCATCACTAAAAATCATAGCATGGTGTCGGGTATTCACCAAAATTGCGGAAGCACACTCAGAGTGCATAGTAACTTCATAAAGTGTTTCCGCCGTATGAGACCCCACTGCATATTAAAAAATGTATTTGTCAATGATTGTATTTTTTTTATTGAATTTATCTGAAATATAAACAAGTGTATTTCCTACAAAAAAATAAATTTTGTCAGCGAGCCACAAGGCACAAATAAGATGGAAGAAAGCACGGTAAAGGGATTGTAGCTTGTATTGATTCTGTATACAAAACAATTTTTATTTGTTTACTACGTCTGAAATTTTCTATTTTCCATTCGAAAATTCCTCCCCATAAACATTCCACCCGGGGCGATGCCATTGCTTCAGGTTAAAATACTGGGAAAGTTAATCTTGGTACATTGGCTATAGTGTCGAAGATATATTTAAATACAGTTCATTGTATTTATAGGTTGTGTGATATTTATAACATAGTATTCTTACTCAGGTCCATGCCGACCGTCACTTTGTCAAGTCCGTGGCACAGCGGTCAACATCGTTGGCTTCCTTGACGTATCTCGCAGGTTCGAGTCCCGATATGAAAAGCATTTTTTCAATCGATTTATTAATTTCTGAAGTAGGAATGGGTGTTTGCAAAGCCCCCTATAGTGAAAGCCATGCTATGGTTCTGAAAACAGGTACTTTTTTCAGATAAGCGGGCCGGCGTCATAATTTTCAAAGTAATATCACATCATTATGAAGCCATTTGTTTCTGCTATATTGTAGGAAATACATATTTATATTGTAATTATATATCTTTTCAATTACATATTTTTCAAAATAAGAAAAAATCACATTTTCTAAGGTTTTTGAAGAAAAATCTCGGAGAACAAAAGCAAAGGAAGAAGGCAAATCATTTTATTAAAATTATTTTTTTTACAATATTTCAATACAGAATATGAGGTTGGATAGTTCATTAAAAAAATCAACGTCATTATTGGGATTTTAATCAATTAATAATTAATCTCAAAATTTATTTGTACACACTGGTTCGTTACTCAATCTTTCCATAGGATTTCTCAAGTCATATCAGTAATCAAAATTCAGTAAGTCAAACTAGGGTAGCACATTTCACTTCATTATTTTTTAAATATTATTGTTGATTAAATCATCATTTACTTGGTATATTCCCATTATTATATGATAAGACGCAGCATTTATTTCATAATATCACAATAGGCGTCAAAATCGTATATAATATAATATGGATTCCGCTTGTTACTGTTGTTTTATGTTATTTATAATCAATATTTTATATAACTGTGATATTTAATAGTGGGAAGTTAAATTTTATTTGTTTTACCACACATCGCATTTCTTGCCATTCGCTATATTTCTTACAATCATTACTTAATTTGCATATATGACCCTTCCGATGTATCATAAATTGTAAATTAATAACACCAAAGAATCACAGAATATCCATACAAGAAATCTTTCAAACATACATGTTATATTCAACGAAAAATAAGCTCATAAATTGGAATTTAGAGTTGATCTACGTATAACCGCACTTACAATTTGTTAGGAGCGGCTGGGATTTAACGGCCCGGTCTTTTTTGCTGTTTTTTCTACGACACTGCTTGGAACTTAAGACTGCTATGGTGTTTGTGATGTCTAAAAATTCCCCCCAATCCTAAAATAACAGGGCTAGCGAGAGCAATTAGTTAACCAATAGTCCTGTCCTACCCCCGATCCTTCTATCCCTACTACTCTCTTCGAAAAAGAGAGGTTAAGGAACTGAGTAACAGATCTCATAGAAAAAAACATGTGGGAAATATCTCTATTAGGAGACCATATGCTCCACATTGAGAGCATATATGGATTAAAAAAAAAAACTTACTTGGTACTTGCTGTATTGCTTGAGTATTTTTTAAAATTTATCTGTTTATTTTGAAAATGATTATTATTTAATATCCTTTATCATGGAGAAGCTGCGATGAAAACCAGACAGATAAAAGGTCATTTTATCACCTGAGTAGTGATATAATGTATGATAATTATGAAATCGTCTCGAGGGCATCTACAATATTTTTGAGTTCATATTACTTAAATGTTTTTTTTTCAAATAGTTAATTGAATTTTCTATTATAATATAATAAATTTCATATCGCTCATGATATAATATAACCTCGCATTCCATAACAACATCATACCAACAACACAGAAACCAAAAGGAGCAGCACATTATTGTGTCAGTTAAATGTTTGATGATGAAAAAATACTCATAATCAAGATTATGTTTTGATTCTGATTAGAGTTATACCAAGAAAATGACAATTCAATACTTTTTTTAGAACGATACATTACTAGACACATTCTTAAGGAATCAGTTTTATCGTCTTCGGCAACCCTATTTTTTCTGTATAGTAGAGAGGGCTGGTTCTTAAAAAAATAATTGTGTTTTTACAATCTATAGTATTGATTTTATTATTTTTGTACAATTTATATTATCTTCAAAACTCACTTAATGTTTGCTATTATAAAATCTTTCTTTACAAATGCAAATATTTTAATACGCTAAACATTGTTATTTATAGTTGGTGTACTTTAAGCCTTAGTGTATTAACAAAATAAATGTGAATTTTCTTGTAAGTACAAGAAAATTGTGTATGGCGATTTTCCTACAAGGCCATCTCGATGTTAATTGTTTGTTATGAGTATCATTTAACCCTTCGGGGACGTATGCATTGTTAATTATTTCACTCAGAGATGAAGATTTTTTTATAAATATATTATTCAATGTGTTTCATGGTTCTGAAAATTTTGATTTAATGAAAATCTGTTGAAACATGGGTGGCTAAGAAAAGACTATAGCATGGGTGGCACGCGACTTCATACTGAAATCAATCGTAGTGGTCTACTAACATTGTATGGGCTCAATTATCATAAAAAGTGAAGTAATTCAAAGCACTATATAATTTTTATGAAAGGGAAACAAAATGGATAGATAATAAAAGACACCCTCAATTCTTCTTTCACGCGTCAAATGTCTACACGGTTGACGTCTTGGCCAACGCTGCCCTACAGGCACCATAACTGTTAAAATACAACAATAATATTGATTCATACTAAATATGGTTTAAAAATGACAAATAAATTATGTTTCATGCATGACCAAAGAAGGAAGAAATGTCTAAATGGAATTAATTAAGAAGAGAATAAGTATATTACTATGGCTATAAACACTGGCAATCATATTAACACTGTTTGCAATTTTAATAAGATTTATGGAATCAAGTTGTAAAACAATACTTATATGTTTATTCTCTGTTCTTAGTTTTTATGTATCATACTAACCAGAGTGCTAAATGAAGCGTTTTTGTGAGTAAAGTAGTATGGTTTGAATTCTTTACGCATGATGATACAGTCCTTGTAATATGTGACGTTACAAAACAAACGTGGGCATCTCCAGTTACCGATTTTTTTGGTTGGTATGATTGCTCATGTTGACTTATATCACCATATTTATTTCAAACATGGTAATATTGCTATTTTCTCTTACAAAATTTTATCAAAGTATGTGGCATTTTTCAAACTTAGTCATCTACATCGAGTATTTACATATTTTTTTTGTTCGAAATAAATAACTCAGTGTCTTTCAATGAACAACTTACGGTTACATAACACAGCGATTTCCAACCTGGGAGGCGTGGACTATTGCAAGGGGAGGGGCGAATAGTCCAAACTATTTATTTACCCTTTAAAATGTGTATTTATTACTTTATGAAATAAAGGATGGTGAGGCGCGAAGATATTTTTTTCTTCAAAGGGATGCGTAGTAACATAAAGTTTGGAAACCACTGCGATAACATATAAAACATGAGTGAAATATGTAGAATTGAATTGTTGACTAAAAATTTTATTTTAAAAATGTAAAATAAAAGTTATTCAATGAAGAAATATACTAAAAAATATTTTGAGACAACCCTGTTTGTTTTTACCTAGATACAAATATTACAGTGCAAATCAGAACGAGTCAAATCCAGAAATACAATCAAAATATAAATCAAACGAGGCTATCTCCAAAATAAAAATGTAAATTTCTTGTTTATATTCATATTCATCTATTATGAAGATGGTCATGTTTGTTTTGTAACATCACATACTTTTTATAAATTTATTTGAAAAACAAATAGATGCGAATATCTAATTAGGATTTCGAACTACAGATCACAGAATATAAACATTAACCTATACCGCGCGGCCAATGCGATTGGTATATATTTACCAATTATCATAAAAAAATATTTAATACTCTTTATGTTGACATAATATTGATCTAGAAAGGTTATCATTATTGTAACCCAAAACATTGAATATATTTATTATTTGATTACTGCCTGACTCGCGAAGCTCTGCTGCTGTAACAGTCCTGTTATGAGATCAAGGGATTTGAGCCCTTGGTTTTAGCAGTGATATGAAACAGTGAATGATACAAATATCAATGTCTAACTTTTTCATCTCATCCTTTCCTACCTTACTTCTTTTAAAAAGGGAGATTGAGCAACCAGCTAAATATACATTCTTGTTAAATATCTACTGTTAAAATACTTAATCACGAGGCCAACTCAAAATTGGGAGCAGATATTCAAGAAATTTTTGAATAATTTTTCAAGCATCAATAAGAAAGGCGTGATGTAGATTCTCAAATGGTGACAATTTACTTCTGCTATTAATTAAGAACTTCTCTTTGAAGAGCCTTCACAATTTAGCTACTCAAATTGAAATCCGTGAACTAGATAAGTGCTGTTTATTTACCATTATTATTATTTATATATATTTTCTACATTCAACAGATTATGTTGTGGCATTAATAGCTATTTTTTTCGATAGATATCCACCATGACATTGATTTTCCGAAATTTGCACGAATTTGCTTCAATAATTTATTGGTTAGTGGAAAAATACAGTATTTGTATGGTTGATTTGAAGTGTCCAAGGAAACGATAACAAAATATGGTAAAAAATATCAAAGTATTTAGTTCTACATTTTTTTATCAATTAATCAATAACAAAATGTTTACTTTGTAACATACATTTTTAAAATCGCAAAGGATGTTTCACTGTGTTCACAAAATTTACTGACATGTTGTTAAGATATGTACTGGAAATATCATTTTTAATTATTTATCAATTCATATTACAACCGATCGCAGTATCGATGATGATAAACCTACTACCAATGTCATTGTATAACTTCTGAGATGGGATTTAATGGCCTGACATTGTTACATGAAACCAGAATAGGCTATTGGATCAGTGCTATGGATTCCAATTGGATATTCGTATATATTTAGCTTATTTATATCATTGGATATTTGATAAATTATTTGAATATTATTCCTTCACATAAGCAATGTATGCTATACCATTAAAATAACAAATTAAATGACTGGTCCATGGTTGAGTAGTCAATGTTGGCGGCTTCGGTTGTGAAGCTCACGTGTTTGAATTCCTTTCACCACTTATTTTATCCTAAAAATGGGAAGTTGTGAGAACATTAGGCTAACCACTAGTTATATTTTTTCCCTATTCTTCTATCCTTAAACTCTTTCAAGAGGAGAGGTTGAGTAACTGAGTGACTGAGTAACTGAGTAACTGAGTAACTGAGTGAGTGAGCAGCTCTCGTAGAGAAATATCTGTTGAGATAAACTCAATCAGAAGTCCTCTTGCTCCACATTAGGAACTGACATTTTACTTTTCCCTGTATGCAACAATACAATTTATTTATGAAACATTGTTTTTGTAAACTATAAAATTTGTTTTTTCAATACATCTTAATCTCAACTGACTATTTAATACATACTACGTTTTTGATAGCAGAGCTAGTACATATAGGCAATATTTCTTTATACTCACTTTAATGCTAGAAAACTATGCACCACTGTGTTGGCTATGACTGATTTCAAAGTTATTATCAGATTTATGTTGTTATCTTTTTTTCTCCAACTTATGCAAGGTTCTCCTAATCATTATTTCTCTATTATTCTGGCCAGTGTGATTTTGGTTGACATCAAGACATATTGTGCCTAACATTTCATTCAATAGTTTATTTGTTTTTTTACGTACTCATTGAAGTTGTCTAAAACTCATATTGAACAGCGTAGTGATCTTCGTTAATTTATTCATTGATTTATATTTTGTAAGTATTTTATGATATGTAGTCCTTAAATAACCATAGCTTTGTGCAATCAGTGGAATATTTATTTGTGCATTTTTTAAATTAATGTTTGTTTCATGAATAGCATAACACAACTGTCAAAATTTTCAAAATATAAAGAAATTAAATTTTACTTATTTTTTATCATGTTTTAAATTGGCTACATACTTAGTGATAGGTTGCAGAAATCTAATAAATTGAACATGAATTTATTTCATATTTGGAATTTGTTAAAATGTAGGAAGTCATAATAAATATATACAACATAACTCTAATAGTTAGAATGTACATTTCTCATGGAATCCAACAAAATCATAAATACTATTTTATAATCACTTTTAGGGTGTTCACTGCCAATACTTGGTGGAAAGGCATTATATTAATAAAAACACAATAATCCTTTGTACTTCATTGCGAGCATTGTCAACTGACATCAGTTGACAATGCTCGCAATGAGCGAAACCGATCCTGACATATTAAATAAAGTGGAATGAAGTACAAAGGATTATTGTGTTTTTATTACTATTTTATAAATTTTTGTTCATTCAATACATATGTAGTTTGCATGGTATTTTATTTTACTGTTCTTTTTTTATAGAATATCTCATGCCTACATTGCTTATTATTCAAAATTACAGATATTATTATAAGTTTATTTTAGTGTAGGTATTTACTTTTTTCACACCCCATTTGAAAAAATTCCACAAAGTAAAAAATTATAATCTGTCTTCACATATCCACAATTTGTTTATTATTTTTATAAGGGATTTTATTTTTTTTGTTGGAATCATTATTTATAACTTTATTTGAAAGTGTAAAATGTGTTTCACGTATTTAAGGATTTGAAATTTACTGTAAAATTGATCTTGTATTTAATGAAAGTATTTCTAAGTCGAAATACATACGAGACCACCCTTAGATGGGAAATGTTTAGTATCAGCATTGAAGAAATTAATTAAAGAAGGGGAAGCCGCTCCTTCTATTTCAAATGTTATTTTTATATTTTTTGCTCTTTGTATTTAAGCATTTTAATAGATTTCAAGTTTATTAATATTATATTAAGCCTAGTTGTCTACATTCATAATTATATACAGGAATTTATAATATATATTCCTTCTGAATATTTTCTCTTTTTATGCTGTCTTTGTATTTTAAATTGTCTTATTGCTATGTAATGTATGTGAAGTGTTGTTGTATTCATAATTACTGAACACCTTAATCTCCTCTTACATAATTTTACATACAATTATTAACATTGTGTAAACAATTTAATAGCTGAAAATAATTACGTCTATAGCAATTATTGATGTCTTTAGTAGAGGCTTTACTTCCTAATGTTTATCAAGCACTTGTACAAATAATCATGGATTTTCTTGCATTTTCTAAAAACTAATTTACTTTACTGATTTATTTACTAGTAAATAAATCATTCCAACATTGATTTTAAACATTCCCTATTTCTGCTGCCACAGATACATAGTTTTTAATTATCTTTTTAGTCATTGTAACTTTATCACAGAGTATTGCATTGATCATTGACATCTTCTGAGACCATTTTCTCACATTCGTTCCTGGATGTTATTTACTGTTAACACACTCAATGCGGACTTAAATGACTTATACAGTATAACATGCTTATTTTACAATATTATTCTCGTTCGCGAATTTTATGAATGCCTACCTGTGTAGTGTCTAGACATTTTATGGTCTGTATTTAGGCACCCGCATAAAGAAGCATTTACACTGCATACAGCACTCCAGCCATGAATTTGTTGTATTGTATTACAATTTTTGGCTTTTTAAAACATTTCCTCGGCTATTAGTCGTTAATGTTGATGCGCCATCGAATTCGGACAAAATCGTCAGAACGTCTCAGCGGTCTTTCCATTTAGTTGCACATATTTCTTCTGGGGTATATTTTATCACGGACTCACTTCTTTGAAAAAAATATTTGTAGCCTTTTATGTATAAAATTCTAGACAGAACGCTTCAATACTCAAAGAATGTAAAAAGAAGAAGAGTAAATAATGCAAATTAAAATTTGAAACTTATGTAGTAACGTATTCTAAGCGAAAGTGTAAACCAACCTTTATGAGAAAAAACGAGATGAAAAAATACGACTTAAGGCAGGTCCACACTACCGATTCGATATTATTATTTTTTTTTGGTTGCAAAACAATGAAATAATAATAATATCACAACAAAGCGATATGCGCCCGTGCTTTAATAAATCCACCGACACGCTAGGCGTGTCGTTAGCACCCAACGAGCTAATGCAGCCAATCATAGCCAGATCATTGAGAGATACGTCTGTAATATGACTGAAGAACTTACTTACTCTCCTCCATCGCTGCTTTCAAATCCATTGATTCTATATTGTAGTATCCACTGGCGTATTACAAGCTACGCGCTAAGCGCATTAAAAGTTTTTTATTATTAAAGAGCAAGTTGGTCATTATAGAAATGTTTCATATTATTCATAGGTTAGATTTTTAAAAATAATTTGGGCCATAATAAAAAATTATAAATAATAATTGTTTTTTTTTCTATTAATTGATTACTCTTCAGCATCAAAGATGTCACTATATAGCTTTTTTATTATTATATTATAAATTAATTTCATTATTATAAATTCTATTTTCAGGGATTGAGTAGTGGAATGAGATATTAAAATATATTCATTCATATCTTTTGAGACAAATATTGTACTCTGTTGTCTAGGCGTGATTACTTGGGTACAAGTTAATAAAAAAATTCTATTTTTTAACTACCAAAAAATATTTTTCCTTATATATTATGTCAACGTTAATAGTGAAAAAATATATAATCTGATTAAAAATGAGCTTCAAAGACTAGAGATAGGTTGACAAACGAAGATTCAGCAGCATGTATTAATTTGCAATCAACAACATAATCTGATGAGAAACATGATACGAAAAACGCCCAACAAAAATTTGTGCATTATTAACTTCTATAGTTTTCTTTATATTCTTTAATTTTATCAGTACAGTTTTTTTTATGTATTCAATAAAAAATATAGGTACATATTTATTTACCTGCATACTTATTAGTTTTTTACTTTTTTATATATTCAATAAATATGACTAAATAAGAATGCCACCAATGTTCTCTCTAAGCTGCAAACACGCGCGGCCGCGCAGCAGTTTGAAAGCCTCCGCGCACTCATTTCGGGTTGGCGCGCACTCCGATACAACTATTTAAATAATATTTTTTAAAATTGCAAATAACCCTAATTGACCGCAATAAATAAGAAATCGAACATTTAGATAATTCAACTAGAATTAAATTCGTATCTTTTATAAGAACAAGGAATTGATCTTAATGGAGTATATAATATTATGATTAGTATAAGTAACGATGTAAATACCTATTTTTTTTATAAAATATATCAATATAAATATTTATTAGCTGCTGATTATTTATTTCATTCTACCTTTTTTTCATAATTTTATTGTATAAAAAAATGAGTTCTGTCATATATTTTTTATTTGATACACGTATTACTCAAAATTTATTTATAAATTATAATGTTATTTATTATGCAAATAAAAACACAACAAAACACTATTTGTATTTAAAATTTGACAAATTATGCCGTGCATTTGTTGGATTGGCCCGCGCAGCTAACCTCTTGTCTTAGAAGGAGCATTGAATGGCACACAACAAGAATTAAAAAGGCTTATTTTGGCACGCCGATCAAATCCAATTTATAATCGCCGAACTATGAGGAATTTTACCACAAGTATCAACATATTTCTAGTGTTACTCCTAACTTTGAGAAACGTTAATATAGTCAATAATTTGAACGACTTATACATGATGAGTTAGCTGTACATACACACATTATAGATACTATTAAACGCGAGCTTCATTGTGACCATATCTATTGGCCACACGAAGGCTGATAAGGCTTCGTAATGATTGTAATATGAATTATGTTTTTGTTAAAGAAACGGCGACCATCTCGACAAAGTCATTTAATTTGATGACAGTGCGATACCATTCGTCGCCGGCGAAAGTGTCACTCGTAAATTCCGAATAATTCGTTTTTTTTTAATTGAACAGTTTTTAAAAATAAAACTACAAATTTACACTTGTAGTTTATCAACGCAAAAGTCAATGTGTGAAGTGTATATTTTGTGATTGTTATCAACGCAGACGTCGAATAAAAACATTGATATTATCGGTTTAAAATCAATTTCCAGTTAAGTTTTATATGTACTTAAATATTATTCAAATTCTTTTATTTACTGAACTAAACTAGTTCCTTTTAATACCGTTGTCAATTCTGCTGAGAAAGAATTCATGATGGAAGAGATTTTTAAAAGGGTAAGGAGCTATCTACCAACTTCGAAATTCGAAATAACTTACTTGAATTTGGAAATGATAAAACCATCGACAGTAAAAGAGTGCAATACTTATTTTTATCAATATGCTTACTTATCTATATTTTTGGAACCTGCTGATAATGTGATATGAAACTTACGATACTATTTTTATGATGAATTTATTATAATTCAAACAAAATTACGGTCTTATTTTTCGTTGTAATATGTTGTATGAAATAAGTAACGAGATAATTTTGTAAAAGAAAAACTTCCCAGTCCGTTCCCAGTAGGGTATCCAATCCCGGAGCCTTTTTGTGATCCCGTAATTTCGGGATTTACCAATTTTCAATCCCGGGATTGTGTACTCAAAATGAAATCATGTATAAATTGAGAAAACTTTTGGTTTCTGGATTTGCCTAAAATACCAGTCGTTTTTTTTTAGCTCTTCCAAATCCTATAAATTTACGGGATTTGCTAAAAAATTCTCAATCCCGATATCCCGGGATCGCGGCCGTACCCATCCCGGAATTTCGGGATCACAAAATTGGACGGGATCCCGGGATAGGAAAGCCTAGTTCCCAGTGTAGTCCATGGAGACTCGATACCGCATCTCAACATAAGTTGCTTTGCGAGAATCGGCATATCTTTTCATTTGCATATCTTTTTCGTACCGAGTTAAATCATAAATTGCACCTTTTTTTATTACACTCGCCTTTTTTTTTACTAAAACATAGCCATAAAACTGCCTTCTAAAAAAACAACATGACTTTTTACTACACCTAACATATAGAAAAAGCTTTTGCACTTATTCCACAACCCATCAGAAGATATTGCTCGCGATGCGCAAAACCGGTCCGGAACTTAATAAATTGTGTAGAATTAATACGAATGTGTTTTATTTTTTTTTAAATAGTGCCTTTCCTCTAATTATTTACAGCGAAAACCTTAAAAGTAGGGTTGTGGAGTCAGGTAGAAAAACGACTCCGACGTTAAATTAAAAACCGATTGCGAATTGATTTTTTCAATAATTTCCATTTAACGTACATTATGTGCACACTGCATACCATCAGATCATTTTAGTTAGAAGAATAATTCTTGTTCATAGTTATTTCACCAATCAATATGATGAATAGACTAATTTTTGTAGATATATTTTATTGATATTTAAATATCTTTGACTTACTAACAGGAATATATTAACCTACGTATTGACACTTTCCAATCGAACGAGAATATGAATCCCTCAAATCAGTATTATGTTGTATTTTAAAAATTCGTCTGATTTTTATGAATCTTTGAAAAGAGTGATAAAACAATAAATACTGATTATTGAATGAATGATTATTGATTGAATATTTTAATTTATTTTAATATAATCTAAACTTTGTATGCCAATTTAAGTAAAGTTGAGAAGATGATTTAAACTATATACGCATACAAATAAATTTATTACTTAATGTTTTAACATGTAGTATAGAGGAAACGTGATTGATGACGATCCTCCATACAGATAATGTCTCATCATAGAAGTACATATATCCAGAAGGTAACCCATACATATAGATCCGGAGATATATTTTCTGTATGGTTCCAGTAGTTTCTCTCTATCTCTTGTGATAAATTGTATTGGTGTAAATTAGGGATTCTGAATCCCTAGTGTTAATACTGTAAATGGTTTGAATAAATATCATTTAATAATTTTTTAAAAATGGGTTGGACTCGTAAGAATTTTCCGTTTCAGGATAAAACCACCTGACTCCGGCCCTGCTTAAAAGTGAGAATATTTTCTTTTGAAAATATTACATATCAATGAAAAATTAAAAAATATTCCTTTAATTGGTAAGATATAATTAATCGTACTTAATCCAAATATTATACGAGACTGGTTTTTTGAATTTTAATTCTTTATCATACTATTACGCAAAAAAATACTGTATGTATATAATGAACAGGGAGTAAGTGGTGTAGTTAAACAGCGACCACTTGTCTTCTTACAATAAATTGATCCATCTCAAACAAAACTTCTAATTTATTTTTGAAAATTTTATTATACAGCAAAAAATTAAATATATAAATATCACCACTCGCTTTTATTTTGTTCAGCTTTCATTAGACATTTATAGCTAATTGAGTGTTTAAATATTAACTGTTAAATAGAGAATTGTTAAATATCAATATCAAAAAAGGAGTGTTGTTATTAATGTATTACATATCGTTAGTGCTTACTATATTTGTAAAAAAGTGCGTTTCGGTTGAGATGAATTTATTTATTGAAAAAAAAAACAAGTCACTACTGAAGCGTGCCACTAGCTCATTGTTATTTTTTTTTACTGTAAAACGTTAGTGGAATATAATAATAATGAACTTACCTACAAATTTTGTATGAAAGTTTACGGCGTCTAACGAATTTGCTAAGAGCGCGACGTTTCGTGGCCCTCGGATTAGGTTTCTTTATTTAAAGAAGTTATTATGGAGCTGTCAAAAATTTGTTTAAGTTAGTTGCACCTTCAACGGAAGTATCGATTTGCATATTATGTCAGCTTCATTTTTAGATTGTCGCTATTAATTTAATTAAAATACTACCCATAATCAATAATACAATATTATTTTGATTTCCTTCAATAATATTGGTAGATATTACTTGAAACTCCTCTAGAATACAAACGTCAAACTCTGAGACATAAAGCTATTAAGTTTCGCTATTTGACCTTAATGGACACTTGGATGCGTTCGTTGTATATGCTGAGATTTATTGCTATTAACCAGCGCTGAAATTATCGATTCATTTTAACTGCGTTTAATACAATAGTCGCATTACTACCATATTACAAACACAAAATCTGCAGCAGTGTTAGAAAATACGCGCCGCAGTCAACTTTTATTACGCGATCTCTTTTTACTCAGCGTTAACCGGGTATTTATGTTATATTACATTCAGAAATAGATCTCTTTACCATTTTCTCATGTTAAAAGTTGCAGTAAATATCTGGTCACTTTTATGGTGCTAATACTTGGTGGAAAGGCATTTTTACTATAAAACGATGTGTACTAATTCCACAATTGTATCAAACTATCAAAATCTGTCATTAGTGCAAAAAAAATATTATTCTGTAAAATAATTAAATATCTGACATGCTCCTATGGCCACCTCTTCGGATTCGTCCAAACACCTGGTAAATCAAGAAAATATATTTATTATATTCGTAAAAAAGTATAATTTTATTAGATGCCATTTTTACGTATTTCTTAGAGCGTTCAAGTGACCCTATGTACTTTCGAAAATTTCAAAAAATGCATATTCGTAACAGTATAATAATAATTTTCATATAAGTACCGTTAATTTTTTTTATATGTTTTCTAGAAAAAGTGCTTTATTAAATGGTAATAATAGTGTTGTAAATAATTCATGTCTCTTCTTTTTCATCGAATGTATTCGTGTCGAAGGATCGTGGCCACCCTGGTTCAGATAACTCCATTTGAGTTCTTATATCCTCTGATTCGCCTTGAGGACAGTGGCTGGTATTCCTACCAGTCACTGTCCAGCGATTTCCTTCAACTGTTCTCTTCACTCGATTGCCGCACGTCTCCTGCCTTTTTTACTTGGCCCATTGCCAAGGATTATTACTCTTTCAAAGGTCTCTGAACGATGAATACTGTGCCTAAATAATTACTCATTACGTCACTTGTTGTCTGCGGGGGAGCCTTGTAAGAAAATAATTATATTGAAAACACAAACAACTCGAGTTTAGCCCAGAACATGTAAACTATACACCAAGTGATTCGAATGTTACTAAACTTAAAACAGTTTAATTTTCAAACGTTTTATCTCTATTGTTAAACTTTAGTTTCCCCTAAAAAGGGAAAAATCCTAATCTGATTGATTGCAGCTCATTAGTATCATTATTTGTTTGCTTTATTTCGATTCTATCATCCCCCTCCTTTCTTCCCTTAAAAGGAAAAAAAACCCAAACTCCATTTTGTAATTTCATAATTTAAAAATGTTAGAATCAGTCTTGCTTCATTACTTAATAATAATAAGAATAATCAAAGTTATTTTAAATTTTATATTAAACTTTAGTTGTTTATCTTTCCACCGAAAGGAATTTAAATTCTACATAAATTGTAGATACCAATATATATAGACTCGATTGCCTTACAGAAGTTTTATTAAATGTGAGATTGGTTATAAGGTTCATAACATATTCATTACCTTATCAATCTGATTAGACCATTTTATTATTAATCTTAGCATACGTGCTTGGTAAATACCTACGCTATTACGAATACGCGGGCCGTAAAAGTCTGCACGGGCCGAAATTTTACAAAATTACCCGGTCCGAGCCCGAAAGACTCAGGTCCGACCCGGCCCGGGCCTGAGTCTAATACCACAATTTTTACCCGAACCCGACCCGAAGCCCGGATTTATACTCAACAGACCGAAAAAAACCCGTGTTTTACAAATTTATAACAATTTACGATTCTCTATAGAACTGGTAATAATTAAAATCATCATGGCTGACTTATGACACGAACATAGTCTGAAATATTTTTCTGAATAATAAATTCCTTACCCGGGCCCGGCCCGAGCCCGAATCTCAATTTCGCTTACCCGCCCGAACCCGGCCCGCGGGCCGGGTAAGGGCCCGGGCCCGTGCAGTCCTCTAGCGGGCCGTCATAAAATACTAAACGTAATATCATATAAAGCAAACATTGCAATTGACTGCAATAGCTGCATTTGAGTAAATAATACGATTGTCAGATTACTTACCTACACAATACATCCTTATCAATTTTACAAACAGACATCGTAAACCATAAAAACTCAACCCGGTTAAACAACAATTGAGTTTGACTTTCAATATTGGTGTGAAAAAAAATCGTTTTTTATACCTACATTTTACATATTATTTTAAACTTGTAATTCACATAAGTATTGACGGTATTCTTATTGTACATGTGCACATGATCTGTTTAAATCAGTGGTTTCAAATATTTTTGTATACCATCGAAAATTCCGGTACAGCTCCTGACAAGAAATATTTTTCATCCCTAAATTATGAAATATAAAACATAATATCTGAACACTGCAATACCACCAAATATTTTAAAGAACCCAAAGAGAAGGAAGTTCGGTTAATTTTATTTGATCATAGTATGTAACGATAACACATTTTCTTGAGAAATAAAATAAGGTAAATGTTACTAAATATGAATTTACATTGAACATATTGATTTCGTTGACAAACAAATTTTCTAATAAAAAAATAATATTTGCACATTGTTGTTTTGGTAATGTTGTATTTTGTATGTATAATGTTTTCCGAGTGATTAAAAAACCTAGTGTAAATCAATATTAATCAAGGCATTTATGATCATTTTTTCATTGCTGCGTGAAATAAATTCGCCACCGAATCAAAAAATATTTTTCATTTTAATTGTAGTTTTATTTGAAAATACTATAAATTACAATCTAAGCTTATTATTTTTAAATTGGCCTACTTTTTATTTAAAAACAAAAGCAACATTTAAGCTGTGGGTAATATATTGAGATAAATTCATGACTACGTAGTTTCTTGAACCCGGCGCGATGCCTGGTTGCTGATAAGTTGAATCGATTTTGATTTTTATTGTGTCTTCATTTGGCTTTAATATGATTACAAAATACTGAATAAGATTATGATTCAATCTACAGATGTTACTAAATGGCATATCAATTAAGCGAAAGCAATAGTTTATTAAATTTTCTTTTACAGTGTTGATACTTCCTCGTTAGGAAAACTTAACGAAGCGTGAATTTCAATTTAAGTGCACGCCTAAAAATATGTTTATTACATTCAGGTATCAGTAGACTTAGTCCATTAAACTTATCAGTAATCACATCACGGTTAAAAACAAGATTTCTCGTTTATTTGTTTTTTAATAACACTTGATATGTTCCTCGTAGCCTATGATTATTTCTTACGTAATTTATCATAATGAGACAATTTATTAATTTCGACTTAATTATGTTTTTAACGACGTCAGAAAAGTTATATATATTTAATTGATAGGTTCAAATAGTCCAGTACGCACAAATCAGATCACAATACACAAATGTCACTAATTTGACAGATGTGACTTTATCCGAAAACCGAAATCGTTTCTTCGGGTTTTTAAACTAAGCGCTTCAAATAAGATATTATTTTGAGTAGGGAAATTTTGAATTCCGAAATACTTGTTTTGAAAATGCAAACATATCGGTATTTCGAAAGGGATTGAAAATTAACTCAAATCAAATTTTGAATGTAAAAAACATTATTAATCTGCTAAGAGTTGATGAGCCATTAATGGTATATTCTGTTATTTAAAGAAACCGTAAGTTATTTAAGAAAACCACCCATTTCTTAAAATATTTATTTTTTAATGGCGGTATTTTATTTGAAAAACCGAAGTACCGATTTAGATTTACTCGTCGTTTTTTGTAGTGTTGATAGTTGGAATACCGGTATTTGATATAAAATACCGGTATCAATATATTTGTCCGGTATTGAAATCCCTAGTTGTGATACAATTATTATAATGCAATGTATACACCATTTGAAGTGCAATACGATCGTGCCTTGGCCTGAAAATTTTCCTATACCATAAATAGTCTCGATGGAAAATTTAACCGCTCAGTTTTAATTTATCTTAATTACTGCCGTCATAAATTAATTAATTAAATTAGCTTTTGTAACATTTCTAGATTTAAGATCTAAGTTTTATTATGTATTGTTGTACAGTTTGTCTTTTAAGAAAAACGATATTTTTTAATATTATAATGTATTTTTATTATTATATTTTTAATGAAAATATTTTTTATATTTTTAATGAAAAATGATGAGTAATCCGTTTAGTGATTTATTTCATTTCGAGACCTGAAACAAATACGCACAGTTTTTTTACTATTTTTTTCTCCGTCACATTTAATGTACACACTTCATTTTTAAATAATTATATTTTCATAAGAACGGTGTATTAAATTTTAAACATCAAATATATTTCGATATATTGCAGTATTAAATTTATAATAATGTTGAGGTACAAAACATACACAAAGGCCATGAAAATATTGATAAACAAGCAACTGTGTTTTTTTTACTGATTAATTCTTTGTAATCAGAACCTGTTTTACTTGAACTATATATTATTAATTTATGCAAAAAACTTTTTAAGTGATAGCTATTTTTATAAAAAAATCACAATTTTAAAATTATGAGTCGTAATAATTCATTTGCAGTTTGGACATTTTAGTTGCTGATACGACATAATATTACTACGTATTATAAGATTTAATTTTGTATTTTTTATATATGACACCATTTTTTTATTCATGTCCCGCTCCAGATGTGGAGTATCTCAACAGAAACTTTCTAGGAGAACTGATTGTTACTCAGTTTCTCAACATATCTTTTTTTCGAAGATAGTAGGGATAGAAAGGATATGGCTAGGACAGGATTAGTGGTTGTGTCACTCACGCTAGACTCCGTTAATTTAGGATTGGAATAGCGGGGGGGTTAGACATCAGAAACATCCATGCCTTCGAACGGAAAAATGCTTTTCGTTCTAGGACTGGAAACCCGTGAAGTCCGACACGGAAACAAACGATTTTGACCGCTATGCCATGGACCACAATATTATTACATCTATAATATGCCTTTTAGATTTCATAACATATCAGTCACGGCTTTTTTTCAACTCCATTTATAAACCCTAAATTTTGGAAACTGTTTTTATTCGACAACAAACGACGTCAAGAAATAAATAATGTTACAGATTTATTTCATTATAAGTGCATAAGTATGTTCTCATTTTTTATTATTATGTAAGAAGACGCTTTCTGACGATGACAAAAAAACATATTATTTATCCATAAAACTGTGATTACTGAATTTAAAATATTCAAAAAATAGCCTTGTCGTATACAGGCCCACTTGTGAACAGCTATTCATTTAATTTTATTTCCTGTGTGATTCTGTTTACATTGATCCTACTTCATTGTATGTCGTGAGTTCGAGTGGAGAGGTCCGAACGCCGAAATTATAATTTACGCGTATTCCATAAACGGACATTCGTTGTTTGTTTGTATAATTTTTCAACAGATATTATGTAAATATATAAATAAAAATGAATCTGAAAATTAAAAGTTACTTGTAATTCTTATTGATTTGATATCAACGAATAATATTGTTGTGTGTTCAAAGAAATCAAATCTGTGTTCGATTCAAAATGGTTGGGAAAGTGTTGTTGGATAAAATTCAAAACAAAGGGTTACTATTGGATGATACGATAGTTTTGAATGGTGATGTTTTACGGGTGTGTATTTAAAACTAAATAAAATTAATTTTAGGCTGGAATCACCGAACGCTTTAATTATTTAAATTGTTATTGAATCGTACTTAATCCATATGTTTTATGTGCGCAATAAAAAATTTGCACTCCCTCAGATACAATACTTAATAAGAGGAATGCGGGTAACCCGTATCGTTGAAATTCATTAATAATTAATTGAGCAGCGTGCTAATTAAAAAAAAATATATGGTTATACAGCATGGGTGGCCAAACTTTTGACCACTTTGGGCGACCTGAAATTAGTGTAAGCGGTCTACTAACCCTGTGTGTGCTGACTGATCATAATAAGGGTAGTAATTTCAAGACAAAATTAAGTTTAAATATATATATATATTAGACGGGTGTTTGGTTGACACCACAAAAACCAAGGACCACGCACCTACGCCCAGGTAAATCCTGGACGCTACGCAACAAAAGCAGCATCAACATACCCAAGATGAAAGGGAAATTGGAGCAGGCATCACCGGCCCCAGAATTTGACGTATAGATATCATTCAGTTTGGTTGAAGTGGCGGCTGTTTGTCGTCTCCTTATTTTTTTTTCACTGCGAATATAATTATTGTTAATTTTATACAAAATTAAGTCTGAGTATTATTTCACAATAACTACTTTTTTACCGTTCATTTTCTTAAGATTTTGACTTCATTTAAGACTTCGGCTTGGGCATCAAATTGATTAACATTTATATTGCCTGTTAAATTAATTACAACTTGAAAATTTGCATAAATATGTTCACCTGGCGGTGAGAAAAACTTTTGCACACATTACATCTGTCTTTTAATAGCTTAGGTCGTTCTTTTTTTATGAATTTGGGCGGCCATACTCTTCGCAGTGGCCCTTATCATATATTTCTAAAACATGTTTGATATCGAATACTGGTTTTAAAACCATATTTAACAAGCTCTTATTAATATCTGATTATCGAGAGTTGCTTCGAAAAATCTTTATTTCACACAGATTTTTAAACAGTTAGTCATATAATCTTAATTATTATCTTCAACCGGTTTTCCAGAGGTACTATAAAATGCAGATTTGTATTACTCCGTTGAATATTGCCGATAAGTCCAGATTTTTTTTTTCGAAATTTTACTATTCGCGTGGAACTAGAAAAGACGTCGGTCAAAGCTTAAATTGTCTTTTATGAAAAAAAAAATCATCGTCAACATTAAAACGCCAAGGTAAAAAAGGTTTCTTATAATTGGCATGAATTTGAATTATAAAAATGCGGATTTTTAAATTGTAAGACACAATTATATTTTTATTGATAAAAATTATCTTTTCTTGATTGATGGTTGGCTGTTGTTATTCTTTTTGTACCATTTCCGCTTACAAGCAGGAATCATTAGCTACCGATATTGTTTTAAATATAAGTTGTACGTCGAAAGTTATTTAGTAAGTCATTGGTTCAACACCCCTATTTGGAGAGGAAACGAAAATACGAATGTGGTTACAAGAGATTTTTTTTATCTAATCGCTCTCTGGGCGCCTGTTTTTTTTAACAATTTGATGGCGTAGGAGTTTTTGAATTTATTGTATAAATCCATGCATATAAAAACAATTGAAGAATACTTTATGTTATTTTTTTGCAACGGAAATGTTTTGGTTGACGTTGAATATTCTGCCTTTATAAACAACTAGCTGACCCGACGAACTTCGTACCGCCTCAGAATCAATAACTGTGGTAATAAAAATAATAAAACATTTTTAGTACTTTTCCCGCTAAATAAAATTTATTTGATCAGGACCGGTTTCGCTCATCGCGAGCATTATCAACTGAGTTATTATTATCTGAGCATTATCATCAGTTAATAATGCTCGCGATGAGCGAAACCGGTCCTGATCAAATAAATTTTATGCGGAAAAAGTACTAAAAATGTTTTATTTTAATGCCATTCCACCAAGTATTGACAGTGAACACCTTAAAAGTAAATAAATGTTCTGTTAACTTGATAACTTGAAGCATGATGACTACCGAGTAAACCTTCAGTTGTAAATTGCTCGGTGGCAAGCCAGGCAGATCCAATAAGTTTAAAAATTAAGTTGGATAGTTGGTTGCTTCGTCTTCGTTTGTTACACGGTCGATAGATTTAAAGGAATGCAGTGGACCAACGATTTGATTTTGAATTGTGAAGTTTAAATGATCCACATCTTTGTTCTTTGCCGCAAGAATTGCTCGTTCATTTAACCAATTGTGATTTTTGTGATTAGATGTGCGGGAACATTTTGTTAAATGAAGTGAAATTGCAAAAATTCGGCGGAAACAAAATCAATCCGTTCGATTCGTCGACAGGAACACCCCCGTTACCGATAGTCAGCAATTGCTTCGGCAGATAGATCGTTTAGCAATGCAACTCGCATGTTTGTCGTCAGCTGAAGATTCTTTACATAGCGCCAGAGTCGTGATTTGAGGTAAGCGTTTATTTCATCGGAAGCGGTAAATCTTGGAATGACTGGTAGTGTTTGGTGGAAATCGCCAGATAGTAGAATCATTGCGCCTATAAAACATCTTGAGTCATTGCACAGATATTTCATACTTTGATTGAGTGCTTCCAATGCGCATTTGTGCGCCATTGTCCATTCATCCCAGGTGATGATTTTACTTGCTACCAAAACTTTGGTCATTGGTGAGTGTTTCGCAATATTGCATGTCAGTTTTTCAGTCGCTTAAAGCAGTGCTCCGCAAGCGGTGTGCCGCGAGGCGATGCTGGGTGTGCTGCGGCGCGAATCTCTAATAAACGAAAAAAAAAATAGCTTGGTCGATACTACAAACTATTTCTGATGACACTATCATAGAGAAGCAGAAATAATTATTTTTTGGTTGAAAGAATATGTTATATGTACAGTCTGCGCAAGAATGTTTCGCGCACCTTGCGAAAGTTCGCTAGATTTGAAGGAATGTAGTGGACCAACGATTTGATTTTGAATTGTGAAGCTTAAATGATCCACATCTTTGTTCTTCGCCGCAAGAATTACTCATTCAATCAACCAATTGTGATTTTTGTGATTAGACGTTTGGGAACATTTTTTTGATGAAGCCGTCCTTCGTTGAGACGAAATTGTTAAAATTCGGCGGAAACGAAATCAATCTGTTCGATTTGTCAACAGGAACACGGTCGTTACCGACGATAGTCGAAGATCGTTTTCAAGCTTAAATCATTTTTCTCTTCTCCTTCGGGGCCGAGTTAATAATCCTCAAATTCTCATGACTATTAATTTACATGCTCCGAATTTATTCTTACGTGGGCGTAACTATGAGCAAAAACTTTTATTTCTAAAAACTTATACCTCGCTTAAGAGGTTTAAATCATCAGTTTCAAGGGCCGTTAGATTGATCAACGCATTGCCTAGAGAAGTGGACATTTTTAGTGATAGTATTTGTGAACTGTTTGTAAAATTTCACTATTTTATTTCTTGATTTTCTATGTTGATTTTGATTCTGATATATTATGTAGTTTTATTTTATATTTTGTCTTATTATATTTTTCAAGTACATGGCGAATTGGCGTCAGCTGTTATGTCATGTACTGTAATTTTAATTTTGAACAATGAATAAATAGATAGTCAGCAATTGCTTGGAGAAATCTTCGGCAGATGGATCGTTTAGCAATGCAACTCGCATGTTTGTCAATTATTTGAGGCAAGCGTTTATTTCATCGGCAGCGGTTGATCTATCTACGTGGGTGCTATTCCAGAAGAAGAAACTGTTACAGCAATTTTTTTTATCTCGCATGAACAGTGGCCATAATCAATGACATGAAGAATGTCTTCCCAGCTCCACCGGGCGCATCGAGGAAAAATAAGCCACCATTTCCATCATCAATTACCTTCATTAACGTATCGCTAATTTCCTTCTGTTGAGGGTTCAACAGTGGTACATTCGTTCAAACTGATTGGTTCAATGCATCTCGATCATATTCACGTTCACGTTCCAATTCTCGATTGAAAGCGTCGTTCATTCCACGATCTGGCGTTGGCATTCCTAACTTGACTACCAAACTGCCGCACATGAGGTAACACATGTCTTCGATCTAAAGCAAAGCCTGGTTATGTATCTCTTCATTCACCTCGAGATCGGGATTCCCCAAACTGACACGAATTCGATGCAAAATGTATTCGGACATGTCATCCTTGTACTTGTTCCACAGTTCACGGGGATTCGATGGGAAGCATGTCAAAATAATGATAGAAAATAATGTGCGTATCTGACTTGGAGATTCAGAAACAATTTCTTCAGCGATTGTAATGAGTATCATTTTCAAGCAAATTGAGCTGTTGACATGCAAGTAGAAGCATTCGTCATTTTTCGGATGAACTGTGTACATGCGACCAAGAGCATCAGTAGTCATTCGGATGAGCAGGAACGGCATCGCCTTGCTTTCGACGTTGAAATTTCTTCGATGTAGCTTTCCAAGTGTAATAACGTGGCATCTCAAAATAGAGCAACGTTCGTGCAAACAGCGTAATATTTTTGTCAAAAAAATTATCATACCTAATTAAAAACATAACCTTATTTCAACATTATCCGATTTTATTTCGTTTTTATTTTATATCATCGATTTGTTTTATTCTAATCCATACTCTAAATTTAAAATTATTTAGAAGTCAATCGTATGCAAAAGAAGCAAAAACAAATGAATTTTGGAAAAATTGCCACCTAGCGGATGAAATCTGCATACAAACGACATTTTCATTATTTCAAGGTGTTCGCCATTTGAAAACTGTTTGAGAATATTAATTTTCTTCATAATTTCTTTCCCGTGATATATTTCCGATGTTTTAATGCTTATTCTGCTATTCTAGGCGGATACGAATTTAATAAAACAAAGATCATTAAAATCCGAGCTGTTATTCTCGAGATATACGTGGTGTAACAAACCCCACTTTCTTTTATATATATAGATTTATGGCAAAAGACATATTCTGAGTAATGAATGACACACGTGGAGTTAGCAATCAAGATTGTAAAAAACACAATTATTGAAATCACAGTTAATGTAACATTACTTAGAATATTCCAGAATAGGCAGTATCGCAGAGTATTATATAAGTAATTATTAAAAATTCGTTTTTTGTACGGTCCAATTATTCTTTGCATTGAGTTTTTTTTTTGCTCTAAAACGACCATTATAATTCTACAAAAACAGTTATCGTATCTTGTTATTGTTAGTGTGCTGAGCACTGAATAAATGTATTTTTTACACCATTGAAAACCATTTAGAACTTATTTTGTCAGTCATATTATGAAACGATAGTATAAATGTATAAATACAAAGTTAAAGAGAACCACGTTTATTCCTTGAATTGTAACTACAAGAACTGTAACTACATTGTGAAAAACAATGGAATACAAATCTCATTTTTAATTATCATTTATTTTTCCCGTACTAATTCCACAATTTATTTTATAAACTGATAACGACCGGTTTCGCGCATCGCAGGCATTTTCTTGATATTAAACTATGATTGTAATTATAATGCTTTTTCACCTAGAGTTGATAGTTGATTTCCTAAAAATCATATATTTACTACGCGTTTTTACTTTTAAGTCACTTTAAAGCAGTGCTTCCGAAAAAAAATCATACTACGGCACCCTAAATCTGAAAAATAATCCGCGGCCCCCTCAATAAAAAACATGTTCTGCGGCGGCCCCCAATTTGGAAAGCACTGACTTAAAGCGTTCACTGTCAATACTTGGTGGAAAGAAAGGCATTGTATTAAAAAAATAAAACTTTCTATTGTACTGGTTCCACTGAGTTCAGTTGAATATGCTCGTCATGGGCGAAACCGGTTCTGATCATATTAATTAAATGTGGAAATTTTATATTTTTAATATGTGACAGGTGTTTTCATGATAATTTAACGAGGATCATCAGTATCCATGGAGGCTATCATTAATATTGCAATGTTTAAAATTTAGCTTCTGTGGCCGTGAAAGCTGCCCCCTGTACGGGTTTGGCTGTCAATATAATGCGTGACTGTTGTATATTTATTTTAAAACGTTAATATATATTATATACAAAATAATACTTAGTCAGAAATTTTTTCTTTTTGGTGTCGACTATTATCGCCGAAATAAAGAATGTAATTTAACCAGATGTTCATTATTTTAAATTTAAATGTCAACAGAGCGAGAGCGTGTGAGCTATTGTTTTTATAATTGCAAAATTATCTTTGTTATTCAGTTACGAGAAGAATCAAACACAAAGTACCATTAGGAATGCAATGATTATGAATTATTTTCATATTATCATTTCATAAAAAGTCACACTTGTAAATAAATTATATACCTACTCAATCTATTATATTATACACAACGTTTGTATACTTAATTTGTTTAATTAACAGTATGTTTAATTTATATAATATCGGAGCATGTGATGAGTGGGTTGTGGGTCGTTTAAACATCAACGGACTCTCCAACGTAAAAGTAGTGTATGTAATTTATTTGCACGTGTGACTTTTTATAAAATGATAGTATGACAACAATTCATAATTATTGCATTGCTAATGGTACTTGGTATTTGATTCTTCTGGTATCATTTTAACTATCCGAATAGCAAAGATAATTTTATGATTAAAAAAAACAACATCTCACACGCTCTTACTCTGTTGACATTTAAATTTAAAATAATGAAATAATTCCAGGCGTCGCAAATCACAGGTAGATAATACTCGATGATGGGCCGTCAGAGTAAACTTGTCGTTAACAGCAAATTACTACTTTACACCGCGATAATCAGACCGATCATGACCTAGGCATGCCCAATATGGGCACACGGGGGCATGCATCACTTTAAAATTCTCCAGACAATACAAAACAATACATTATGCACGATCATGGACGTTTAATGGTACGTGCGTAACACGACACTACACAGTCATGATTGATAATGACTTTAAAATTACATAGACTATCCCCATACGTAGAACGTGAGACCACGGAGAGTCCTTTTACTCAAACCTCCTCAAGCCCCCCTTACTTTCACCACTCTCTGTGACACCTGCCTGGTTGATGACTTCAAACCCCGGACAGATGAAACGGATATTGACCACAACTAATAATAAGAATCAAACACCCACCGAAGAAGGGAAAAAGGGAAAGAAGACGAAAAAAAACGATCAAAAAACAACATCAAAATACAAGAGAAGAAAGATAAATAGAGAAAGAGTTCGTCGCTCTGTAAAATATGAAAGACATCAGTCAATAATATTATAACTCGTTAATCTTTTTTTATAAAGTGAAATATGCGTTTTCTATAATATGAATAAAAATTCATTGAAAGACAATAAGTGAATACTGTTTAAGCACCCCTCTGGCCCACTTTCCGCCTGATACAATTAATTGTAATGAGAATGCCTTAAACATCTTTTTTCATGTAGAACAAACTTCTGTTGAGATACCTCCATTGCGACTTACGAGGCTATATGCTCCATATTGAGAGTGGTCCTGGGTTAAAAGAACTTCGCTATAACAATATAAGATTCTTTCGAATTAGATTCGGTGTTGAAACACTTTAAATAGGAACATTAATTTTGTTTTTTCTACGAGGAAACTGTAAATGTGCCCTATTATTTCGATACAAATTACATTCATAAGATACAAATAGTAAGAGAACATTGATTGACTCGTAACTAAAACTCTTTTGACATTGGAAACTTTAAATTGTCCGAACCGAGTGCAGTGTTTTGATTAATCTCAAATAATAATACAATTGTATACATGTTTGAATTCTAAGTGATTGAGTGTTACGTATCGAATATAAACTAGCTGTGCGCTTGCATTATTCACACAATCAGCTGAAGGATTTTTACTTTGTAAAATAACAAAATCAATATGTTTATATGTACAACGTAAGCACGACACGTGATTATCTTTGTTTTTTTACACGAGTTTAAAATATCAAGACCCATTTTGTTTAAAGATCGTTTTCAATAAAACACGGTCGTTAAATTTATATCGTAACATAAATTAACTGTCATAATGGAACGTATCTCGCATTTTTTCCCGTTTAATATAACCTTTGTTAAAATCATATTCGCTCTCAATTAACAAACAGGAGTTTTCACGGATGGTTTGTATGCTTTAAACGAGAAAGAACTATTGACGACAACTCGTTTACACACTTTTTCTCATTTTAAAGCAGACAACACTCAATCGCACGTGTAAGGGTCTGTTTGTAAAACCGGCTAATGTGAAGCACATCATCGCAGATGGTATGGGATTGGGAAGAAAGATAGATCAGGGACAGGTCACAGGATTAGTGAGGTAAAGAACAAAAACATCATCGATACGAATATATGATTCGGTTTATAAATCAATTTACATAATTTTATAGTTTGGAATTCGTACCATCGATCCCGCACCTGTGTAGACGAAATCATTTCAACAACCGGCCAATTTTACTATACTTATTGCAGGGTTATCCCAGAATCGTATGCTACGTGCGAAGCGAGAATCGGATATTCAAAAATTAGGACTAAGGCCGGCCGTTACAAAAGATCCGACTCCAATTTGAAGAAATTGTAAAGTTTTGTACTAAAAAGAATCTGCTTTAAGTCTTTTATTTATTATTATTTTTGCCTCGCATTTTCTTCATTATCGACTAAAATAAATAACATGTGTTTATTATTTTTTTAAATATACGGAATCACTAATTTTTACGACTCCACCCAAAACACTGCGATTCTGACTCTACAGTCCTGGCATAAATTCAAACTTGGCATTTCTTTTTTCTTTTTTTACAGCATCATTGTGTATATTGAAGGCTACTGTAATACAAGTCGCGTAAATTAAAAAAATACGTTTATCGGATTATGAATGCGTCATTTAATAAGCTGTACAATTAGCAGCCGCGCATACATGTTGACTGAAGGAGGGTAAATCAACATTAATTAATTGTAAACTACAATGAACTCGTAACTAGGTTTGTGTGATCCCGGGATTAAACATTCATTTGATTCATTCATTCGGCAATTTTGAAGTCCTAGTTTTTTCAAACAATTTCTTGTCGAAAACCTAGAAATTTGCGAATATCCCAAAATTAACATCACGACAGCTTTTTTTTTAGATTTTAATTTTCTCAATCCCGGGATTAGTACTGTCACAATCCCGGGATTTCGGTATCACATGATTAGATACCCTACACTTAAATGACGAAAATTGAACAAGAAATTATTGAAGGTCAAATACTGTTTGACCTTTAATATAAATTTATTTGGTGCCAAGAGTAAATCCATGAGATTCTTATAGTAAATTCTGAGAGTCGTGTGAACAGTGGCGAATTAATCACGTCGGAAGCCCTATGCACAATATACGTTGGAGCAGTGGCGGTTGGTGACAAAAATATTAGAGAGTGCAAAAAAAGATTCACTTATTTATGTAAGAAATTAATCCTGCGATTCTTCAATTATAAAAAATATTTCGACCACACGAACGTTTAAGTCTTATTTTGACAATACCAAGCTACTATTTCTCTACACTTAACATTGCTAGAGCATTTGGTCTGCCTTGAGTTATATTATTAGTTATGGTATATTTTCTATATTAACTTAATTAATGACTACCATTTTTAAAGTTGAGAAGCAGAACTCACTTTTGACTGAAGTTATAATCACTATTGAACAAATTATTTTTAATAGCTTAACACCTTCGCCAAGTACTTAAAGTTAGTACCTATTTTTTTTATTCTTGAAAGGTTGAAGTACGACTTATGGGAAATGCTTTGAAAATAATTAAGCTGTTCCTTAGTGACTTCTGTACCTATGCAAAACAATCTTTTGTTGTATCCAATAGTTTCACAAACTACATTGCATAAAAATACATTATTAACTTAGTGTTTATAAGGTGCCTATACATTCTTTATTTGTTGAAGGCGTCTGTAATGGGTTTATGTTTACGATCATAATGTATGAAGTCAAGGCATAACATAATTAAATTATTAATATACTAAGATAGCCTTGATGATTTTGTACAATATACAAGCATGACATTGCATATACTATCTTGTTGATGTCATATTTTATAATGAGTGTGTTTAGTAAAAAACGAATTATCATATACTCATAACACGGTTCAAATCGCAAAATACTCATTGCAAAAACAGCTTTTTTATTAATCTTATTTTGCATAGATTGCTAGTCTTAATGTAGTAAACACATTTCAGATAAAAATAACTTGAGAAGACCAACATGCCATTTAAATGTTTGCAATATATGCGACGTCTGCACGGTATAAATATGACAAATACATGTGAAAAACCTTCACGTTTTCTTCCCATCGCTGATTTATTAATAGCCATAGTGAATGAAATCAATGATTTATGGCAAGAACATTGAATTTTATTATTATATAATTGAAAACTATCGGTTGATAACGATGAAAATATTTTCTGGTTAACTTGTGTCAGTCCTGTATATGAACTCCCTAGGTATTTCATCCTACACAGTTTGGCTTTCAGTGGTGCAAGTTTTCTAATTAACTCTCGGGGAAATGATCAAAATAACGGCCTCGTGTAGCTCTGTATCGGACCAAGAGCGTGAGTGAATTAGTTTCTTTTGTTGATTGACATGGTGTAATGGAGGTCAGGCGTGAAATAGCGGCTGCGGAAACAAAAAGAGTGTTGTTGGGAGAACTAACTCGTAATATACCTTTTAATAAATTGACTCTTCAATTTATTTATCAATTTTTGTTTGAGGTGCGGATGTCGGTGATTTTTTCATTCATTCCCACCGAGGCCGTTGTGTGGCCTTATGCCGCGCAGGGAATGGGGTAGATTCGGTATTTCGTATTATCCTAAAGAAACCTGGCATCATTTTGACGCCCCTGTGCTCCTCCGCGGCCTTGACGCCCAGGGCGATCGCCCTATTCACTAATTACGACCCTGGTTACCACTCACCTTTTACCTTATTCTTAAAACAGAGCATTAAGATTGTGATAACTACTAATCCTGTCGTAAGCTCTTTTTATATCTTAATTCTCTCCAAACAGAGAGTTTGACTGACTAGGAATCCATTTGCTCAGCATTGCAAATTGTAGTTACGCTGCTATTAAAAATCCGAAAATACCAATCGGGTTTGATAAGATATCAGGTTCAATACATTTGTTTGAGTTAAATGCAATATAATCGATGAAAACTCTTCTTCTTTAGCTCTTTTGACAACAAACCGTTAAATATGTTTACTGACAGAAGCTGCAAATAAATATTTTGCAATAAATTATAAAATAAGTTAATCTACGTCATTTTTAGTTAATTTCAATATTAAAGGTCTGATAACTACTATATACGGAAATAAGTCTTCGATGGCGTCAAATAATTTGTGATGAATTTTATTATAGGTCCGCAGCCATCAGCGCGCACCTTCGGGTTCGCGTGAGTTCCGCGAGGTGACACAACGCGACGCCCTGATGACGCTTCAAGACGAGCTGGACAGACTCCTGCAAACTGCACCCGAAGATCGGAAGGCAGCAGCAACTAATGAACTACGTGGATTCACCCAACTTTTTGGAAGATTTGTAGCTGAGGGTACGTTATTATCTATACTATTTAAAATAAAATTTATTCAAAACTGTATTTTATACTTCTTCAGTAGGGATTCTGTGTCGAGACGTCCCGGGACTTTTAAGGTTTTTTGCTGTCTTGACTGTCCGGGACTTGAAACAGCCAAATTGTACATTTTCAAATTTGAAAAAATCATTCTCACAAATAAAAATTGGATGCAAGCAATCGCTAATGTGACCTAAAAAGTTAATTTTGATTTAAAATAAAGTTACATTGGTGTCTATCCGCGGGATCAGTTTTGAAAAAAATGCAGTATATTTAGGCTAAGGATTAAAGGCCGGGGTTTTAACAAAATTAAGTATGCATATATAACAGGGATCTTATAAAAGAAACAGCTGTTTGGATTTATAATTGTAGAAGTTTTAAATAACATCTATTTATATATTGTAATACGAAACAACCATTTTTAATGGGTAGAGAGAGACATGCAGAAATACAAAAAAAACTTAGACACGTGTTCGCTTACTTATTTTTGCAGCATGGGATAATCGCACAGAATTCCAAGAAATAATTTAACCAATAGTTATTTCTAGAAAATTATGTAATAAATCAAGGCGGCTTATAAATGTTTTATTACCAACCGTTCTGCTGAGACTAATTGATTTTCGAAAAGAATACAGAAATAAGATAATTGAGAAATGCTCCAAAACAATATATTTGAAATACTATTTGAGATAATTTACTACAACGTATTTTCTCCGTGAAAAAAGATATCAAGGTATCTGAAGAAAATATCGATGATGATATAAATATTGCAGAACTGTCACTGGAAGAAGAATTAAATAGACAGATTATAAAAAAACAAAAGATTTCTCTATTAAAAACGAAATAACTAAACAAATTTAAGATTTTAAAATCAACTGGAGAAAGGAAACAAAGATTATTTTTTATATATAACATTAAAGCAACGTCGACTGACAATCATGATGAGCAACAACGTTTATTACAAAAATAAGTAATCGGCTGTCTGAATCGTCATTAAATTCATTATTATTTTTAAAAGCATATTTTGATAAGCAAAAATAAAATATTAACTTTTGTGTAAATAATACATACTATGTATGATTTGAGGTTGTGACTTGATTATTGAATTAATTTAATATTTTATTATTAATAAATAAATGTGTTCAAAAGATGTATTTTTTTTATTTAACGCATACTTTCGCCGCTCTTTTAAAGTACGCATGAAAAAAAATACGTCTAACTCCGTAAAAAACGCTCAAAAAAAATAGTTTAATTGAAACGAAATATTAAAAAACGTTTGGGAGAAAGATATCTTCATTTATGTTATTAGAAATTTGTTTAAATCAATTCATAATCGTATTAAAAATATAACTGTAGCAAAAACAAATTAAAAAATATTATAATTAAGTGTTCATACCTGATGTTGTTTTATATACAAATGTTTTACACTATTGTACAAAGTTACCAATGTCTCAATAGGACAAAAAAGGTATAAAAGCTGTATTGTGATTTGTGAAGTAACGGTCATAATTTTACCTAATTTATTGTTATTTTTTCAATACATGAACCGTTATCATCCCTTTTTAGTACATACATACAAATATTTAATTTTAATAAATTTATAATTTTATTGAAGGGGAAATAAAAGTCCCAAGTCCCGGGAAGTCCCGGGACTTTGAATTTATCACGTCTCGTGTCCCGGGACTTTGAAAAACCCGAGACTTCAGAATCCCTATTCTTCAGACATAAGAAATATTATGGAAAATTGTTTTGTTACTTTTGAGGTTCGCTATCAAATTGAAAATAATGTAATGAGAATAAAAAAGCATATTTTGAAATCAAAGTAGTTGTTTGCATAATGTTTCAATTTCACATAGAACGGATAAATAGTAATAATTTCAATTTGTGTGTTTCAGAGGGACCATCTGTATCATGGGATCGCATTCAAAAACTACCAGAAGGTGCTGTCGTAGACTATGGCTTGCTTTCGACACCCAAAAGTGAGGATGCAATCCGCAATATGCTGATGAAACTGGTCGTAGTAAAATTGAATGGTGGCCTCGGTACTTCCATGGGTTGTCGAGGTCCCAAATCTATCATCCCTGTAAGAAATGACCTCACCTTTCTTGATCTGACCGTCCAACAGATTGAGGTGAAGATCATGAATTCTTTGCTTATTTTATGATTAACTATGTGCATTGGCTTAATTTAGTAACACATTTGGTAATAAACAGACATTTTTTTTAAATTTTATTTTACGGACTAACTTTCCAATGAGTGGTTGAACATTTTTTAATGTGTTATATGGATAATATTTATGTGTTATAACTGTTGTTTTGATAAGGGGGTCTAAAGACTCACAAAGGCAAGGTGTGAATATAAAAAAAATAGATATTATATCAGTAAACATTAAAAAAAAACTCAGCTATAAATTGATTATTATGTTATAACAAAGGTAGGTCTATAATATTATTTTGTTTTCCAAATCTTACAAAGCAACATAATCAAAATAAAAATTGAGTATAGTTTCTTTTATACACAAAATGGTTCCAGTGTAAAGGGCACTATTATATTTTCAAATGTAATGCATACAAATCTGTGGAGAGTTTGAACGACTAGATTAATTTATACAAAACATTGTTTAAACACGATCCATATTCAATATTCATTATAACTCATTTTTCCAAACGAATTTGTACTTCTTGCCATAATTATGCGTTATGGCTCGCCTAGGCAAACTTTTTAACTGAAGGGCGGGCAACATCTTTTTTTTACATATATTATAATAACACTTCTTAGGCGGGCCACGACCAAAGTCGTTTTTAGCGTATTGTCGGTAGAATGCAGATCACGGCATAATATGTTTTTTTATATCGTCGCTTGTTTGCGGGACACATAATATCACGGGTTTGTTTGCCGGCGTTAAATAAAATGCCGCAACTAATTAACATTAGTCCTAATTCTTTGCTAGATTATAAGGGTGGAAGTTTGAGCTAAGAAACAAAAAATCAACTGTGTTATAGATTTATTTTCCGATCTCCATCGCTAGTTTAGATCGAGTCGTTTAACGAGTTAAACACTGCTTTTTAGACGTATTTTTATTGTTTTTATAGTTTGTTTACGCAATTGTTATTGTATTTATATAAAAGCATACACCATGATAAATATAAATGATACATGCACATATTAGTATATGATTATCAACCAATACACATGTTGCGTAGATTGGTTCATAAGTTTAATTCTTCAAAATAACTGCGGCAACCGCAAGTGACCCTTTTTTGACAAGATAAATAAAACTAATAAGTTATTATGTTCTAATAAGCATTGAATGTTCGTATTTATTATTTACAAAAAGGGTGACACATGTGTCTCGAATATTTACGCTGTAATTTTTACGGCATTAGATTTTACACTTCCAGTGGTAGTAAAGTTGTAGGAATGGCGATTATATATTATAATTATTTATATAATTATAAAATATTGATAAATATGCTATTTTGTTATATAGAATGTTTTGAATATTTAATATTTATAACATGCGGAGTGCTATGTACTAAATTGATAACAGGTTTTATATTCAGCTTTGAAACATAGTTAAATTATGATGATATCGAAATGTTCTAATTTTATTTTTAATGATTGGATGTCACGTATGATTTGTTTTTAAATTTCAATCGAAAATATCGTTTGGTTTAGAAGTTGTGTTGATTTTGAGAATGTAATATATTTGTGCGCTAATCACTAAAAAACGCCCGCTACAGGCTTGAGTCTATTTTTTGAAGCGCCCGACTAAGAAGTGTTAATTATCATTCAAAAGAAATTTCAACATCAAAAAATATTATTCGTCATACAACAAATAAAAATAAGATTCTCTAATTACGAAACAAAAAATGAGACAAATGATCCAAATTAAAATATGCCTCGAACTGCCTGCGTCTGGCAGACCTTAATTTTCCCGGGACTGTTATATATACTTAATTCCGTTTCATTTCAATTCTGTTAATGTCACAATACATGCACTGCTGTTGAAAGTGTGTGTGAAACCAGTGCACATGTGCCGTGGAGTCATAGAAAAAAAACTCCTACTGTTTGAAAAGAGATTTTATTACACTAATTCTATAGTCTTATAAAATGTTCAGGACCATTATGGCACAAGTATTTTCAACTGATAACATATGGAATTTTGTAGCTTTGCCATTATGACCGTTAAATATTTCAGTTCAAATAATTACATTTCAATAAAATACAAAAAAAAAACAGCAAAATCATTTGGTTTTTATTCATTCTGTCCGATTGATATATAAGAATAATATATATGGTATTTTCCAGCATCTAAACAAAACCTACAAGTGCAATGTGCCCCTCGTGCTGATGAACTCTTTCAATACTGATGATGATACTGAAAAAATTCTTCGCAAATACAAAGGACTTCAAGTTGAGATTCAAACATTCAACCAATCTTGCTTCCCACGTATCGATCGAGAATCATTATTACCAATAGCCAAGACCTGTGATGTCCAAGATGATTTAGAAGCGTGAGTGATTAATGTGTTGTCTGTCACTGAATGTAGTGGTGTTATTATTGGATGTTTTCATTTCAATGCCTTGCATGTCTGGAATGTTACTAAAATTAATGGAAGTTAAAATCATAAAAAATCTCTTAGATCCAATCAAAGAGCCCGCAGTCGAAAGTGTCAGTCATTTACTACTAATTATGAATGATTCTGTAGACATTTATTACTTTTCCAGTGTTATTGAAAATTGTATAAAATTTTAGCTACTTATGTCTATTACATCATTATAATTTATTGTGGAATAAATTCATTTTTTTATTACATCACAATTAACATTTAATTATAAAAAAATATTTTCAGGTGGTATCCTCCAGGCCACGGTGACTTTTACCAATCATTCCAAAACTCTGGCTTTCTCCAAAAGTTTTTAAAAGACGGTAGAAACTATTGCTTCATTAGTAATATTGATAATTTAGGGGCGACTGTTGATTTAAATATCCTCAATTTTCTCTTGGAACCCAAAACTGATCACGCACCAATAGAGTTTGTAATGGAAGTCACCGATAAAACCAGGGCTGATGTAAAAGGTGGTACCTTGATTCAATATGATGATAAACTTAGACTGCTCGAAATTGCTCAAGTTCCTAAAGAACACGTAGAGGAATTCAAATCAGTGAAGACCTTTAAATTTTTCAATACGAATAATCTTTGGGTGAAGCTTGATGCGATAGAACGTGTGTTGAGCCAAGGGCGGCTCGATATGGAAATAATTGTCAACAATAAATCATTAGCTAACGGTCTGAACGTGGTTCAATTAGAAACTGCTGTCGGAGCCGCAATGAAAGTTTTCAATGACGGTATCGGAATCAACGTACCAAGAAGCCGGTTCCTTCCGGTGAAGAAGACTTCAGATTTAATGCTAGTCATGTCAAATCTGTATAGCCTCTCGCAAGGATCCCTGATTATGTCACCTCAGAGAATGTTCCCTACGACACCTCTCGTAAAATTAGGAGACAATCACTTTGCTAAAGTCAAAGAGTTTCTAGGAAGGTTTGCCAATATTCCTGACTTGATAGAATTGGATCACTTAACCGTCTCTGGAGATGTTACCTTTGGAAGAGGTGTATCACTGAAGGTGAATAATACTTTTTTTTTCATACCTAACAATTCTTCAATGTTACAATTCATTAATTACTCATAGTTGTAAATTGACCATATACTATTATAATTGAATGTGTTGTATTATTTTTCAGGGCACGGTTATTATCATAGCTAATCACGGAGACAGAATTGATATTCCCTCAGGAGCCCTGTTAGAAAACAAAATCGTCTCCGGAAACATGAGAATTTTGGATCATTAATTGTAATAATTCTGTTTTAACTTTATAAACTACCCGATAAGCCAAATATAAATACATCATGGTTTATTGTCATCTTGTAAAAATACGTACTGTTTTGAGGTTTTATTGAATACGCACAGGGCTCAGAATTGAAATTACTTTCATACATTTTTCATCTTATTCGTGCTTTTTACATGCTTTATAAAACTTAAGTAGAAGAAAATATTTACTTGTTACTTGTAACATGAAATTGCATTAAGCTTATAATTGAGTTATTTGCCTCTCCAAATCATTGGCTATTTTATTTTAAATATGGTCATTTCATTACTTTTGAATCAAATCTAACACTTACTTTCTATGTTTGCCAGTTTAATTCCAAATTGTCATCCTTATCATATTATCGAGCTAATATAAACACTCACGTAAATTTGATTTTACGACACCATTTTTCTATGAATGCTACTTAAACTTCTTTCAATTCATAAAAAATAGGTATGTTAGAGTGAATTTAAATCAATAAAGTTTTATGCCATTATGTTGTGTTTGCTTGAAATTATTAATTTGAGAGTAACATTCACTTATATAAGCTTTTCTATTTTATTGATTGCTTCACTTCATCGTGGTTTTATGATTGGAAAATCGGAGTGGAAATAATTATTTCTAAATGATTTTGAATTTTAAGCTTGCTGTGGAAGCTCAATACTCAAATTCGATAAACAATAAAATATAATTTGAAAGTAATGAACAATACATATCGAAGCAAAAAATGTTTTGTTTTTTTATCAATGTGTTAAAGTTTCACATTTAATTATGGAATGATTTTTAAAAGGATGTTTTTTTTAACAAATATATATATCACAGTAGTCATTATACCTAGTCATTATTTGGGTAGTTAGTTCACACATTCTTAACACATGACCAGAATATATTTCTCCATCCAAAAACATATGAATCTTTACATCGCTTACTTTAGTACATATATTGTTTCGATCATTCTAATTGGGATAAGTGACATATTGATCTATTAAAATTTGTTTAAAGATTGTTCCAGTCAAGATCTTCTGAAACTTGATATCATATTTTTGCTTGAGTTGTTGCTGGAAATAGTTGGTACCAAATGTGTTTATGATTGAAGTGTTATGAAAAACAAATAAAAAGATGTTTGTATTTTTATTGGAAATAAATGTTTTTATACAGTCTAATTCTTTTTATAATACACATAATATGCATATATCATTCATATTGACAAACCCCATTCTCCTAAAGTAGAATTCGAGAGAGAAAAAAAAATCTCTCCCGCCCCCGACTTGTCGGATTTGGTATAAACAGGGTGGTCCTAAATAGGTAGGCAAATTTCTATGAGATTTTTGGGAAACAAAACAAAAAGTAACAATGAAATAAAACTTCTCAATCAAGGTCAAGTTATTAAATGTAAACATTTATTCTGGTCTACCTACATGTCATTACAAATTAATACAAGTATGGTAGGCATACAAAAATATTTAAAACAATTCAAATTGCAAACACAAAGACATTGTAAAATTATAAAGTCCATCTGCGATAATGAAGGTATCTAGTTTTACGCTCCAAGCGTTTTGTTATACTTCATTCAAAATCGAAGTGTAATTAATAACAGAAAGTGTTTAAGAAATTAATTAATTTGTGTAATAAAAATGATAGATAATCTTTTAGAAATTCTACCGTTAAAATATTGATATTGATAAACAATGTTAATTTTTGATACAATATAAAACAAACAAACTCCTTTCGGAGAGACTAGAAATTTACGACTGGCTAATCAGTGATAAGAAAATACACGACCCACCTTTGAAGACGTTTACTCTCAGCTAATCGCTTTACAAAAAAAATAGAATCAATAATAAAAGTAATTATAACGATGGCCATAGATTCCTTCAAGGGTGGGCGTCCTATTTCTTATAAATAAAATCTACATGATTTGTGGAAACCCTATTACAATTTCGGTTACACATTTCTTTATAGTAACCAGTTATAGTATAGCAAATTTTATATAATTAATTAAGAGTTCATTGTGTATAATGCTTCTACTTCAGTATTTCAAAAGTATATAATCAATCACTTTTAAGGTGTTCACTGTCAATACTTGGTGGAATGGCATTATAATAAAAATAATAAAACATTTTTAGTACTTTTTCCACATAAAATTTATTAGATCAGGACCGGTTTCGCTCATCGCGAGCATTATCAACTGAATCAGTTGATAATGCTCGCGATGAGCGAAACCGGTCCTGATCTAATAAATTTTATGTGGAAAAAGTACTAAAAATGTTTTATTATTTTTAGTATATAATCAAAACAAGAATTTATCTATATAGTGATTTCTAATTCAGGATTTTAACAGCAGTTAATCAACAAAGTTTATTTTGTATAATGTCTTTTAATTCTAACTCTAACAGTAGGTAATCCAACGAAAGCTTATTATATATAATGTTTCTTAATTCTATTTTTAATATTAGTTAATTAAAGATAGTTATTTATGTAAATAAACTAATACAAAGATAAGCATTTAGGACCCTTTAAATATTATTATTATATATAGTATAATATTTAAGTATTTAAGACAAATACAAATCAATATTTTTTTTTTTTTTAAACCATGTCCGATCCCAATGTGGAGCATATGGACTCCTAATGGACTTACGTATAACCAATACGCTCCTCTAGCCTTACGGCGACTTCCTAAGTCGCTAGCTAGCTTCGACTAAAAAAACCGCAACTGCCAAGCCCCAGGCATGGCGTTACTAGTCCCGTCCTAGTCCCAGACTTGGACGTGACTAACCCCGTCGGGCATTCGAATTACATGAAACTTTGGCACTAACAAATACTACGTTAATTACTCGCATATTATTCACGGCGATCCAGTTAACATTAACAACAAAGGAAACCTTTTTGGTTTTAACTAACCATGGTTCTCAAAAAAACAAACAAAATGTATCTCAACAGTCCTCGTAACATTTATCTCTACACTAATTATAGCTTTATACATCTTACAGATTAGCTTAACAAAAAAAATACAATGAAGAGGAAACAATCTATTCCAATTCCCATTAAGTATAAAAGAAATTACTTTGCAATCTTGTAAGGAGAGATATTATTTAAACACTTAAAAACAACAAAACCTTACTCACGATTTTCATTTGTAGAGACAGCTCGCTTTGGACCACTATTTTTCCTTACCTTAATTAAATAATATATTTTCCGTGAATTTATTTAGTTACTTAAAACGGGAGAAGTTAGAAAGAAATCAATGCGATCACAATAAAAAGCTGGGACACCAAAAGCGGCTCTCTCTACAGATGCGAGCTAGATTCTGTTCATGAATTGAATTTTTAATTTAAGTTCAAAATTAAAATATAACAACAGGGTACCGTCCGATGGTACCCGTAAAAATTAAATATTACAAATTACATGTTCGCGAGCAGAAAGCTCGGAAGTAAGAGTCCGAGTGAGTGCGTGTGCAGAGATAATAAGTGACTCTATTAGATTTGTCCCGCTTTTTATTCTTTTCTCGCTGAAATAATTCCTCCGCCATTTGGGACTATTTTCTTTAAAATCAAATCCGATTGGTTGCTTCGTTTTGCTTACTGATTTTGGGGAATGCAACATTAGTTTCTCACGCCTCTCGACAAAAATTTAATATGGGAATAACCTATTTATTTCGTTGCGTTTATCGCTTATATGTACTTCCTATATGAGACGACAATTATAAGAAATGCGTACGTGTTAAAACTGAGGCGCCACATTGTCACGCTTAAATAGTATTGTGGAATTTCCTTTGTGATGAGAAACTTGCCTGTTCGCATGCTAGTCGATAAAATTTAAAAAAAAAGGTTATCGTAAACGTGGGAACCAGACCATTAAAAACCGTCTCGTATCAATATCATGGAGAAATATTTGCCGTATAGGGATAAAGAGGTTAATAATACTCATTGGAAAATAAATAGCACTTTAGCTGAAGCCAATGGACTAGAAATGTGGCAATAATAAAAAATAATATAAATATCAAACAAGAAAAATAAAAATATTTCAGAAAAAATGTCAGATTGTAGTGTTTTTGAATGAGAGAAAATCGTAAAAAAACCAAACAACTTTTGCTCCATTCCGCCGAAACGCTCTGAAGAAAAGCAAAAGCTAACCAGTGCCACAACTGCTAGCGCTTCGGCTACTTTAGAAGCGGCTTCCACACCTCATTCCACTGTGTCAAATGAAGACAGCAGTACGTGACCGAAAGCTGCACAAAGACCAGGGAGGAAGGATCCGCTTTTTATCTGCAAATTGCACAGGTCCCAACCCACAAGTTGGCAAACCTATATAACGGGCCCGCTTATAGCCCTACCCCCTTGTAAAAATACAAACTTCAACGACGAACTTGAAAAGCTATAATACACCCGCCCATGAGTCGACGTGGAACTTTGACCGACAACCACACACGTGAGAAGAAAAAAAAGGGTCATTTCGCCACGATAAAAACAAAATTCAACATTTCCTTCAAACACATGACATTGACGGTTGCAGTTTCATCACAAAACCGGCATTCTAAATGAAAATTTATCCATTTTTCAATTCTCATTATAAAATTTATTATTAAATTACTTTAATATTTATTAAAAGTGCTATAATTACGCCGAAATAATGTTGGAAATGCGGTCTAAAGGTGATTGGCTGAAAGCATTTCTATGGTACAGTAGTCAACGTCGTTGGCTTCAGTTGGCTTCCATGCCGTACCTTACGCCGCTAGCACACAGAGGTGCGGAAACGGACCGAAAGCGGGCCGTACCATACAGCTCGGTTTCGCGCAGTACTCCGTTGTGAACAGGTTGACGGATGCAAACCGAATCCACGCCATTTTTTATTTCTGACAGTTCGCTGTACTGTCACGATAAGCTACAACCTATCTGATTTATAATATAAAATAGCACAGCACGTATAGTGACTAGTTATGATACTGAAGAATATACTTCTTTAACCAGTAATGAAAGTGATACTGATATCAAAGAAGAAATGTGGATATTTTCGTATGAATGTTCATGTTTTTGAAAAACTACATAGATTGTTAGAACCGTACATAACAAAACAACAGACAAACTGGAGAGAACCTATTAGCTCAAAAGAATGACTAGTTATTTTTCTGAAGTACATAGTTTGTTTTTACAATTTATTGATACAAAATGTGAAAAAAGTAAAAAAATATTAAAGTCATTCACACGGTTGGCATCTTCACTAAATACATAATTATTTGTATCCACATCATTGATAGTGTATAAAATACTTTGGGATGAGTTCATGGATTCAATTGAGAATTGGATAAAGACAAATTGATTATTCGTCCGATAGTTCTGTAGAATCAAAAGAGACAATTGAGTATGTGGAAGGAGTACTTATGATTTTTTTTCTTTTACATATAAATTGCGAATTTCGGCTTCAGTGAACAATTTATTTAAATCTAATTTTAATACCTCTTATCTTCTCTAGGTAAAACTTCTAAGCGTATCAGCATAGCTTAAAAAAAGATGATTAACATTATCCAACTTTTATCGGTTCATGTATGTGGCTTGGATTTTTTTGTTTTGAGATAATCGATTATTTTATCAGTTAGATATGTATTGGATACGTATAAAAATGGTATTTCCCTTACGGCTAAATCAAATTTTCAATAAAATTGTCCATTTTAGAAATGATTTTATTTTAAAACCACGCGCGGAAAACCGAAATTCTGTCGACACGCGCAAGCTTGACACGAATATTCGGCGAAATCATTTCGCCCCGCGTCATGTGTGAATTGCGTCATTCAAAAACATGGCAGACAGAGTTTCGATATTCGCTAATGTTTTGTATCGGTTCGCTTCTGTTCCGCTTTCACGGCAGTGTGCTAACGGCGTTACGCATTCAAATCTCAGTACGGACAGCATTTTTTTTAACGATTTCTGCTCGAAGGCACGGATGTTTGAGATGTCTAAAAATTGGGTCTTCAAAATTAAGGGGCCTCAAAAATAGCATATATATAGCCCATTTATTTTGAATTCAGTTTTCAATATTTGTTGTTATATTAGGTTGTTTTTTTAGTAAAAGGGCCTCCCAAGTACCTATTATCGTTTGCGAACAATAACTAATAAGATGACCTGAATGAACGAATCTTTCCAAACAAATCACAGTGAAAATTGAGTTCAGATTAGCAACAATAATCAACTAACTTCTCAAGACTGGTGGCAATTAGACCTTCCAAGTGACGATCGTTGATGACAGAAAAAAACGATTTTTAACATTTATAAATTACATCCATAGACAGTAATATACTATGGCAGCACTGTAATATCGGTGTATTATCTATGATTCAGTCACAACAACCAAAACGTCATATACATATAAAATTTATATTTTTTTTTATTTCAAGCAGCGAAATTTTATCTTAGGTTTATATTAATAAAACGAATTAATATACCCTTAGTTCTATATGTATATTGATAATGTCACGTAATCTATCCGAATTGATTGCAGCAGAGCGGGCATTGCTAAATAATCAGGCATGGTTGGTGGCTGCAATGAAAAAAATTAAAACGCATCGAATATCTTTACAGGTTTGTAGTGAAAGGAATTATGGTAAATTTGTAATATAAAAGTCTTAAATTAATACCTACATAATTTCGTATCCCTGTCATTATATTATACTGTATATTTCCTGTTAAATTTATTTTAAATATAATACTTTGTGTAAATGTCATGCTAATTTGATTATAAATGAACTTATCTCTACCTGTACATGGCACGGGAAAAATTGTCGCTTCCCGCCATAGTGTTATGTAAATCATCAACAATTTTTACAGATTATCTCAATGAATAAAGAAATAGTTTCATGGAGAATGTGCCATACTTCTTTAGCATGAAGTGCCATGCTTTCAATTACCAACTAACAGTGGCGAATTACTTTATAAGCGCACGAGGCGCGTGCTTATTGGCCTCTGAATCTGAGGGCCACGTAAACTTCTTCAACGCCTTTATGTTATTTGAATAACATTACTTCCAAATTGTGTTGCACCTGGGGCCTCCGAAGTTCATAATCCGCCACTGCTAACTAGTAATATACACAAGTAGCAGTGTCGCCTGACAGCATTAAAACAACTCTCTCTCAGCATTGTATGTTACAGATAGAATGATAATTTAAATGTAATATATTTTTGCAAAGAATAGCTTTCTCACGTATTGAAAACCATTTTTAGGTGGAACGTCTACAACTTCAAAGCATGTTAAACAAAAGAGAAGAAAACGGTCAATCCCAAGAAGTACATTTAAAACAAGACAATTTTGATGCAAAGTTGACAAAAGCCCCGCCTATAGAAAGCATTAATACCAATTCTTCAGATTCAACCGTTATTCCACCGATAGAACAATTGGACCAGGCAGAATCGTCTTATAATCGTCAGACGTTAAATCTCAGTATAATGAATGACATTGATAGTAAGTAGTTTTGTCAGAACTTATTTACTGAACATTCAAAATATTTAGTATATCATAAGTCTCATGGTCTCACCAAATCATATTTTTTCTTTTTCAAACATTATGTCTACATTTTAAGAAAGTTGTTGAAATAGACCTTCCTTAACATCCCATTGAGCATATAATACATTTCGGGGAATAAGGATGACGAGGGCGAAACGACAAAACAATGGTTTTGAAAAAAATGAAAAAAGGAACAGTTAGTCTAAATAATTTTGTATCTAAGACACATTGAACGGAAAAAATATACAATTAAAAAATTAAAGGTTTGCCTTCATAATAATGTGTTGAAAAAATATAGTACCTGTATATAATACTCGGTAAAATAAATAGTAGATAATGAAATGGACAATAAATAAATATTTTGTTGTAGTTGTGCCCTTGTCACCCTAAGCCCCCAATTTATGATAGTCAATACTATTTGATCCTGACCAAGATATTTTAGTTGTGAAATTGTCACTTTTTTTTTATTGACCATATCGTTGCCTGAAACATCTACTATGCAAATTTGTGCTATATTTAGACTTGTTGTTTATGTTGAATCAGTTGAAATTGACCTCCAATGCGTGAAATTGAAAATAGTAATTAATTAACACGAACAGGGCAAAATCGTGATCTTGTATCACTTTGGTTGTGACCCCAAGCCTTTTAGTGCTTGAGGCGACGATTCTTACACTTCATACACTTTTATCAGAAATGTTGAGAGCGGTTGGTTTAAAAAAATTCAATTGGAATAAGTATACAGTGTTTTAATGAATATGTATAATTTTCAGCTATACTTTCTGGAACTTATTGCGGAGAGAGCAATTTGGAGGAAGTGGAAAGTTCTGACGAAGAATGGTGATGAAAAACTGCTTTAAAAAAAAATATTTATTTGTCTATATAAATTATGAACATTGTTTTGAAATTATGCTGTACATAACTAATGTTTTACATAAATACACTTAATACTTGGAAAAGGGTGAATATTAATTTATTTGAAATATTTTATAAATGATCTTCGACATTAAAAAATAATTGTGTCCATCGGTATTAAGATTCTTGACTTATTAAAGGAACAAAAATAAATGTAGGACAGATAAATCTTTCATAGAGATCTATGGATATAAATATATTTTAGCTATGCTCATGACAAGCTAGGCCAACATGTTTAAACATTTTAGATGTAACAGTTATTAGTGGTACTGATTATTTGTTTTAACATCAAAACTTAAAGGTATCCTTCAATACGACCAAGGCTGTGGTGTCGTTTTAAGATCTACCAACTCCAACACCAAATTCGACTGTTAATGAAACAATTTGAGTGAAGAATATGGTCAACTATTTATAACAAAGATTTTCTAATTACGTAAAAAAATATAGTCCAACAAAATTATCTACCGAGGAGCCAAAATTACCCTATATTGAATGTCAGTCCGATATTAAATTCTCTTCAGTAGTATATTTTTATTCATAAGTTAAAGATTTAATCATGCCTTTAACATCAATTGTACAATTTGAAAATTGCTGTAGTATTTAAGATACGGACAACACATTAATGAATTTGGTTACCCCAAAAATTCGTTGTAGAAAGAGAAAGTCAGAAAATTTCTGACAACTCCAACCCCACAGCCCTAATTATAATATAAAATAAATCAAAGCGTGATGGAGATGTGTATAGCGTTTCTATAAATTTACTTTATAGATGTGTTGAATAATCTACTTAATACAATATAGGTACAACCGTAAAACAAATTCTTGATAAAATTTTTGTAATGATGTAACAATAAAAATATTACAAATCTGATCAATGAATATGTATTACCGAATGTTATAATATTATGAACCATTCATAATGACTTGTATCAATAATTGATTTATTAGTAAGGTTGATATTCTTTATAAAATAATATCAAGAAAATAGCTCTCATAATGCAAATTTTTGTTGAAGCTAAAAAAAGATATGGATTCTCAACTGTTCTCATCAGCCAGCACGAAGTATGATTTCAATGTAACAAGACAGATGAACATCACATCACACCTTATTAAACTATATTTTTTATAATTCGGATGTACTTTAATTGAAACAATGAATTCCTATTGTACTTTATAGCGTATAAAATGAATAAATAAATTAGGAACTGGATTTTTTTAACAAGGGGTTTTGGAATGAAGTGGCTTGAAAAAAAATACATTTTGTGTAATGATTTTCTAACGACGTATTTTTTTACGCAAATCGATAGATAATATGTGTACCGCTTTCAACATTTGCATATTGACAAAAAAAAATCGACATTTATTGACAATTGGTGTAGAATTAAGCATTACAATTTGGTGACTTATTGAACACTATGGTATTAAATCAATGATGTTTACATTAAAAAATAACTGGTGATTCAAAAATAAATAATTTTTGACAGTTTTTAATATGCATAAAAATTTATCATATTCTTGACACCATAAACAATTAAACAATAAACATATTAATCAGTATTGTGTTTGTGTTTATTATGGTTAAAATAATATTAAATAACTTAAGAAAAATTGACAAGCGGTGATTTTATTTTGTCATCTTAAAATTTTAATGAGATGGACTAAAGATAAAACATTAAAAGCACAACTTTTAAATGGCAAACCTCGCATATTTCATTATTCACCTTAATGTTAACTCATTTGTTTGACTCGCACCACTTCAGCATTTCACCCCTAAATTTCACTCATTATTGTTGTTCAAAAACACTATCAACCACTCTGCTTAAACTTACTAGGTTTGCAGATTGCATAAAAAAATATCTTCACATTTTTCATCGCTGCAAGGCACTGTCCGGAAGTGAGGTATAAAATAAAATATAGGATGCACTAGATTTAACATCACTTGGAGAAATTTCCGTAACTAGGTGGTCGTCAAATTTACACCATCTAAAAAAATAATTGAAACAGATAGTTAAAATACAGTAAACCACTGCCAAATGTGTAATAATATACCGGGTCTTATGGTGCAGCAGTTAGTGTTGTGGGCTCCCTGCCGGATCCCAGTACGAACAGTATTTTTCGATCGATTTCTGTTTGAAGGCATGGGTGCTTGTGATGTCAAAAAATTCCCTCCCACCCTTTCCAACCCTTGAATAACTAGGAAGAAAACCTATTTTTTAAAAAATCTATGTGCTGCTTCCAATGTGGAGCATATGGTCTTCTAATGGAGGTTAATCTCAACAGAAGTTTTTTCTACGAGAACTGTTTGTTTTCCCAAAGAGAAGTAGGTATAGAAGGATAAGGCTAGGACAGGGACAAGTGGTTAAATAATCTCTCTCGCTACACCCAGTTATTGAAGAATTGAAAGGGTGGGAGGGAATTTTTAGACATCACAAACACACATGCCTTCAAACAGAAATAAGTCGAAAAAATGCTGTTCGTACTGGGACTCGAACCCGTGAGATCCGGTACGGAAGCCAACAATGCTAACGCAACTGAAAATCTTGATTATTATGACAATATTTCTTACTTGGAATGTTGACTACTTTTACAATACGCTGTATAATGTCCTCCTTCCATGGAGCCGTAATGGTTTGAAACACCATATAAATTATACACTGTGTTTGTTCTCCCCCGGCAAGCCTGTAGGGAAAATAATCCCATGTCTAAATTTTGCAAAGGGAAGTCTATGTAAGTCTGCTTTTTTCTATACGTGTTTGAGAGATAGTCTTTTGGGTCGACATAGAACCTCTTAAAGTGAATTATCAATACAGGCGGTAACCGGGATATGTCTAATTTTTTGACCGCATTCCTTTTGTCTTTGCATGATGGACAATTCCACCCCATTATTCGTTCATCGCTGAGGTATAGGTCCAGACAGTCCTGCAATCAAGTTCAAAATTCAAATTTGATTATAAAAATGAATTAATTTAAATATAAAAATAACAAATCATTTTCATATGACACTTTTCGAATGTGTAAAACTCTGAAAACAATTTGAAAACGAATAGTATATATTATATATATAGTTATAATACTATTATTAGCTAATAGAAACAAGTGAGTCTAAGATTCTACATGGACAATTATTCATCCATGGAAGGCGATATATTATACACATAAATAAAACGTTTTTCTAATCTTCTCTCATTAGCTAATACATATCATCATGCAATAATATCATACTTACACCAAGGGAACATTTATTTGCTTTGGCTGGTAGCTCTAGAGATAAACTTGAAAACGATTCATATGTTATACTTTCTTTCCCGCAAACCATGCATTTGACGGTTGATTTGATTTGACCGTAGAATAATCTCAATATGAGGCTCTCCTTTGATTTGGTATATTCCTGCCACGCCTTTTCCCAAGGTGGTAAACTATTCTGCAATACGAAATAAAATAAATAAATTAGGTGACCTGTATTATGCTGATTATACATATATGTTCTCAAACATCATTATTACATAACCTACAAGAATTAGTCATGTATCGAATTCACAGTGCCCTTTTAACGACTACTGTGAGGTATAGAATTTTTCTGTTTTAAAATACTATTGAATCAGTGCTTCATTACACTCACATATGCAGTGTGAATTAGTTTCAATACTATCACTTAAACGTTATTATTGAAAATATTTCAATTTAAATTTTTTTGGATCCATATTTATATTTGAAACCAGCGTTTTATAAGAGGGGAATTTTTATATTTTTAACATTTTGGCAGCTCTGCGAAAACCAAGTGGGAGATTGCATCATCGCATACTGTGACGGTGCAGTCTTTATCTGCCGATCCTTTTGAGATGGTGGTGTTAATTTCATTGGGTTAGTGTTGAACTACATCTGTACACTTGAATGTCTGAAAATGGCAAAAGGCGACACCTGGGCCAATAGTGACAAAACTTGTGGAGATGTACACAATTTGAATGATTCAAATATAAATTGACCCGTATTTCAAGGAATATATCTACACGAAACACATAGAATATTAACAATGGTGTAATTTTGAAATTTTGCTTTTACTTGCAGGTGTGTTAAATAAGTTTCGTTCAGTAAAAAACTTCAAAAAGATTAAATGCCAGTTTAGAAAATGCTATCGTCAATGATACTCTTTTTTCAGGATGTTTCTAGCATCCCAGCATCATTAGTCGCTTAAATTGTGATGTCAGGAAAGACTATAATAAATAATACTTTTATCAAATCAAAAAGGATATCATTTAGTAGAGATCGACTTATTCTCTGTAAGATTTGGGAAATTATTTGAAGGCCTGGTACATCAATTTGAGCAGTTCTTCCGAGTCATAAGACATTATCATTTGCATAATGTGAAATGTAGTAGATGTAGTTAATCTACTGACTGATCAAGCTTGAACTGTATAAAAGGATAAATTGGCATATGGCAGTAACAATTTTCATAATCTCCATAAGAGATCTTGTAATAAACAATGGTTATTAAAACTTACGAGTTATAGTATAATTTTATATTACTAACCAAATGACTTTCTTGTCTACTGGGTATTTGCAGATCATTGTGAAGCCAGTCCATAAGGATTGTGAGAAATTCGTGAGAGTCTTGTTGTTCTATTCCTCGGAACATTGGTTGGAATCTGCCTACTACTTCCTGCAATGTCAAAAACACAATGAGATATGATAATAATCAATATAATTTTTAACCAATGAATAACTGATATCATTCTAATTTACTATTTCATTTATTTTAAAATAAGAAAGATAGAAGATTGTTTACTCTAAGGTCTTTAGTTGAAATGAATCTGAATTGTGCCGACCACAGTGCTCGGACAACGGCGGCCACTTCTTCGGCTACCGCACCTTGAGTTCCACCTGTTCCACGACCTGTACCGCCGACGTGTTCTCTGGATAAAAACATAATAATAAAGTTTATACACTTTTTTTATCAAAGCATCTAAAAACAATTTGTGATGTGAAATAGTTTTCATCACATATATTTTATTTTTTGAAACAGCACCCAGGCAAAGCATATTACAGTGGAACCCTCGGAACATTCTCGCATTCTATGTTTTCCCGCATGGATCGTTTATTTTTCATAGTCCCCGCCAAACATCCATAGGAACAATGTTAAATAATCCTGCACTAATCATCTAAATATTATACAGTCCCATCACAAATATCCTGATTGACCGATTTTATTGAATATTTCCAATCCCTATCCCTTTGTTTAGTGAATTTTTCTCACAGCTCACAACTAAAATGCCCCCTACGAAGAAAGCCAAGACTCTGGCTGTGAAACTGGAAATAATTTAAGACATTGAGAAAGTCCATTTTTTTTATCATGGTCCCTTGAAAAATGTAGAATGAGGGTTTCACCGTATATTTTGAACCAGAGTTCTACTGAACAGAGAATGGATATCCAAGAAAGACAGAGGGAATGGCAAACCAATGACAGTGATGATTGGTATAATAATGTAACTATTAATGTTTTTTTTTTAAATCAAACATTTTTCCATTAACTACAATCTTCGGAAAATAGGAAAACTGTTTCGAGTATATATATGAGCAAGGAATTATGTGTTATTTAGAAAAAAATATGGGGATTTGTTTACGATATGATGACGAAAGATGTGTAAATTTAATTTATCGTTTGTGGGCTATAATTATTGAGTGAGCACAGGTAATGGGTTAATCTTAACATTTAAATTTGTTTACTTTCAATATGTATCTCTTATTATTGCATGCCCTAGTATTGTGGGTAGTATTTCATGAATTCCAAGTCCGTCCAAAGCTACGTATACAAAAATACTTCGGTCGGTTACCTGTAAACGCCTTCACAGAAATATTGCACCAGAACAGACGTGTTGCTAAGGCATTGCATGATTGAGTTCATGTAGCATGTATTACCGAGATTTTTGAGACCGGTCAAACCTCGTCCCTGAAAAATGATGTTATATTTTATATTTCAAAAAGATAAATAATAATTAATATGCTGAAAATTTCATACAAAGAAAAGTGAGAATAAATCATAGATTTGTCCAATATGCCATTACTATTATTGCATACTTAGTTTATAATGAAAAAACTACATTGACATATCATAATTTTGAAAAATGACAACTTTTACCATATATATTGCTGAATTGGGTGCCAATTTCTACTCCAAATAAATTATTCGTTGACATGTATGTTAATAACCTGATGCCATCTCTCCGGCTGTCGCAAGTAAAATGATTTAATTATATTTTTTTGGTAAAAGTACGCCTCTGTCAGTACAAAATTATCTCACACAATATATTGAAAGTCTGTTGGCAAAAACACTACAAAGCGTTTTTATGAAGGGTTGCAGTAATATAAATGTGTGACACGTAACAAAAACGTTAATCAAACATAAATTACTATTTATTCACAGCCGTATCAGAGGTGGAAAATACAAACATACTACTATCAGCCACTGGTAGAAGTGATATAATAAATATTAAGCTTTGTTATCCACTTACTCTTCTAAATAAACATACGATATGCTGAGGTGACAGCTGCTTCAAGCGAAGTTTCACAAGAAGAACCATTATAAATATGTCAGTATTTCCTTTGCAAAAGAATTGATCGGTTTATATTCTTCAAAACACAAGTTCGTTGCGAGGTATAGTCGAATATCTCGAGAAAGGAAAAACGAAAAAGAGGATAAAAAGAAGAAGCAAATGACAAGTGAGAATTATTAAAAATATAGGCAGCATAGGATGGGATCGGCACTTCACGGATAATTGTCGACGATGTAAATAAGTTTATATCACATGTTATATTAACGCAGTCAGTATCGATGTTTAAGATTTATATATTATTATTTATTTTATGCACAGTTTTATGGAAAGATTTTGTCGGCGTATGAGAGATAGAAATCTCCAATGCCATCCTCGTTTTAAAAGTGTTTGTAACTTTTTAAATTAAAATTCTTTAAAGGGAGACATTTTAAAGCGCAATCAGATATGTACGATGTAATCGAAATCAAGTTCACTGTTAAACTGAATGAATGGCCCACGGGTGCCATAATCGTGGAGAAGCACGTACGGATCACACTGCCTGATGCCTCTTCACGTGGCTCCAACAGTTGACTAGAGCACAAGACAGTACTGTTCGTGTTTACCCAGTCATGTTAACGATACATTTATTTGTCAAGGATTCTCAAATATTCAAACATTTAATTACTATAAATTAACGGATTCAGTTTATGTGTAAATTTTTTTAATATCAATAAATATGGATTATTAGATTTTTTTTACGTGAACAGACTATTATTTCTATGTTCAATTTATCTTTTTTGGAAGGGTAGGCAGAGAACGATAGGCTGGAAAAGGAGATGTAGTAAACTAATCGCTCTCTTTATGTATCAGTTTTAAGGATCGAATTGGTGGTAAAGAAAGTAAAAATCACCGACATAATGAATGCAAATCAATAAATCAATTCAAATAAAAACGCATGGAAGTGTACTTTCGAAGCTATAGACATCATGACCAAATAGATACAACGCTTGAGAGCGTTTGACCATTTACATACAAAACTAACTAATAAAAATTAATAATATTTAGTAGCTGTTACCTAATTAACAAAACGGACGACCTGATCCTCGATCTCATGACCGTGAAGCTGTCTCAGAAATTTTAAAGCTACATGGCTGATCATCCCAATCAATCAATCAAAACCCTACTCAATGACTATGTTGAATACCCTCACACGAGTATAGCGTACATACGAAATTTTCAATGTATTCACGGCATACACGGTTATACTCATTATATTATTACAAAATGGCGTGGAATAAGCTCTGAGATAAATACGAAAAATTAATTGCTGAAATTGTTTGCAAGTAGTTGTATTATAAAAATATTTTAAATACTGGTTCGAAGTTGGGAAACGCTGTCAGTAGTATCACCGAGTATACGAACAAGTACATTTACATATGGCTTCCTGATTAGGAAACCTCAATAAGGTTTACGTTACAGAAAACAAACACAAGACGGAGTTGTTTTCGCTTATTATTATTAAAATGCACTAGCTTTGATTTTACCTATATTCCTTGGTATATTCTAAAAATATGACTTTTCAATTTATTGTAATAATTCAATAGCTACATAAATTTAACGATGATAATCAGATTTTCAACATTATTAATTATGTAAATGAGAAGTGGGAGTTGGGGCTGATGTGTGAGGTCAAATGCTCCACATTGGGAGGGGACATTGATTAAAAAAAGGAGGTTTTAGTAATATTAATTAAAATTTCTATTTCTTGAATTGGTATCATTGAATATTAGTGATCCAATACTACTACCTACAAACCTACTCTGAAAAAGGAAAGGATGAGTGACTTATTAATGAGCAGTTCTGATAAAAACAACTCTTGTTGAGATGTACCGCTAGGAGTCCACTTGATAAAAAGAACATCACTATTAAAAAAACTATGCAAATTTCCGACCAATTCCTTGTTAATGTCGGTAAAAATCTGAACAGTCGCCGTTGTGACATAACTCAAATATTTTGCATTATATATGAAGGAAGTTCATAGTACAAAACTATCATTTGCCGTCCTCAGTTATTATATTATACGGGTAATAAGCCTATAAAATTTGTGCATAGTTATTAATTAAAATAATTGGAGCATTATTTGAATAATGTTGAATTGAAAATTCTTTTCAAAGTCTTGATCACACTAATTAAATGTTGACTCGTGTACGATGTGCAAACAGAAAATTTGTAATGTGAAAGGCTTAAAAAGGCTTCACCCTTCAAGAAAATTCCATGCTCATTACAAACACGCAGTATTGTACGTAGCCGACGTTAAATCACATTCCTTTTTACTAAGCGCAGATTTAAATACTTAATGTATTTAACGTAATGGTTGCATATATTTTGTATTAATTTAGACACAATGTATGTGTGTAGACCGATAAAATAGAATAGAAAGAATAGTAGACTATTACTTAAATAGATTGAAATGAAAATTTGTCAATAAATTAAAATGAAATGTCAAAAAAAGAAAAAAAAAAACAATCAAATCAAGATGTGTTTTAATACAGCATAATAATAATAGGATTATAAAGGTTTTGTCAATATAAATAGAATAATGAGAATCAAAAATAAAACTACCTGCATAGTTCAATGAACAAATAATAGGTGAGAGAATTAGAGCAACACGTTTTAGATGTGTGTACATGTGCAAGTAAGTATGGAATTACAGACAAAATTATATCGCATGGCCTACGCATTCGTTTTAAATACTATTATTATTACATTTTGATAATCAGGGTGGGGTGGTTGGTGTTCGGCATTCTACCTCACAAATACTGTGAATAGTACACGTGAAAGAAAGTGGTTCATATTAAAGCAAACCATCACAGAAAAAACTGAACGGATAATATTCCACATATTTGAAAATATTATTGGCTAATATATAATATAAAACAATGCGCAGTTGCATGAATTGTGACAGTTTTGTCTGTATTAAATGATAAAATGAGATAGTCATGTAGTAGTATATAACTCTCGTGTCTATCTTATTTGGTTGTGGTTTCATGTTAGAATCCCTAAAAGGATTAAATAAATTAATCGATTGATTCTTGACTTGACTAGTACATGCCAAGTTCTTGTAAAACAATTTTGGATGTTTTGCGATGCTCCTCGTCACATTAATCAGGCCTATAATCGAGTGGTCAACGCTGTTGGCTTTGGTGCGGTGCTCAAGGGTTCGAATGCAGGTGTGGAAAGATTCATAAATTGAATTTCCAATCGGTTTATGGATTTGTTTTCAATTGCATGGGCGAATGTGACATCTATATTCCCTTCCATCCATTCAACCTTAAAATCGGGATATAGCGAGAGTGATTAGCTAACCATTAGTCCTGTCCAAACCTTATCCTTTTTTACTCGCTCTCTCTGAAAATGAGAGGATGAGCGACTGCGGCACATGAAGTTCTTCTAGAACAACTTTTGTTACGATAACCTCTATTAGGAGTTCATACGCTTCACACTTGAAACAGTCATGGTTCGAAAAAAAATAATTTGAATTGAATAATGCAAAATTTACCAACCTGTCGTCCCCAGACTCCTTGGAAATCCCTCTGCCTTGCCTGATTGAAATCAGATGGAACGGTAGCTTTATGATGAGGTTTTGTGTTTCGGTCTATCTGAGGAGTTGTCTCTTTTGATGCTGCTTCATCATCTTCTAACATCTGAAACGAAATAAAACAAAATATTATGTTTAATAATTTATGTTCAATGCTGTTGCTAAAAACCAAATGAGCTCGCGACTCAAATTTTTAAAGTAGAGTAAATGGAGATGATTAATAATTATGGTAAATTTAATACGTACACTACGCAGACAATTGATATAAATCATTGCCCATATGTATTTAGTATACAGTAGAAATATTTAACATGAAAAAATATATTGGTCACTACAAAATGTTGATGTTATTCTTAACACGTTTGGTGGCTACGATTTTTCATTTTTGAATAATTAAAAGAATATAACAGTTACGGCATTGATAAGAGTTTAAAATCTGAATCAATTGCAAAGTCTCAACATTCAATTAAATGAGCCGATATTTGGTAATAATCAATAAACATAATGATAGTCAAAAATTGGATAGCCAATGGAAGGAAAAAATTTGATTTATGGTTTATGGTGAATTTCTGCCGTAAACAAATGAACAAATTTTTGACTATAAAGTTCTGTCAAAATATGTATTTAATAGTTCTTTATCGGATAAATGTGTATATTTCCTATGGTTTGTTCAATATTGTGTCTTAGAAATTTCATGTTAAACGATTTTCACTGAATTACTAAATTCTAGAGCAACTTAGAACTTCTATTCAAACAATAATATAAAATATTTAAAATTGAGACTCTGACTGTGGTTTAAGTGACAGGTCGAAAGTTTGATTTAAATTCTCAACTAAATTAATATAGGTATGCAGTAAGGTGGGTTAGTCGCGAGTGATTTTTAAGATAACGTGAAATAAAATGAGACGAGATCCTAATCCATGAGTTGTTGTTAGTTCTCACCTGCGCTATGTTAGGTGATGAATGTGATCTATTTAATCCTGAAGAACTATTATCGTGCTTTAGAGGCAAAATATATGTGTCACTTTCTCGTTCACCCAATTGCTAAAATAAACAACAATAATCTAAGTCACTTTTAAGGTGAACAACTATCAATTCTTAGCGGAAAGGCATTATATTAATAAAGTTAAAAGATGTTTTCTTTGTATCAATTCCACAATTTTATGGAATGATCAGGACAGAATTATTTAATAGAGCATTTTCAACGTGAGTCCAGTCATCATTTCATAAAATTGTGGAATCAGTACAAAAATAAATTGTTTTACTTTCATTAACATAATTATAGATTTCATTTCAGATACATTGATGACTGTTCACAGTACCTTGTAATTATCAGCAGAAAATTCATTATTACATGTAAGAATAACGCAGAGAGAAAAAAAATTACAGTATTAACCCTCCAGGGACGAGAGCTTTTTTTCGATAAAAAAAATATTTGTTAAGCCATATTGAAGTCACAGATAACTTTTATTCCTAATAAAAAAAAACGCCAAGTCGTTGTATAGAAACCCCGCATGACTATATGATCATGCTCATCCTTTTATTACCGTGTAATATTGCTTACGGACAGTTGTAAGGACAAAAGTGACCGTATGGGCTCGCAAAAATTCGGGGTTGAAATATAGCTAAATGTGAATTTTTTAAAAATATTTACAATTTGACCTCTTTAGATCAACATAATTTCAATACAAATACATTAGCAAAATAGCTGTAAATAATTTGATGTTTTGATAAAAAAATTTCAAAAAGTTTCAGAAAGTCCATCAAAAAAAACGGAAATTCAAAAAATCGCATGTGCTTTTGGTGGCCGTTTCTGTCCCCGCGGCTGATGACTAACTGAAGTCTGTACCCTTCTTAACCAAATATGAGTAAAAGCAACGATATTCAGGTAGAAAAAGGCTGAATAGTGGGATCAATAGACAACGGTGTTTACTGTTACCATATGGTCACGCTCGTCCTTGGAGGGTTAACTAACTACATCTAATATTACATATATTCATAGTAAATATCTGATTTTCGCTTTAGTATTTGAGTCACTTTTTAAACTTGCTTAAATGCATAACTTTTTGAAAACATAAAACTGCCTGATTTGGTAGTGGTTTTTATAAAACTTAATAATTTATTATGTTGACAACGGTAATGAAGATAAAATGAAAAAATTGTATGGCATTGTTACAATATATAGTTAGAAGCTATTTCGGCAACACACCATTGGCTATAAATAGTGTGTCAAAATGGCTATCAACTACATAATATTTATTTTTATATAGATACCTTTTGGAAAAGAAGTTTTTTTTGTTCCCTTGCTTCTGCTAGTTTTTTTTCCCTTTCAAGTTGAAGTATTTCTCGCTCCGTATGCAGTCTGGCTGTCTCTTCTTCCATCTCTCTAATTCTTTTTTCTTTGGCCAAAGCTTCTTCCACCAAATGAGCTGCTTCCATCTTCGCTTGCTCTTCTTTAGCTGCGTCCACAATGGAAGCTAGTGACGACATATTTTGATGAATATTAAACTCACAACAACAAAGGTTATGAATTTCTTTTCTTATCGAGCCAGTAGTGAGAAATTTCTCTTCTGTATTAATGATAATCATCTAGCAGCTAAAAAACTTAAAATATAAAGGATGATTGCTCACCAGCAGTCGGGACATTGGCAATTCCTTCCGACTGGTACTTTGAGTATTGGCTATCGACGTTTGATGCCATATCTTCGATTCTATTTTCATCAGATGTGTGAGATTGGTTATTCTGCTCTGCTTCTATTCTTTCTCGCTTTTTGTATTCTTCTAACTGATCTTTTAGCTGTTGATTTTCCATCGCCTGTGTATAATATATCAATGTGTTTAATTATTTTCAATAACCTAATTATGACCTAGCAGTTACTATTTTTACAGTATCAAACAGTAAAACTAAACAATGAAGTTACTGTACCATATCTCTCTGAGCATTTTCCAATTGCATCAGTTCAGATATAAGTTCCTGTTCTCTGAGTTGTAAAGTTGCTCGCATACCCTCTTCAGCTTCTTTTTCATGCGTTAACCGGATTTTTTCCCAACTCTGTAATGAGATAAACATTAAACAGCACATTAATTGAATAATTGATGTATTTAGCTACTGGGCTAGTCATTTAAATCTGTAAAAATAGCAACCCTTACATGTTCAGCAGAAATACGTCGCCTCTCAATATTCAATGAAGAATCAGCTAACTTTTCCTGTTCTTCCAAAATTTCTTTGACAGCTCTCGAGTTATCATCGTATGTTTGCATAGCTGCAGCCTTTATATGATAAATAATGCATTAATACACTATGATGATTCAAGAAAGATTCAGTAAATATTCAATATATAAGAATCTTAGCGTAGAAAAACATAATCTTAAATATGTAAAGGATGAACTGTACCTTACTGCTCCTGTCAATGCTAGGGTTTATATTATTCATAAAATTAGCGTATCCTCGGGAGTTCATATTTGGTGAAATATTACTGTCAAATTGTTTATTTTCCGTGGGAGAGAAAGATTCACTGAGATTCGGATAGTCGACGTCATCTAAAACACAAATATTTCAATTGTAAAAGATTAAGTAAAATGGACGCCACTTATTTCTTTTTTGTTGTCATTTCTATCAGTTGAAATGGTTTATAAGCTGAGTAAGACTCGCTCTGGTTTTAAAATAAAAATTGTGGTATATGTATGACATCTGGATGGTTTTTTTTTTATTATTTTGTATAATGCCGTTCCACAAAAATTTAATAGCAATATTATTTTTTTTAGGTTACATGAATGGAATAATGATCATTCTATGGATGGTAAAAAAAGCAATAAAACAAAAGATTATTACTTAAGAAATCATCTAGACACGTGTTATAATTGGGTGCTGTGACACGCGGGTTGGTCGTATAAGTCGGATAGCGAAGAAGCCACTCTTCATATCCACCTTCGAGGATAATTGGCGGGCGGCTGTAAATCACATTACGATCCCACTAAACATTGAAAAAACAAAGTGTTAATAATTTGAAACACATGAAAACATACGTCAATAATCATTAGTTGTAAATGGATATTAGTAAAATAAAATGAAATTTAAGTGAACATGCAAGTAAAACACTTGATCTCACCTTGAGTAGAATTGCCTTGAGTGTGTGTAAAGTTTTTCCAGGTACAATGTCCGTACTTGACCAGTCCATCAGAATAATGAGCTCCATGTTTCCTCGTTGAGACCAGAGGTGAAGTGACTCGGGAGGCAGACTTTTTTCAACCTTGTTGGCACTTGAGCTACGAACAATAGCAGTAATAGACATAATATTATGCAAAGGTTTATCAAAACATGAATGTTAAAACATAACAATTATTTGATCAAATGTGAACTTTACGTCATACACAGTGGCGGATTACCCCATAAGCGCAAGAAGCGCGCGCTTGGGGCCTCCAAATCTTGGGGGCCTCAAAAATAGCATAACTTATGGAAAACCTTATATTTTAATTTCATTTTTCAATATTCATTATTATTTTACGAATAGTTTTACACTTCTTTTATGTTCTTCGAAAAACAGGGCCTCCAAAATTTATTGCGCCTGGAGCTTTCAAAGGGCTTAACCCGCCACTGGTCATACAGTATGAATTTTTCAAAGAAAAAGTGAGCAAGAGTAAATTTCACCCTACATATTACTTTCTTTTACTGTATAAGGCAGTGTCGGCGCTGAAAAATGAGGTTTAAATAGAAACAGCAAATTTCCCGATTTATTTTAACTTAAATTTTGTTATTTACAAGTTATTACAGTTAGTTTTGATATTGTTAGAGCGACCCAAACTTACCCAGCCGTTACATGTTCTTCTGGTACGCTTATACAATGTGTAAATTTAATATGTGATTCAATGTAATCAATACTAGGCCTAGCGTCCAGCACCAATATTTTCTTCTCACCATCTTTCAGTAAATTGAATAAGTTGGAACATTTAATGGAAACTTCATTTTCATCTGCAACAAGAATAAAATGGATTCCGGGTATTTTACGACTTCAATTATCAGGCTAAATTAAATTAATTATTTTGAGTGCAATGGGTTTAATTTTACCCGGAAGTCCATTGAGAATAAGCTGCTTTGCTTGTATTTCTTTTGCTCTGCGCCTGTCATCTTCGATTTTCTTTTTCACAGCTTCCAAGCTGTTATAGTCCTGCCCCTTTAGGTGTTTTATTTCAGAATTATACCTAAAATAAATTAAAACAAGAAATCAAACCGAATATGATTTTTAAAGTGGATTTAAAAGATTAACTCCCATTTTATTACCTAAGTCATGGGGGGCCAAAGCTTTGACTCTCCTGGGTCACATCAATTAAAATATATTTTTTTTGGTACAAGATACATTTTATAACAATACCTCATAAAATATTTAATAATTAGAATAAATAATAAGGTTTCATATTATACTTGAATACATTTTTTACAGTAAAATCAAAAGATATCATGGGATATTTGTCTGTCAATTGAAATGGTTGCTATTATTAGTGTTCTCGAAGTTCCTGCCAGAATGCTTCTAACTTTACTTTTTGTAAGATCCATTTTAGAAAATAATTGTTCACAAATAGGTTTTTCTTATGCAGATGGCCTCTTAAAGAGATAACAAATTTGTCTTTACATTTACATTTAAATGTCACGATTTGAAATCTATGCATTGAAATCGTAAATTTGGAAGTAATAGTTATATTGACTGAAAATAAAACAAAATATTGATATTTTGGGCTATATTAGTCAACTCTGAGTGAAAGAATGCTATTTTATCCCAAAAGTCAACAAATAAATGATTTACCTGATTTTTAAGCTGTCTTTTAACTTTTCTGCCCAGTTCATAGCTGCATCCGGATTTTTTACATTAATCATCGCCAGGACATAATTCTTATTTGTTTTATAATCCTGAGTTTCCCGCAATTGGCTAACAACTTTCAAGTAACGCATATAGTATATGTAAGACAGCTCTTCATCACCATTTATGCGTTGCAATTCTGCTTTTTCAAACAGCAGTTGCGCTGACTTACAGAGCCTACAATAAGAATCAAAAATATTGTTTTAGTTTTTTGATCATCTCTGTATAAAATTTATCATTGGTTTCTAGATTGTAATTTGAAACATTACATTAAGTTTACAATTCAAGTTTATCAATATGACAGAATGAAGAAGAAATGTTATATTATTAAATACATTATTTCTGTAAAAAAAAAGCTAAAAATCTACTTAAATATAAACTTCTATATCTTGTTTTGTATAATCTGACTGTGAAATAACAATAATTTATTATTATAAGACAGATGTGCCTGAATGTCAACAATTGATTTCACTTAACAAGCTTTAAAAATAGGCACGGTGTGACAAGTAAAAATGAAGTTGTTAGAAAAACAAAAGATAAAAACATTTTAATAGTTTTAACTCTTAGAAGTCCTATGTCGAGCTGGACTCGACATTACAGATTTGGCAATGTTTTTTATTTACTGATTTTTTTAATAATATAAGTTTTTTTTTCATCCAAATATTACTAATACTCATTGTGCGCAAGATAAATTTTGCTATACTGAAACATTAAAATGTTTTTTATTATAATTATAAGATAATAAATTAATTAAAGACGAATTAATGTGAAAACATATTTCAATTAAAGACTGCAAAGGGTTAAGAAACATTGACGTACATGACTTTCCTCAAAGATTTAACAATTTGGTAAATATGCTATCATTTTTCTTATCAAAAAAATTACTCAATGCTGTAATGATTAATTATGCGAAATATGAAATGTAATCTTAGAATGATAATGTCGCCATTGCGTGTCAAATGTTCTGTGGTTTCGTTCTTTTATTTAGATGATCGAGACGGATTTATTGTGCTGCTAGCGGCAGGAAAATAACCAGAACAATTTTAAATAAACAAAACAATTCTTTTTAAACCTAATATTTATAATATTAGGTTCTCAGTTCATCGATAAATATACATTAACAAAAATTGAATTATGGCGACGATTTTGTGACAATATTTTGTATTTTTCATAATTTATCAGTACAGTAAAACCCCATTTACACTCAAGTCGGGACTGTGTAATTTGGAGTAGTGTAATTGGGGGACTGAATCTCAAATAAAATTAGGGATTTTGTTTTTTCTGCGAAAAATGCAAAACTAAGATTTCACTTAGTTTTGCAAAAAAAAGTTAGTTACTAAGTGATAAAATGCAAAGTGCGCCAAAATCCAACACATAGACAGTCGTCCGGCTATGCGTGTATAGCTTAGCACGTGTTGAATACACAGACGCTAGCCAACATTTCACTGTATGCACCAAACAGAAGGCCATCTCGTAGCAACGACAATGGAATGTGACCGTTCAATTGAGGGATTTGCAGCAAATATTTCAAGCCAGCGCGTAATTCGGGGTAGTGTGATTGGGGTTTCCACTGTATTCTTCATAAAAGTGTACGATTTATTGCCAAAATCAAATACGCAATAAAATTCTCTAAATAATAGCGTTGTTTTTAACACCGAATAGAGAATATTTACTAACAATTTCTACACTGCAACATCACATGTCGTTATCATCGTATCGTCATCGTCATCGTTGTAGTTTGGTTAGCAATTTCAGTAATTAGCCATAGAATTATGTTCAGTTTATTATCATTGAATAAAAACAGTCTGCCATAACTAACTAATATTGGATTTACTAAGACCTAAGTAATTATGAAATATCAGAAATTAAATCATCTTCAAATCAAATGTGAAGTTTAGAATGTTAAAATACAATTGATGAGTATTATATGCCATTTTAATTATATTACAGACATCTTTCATTTACGAAAATATTAGATATGTTGGTATTAGGTTAAAATTAATGAGTAATTTAAGGTATACAAAGTACTGATAATTGTATCACACAACACCCTGCGACATGATAGTAGACAGTGTTGAAAAAAGAAATCAGTAATATTTACGATCGTGCTCTTTTCTCTTTCAAATCGGGGGCACTGCATTTTTTATCCAAATCCTCGAGGCATTTGGCCAAATATACGTCCTTAAGTTTTGTTTCTGGCATCTTGAAAGTCGCACCTGAAAAGTAACCATTTTGTAAGACATGACCCTGCGTTTCTACTAACATGTCTACATTTTGTATCGAAAATACTCACTTTACTGCCAGTTAGTTTCAGCATTAAAACGAGCAGAAAAATGTAGCACTTATTTCCTTAGACAAATATAATTCTTTCATTCTGTACATTTAGGGTTTCTCATATTTAGTCTATGGGGTTTCTCTGTGTCAGTGTCAAATGACAGCCGAAACAAAAAGTAGTTGCAAGTCTATAAAAATGTGCCGCCATAGAGAAAGTATTAATTGCGCATTTTGAATTATAATATTTAGTTATGTAGAGTTGACACTGTACAGCTCCTTGCTAAAGGTGTGAATTGATATTTTGTTAATGAACTCAGGAAGTCCTCCCGGAATCCATCAATAATGAATGATATATTGGTAAAGAACCGCTGACCTTATTTTTTTTTATAAGCACTGGCTGATTACCCTTTAAACGAATGAGGCACTCGCTTGTGGCCTCAAAATAGTCAATTTGATAAAAAAACTTATATATTATAAATTCTTTTTATATATAATTTTATTTTACATCGAAGTTTTCAACGCTTTTCAGTTATCGGAAAACCATTACCTCCAAATTTTATCGTGCCTGAGGTAAGTAACTATTTGCGAAACGAGTAAATGGTTAAAGTCTTTTTCGCTTGTACGCGGAAAAAAGTAACTGTTTTTTAATATTATCACCAGTCAAAAAAATCTTGGAAAAATTCGTATACTGTCCCCAGTATGCTAAGAATTTACAACTCGAAGTGGCTCTTTTCGTTTGAAACATTCTATGAAATGTTTACATGTTTAAAACTAAGCTTTCTTGCCTTGGGAAATGTTTATCTTATTCTTGATCATTTCATTTTTAAAAGTCGTGTTTGGTGATGTCTGTGATTTATCCTTTACGTATTGTTATAAGAATTTAATTTAGACAGTTTGTGAACCGGTTGATAAGTGTGTTGTTGAACATTTATTTTTTTCAAAACGATTAAAAATAAAGAAAAAAAGAAATACAATTTTATGGAAAATTTTTGATTGATACATCAAATTCTGGGACTGGTGGAGCGAGCTCCAATTTCCCTTTCACCTGGTGTATTTTGATGTTAATTTTCCCGCGTAGCGTCCTGGATTTACCTGGGCGTTGGCAGGTGCGTGGTATTTGGTTTTTGTTTTGTTTTTGTGGTGGTATTAGTTCTCATTCATAGGCATTACATGTGACACTGGTGGTTGATTCGATAACCTCGAGCTGCAATTAATTGTGGTTAAGCTTATCTGATCAGTTAACATTTTTTTGATCTGTTTTTTTTTTATAATTATTATTTTAATTAATCTTTTGCCCTCTTTTTTTTGTTATTTACCCTAGAGAGGAGGTCAAACACAGTGTCTGCGGCGGTCGTTCAGGTTTTGAAGATCGGGGTTTTAGCAGATGTTGATAATCAAACATGTGAATGTGGGGGGTCAGGGAGGGAGCTAAGGAGGTTTCAGTAGGAGGACTCTCCATGGTCGCGCTATGTTTGTGTGAGGGTAATCAATGTAGTCGTTAAGTAAATTTTTGATAGATTGGTTAGGGTGATCCGCCATGTCGCTATAAAACTTCTTCAACAGTTTTATGACGTGATCGAGGATCGGGTCTAGGTTCATGTCTGTGTAACGTGGAACTTCGCACGAACCAGGGTGCTCCAGTGAATATGCGAAGTGCTTTGTTTTGTATTGTCTGTAGTGTCCGTATACGATTCATGCCCGCGTGTGTGTACAATAGTAACTAGCTTTTTACAGCAAGTTTACACTTGTGGCCAATCATCAGATAAATTCAACCAGTTATTTGCAACACCTGGCGTTTTTTCTTTGCAATATGTTTGCAGAAAGTTAATCGCGAGTCTAGCGTGAGCCCGAGGTATTTAACCGTGTGGGCACACGGGATGTGGGTGTTATGCATTCGGATGATTTTCATGTCCTTATTGTGTCTGTTAGATCTACGACTGAAAGTTATCGCAGTGCTTTTCTTGGGGTGGATTTGGATTCTTCAGGTGGAGCACTAGGTGGATATGTCCGTGCTTGCTTTTTGCACAAGCGCGGTGGCTCTGTTCTCGTTTAGCGATCTGGCTAGGATGGCTGTGTCGTCGGCATATTGTGCAACGATTGTTTCGTTGCTTCCGGGTATGTGGTCTGGTAACCAGTGGCAGATTATCCCATAAGCGCAAGAGGCGCGCGCTTGGGGCCTCCAAATCTTGAAGGCCTCTAAGATAGCATATATTATTTAAAACCTTACATTTTAATTTAGTTTTCAATATGCATTATTATTCTACGAAGAGGTTTGCAGCACTTTTATATTATTAAAAAGCAGGGCCTCCAAAATTTATTGCGCCTGGGGCCTCCAAAGTGCTTAATCCGCCACTGCTGGTAACAGAATATCGTGAGTGTAAAGGTTGTACAATAAGGGCGATAAGGCGGATCCCTGTGGTACACCTGCTGTTGGCGTGCGCGTCGTCGATTTTACGCCATTGAATTTTACGCGGAACGTTCTGTTTGAAATTAATGAATTTATTAGTCCAAGCATCGAATTTTCGAGGCCGGCCTCGGAAAGTTTAACTATCATACCTTCGTACCAAACCTTATCAAAAGCTTTAGCTATGTCTAGGAACAGGCCGGTAGTGAAACATCGGCGGTTAAAACTTTCCGTGATGAATTCCATTTCTCTAAGTCAGCCATACTCAATCTTTTTTTCCTCCGGACCGCATTGCGATATTTGCTTCTCTACGTGGGCCGCAACATATTTATCGTATACTCCTTTTTTTTACCTCACCGAGGAATTTGAAACCCTCGATTTGGTAAGAGCTTACTGGGCCGCACATTATGGCTTACTGGGCCGCATGTTGAGTATGGCTGCTCTAAGTAGTTGATGGTTGGTGGAATGTTTGCTTCTGAAGCCGTGTTACTCATCCGGTATGAGCTTTTTTCCAGAGCAAATTCCTCCAATCGATATTTAAAACGCGTTCCAGAAGCTTACCCATCGACGGGAGCAAGCTTATGGGTCTGTGGTTTTCGGGGATCGCCGGTGATTTACCGGGTTTCGGTTTAAGTATGGCATCCGCTGCTTTCCAGGCGGTCGCAAAGTGGTGGACGTTAAGGCAGGCGTTTATTATCGATGTGAGCGCTTCAACACCATTCTCGGGAAGGTGTTTGAGCGTGTTATGCTTTATTTTATCGTTGCCTGCAGCTTTACTGTTTAATAAGCGTTTGATTCTAGTCTCTATTTCGCTTTATGGAAAATGAATTCTCTGAAGTATATATGGAATTCTTGATCTTTTTTACTCTTCCTGTTACTGTTGCTAGTGTAGAACGCACATCAAGAATATGAAAAATAATCAAAGATTACAAAAGAAGTTTCATTATTAACAATACGGAGAGGCATAAAAATGCCATTGAAAGATGTAGTTTGCCAATTTAAAGTCGAAAAAGAGGGGCATTTTTTTTTATTTATTTATAATTTTATTAACAACGATTAATTCATTTACACTAATGTTTCTATAAATAAATTTTATTCTTGTAACAAAAATATATGGCTCCTTTAATAAATTTTGCGTTAAGGCCCAAATTTTCTTGTTACACCACTGAGTGGAGGCCTAATTTGTTGTTATTTTCCAGTTGACCAACCATACGGACAGTGCTAACACTCTCGTATCCATTGTTTACATACATATATCCCTTGTATTCCTCGATCTATCGTTTCAACCGGATCTCTGCTAGAGACAAAATATCTCGTTTAATAATCCATAGATTACACAAACTCCCGATCAGACAATTTTAATTATTTATTAAAATAGACCCATACTGAAATTTGGCACATTGGTTTTAAATGATTTTAATATACATATTTCAAGAATTTTTAAAAATGATTTATGAAAACACCAATCGGAAGAAAAAAACTATTTTTAGGGGACAAACAAACAACAAATATAATTAATTTGAATGTGAGTAATTTTAAAACCAAAGATTTTCACATTTTTTTTCAAAAAATATATTTGTTGTGACGGGTACCGCCACTATTTTTTACGGCAGTCAAAAGGTTATAAATTATGGTATCGTCATAAATTTTACCTCAATTGATCGTCTCTGATAAATTATACAATATAAATTATTATTTATTTACATTTAAATATATGCCTAGCAGTCGTCCCATTCCCGTTCAACCAATGATATGTCCATATTTTGTAAAAAAAATATATACACACACATAGGTATCATAAGTTATTTCACATAATATGTACTGACAGTGGCAGACTACGCACTTGGGAGGCCTCAGGCGTATTAAAATTTGGAGGCCTTGTTCGAATAATATAAAAACGTTGCAAACGTCTAAATAAAATAAGAAGGAAAATTGAAAATTAAATTACTTTACATATATAATACAGTTAGTTCTCGACTTACGAGGGCATTGGCGGATCCATAAATTTTCCAAGGAGGGGTCCATTCAATTCGAAAATAAACATCATACAAAAATAATTCATTTAAAAATAGATGATTTAAAAATAATATATCTATATAAAAGTAGTCAATACATAATTAAGTATGTATTCTATAAAACATTGTAAACTAAACAATTTAAGATCCCATTTCACAATAAAGTTTTAATAAAGTAGAAAAATGAAGAAAAAAATCTCCTCTGGGGGGGGGGGGCATGCCCCCCCCTTGGATCCGCCAATGTACGAGGGTTTGACTAACGACGATTCACACTTATAACGTTATAACCGAAAGCAAATAGCATTTTCTCCTCCACTTCACCTGATCCCTTCTACGCCAGTCTCCGACCTTCAGCACTCGCAGGTCTATCAACACCCCATCCAATCAACGAAGTTGCGGGCTTTCAACGCTCCATCTTCCCTCAGAGAAAGTAAATGTGAGACATTTTGTTGGTTTACATTCATCCATGTATGATATTATGTCCGGCCCAGCGTAGATGTTGAGTTTTAACAAATCTGACAATGTAGGGCTTACCATAGAGGTTATTAAGCTCATGGTTGTGCTGACGTCGCCAGATGCCATCCTCGCTAACAGCACCGAAAATCTTTCGCAGAAACCTTTTTCTCAGACACAATAGCTTCTTAGAGTCTTTAGAACTAAGCGTCAGGTCTTTGAACCGTGCACAATAACTGTTCTTATGGGGAGCCGGTAAATTGCTCGAATTATAAATTATTCGAATTGCTTGGTTATTTAAACGATTTTTCACGACTTTTTCTACGAATTTCATTTTTATCTTGTGCGACACTTGTTTAGAGAGTGAAATATAAAAATAATTTTCGTAAGTATTTATTTTAACCGTGTTCGCTCCAAATGCGGAACATATGATCTTTTAATGGAGTTTATCTCAACAGAAGTGTTTCTACGAGAACTGCTTTTTAATTAGTTACTCAAACTGTTTCTATATATTTCTAGAAAACATAGAAGACTAGGGCTAAGACAGAACAAACGGACAGAACAAACGGAAACAAATTGATTATCTTGTTATTCGAGCAATTTCCATTCGAGCAATTTACCGGGAACCGTTCTTATGAGGGTTTTGTAGAAGCGAACTTTTATATTTCGTGAGGATTTGAATTGCTACGAGGTGGCTACGCCGTGACGAAGATTTCTCGGTAAGCAAAATCGGTTATGTTTATTCTACAATAATTAGACGTAGGCCATCAAAATAGTAATGTTTTGAATTTTAGTTATAAAATCTTCGCAATATTTTTAATTAAGATTATTCTTCGGAATAGTTGACTATAAGGAAATATTTTTACAAGCGAGATGCATTTTTGCTGTAAATTCTTAACCACAACTTTCCCAGTAATTACATACATCACTGTGAATTGTCATTAAAAACTCTTTATTAAAAAATATATTCATTCTTTTAAGTAGAACGTACAGAATGTAATGATTTCAAAAAAAAATAGTTTAATTATTCTGTACATTGTTAAGTATTTTAGCAACTTATGGATTCTACATTCTACATAATATTTTTGTTGGGGAACAGATTCTGACCGTCCACAAAAGTCTTTATTTAAATTAACTTTGTTCATGATATCCGTACATCGCAAATTATTTTGCGCGCATTTTCTCAACAAGAATGAAATGTAGTTTTTATTTGGTCGATCCGAACTAGTAAATGATGTGAAGCGTCAGATTGATACATATTAAAGTATTTGGTGCAAAAGTTTATTTTTCTCTTGCTCAGTCGTTTGCTCTCAGTGCGATGTCTTATGTATATAGCGACTGAATTATATGAAGATAGCCGTGGAATGGAGTATGCGCATTTTGGCGCGTGAATTTTCCCGCCGAATGCCAGAATTTTCTTGACAGTTTACGCGGGCATTTGGCCGGTGGCGGGCGTGTTTCTATCTGATTTTTGTTTAGAAGAAAAGTTGTCAAACTTGCTACGAGTATATTTTCGCGAAATCATAAGTCCAAAGAGAGAATTATTTAATGGAAAATCTTTCGTATGTTTATTATATTTTTTAGTTATTCAATCGAGGTAGAGTTGTAGTAATAAGGAAAAAATATAATATGTAATAATAATACAGTATTTTAATTACATTTGTCAAAAAATCGAAACAGTTAATCCAATAAACAAACAAATACAACACTCGTATACTAACTCAAAAACATAATGAATTGATTAACGGTAAAATTTAACAAATTTTCAGTCGTTATTTTTTTCCAATAATTTTTCGTTATAGTGTGTATAAAAGTATAAAAAAATGACTTTAATATCTAAAAAATGTTTACAGTAAATAGATTTAAATTATATAATTTTCATAGATAGAAAAAGGATCAATACACGTAAGTTAAGTTACAGAAAAGCAATGAAGTACATATTCTCAATTTTCAAAAAATGGTACTAACAGTCAACAATGTGGATACTCGTACCTTTCCAGACAAAAAATATGTTATTTTTTGCAGCGATTAAAAAACTGAAATTGTATACTATTTTATTGACAGCGATTATATCCCCGAGGGAAAATAAACGCAAAACATATTACACATAAAAATGTGATATATATTTAATATTGTAAACTTAAATGTATGATGGATAAACAAATATATAATAGTGCTCGGTTAAATAATTTACTGAATCCTGCAATATTTAATTCGTTTAATTTATTTTTATATAAATTCTCAATTAAATCAAAAAAAACAAATATTGCTTACTTTCAAATATTTATGGAATATAATAGTATCAGAATGACTAAATACTGCAAATTTATTCTGCTAAGCCAGTTCAAGTATTTGATAATTATTATATATAAATTGTGAGATTGGTACTTATAAACGTGTTACTTTACAGTAAAAATAAGATTATTTATCAACAAAATCTAAGACCTTTCATCAAGAAGAAAATCAAGACCTTATGCTAATATTAGAAAATTGACACCCTTACACTTTTAAGAATACTTCTGACAGTGACATTGTATAATTTAATATCTTCCGTTTTATTATTTTTACGATGTATAAAGACAATGTATATGATTGCTTTTCCAACATTAAAATCCGTCTTCCTAGCTAGACACCGTAAAAACTTTAACAGTATATCTTTTTAAAACTTGCGGTAAAGTTTCTGTGAAACTACTTTAGTTAAAATTTTTCCTAGAAAGCCACGTGCTCAATTTATTTTTATAGCCGGCATAAAAAATCATTTAATAGCATTCCTATTATTTACCAGATCAGTGTTATTGAATAAGATTATGTTTATAATAAGGATTTCTTTTTTTCATTGAAGTACTGTAATACTAAAGATTCCATTTCGACTAATGAATAACTCAAATATGTATTCAAATTAAAAACCGTTATTAAATTTTTGTCTTCGATATGAAGAAATATTATGGTCAAATTTCCTGTTTAATTTAGGCGAAAAATAATAGATTTATTATTTTTTTAAAAAAATGCATTAATCATTATTTAAAAGATAAAATCATAACGTATGTACTCTTATTGAAATAGCAGGGCTAAATATGTTTTCACAAACCTCTTGATGTACGAAAGATTTTCCACCTTTTCTTAAGTAATCATTTGTTACACTCTGGGTTATTTATTACCGTTATCGAAAAGCTTTTTACAAGAAGTATTCTGCGATAAATAAAATTTATTAACCCTTGAAGATTTCATAAATGTTACAACTATTTTTTGAAGATGTGACCTGGAACAAATCATATTATTTCGAATCGAGTGACCGCGTTCTGAAACTTTTCCCGCTGCGTCTGACAGTTGAAGTTTTTTTTTATGTTTAAATAAAGAATAGCATCTTAAATTATTCAACATGAAGTATGCACGCAGTCTTGTACTTGGAACTTCTATGGTGATTGGTGTGTTCATATTAGCACTGTCTTTATTCTTCTTGAGCCGTGGTAAGTACGAATATTTTTAAATACCATTATTTCAATATGTCGTTCATAAAATGTCAAAGTGAAGTTTTTATTCGATTAATTTTAATGTTTCAAAATATTCAAAGTGTCTTATTCATGTTTATGTAAAAATTTACCAATTTGAAGGTTTACACTGTTAATTCTCGGTAGAAAGGTATTATAATACACTAAAAATAAAACATTTTTGTACTAATTCCACATTATTTATTTTACATCAAGATCATCGCGAGTGTTACCAAGAGATCCGTTTATCTACCTATAAGTTGATCTAACTGTTTTTTATGTGCTATAATTTTCTGCAATATGTAATTTACAACCACACAATGTTTTTTTTAGCTTGTTACTGTTTGAGCTTAAGATATCAATTCATTCTTCATCTCTCAAGAAATTAAGAACCAAAACAATACAATTCTTATTATATTTTTCATTATACAGTTGATGCCGCCATCAATAATGATTAAATGATTATTTCTTATAACTAGATCTTAGTACATCTTGATTGTTTTTGTTTTTTTTTATACTCTGTATCATTTCTCTAACAATTGACGATATCACTAAAAAAACTTTTTAGGCTATTTTTCATAACTTTTTAAGCACGCCACTGGTACCATTTCTTCCACACACTTAGTTTATAGTTGATAGAATAATTATGCCTTCAGAAATTAAGACTATACAACTATTTTTTAATGTAAACAAACGATCATACTTTAATAAACTGATTCGCGATTAATTGAAATATTTTAAGCCTGCTAAAAATGTATTAATATTGACAGATTTTCAATGATCTATTAGTGTTTTAAGAAACCGTTTTTTATTTATGAAAATATTTTTTTGATGGCTAAATTTGTGAAGAATTTTAAAAAGAATCCAAATTGTGATTTTGATATACTCACCTGATATTGCGAACCGAAATATAGCCGTACTTTTTTGCTTTACTTGAACATTTTTGTAGTTGCGGTATTTAATATAAAATGTCGAAATACCGGTATTTCAATTCCTAGTCAATGGTAGTACGCCAATATGATAGGAAAATAATGAGTTGTTTGAGAATAAATTGGTGTATTTGAAACGAACATTGTAATTAGGAAATGATCGGTATATAAACGAGTTTTTAGCGTAGTTGAAGTAAATTGGATGAATATGTAAGAGTTCTTCGGAATTTAGGACTTCAATGAAGCATATTTTGGATCTGTTAAAAAATTTAGGACCATCATTTATGTTATTAACTTTTAAAATAACGAAATCTTTAAAAAAAAACTCTGAACCATCGAATCCACACTGGCTTCTTATAACTAGGGCTGTGGATTTGGGTAAAAAAAGAACTGCGAATAGGCTTTAATTTGAATTAGAAAATAAGCCTATACTCACTCTAGTAGTATATCAGATACTAAATTTATATCATGATCTGATAGCTCAATCATATCATATTATAAAATAGACGCACGACAAATTCATCTAAATTATATATAATAGCAATTTTCAACTATTAACTAAAATTGATGACCGCAAAAAGGAAAGTTTTGAAAATATTTATAGCGAGGGCCGCTGACAAATTTCTCAGCATTAAAATTACGCTGCTGGAAAATTATAACAATGATTTAATCGGAAGCGTCCCGTTAATTTTTAATTAAATAATATAATTTAGCCGGTCGATTATCTTAGAAGCATTTTTGGTAGATATAATAAAATTAAATGATTTATTATTTTTTTGTGTTAGGTTATGTTTGAAATATTTTGAGAAAACAAAATAACTAGTGCCTATTTGTGTTTTTTTTATTGAATACGCATTTTTATTTTGAGAATTACAACAAATCTTCCCACATATTTACATCCAGTGTGATGGTTTTCAAATATGCTTTTCTTGGCTAGAGAATTCGTTGTCTGTCTTACCAAATTGCTATCCATAAATTGTAATGTGTTGGGCCCTATGGCGCAGCGGTTAGCGTTGTTGGCTTCCGTGCCGGATCTCACTGGCTCGAGTCCTAGTAGGAAGAGTATTTTTTTCGATCGATTTATCAACTTCTGTTCAAAGACATGGGTGTGATGTCAAAAAATTCTCTCCCACATTCCGATCCTTCAATAACTGGGCGTAGCGTGAGCGATCCTTATCCTTCTATCCCTACTTTCAAAAAGAGAGGTTGAAAGACTGAATAACAAACAGTTTTCGTAGAAAAAGTTTTACTGAGATACCTCCATTAGAAGGCCATATGCTCCACATTGGGAACGGAATGGATTAAAAAAAGTCAAATGACTCAAAACTATATTTATAAAAAATATGCACAGAGACTATTCTAATCAATAGTAGCTTCCAAGTTACTTTGGATGTATTTTTGCCTTTTAGTAGTTTCTATCAATATTAAATTGATAATAAACAATTTTTCTAATAGTTGATATTAATTACTTAGAGATTAGCGTCATTCTATACGAGCAATGAAAACACGGTGCATAAATTTTGATTGTCAAAAATCATATGTCCTCGAATAAATTGCAACGTGTGTGGTACGCTGGCTTGTTTAATTCAAGTTTACGCGGCGTGTAAAAGTAATAATTCCTGATTACAATATGATTCTTCAAGACCATTTTTTTAAAAACAATCCGGTTATACATAATAGGTGTGATGAAATGATTTGAAAGTGGGAATTAATGTCTACAAAAGCCCCCTATTTTTTTGTGAACGCGGGTTCAGCTTAAGCCTCAGCGCACATTGTAAATGTATTTAGTGTTGGTACTTCAGTTTTACACCAACCAAACCGGAAGCTCTTTCGTAAATTGAGACCCTTCTTGTGCCGTGTGTATATTGATACTACCCCCCCCCCCCGTATTATGTATACAGGTATGTTACACCTATATATCCAACGGAAATCTCTTTTTGAACATTGGTCAGCACTGGATTATTTTTAATTACACGTGCCAGCAGTAGTTCAATCGCTGTTACACGAATACATGAATTGGTATGTTTTAATCTAAAATAAGATATCGATAGATTGTATTCTACATGCAACGTTTCGGCTAATATTGTTTGCGTAAATATTGTCGAACGTGACTGCATCAATACATAAACACAAACATTCAATTTTAAAATAACCGTATACTCGATAGAAAAGCAAATTTATGTTGATTTACAAAAAAAAGGATTTTTTATATCGACTGTGGAAAAGAAAAAGGACGCAACCCACACATATAAAATTTTACAGGAGGCGCGAAAAACGTGTTTTGATGATTTTGGGTCATATGCAAATAATGAATTATACACAAAACTTCTAAACTGGTGTTTAATTTACATAATCTAATATTAATTAATGAAATTATCGAGGAAAAACCTTTATTTCAGTATTTTTTCTTGGTTTTAATTTTTTATAAGGTCATTTTTTTCAAAATTAAAAACTAAAGTTAGATACTTATTCGGCATTCGTAGCTTGCATCTTTTTGATAGAACGTGTATCAAGTTTGATATATTGTGATTATCGAAAAAATCCTAAGTAACCTTAAGTTTTTATTTCTGTTTTTCTGTAACATTCGGGGAACGCGTTGTATTTTTGTTATTTTGACAGTATTTAAATCAACTTTTGAACAGTATAAAAATAACCAGTATTTATATACATAATAATATTAACTAATCTTTTTTAATCTCAAGGCCATTTTTATGCTGAGAACCAAACCTCACTTAACCTAACCACATGCTTAACCTAATCACGGCTTTTGACCAATTTTAAGAGAAAAACTGACTGTCATATGCTTATACTGACTAAACATAATATTTACGCTGACCAAATATGAGATTTATACTGGCCTTACTTAGTAAAATACTGATCATTTAACTGTTTAAATACTGACAAATATAATCTTGTAACCATTTTTTTTAAACTGTAGTTTTTAAATTTGAGACGATTCATACCAAATCAGTTGATCGCTATTAAAGTGGCAACAAACGAGGTGAAGTTTGTCTTTTGTTTCCGAATATACATTTTTATGCAATTTTTGTTTTTTGTTACACTTTAATTACAAACAGAATAACTCCAATCCGATCTGTAAATAGTTAGTAAATAAGCTAACTTCCGCCACTTTCCTTTACCCAATCTATGATAAGATTTATATATCATGCCTTTCTGAAAGAAGCTAAAGCGACCGACTTCCATCCAGTTTTTGTTGAAGTCGGTTAATTTATGCTTTAATGCTCGACGACATTCTCGGTTAAAAGTCTATATGCTCCAAATGACGAGCATATGCACTAAAAAAGTGTACCTCAACAGAAGAATTTATACGAGAGCTGCTTTTTACTCAGTTGCTCAATCTTTTTTTCAAAGAGAGTAGAGAAAAAAGGATAGGTCTGGGCTAGTGCTTTGTTTTTAAAGATATGATGGGTGAGAGGTAAGAGTTTGAGACATCACATACATACATCCATGCCTTCGAATAGAAATCAATTAAAAATCAATCTATAAAAGCTGTTTGTACTGGGATTCGAAGCCAACTATGTTGACCCCTCAACCACGCAGCCGGTAGGTATAGAAAACACACACATATTTTGAAAGCCGTCTGAATTTCAATGTTGCATACATTGATCGGTAGTTTGCAAAACATGTTTTCATAAAAATAAACTTACTTTTATGGAAATATTTTTCTGGAGTGCTACCGCACTTTTTTTTGAACTCTTCTAACATCAAAAGTGACTAAAGTGAAAAATATTCTCTGAAGCTTTTTTTACATTATGAGTAAAATGTTTGTTAGCATTTTCTTATGTTACAAATTTAGTGGCTTTCATGTTACAATATTTATGTATGGTTTCGAAGTGTTTATTACTTAACGCGAAAAATTCAGTGCCGCACCTAGCATCCTTGGCGCCTATGATAAACATCATAAATGTTCTTTATACCCCTGACAATGAAAATAAACCATTTTGTTGATCGATTTCATGTAACGTGACATCTTTCGGAAGATGAACGAAATCTCTCTGTATTAATTTTGCTATAATCATTATGTGAGTAGTGTGTATTTCCATGCTAATAATTAGTACGGAGACTTTTCTTTATAATAATAAAATCTGCATTTAATTTTAAGATTGATTAAAAGGTGATGACCCAAAAAGAATATTTTCATGCATATCAAAGCAATTCCAAATGACTAAGTTGCTTAACTAATCTTTTGCAAAAAGAGTAGGAATATAATGATACGGATCTCTATTCCCAGGACTGTGATAGTATTAATCCCTGGAATTCGGAATTGAGGATAAGATGTGAAAAATTCGCGAAAAGTTGAAAAGAGGCAATCAGACAAAATTGCGAAATCGAATCAGCGACAAAATAAAAGGTCCCAAATTTTAAGATTTTGGGAAATCCTTAAATTACTGGGTTTTTGAAATCGACAGCGAGTAAAACTTTTTGAAATCCCCACGAGCTAATTTCTCCATGATTTAACCCTGAATGATTAATCTCGGGTTACCGGGATTGGAAAAAAATGTGAATCCCGAAATCCCGGGATTACAAAAAAAGGTTCGGGGTTGGATGCCTTAGACAGGACGAATGGTTTACTTATCGTTCTCGCTACGCCTCGGTTTTAGGATTGGGTGGGTGGTATTCATTTTAGACATCACATACAACCCCGCCATCGAATAGAAATCCATAAATCGATTGAAAAATCAATTTATATAACATATATAAAAATATTTTTTTTTACTTAAAAGTAGAAAATCATGCATTTAAGTGTTAAAAATATATCATAATGATAAACGGGTAATAAATTATTTTTTCAAAAAATGATAATACATCATTGGAAGAGTCATCAATAATTATAAAACCTTTAATATAAATACAACTCTTAACAGATATTAAATATTTCAGTTTACCGCGAACAATTTTTGCAAAATTTTAGTAAAAAAATAGATTCCTTTGGTTAATTTTCAATACCAGGATCTCAATTTCAGTAATACCGATATTGAAATTCTTTGTTGATACAAACTCCGTTAATCGTTCAAAAATTTATAATAACCAAGCGATGAATTCATTAAAGGTATATGAACGTCTAAATGTGTCACCACACGATTATAAACACAAAAGTATTTTAGATATTTTATCAAAGAAACTCTACATAAAAACTTAATAGTATAGTGATTTTGACATGATAAATATTTGTTGGTTTTGTAACTAAATATTTTGTACAACCTCTGTATCCCCTTCGGCAAATTCGGCAAAAATCTTCATATAATATTACTGAAGAGCCCTCCTCCTTATATTAGTGTTATGCGATATATTTTTTTTATTAATACTTAAGTATATATATATATAAATGTATCTATTATACTAACCGCACAATTTAAAATATAATACAGGTGTTAGTATGCATTTTCCAATACAGCGGTAGCAAGATAATCTTTCACGTTTTCAAGATATATGGTATCTTCGTGTCGCCTTATGCTATAAAGGGGGGGATATCGATAGTATAAATTCCTTAAAATTATTTGGCATCATACTATGACATTACTGTAGCACATCAAAGATAAAAAAACTAAAAGCCCCTACGTTACAATTGATGAATTTTGTAAATAGATTTTTAATTGATAGAATACTTTTTGAGTGGCTGAAAATATCATGTCTTTTAAAATATGTATTTTTGGTTATAGTTTGAGTAAAACTACATTTAACCTTTTATGTTTCATTGAATGTCTACAATTGAAATTGTTATTACCGAGTGATCAACGTCGTTCTATTCAAAATTAAACCTCTTTTTGTATTTAATTTGTGGTATCCGCGGTCTTAGAATCTCGTATAGACGATTTATAAATTACTCTTTAAATCGATTAAGGAATTTATGTTTGAAGCCATTGGTGTCTGCAATGTTAACATTCCAATTTCACTCATCTGATAAAAAAAAACTGAACATAACTCTCGAGCGATTAGTAAACAAGATACTTATCCTTTTCTATACCGATACTCATATCCTTACTCTCCACGAGAAATAATAATTCTGAAAAGTTTTTGGGAAACTGAAACACATATTTCATTACAGAAAAAATGAAATGAGGCAAACAAATGTCCCTTTTGCGCAATAAAAAAATCCAACACTCCAAATAACTAATTTTAGACGAAATTTCACTCGCGATCTTTGGTTCTCCAGTTATCGTATAACATCAACAATGATACTTTTGTTTCACAGAAAACAAAATCGTTATTATAATCAGTTCTGGCATTTTTGTGTAGTGGCGTTACTTTTAGATGAGCTTAGAAGTTACGAAATGTTCAAACTTTCAATGCAACAAAGCAACTACATGGAGAATTGTTTAATAACTTTATAGTAATACGTGGCTCAAAGTTTTTCAGGAACTAGACTCTACTCGCGACAAAACAACGCTTACAAACGAAAATAATAGTTCGAATTCTCCATCTCATCAACCGTCCCATAGTGTGATTTCGCCTCTTCCGTGATTGCGTTGTATTGAGTGCTGTTAATATCCGCCCTTTTCTGATATTCAACCCTTCCCATCATGCCAATGTCTTCCTTCTTACACTCACTCAAAATGTCAAGTGAAGTTCAAATATTCCCAATGATGATTCAATTGTATCCTTCGGGCAAAATATCTTATTTTTATCTGAGAACTTATTTTATACTGAACACTTATGATCCAGATTTCACACGTTAGTCTAGCTCGAAAAAAAAACATTAAATAATTAAATAATTCAGCAAGAGTAAAGATAGCTTATAATAAAATCGTGAGGCAAATAATATCTTCGGCTCAGCCGTGGGCTGCCAATACGTTAACAAGGTGCTCGGTTTATATCAAAGCGATTCTCAGTGTTTTGGGGGAAGCAGTGAGTTTTTTATCACTCCTATAAAATTATATGCAATGCTTAAATAAGCAATCGATTTTTGCTTAATACACTTATAATTTTTAACAATATGCAATTTACAGTAAACTTTTCAATATAAATGGCCAAAAATGTACTACTGTATTAAATGTACTACTGTATTAAATGTACTACTAAAGCTGTTCGAGATAATGTATAAGTCAGAAATTGCAGCTATGTAATAATTTGATCTGAGAATATTGTTTTCTATTAAATTAACAAAGGGCTGGCCGGCTTCAGCTCATTCTTGCTTCGGTAGTCGTAGTCAAGTGGTTATCGTCGTTCACTCCGGTTCGGTGTTCATGTGCTCGAACTCCAGTACTGGTAGTTTTAAAAATTGATTTTTCATCTCTATATCATTAATATGTAATGTCCTACCCTTAACCTTATTTTCCTACTTCTTTCTTAAAAGGTATGTTGGACTACTTATTAATACACTATTATCGTAGGAAAGCTTACGTTTGAGATAAACTCCATTAGTAGTTGATACGCTCCAAATGTTGAAAAAATATGTGAAATCTCATATCATTAGGGAGAATATGGGAAATTCATCTATGATCGATTCGAGGGGAAATTCAATTCACCCATGCTCTGAATAGGATGTTTCTCATTTATTTTAATTTTAATCCAGCCTGGGATTCAATCTAAAACATTCACTACAAAACAACCAACACCTAGACTTGATACTAATACTGCGTTACTGTAGATAATGTTGTCCCTGGTTTTCCAGCATTGTCCCGGTGTATTCACTTCAATGATAGTGAGAGCTGCATGATACACGTTCTAGTATTTACAGTAGTATTCATAGAACTAACATTGTATATTCCGTCGCAAATAGCATGGTGGTTAAGAGAATACGATAATGAAAACATATGATAAAAATTATTACGTAATGTGGTTAGTTTAACTCTTGTTTGAGAGGTATATTATTTGTGACCAGTCTGCAGAAATTTCTCGGCGAAATTAAAACATACACCATCATTGAAATGAGCGATAAAACGGTTAATTGTAATTTTGTATTGAAAATATCTTTTTCCAACATCATCGAAGGATTAATTGAAAAAAATGTACTTTAAATAAAAGCAATATTCGTTCGTTGTTAATAGTCATAAATCATCGAAAGCCTGTTAATATTTCCAACGGATTCAGCGGTAGCTGTGTAAAATTTCATGTTTAATATAAAATTGATAACTAACAGTGTGTAACCAGTTGTAGGTAAGGCATCCAATCCTGGAACTTTTTTTGTAGTCCCGGGATTTTGGGATTGACAATTTTTACCATAACCATGTGGAATATTCACCATAAAATCGTGTGAAATTTAGAATTAAGGATTGAGAAATTTTTGTACGGCGATTTTGAAATCCTGGGAATTTATGAATTTCCTACTATGAAAAGACGCGAGACTTTTTTTTATTTTAGCTCTTCCAAGAAAACTCAGAAATTGACGGAATTCCCTCAATCCCGAAATCCCGGGATTGTGATAGTATTAATTAAATTGGACGGGATCCTAAGGGATAAAAAGTCTTTTTTTTCTATTTCGAGTCCCTTGTGTTACATTTAGACTACTACTGCATCTTAATCTGACATGATATAGTTGTTCAGTTATAACCAGTTATGAAGTTTATTAATTATGAGTTAAAACACTAAAACACAACGAGTAGATCGACAAAGAATCTGGTAATTTATATTGATGACTTTACCTTTAACAAATAAAAAAAATATAGAAGACAAGAAAATACGCAGTAAAATGTTGTAATAAAAATAGCCCGCCACGGTTTAATTGTGATTTGATTTATAAACGAATTAAAAAACTATGTTTTTTGCATTTTAAAAGATTTCCTTAAATCGCTTTAAAATTTCCATATCGCTGAATAATAAATCCATAAAAACATTAAAGAGACATTATGTTTGCGATATGAAATTTTCAATCTCTAAGATGGAAAATATCTGGAAACTACCATGATGGCGGCGTTGGCACGTTTTGCATAAATTACCAATAGTCGTAATTTGAAACCGATTCAACCCCTATAAGTCTTTAAGATCGTTAAATAATTCCATTGCATTGTGGGAGTTTAGTCCTTGAAAACTGCCATCTCGGTCAAACCGTAAGTTCCTCGTTCCGGCAACGCTGACCTTCTGTCGGAAGGTTGGCACGGCTCTTGCTAAATAAACAACTAAGATTAAAAGAGCTGGTGAATTGAAATGTAGAATATGGTGGCACATCGATCTTTTATGTATATTATTATTATACTATTTTATTCCGTGTGGTATTGTTGTTATAATATTTATAATACATAGCTGGGTGGTCAATACTCTTCAGATTTAGTTCAGAGGTCACAGGTTCGAATCTCTCAAACTGAAATTAAAACTTTATTTCTTCGAATATTTATAAGAATAGTTTAAGCCGACGAATAATGTTTTATTTTTGGGTCCGTGGCACAGCAGTCAACGTCGTTGGCTTCCGTGACGGATCTCATGAATTCATGTTAAGTTCTGGTAAGAACAGCATTTTTTCAATCAGTCGAGTTCTTTTGAAGGCATAGTGCTTGTGATGTCTAAAACAAATCCTATTACAGCGATTATTTTACCACCTATCTAAGCCCTATTACTTCCATCGAAAAGTAGAGGTTGAGCAAACAAACATTTCTAGCTCAACATTCTTTAAAGACATTTAAAAAAAAAAAAACGCTTTAAATTTCCGAATGATCAATTTTAAACATTTATTTTTTAAATCAAAAGTAGTTACTTATAATATAATGTTTTTTTCTCTTTCATCCACTCTATATGTGCTAAAAACACGTAAATTCACCAACAAAGATTTCTTTCTTAACCGTAACCTCCATTAGTTAATTTCACTCAAGATAAAAATTGAATCTATATTTTGTTCTACAGTTATTTTGAAATAAGTAAGTCAAACAAGATTTCTCACAACCAGGAGAAAATTATTTGTATCACTAATTCCTTTTCATATTCAATTTAATTTGAAAATTTGTAAATAAAATTCTTGAATAAGTTGATTTATAATTGAAACAGAGGAGTCATACAATATTTTTTATTGCGATGAAATCACTTTCAGAATTCAGTTTATTTTCGTTTTCCTTCTAAAGCTTTATTAATACTACTGTATACACTACCCATAGCAACATGAAAATGAATCTCCTCAGTTTACTTCTTTTTATATCGTATGTTATAGTATATGTGAAAAAAAAATATAATAACATATTATGAAAATGGTGTATACATGAACTGGCTTCACTGTGGACTGCTCACTTCTAAAGTAATCACGACCTTCTGCTGGGAACGTTGGAAATATAATTCAAACAAACAATAGCTTGAATGAGACTTGAAGGAATTTAACGCATGGTCTTAAGGCTTAACGATCCATAATTTTGAATTTGAATCGATCGAATTATGTAAATTCACACAAATTTTGTCACTAACGACCCAGGTTTCGCCTTTTGGCATTTTCAGGCGTTCAAGTGCACGGATGAACTTGAACTGACGCTTAGTAAATGAATGTGTCGTATCATTGAGTTTTAAGCCATTGCTGGCGAAAAGGATTAGCCAATGGGAATGCCCACAGATTTAAATGGTGAGTAGTATAAAGAATTACATTTATTTTGTTTGTTGGAAAAGGTTTTATGATTATATTTATATAAAAGTGGAAAACCCGAGTTATGGATCTAGTCATTTAAAATCGGAAAACTGTTCAATTGCGCTCTGTTAATTTCTAAAATTTCCTGGAAAAAGAGTTTATGAGCGTCCGTATTTGGGTGCAACATTTTTATCCCATAATTTGATATTAAAAAGAAAAATAGCAAAATGTTAAAAACTAGAAATTGAATGTGGCAAAATATTTCTATACCCACCTGTGTTAAAAAGGTTTTTTATCGCAGCGATAGTTGATAATCTCAAACGGTCTTTCACGTAAAACCATTGCATTGGCTTGTTTCGTGCAATGCTTGCTGGATTCTTTTGTTTGAATAGCAAACATGCAACTGTTCTCGTTTGTGTCAGGATGAAAAGATGAAATATGTGTGAATAAAGAAACTGCATCGGAATATATTATACGATGTATTTTTTTGCATGCTGTTATTTGGTAAAATAGTTCAAACACTGTTTAAATGATTCTCAAGGAGAGGTTCAGGTATCTTCTATAAATTATAATTCGCCGCTAATGTCGTGCTATTATGGCTCAAGCCAATATAATAAAAAAGTAAATGAAAATATAGTGAGCATTAGAGACTATTTAAAATCACTTAATTCAGTAAGATTGTTTCAGTTACACGACATCAACTCAGGGAGCAAAAACTTTACGTCGACACTCTTGTCCAGGTTAAAAAAATCTAAATTTTATGTGAACCTAGCCCAGGACTCAATTACTGAATAGGCCATTTTCATGAATATTACTTAGTTATATATAGAAAAATATATACATACTACGAGAAAGACAGTGCACCGGTAACTCTAAAGATGCTAGTGGATGATTTTAGTATAATATTATGTTAGATACGTTGTGTCAGACCAGTTCATCTTTTCATATCTAACCAAGTTTTCTATAAAATAGAGAAGGGAAGATACTGCGTTAATACTATTCATATATAAATAACGATTAAATATATTTTATCATGACTTGATTTACTTCACTTTGGATGCAAACATGACTTGAAAAAATGTTGTCTGATAAATAGTTTTTAATATCAAATTATGTTATATTTCATCTAATTTATTTCTTTCTACTGTCAATATAATAATATTTTGTATAACAAAAGCAAGCATTGGAAAAGCGTGCAAGAATTAGTAGAATATCATAAATTTTATTTCTGTCATTGCGAAAGCTTTATGATATGATCATAGAGCGGAATGAGAAGGGTTTTCAATTTGTTACTTTTACGTGTTTGCCCAAGCGTTTCTGATAACGCCTTACAAATTTTAACACATTTGAAAAAGGGTTTTTTTTACTTTTTTTTAAAAAATTAAATAGTTGGATTATTATAAAAATGGTTTTTCAGTAGCTTAGATATATATGAATTATTAGAGCGGCAATACTGTCAATAACAGATTTGAAGGATGACATATTATTACAATTGCAAATCATTGCGTATACGAAATATATCGATGTTTCGATTTATATGGTTTTTTGATAAAACAATAATTGAGAAAATTGCTTTTGAAATACAATTTATTTCCGTATTATCTGATTTATTTTTACTGAATTAAACAGCCAGATGATTATGTCCACCTTTCGATTGGCGTGCTCAGCATGAAAGGTCATGTTAGTGGAATGATTGATTGGTTTTATCGAATGACTATAGGGTCTTGATGCCCTTGATTTGATGAGGTATAATAATTAGTCTAGTAAAAGTCTTTTTATTTTTATACTAAATTGATAGACTTCTTGAAGGATTTTTAGATCAAGTAATGGATCAGTTAACTCTCAGTTTCTTCAGTAGTCATATAAACTCTGACGATCCTCAGCCCTGGACGCCCTTTCTTCCAAATGTTGGAATTTTTCTCACATAATAATAAGACCAATGTAGAAACAGTGTTCATTTCAAATGGTTTATTAGTTATTTCGACTGTGACCAATTGTTTTTTTTTCAAAATTACATGCAAGCAAATTATCCAATACATAATTGTTAAATTTACGAAATATGCTATTTTATCTAAGGAATCAGACACAACATAATTTCAGACGCTTGACTCATCAATGCATTACTGCAATATCATATTCATCTCTTCAGATTAAGTCGATGACTACTGTTGATAGCGATTTTAAAATATATCATTTTGCGATGAAAAAACGATGAGCCTAGTTGAACTCATAAATCCACAAGTTAGCGGATCAAAATATAGAAGGCCGTGAAATTTCATTTATTAATTGTGAAAAATCTCCAACTTGTAATTTATTAAACATTTATGTCAATTTTTATTAACCATTTCGAGCCAAGGGTTGTCAACCTCAAACCAGAACGACAAGATCACTCTAAAAATATATTCTTTATTGACATATTTCATTAGTTACGTGCTGAGATCGCGAAAAACTGCTTCTCATGGGAGAGTTAAGTGATTTCAAAATGACATGTTATTCTTCAGCAGAGCTTTTACTTGTGTTTATGACTTCGCCGAAAGTGAAAGCTTTAAGCTATATTTTACGATGTTGTACATGTATACGTGCAACATGTAACGATGGAGAATGCAACCATTGTATGTATATACGCATGTATGTGTTCTCGGACTTGTAGTAAAAAGATTACGCTGTGATAAAAGCTACAATCAAATTAAGACAACGAAAGATAATACGATTATATAAACTGGATATAGACATTGCGAATTGGCAAATTTAAGGAATAAATGAAAATTGCAAAATGTAATGTTTACATAATATTATTTAGTATGTTATAAACTATGGGAGAGTCAATGCAGAGCATTTCAATATAAGGTTTTGCAAACATAAACTGGTTATTAATATAATAAGTACTAGCTGTAAGCCCGTTGCCCAGCAACGTGAGATTTTTGTTGCATAGTATTAATTTTAATTTTATTTTATGTTATTTTATTTTATGGTATTTTATTTTATTTTATTTTATTTTATTTCATTTAATTTTTATTTATTTTATTTTATTTTTATAGTTAGCAGAAATTTCGTAAATTATTTAATTTTTGGAATAATGTTTATGTTTGCTAACAACCATTTTTCGTAGTAGCAGAAATTTCGTAAAATATTTAATTTTTGGAGTAATGTTTAAGTTTGCTAACAACCATTTTTCGTAGAAACATAAATTTCGTAAAATATTCAATTTTTGGAATAATGTTTAAGTTTGCTAACAACCATTTTTCGTAGGAGCAGAAATTTCGTGAATTATTGAATTTTTGGAATAAAGTTTAAGTTTGCTAACAACCATTTTTCGTAGAAGCATAAATTTCGTAAAATATTCAATTTTTGGAATAATGTTTAAGTTTGCTAACAACCATTTTTCGTAGGAGCAGAAATTTAGTAAATTATTTAATATTTGGAATAATGTTCAAGTTTGCTAACAACCATTTTTCTTAGTAGCAGAAATTTCGTAAATTATTGAATTTTTGGAATAATGTTCAAGTTTGCTAACAACCATTTTTCGTAGAAGCAGAAATTTCGTAAATTATTTAATATTTGGAATAATGTTCAAGTTTGCTAACAACCATTTTTCGTAGGAGTAGAAATTTTGTAAAATATTTAATATTTGAAATAATGTTTAAGTATGCTAACAACCATTTTTCGTAGTAGCCGAAATTTCGTAAATTATTTAATATTTAGAATAATGTTCATGTTTGCTAACAACCATTTTTCGTAGGAGTAGAAATTTCGTAAATTATTTAATATTTAGAATAAAGTTCAAGTTTGCTAACAACCATTTTTCGTAGTAGCCGAAATATCGTAAATTATTGAATTTTTGGAATAAAGTTTAAGTTTGCTAACAACCATTTTTCGTAATAGCCGAAATATCGTAAATTATTGAATTTTCGGAATAAAGTTCAAGTTTGCTAACAACCATTTTTCGTAGTAGCCGAAATTTCGTAAAATATTCAATTTTTGGAATAATGTTTAAGTTTGCTAACAACCATTTTTCGTAGGAGCAGAAATTTCGTGAATTATTGAATTTTTGGAATAATGTTCAAGTTTGCTAACAACCATTTTTCGTAGTAGCAGAAATTTCGTAAATTATTGAATTTTTGGAATAATGTTCAAGTTTGCTAACAACCATTTTTCGTAGAAGCAGAAATTTCGTAAATTATTTAATATTTGGAATAATGTTCAAGTTTGCTAACAACCATTTTTCGTAGGAGTAGAAATTTTGTAAAATATTTAATATTTGAAATAATGTTTAAGTATGCTAACAACCATTTTTCGTAGTAGCCGAAATTTCGTAAATTATTTAATATTTGGAATAATGTTCAAGTTTGCTATCAATCATTTTTCGAAGTAGCAGAAATTTCGTAAATTATTTAAGTTTTGGAATTATGTTTAAGTTTGCTTACAACCATTTTTCGTAGAAGCAGAAATTTCGTAAATTATTTAATATTTGAAATAATGTTTGAGTTTGCTAACAACCATTTTTCGTAGTAGCAGAAATTTGTAAATTATTTAATATTTGGAATAATGTTCAAGTTTGCTAACAACCATTTTTCGTAGTAGCCGAAATTTCGTAAATTATTTAATTTTTGGAATAATGTTCAAGTTTGCTAACAACCATTTTTCGTAGGAGCAGAAATTTCGTAAATTATTTAATATTTAGAATAATGTTCAAGTTTGCTAACAACCATTTTTCGTAGTAGCCGAAATTTCGTAAATTATTTAATATTTGAAATAATGTTTGAGTTTGCTAACAACCATTTTTCGTAGGAGCAGAAATTTCGTAAATTATTTAATATTTGAAATAATGTTTGAGTTTGCTAACAACCATTTTTCGTAGTAGCAGAAATTTCGTAAATTATTATATTTTGGAATAACTTTTAAGTTTGCTAACAACCATTTTTCGTAGTAGCAGAAATTTCGTAAATTATTGAATTTTTGGAATAATGTTTAAGTTTGCTAACAACCATTTTTCGTAATAGCAGAAATTTCGTAAATTATTATATTTTGGAATAACTTTTAAGTTTGCTAACAACCATTTTTCGTAGTAGCAGAAATTTCGTAAATTATTGAATTTTTGGAATAATGTTTAAGTTTGCTAACAACCATTTTTCGTAGTAGCAGAAATAGACGTTGTAAATTTTTAATTGTGATTATTTTATCGAATATTAATATATAGGTATTTATTTTTTGAAAAACTTATCACGCTTATCAATCGGATTTTATTATTTTCATACGATCAAGATGTACTGTGTTTAAAAAAAAATGTTATAAACCAAAAAAAAAACGCTCGGGGTCAGACTCGAACCACTGACCATCAGCTTACCAATCTAGCGCTTTACCTTTCGGGTACGTTGGAATTAATGAATGTGCAAAAATTAGGATATATATGCTGTGTTTCAAATAAAAAACAAAAGTTTCAAAATTCGAACATAATACAATATATATAATGTAATTTTATCGTATCAGGCAGTTGTTTGTTTACCCGAGTGGTAAAGCTCTCAACTCATAATTCAAGGACCGTGTTTCGAATCCAGACCAAGGTGCTTTTTTGTATGAGAATTCAATTTTTCAGCGATTTGATATGTTCCATCAAATAATAGTATATAATGACGTCATCGAAAAGGTAGGAATAAAAAATGGCGACATCGAGGCTGGTGAAGGGGGAGGGGGAGGAGGAGAGGAAATCGAGGAAAATCATAAGTAACAGTGTATATTGGAAAAATATGTCTTAAGTATGAATAAAAAGTGACAGCGCGGCTTGGCAGGAGGAGGAGGGGGAGGGGCAGGGGGAGGGGAAATCGAGGACATCTTACACTCAGACGGACATTATCGGCTATTAATATATAGATTAACAATATCAAAAAAAAAAAATACAGCCAATTAAGATCGTAGTACCGGGCGAGTAAATCACTATCGGTAGTTCGATATTTCATATAAAATACCATCATTAAAAAATAACAGGTTAGGTTATTAAAAATTTAAGGTTTCTTCAAATAATAATACACTAGCTGTAAGCCCGTTGCCCAGCAACGTGAGATTTTTGTTGCATAGTATTAATTTTAATTTTATTTTATGTTATTTTATTTTATGGTATTTTATTTTATTTTATTTTATTTTATTTCATTTAATTTTTATTTATTTTATTTTATTTTTATAGTTAGCAGAAATTTCGTAAATTATTTAATTTTTGGAATAATGTTTATGTTTGCTAACAACCATTTTTCGTAGTAGCAGAAATTTCGTAAAATATTTAATTTTTGGAGTAATGTTTAAGTTTGCTAACAACCATTTTTCGTAGAAGCATAAATTTCGTAAAATATTCAATTTTTGGAATAATGTTTAAGTTTGCTAACAACCATTTTTCGTAGTAGCAGAAATTTCGTGAATTATTGAATTTTTGGAATAAAGTTTAAGTTTGCTAACAACCATTTTTCGTAGAAGCATAAATTTCGTAAAATATTCAATTTTTGGAATAATGTTTAAGTTTGCTAACAACCATTTTTCGTAGGAGCAGAAATTTAGTAAATTATTTAATATTTGGAATAATGTTCAAGTTTGCTAACAACCATTTTTCGTAGTAGCAGAAATTTCGTAAATTATTGAATTTTTGGAATAATGTTCAAGTTTGCTAACAACCATTTTTCGTAGAAGCAGAAATTTCGTAAATTATTTAATATTTGGAATAATGTTCAAGTTTGCTAACAACCATTTTTCGTAGGAGTAGAAATTTTGTAAAATATTTAATATTTGAAATAATGTTTAAGTATGCTAACAACCATTTTTCGTAGTAGCCGAAATTTCGTAAATTATTTAATATTTAGAATAATGTTCATGTTTGCTAACAACCATTTTTCGTAGGAGTAGAAATTTCGTAAAATATTTAATATTTGAAATAATGTTTAAGTTTGCTAACAACCATTTTTCGTAGTAGCCGAAATATCGTAAATTATTGAATTTTTGGAATAAAGTTTAAGTTTGCTAACAACCATTTTTCGTAATAGCCGAAATATCGTAAATTATTGAATTTTCGGAATAAAGTTCAAGTTTGCTAACAACCATTTTTCGTAGTAGCAGAAATTTCGTAAATTATTGAATTTTTGGAATAATGTTTAAGTTTGCTAACAACCATTTTTCGTAGGAGCCGAAATTTCGTAAATTATTTAATATTTGGAATAATGTTCAAGTTTGCTATCAATCATTTTTCGTAGTAGCAGAAATTTCGTAAATTATTTAAGTTTTGGAATTATGTTTAAGTTTGCTTACAACCATTTTTCGTAGAAGCAGAAATTTCGTAAATTATTTAATATTTGAAATAATGTTTGAGTTTGCTAACAACCATTTTTCGTAGTAGCAGAAATTTCGTAAATTATTTAATATTTGGAATAATGTTCAAGTTTGCTAACAACCATTTTTCGTAGTAGCCGAAATTTCGTAAATTATTTAATTTTTGGAATAATGTTCAAGTTTGCTAACAACCATTTTTCGTAGGAGCAGAAATTTCGTAAATTATTTAATATTTAGAATAATGTTCAAGTTTGCTAACAACCATTTTTCGTAGTAGCCGAAATTTCGTAAATTATTTAATATTTGAAATAATGTTTGAGTTTGCTAACAACCATTTTTCGTAGGAGCAGAAATTTCGTAAATTATTTAATATTTGAAATAATGTTTGAGTTTGCTAACAACCATTTTTCGTAGTAGCAGAAATTTCGTAAATTATTATATTTTGGAATAACTTTTAAGTTTGCTAACAACCATTTTTCGTAGTAGCAGAAATTTCGTAAATTATTGAATTTTTGGAATAATGTTTAAGTTTGCTAACAACCATTTTTCGTAATAGCAGAAATTTCGTAAATTATTATATTTTGGAATAACTTTTTGATATGTTCCATCAAATAATAGTATATAATGACGTCATCGAAAAGGTAGGAATAAAAAATGGCGACATCGAGGCTGGTGAAGGGGGAGGGGGAGGAGGAGAGGAAATCGATGAAAATCATAAGTAACAGTGTATATTGGAAAAATATGTCTTAAGTATGAATAAAAAGTGACAGCGCGGCTTGGCAGGAGGAGGAGGGGGAGGGGCAGGGGGAGGGGAAATCGAGGACATCTTACACTCAGACGGACATTATCGGCTATTAATATATAGATCATTGAAAAGCTTCACTTCTGGAACCTGACAATATTGAAAGAAACAGGTTTAAAATATTTTTACTTATCACGAATAATTTTATGAAAATATGTCATGAAAGATGGTTTCTTATACATTCAAAATCCGCTTTTGGTTATTTTTAAATGTAGGGATATCGGTATTTTTTCATTTTGAAAACCGGTATTCATTTTTTTATGAATAACGGGATCCTGGTCTTAGAAGTACCATTATTCCAATCCCTAGTGGTAAGTAAGGAAGTGGTTAAGGAAGTGGTCAAGACTAGTGGTTAATTTATCACAGTCGCTATGCCTTATTTTGACAATCAGATAGGTGGGAAGAAACTTAGACATAACAGACATATATGCATTTGTATATGAAATAGTTATTTAATTTAACAATGAAATTGTTCGTAGTTGGATGCGAGCTTGTGAGTACAATGTCTGAAGCCAATAGTATTGACCATTTTACCACGGATCCGACAAACTTTTGTGTATTGAAAATAAAAGATATATTTTAATGCAATTATTATTTTTAAATTACAAATAAAACCATTCGAGTTTAAAAATGCTTTCACGATAAACTGGCACATGTTATTTGTAAGATGCGAAAATTGTTTTTAAAACATACTATTAATTGTAAATATTTATCTACCGTTTCTATTGTCAAAACGGTAAGTATAAAAAATATTATTTCATTAAAACTTTACATCGACCTGATTTTGTAATGAGAATTATAAAGAAACTAAAATAGTTTCCCACGTAAAATAGTTACTTAAGTAATTATCTACTGCGAATTATTACATTGTTCACTATGCTATGCTACGAATGCGTAGAGTCAGTGGTGCTACGAGGCAAGGAAGAAAATCATTTAGCAAATAAATAATCTTATTAAGGAGATTATCTTTGTATGAAAATTAATAAATAACCAAGTGTTACAGAAGAAAAAAAGTGGGCCTGTTAATTAAATTATCTATTTCTGTACTTGTAGTAAAAAATCATTTCTTGTTCGAAATTTTATGTGATACGATGGTGAGAGAGGTATTTATTCACTAATTACATCTTTGTTGTCTTTATACATCCGTTTAGCGGAAGTAAAGCGAACCTTAGTAAGCGGAAATTTGAAAATTAAGTATCTAACGGAACGTTTAAGAATTGTAAATTACTTGATCAAGTTCCTTACACCCAATAAACTTTCTTGTCTCACAGGAATGAACGGAAGTTGTGATCTAAGTTATGTGTTTACGTTTTATTTCATCAGTTAATTAAGAAAATACTTTATAAATCGATATTAGTAAAACTATTCAAACAGTATCATAATATCTATGATTTACGATTGTGTCTCACACAATAGCTACTGTCAAAAACGCTAATCTGTAGTATTATATATTTACCTTTGAGTATAAAAATATTGTATCTCAGCTAGGATTGTCTGACTAAGTTTAGAATTGAGACAGTGAAGAATACAATTTCTCATAAAGATGCGACTTCTTAGCAAAAAGGAAAAGATATACCAAACATTTCCTATAGAATATAGTAATATCTCTTCAAACCTTCTGTGAAGTGGAGATATGCCAATTAGACCGAGAACTTTTGCGAGAGTTTATAACATAAAATCTGTCTGAGAACATGTATCCCTAAAATTACGGGTGAATAATGTTGACGTCCCTTAGCAAATACGTGAATACCGAGAAGTTTTGCTAAGCATGTTTCTTAATCTGTATTGTAGAATTTACAAATGTGTTATCATTTTGGAAGAGTAAAATACCACACATTAACTGGTAATTCATCAACCTAAAATTAATAACATACTAATATTGAAAAGAGAATCTTGCATTTTTTTTCTATAATCACCCGAATTGGCAATAAATATTTTTCAATGAGCTGTAGGCAACGAAACAAAATTAATACTGTAGTGCCCTAGTGATGTGTTGATGACGAAGCGCATATGTTTACCGTTTTCCTATTTAAAGTGCCTATTTTTTATATAGAAGAAGTGTACATCGCGGTTATTAATATATTCTATAATAAATCTTTCTATCCTCACTAGTTTACATGCCCAATTTGTTTCTGACAATAATTTTAAGTAATTATGTTTTTTCGTGGCAGAAATTATTGGTCTATTGCTAAATGAAGGTTCTTCTTTATGAGCCATAGCCGTTTTTTGTATATTTTATTTGCAAATAATTATTTTATCAGTGAACTATATCATTTATTTCGCAAGTGATTATTTTATCATTTGCACGTGCAGTAAATTGATATATACACATATATAGGTAGAATACCCTTATTGTTTACTATTAAGATAAAATATACTAGAACCTATTTAATAATCGATATTAAATAAATTTATGTCAAACTAGTAATAATAATTTTAATGATAAATCTTGTCAGTAAAAAAATAATCGTCACATTGGAAAGATTTCCTAACGTTTTCAGGTGCATTGTTGTGAATCATACCAGTTTAGGTAACATCAAAAGGATCCCGGCTTGGTTTTATATTGTACCAAAAAAGAATAATTATTACTTGTTATCAGAGTAGTATAATGGAGGCGGATAGAAAGCCTCCATAAATCATTCTTTTCAAATATGAGTTTTTATTGGAATAATCGTATCTTTCTTGTCTGACGAACAATATTTGGGGCCTTTGAATACACTTTCACATTTCTCTATAGGTTGTCAATACCTCTTAGTATCTATTATATGGTTACTGCTATATCAAAAAAGATTATGTCAGAAATATAAGTGTTCGGTTAATAAGTGTTGAATATCTGTGTTTTAGTCAAATAAATTAAATAATGTATACTTCACAAAGACAAGAAAATTTAGTTCTAAAGGAACTGTGTCAATAGATCTCAGCAATATTCAATACTTCTTGTGAAACTAAATATTCATTTTGTAACTAAAAATATATTTTTCCAGTTAAGATTTTCATATAATATGTAGATGACCACTATAGAAAATATATTTCATTATTTATATGCACAAAAATGAGACCCAGAATAAATGAAGTAAACACTTATACTCTGGAAAATGATAAAAATAATATTTAGATTGTTTAGTGCTTCATTTGAATTAATTTAAATTTTTATTTATCAATATTTACTCCATTAAAAATTATGGCTTCGTTTGTATGCGCATACGGTAAAAATATATAATTAGTTGTATACTTAATTTTTGACCAATATCATCAATTTCATTTGTAAAAATAAAATATAAAACATTATTTAAAAAAATGGGCCTAGTAGGGACTCCTGGGACCAACATTTTGGCTTGGGATTGGATTTCCTACTCTCCACGATTTTGAATATGTGCCTCCATATTCGTATGAACAGAAAGAGAAATTACTAAAATAATAAGCCTTAAAGTAACCGCTGAATTGTATTTCAAAAATATAGGAAAATGATTTATATTTATCTGGTATAGTAATATATATATAAAAATATAAAAAATGCTACAGTTTTCAGATGAAGTTATAGATACAAAAACGTACAATGGTGTAAAAGGAAAATGTTCGTTGAATTAACTGATGTGTAACACTTTATCAATTGCCGGATTTCCCACAGGTGCAAAAGTTTTAACAAAAGTTATGTCCCCAGATACTTTTTGTGATAATCTCTCCGTAAAATCTATAAATCCTTCGATGTATTTTTATTTGAGAAATTTATAAATCACCCACCAGAATTTACGACAAGTCTATTTCAGTGATAAAAATTCTTTGTCACGATTTTGGTGGAGTTTTTTTTACACTTTGTTCGTATATTTTGGTTCCATGATAATATATCATCAATTACAATACTTTTAATTTTTTAAAAAAATGCGCTGTGTTCTAAGTTTGAATTCTTTTTTTTTATTTCAAACTATGAGACTATGTAAATTTGCGCTCTGTCTGAATAAGAGTTTTTGGAAAACGTTATTAATAAATAAAATGTGCCAATGTCTTCGAGACTTGTACAATTACATCTCGAAGTATAGGAATAGATACTGCAATGTGGATGTGGTAGGATTGATAGTATAATTCTTCTAAGCGCGAGCAAGAGGTCAAGAGGTCAAGGAGTTAACCAAAGTTTTGATTCTTAATTTCTTAACTAATATCAACATTCTATAGTAGTCTATGTGCAGACAGTGCAGACAACGAACTATTGGTAAATTTTTCCTCGGGCATTCCACATAAAATGAACCGTGAATATTATAGGTAATACATAAGATCGTTTTATTTCTGAGATTGTTATATAACTTCAAGCTACCAAAGAAAACTTGTACATATACAAAAAACTCAATTGATTCCTATTAATCTCTGGCAAAAAAATAAAATTTTAGGGTTCTGTTTATCTTGTTAAAATTGATGGTCTGGTAAGAATTTAAGATAACTTAAAATCACGTGTAAATATCAACAATGTTACAGTATAAATCGGTTAAAAATATAACTTGTTATAAAATAGTATAAAAAACGTTTCACGTTTTTCATTAAAATTTATCTGCAATCACATCAAAGTTTTCAAAAATGTTGTTGAACAAATTTATGTGACTTTGGAACGTTTTTCAAAATGATGGCAGAAGTTCACTGAAAACCACTGTAAACAATGGCAGAGGCTCACCGGAAGCTGCCCGTCTATCACACAATAACCCGTTCAACCCCTAACGATCTTTGAAGTTTCACTTTTAGCACGCAATAAGGCTTTCACTGAGTTAACTGATGAGTTAAGTCAATACAGAAATTTATCCTTTCAAATTTACTCAATAGCAATCGATGTGATTAATAATATTCGAACAAAAGTGAAAAAACATGAAAAGTAGCCTGCCAGATAAAAAGGCATTCTAGAATCTAGAAAAATACAAAAACTGAGTTTGATTCTTCTGATTATGTTTTGCGTTTTATTTTTCTGATCTATACGCAAGCACGAAAATAGCTGAATCAGGAAATTAAAAAAATAGTAATTATAATCTTTTCAACAGATTGGCATCTGTAGTCTAGAACAGTAGTTCTCATTTGCGGCCACTAGAGGTGTTTGCTGCGTCCTCATAGTAAGCTTTATAAAGTAAATATTGATATTTAAATTAATGTCATTTATTGAATTTCAATTTATAAGTTGATCCATTTTTTTAGTAAATGCACCTGCTATTTTTATCACATCTCAAAACAAAAATTCGTTGGGGCCACGAGACATTTTTATATAACCGCTGATGTTTATAATGCGGCTACAGTAAAAAAATACGTGAAAACCACTGGTCTAGAGGTAAGACTTTTATCTGAGATATCAAATGAATCTAGGTTCAGGTACTGGTAAGATCAGGATTAAATTTAGATTTTCGAAATTTTAATTTGACATCATGGATATATCACACATTCTAAGACTTTATTTCATCTTAGATGTTTTATAATAATAGTTTTATTTGTTTCGCGGTCTTGGTGTGTGTACGCTTTTAGTGAAAATTGTTTTAGTGCTCTCTCGAGAGACTATTACTAACAATAACATTAAAGAAAGTACTTTTTTGATGTTTTATATGCTATCTAGAAATATAACCGATTATATTATTTGTTACATATCTAGTGAATTCAGCACATATTTAGCAATAAGTTTACAAACCTCAATGAGCTTTGCTAAATATATTAAATATTATTTAATGCATAGCCTGACGCTTTCGATTATTTAGTTATAAAAGTCGATGTATTATATTTGCATGAGCAATAAAATACTTATTTAAAGTCAGTATATGCACGCCTCCACGATTCGTTGTGCTATTCTGTTGATTTAGATACTTACCTGAATGTAATTTTTCAAATTTATCATTTCATAAAAAAGTTGCGTTCGAGCGTACGAATTTCCTGTGTTCATATATGCATGTGAAATATGTATACTCAATACAAAAATAACTACAAGTGTCGTAAAAATTTGCATGTATGGTAAATTTATTGATTTTTCAATTGAAGCAACGTTTTCTCCATAATTAATACTGTATCTGGTCTACTATGTTGTATAGTGTATATTGATATTTACAATATATCTATATATATTTTATTTTCCTACATTACTGTATTTCATCTATACTTTGATATGTTTTTGACATTTCAATGCAATAAATATATATTTAATACTATGTTGTGCAAGTTGTACAACAGTCAACATTATCACAAAACGGAAAAAAATATCATCCAATAATAATAATGACAATTGGATCTCTTTAAAAAAACTTCTACTGAGACACTAGATAAGGCTTTTGTATGTTCTACATATGAAGCGGAAATATTTGAAAAAAATGTAGAGATGTTCTTAAAAGTACACTATGTGTACTAAAACAGTACAAATACAACTTTTATACAACATTCATATACAACTTTTGGTTATTGTCATTCTTTTTTGCTATCTATCATACGATTTTTAAAAAAAGTAATTGAGACATAGTTATTAAGCATGTACAGATTCGTAGGATTACAAATAACTAATGTATTTTCATATTAACTTGGTTAAAATAAATCAAGCGAAGGAAAGAAAGGTAAAATGTTATCAAACTTTTGTTCTATGTAGGTTAGAGTTAGGGTATCCAATCCCGAAGCCTTTTTCCAATCCCGGGATTTCGGGATTGAATTATTTTGAATCCCGGGATCCCGGGATCCCGGGATTGAGATTTTCTCACCGAGGAATTTGAAATCCTCAATTTGCTATACTTTTTTCCAGAATCTCACAGAAACTCGTTTTTTTTTTTTTTAGCTCACCGAGGAATTTGAAATCTCCGATTTGGTATACTTTTTCCCAGAATCTCACAGAAACTCGTTTTTTTTTTTTTTTAGCTCACCGAGGAATTTGAAATCCCCGATTTGCCAATTTCGTATAAATTTCGAGAATTTGCTAGAAATTTCTCAATCCCGAAATCCCGGGATCGCGGCCATCTCAATCCCGGAATTTCGGGATCAGAAAATTGAACGGGATCCCGGGATTACGGGATCCCGGATCCCGGGATTGGATGCCCTAGTTAGAGTGTTTTCGTGAAAAATCTTTCAACTTATAAATTTATTAGTTTCATATAACCTGTTTCTGTTTCATTTTTCTTTATGAAAATCTATATTCAGTAATTTATTTCTAACTTACTTAGAGGTGAAGTGAGCCAAGGAGTATTTAAGAAAAAAAGTTAGATGCGCTTTAATATTCTACATATCTTAAAGTATCGTAAAAGTGATCAGCCAAAACACCAAATAACGTCGTGATTGTACTTAAAAGTCCAAGAAAAATGTTTTACTATTTTATTGGTTGGCTCACTCCACCTCTTGAGGGGTCTTAAAGTAATCCTTAATAAAATATTCTCTTTTAAGAAAGTAAAATAGTTTTGGTTTACACTGTGTAGGTATTACGTAAACATATATATCGTTAAAAAGCAATTAAGATTGAATAAAATAGTTTATGACAATTCGCTTAATCTTTATTCTATTGGCTAAGCGTGGAAAATTAATTGCTACCAAAGCTGATGCAAATAAACCTCATTTGATGGCGCTAGGGTAGATTCAATAGAAACTTCATTGTCCTAGTCAGTAAAGCCCGCCATAATAATAATAATGACCTTTTTAAGGGTTAGCAGTCTTTCCGGTGGGTCGACGTTCCGTTCATTCCTGTAGGGCACTTAAGATCAGTCATTTATTTAAATGGAAGTCCGGCCGGGGAAAGTAAATAAAAAACACAAACACTTAGTGTGGAGCCGAATCTACTTGATAAAGATAGAATACACACTTCCGGTGGCGTATTCTTAATTCAAAAATAGTCGGAATGGTTGGACAGTAGATCGATTATAAATTATATTTGAGTGTCGTGTAAAAAAAATACCACTTTGACTTTAACAAAGGTATCCTCGTTTTAAGAATTTAGAAGAAATATACTAATTAAATTAAACGGAATATTATCTATATTTGCTTTAAATAAAAAAAAACCGTACAATGTACTCTTGACATGTTTTATTTCATCCTCGTAGCACAGAAATAAAAAAATAAAACTTTACTACTTCCCACTCGCATAAAAAAAAACCTGATCTATCATTCGTTATTTTTTTTATAAAATGTTCATTCATTTCAAATGTGAAACCATTTGCAACAGTAACTTTAAAATACAAAAAAAAACATTTATTCCACTTTCTGACTTCATTTATTTGCACAAACATCCAGTAAAGTTCATTTCTAAACAACAATCACAACGAATATATGAAAATTATTAGTTTTTCATCTATCTCAAGAATAATCATTGTTCAATCAAAATTCACGAAATCATATAAAAAATAAATTGTACTGTTTTTAAAATGTATTATTTATATTGTATTTTTTTTTAAAGTATTTATTTCAAATTGATTGTAAATTCTAGGTGGAAAACTTTGTGTTACTTACTCAATGATGTCGTTATATTATGATGGATATTAATTTTGCTTGATTATGATGGATACTAATTTTAATTAAGCATTTTATCAGATGCTTACCTTAGAATGAAACCAATCCCGATGACATAAAAAAATCTGTGCTTAACTGCTTTTATTAATACAAAAATACGTTGATTCACTTTTGTATAGTTTATTGAATTACTTTAGGTAGCGGATAAAAAAAAACCATTATGAATATTGCGCACAAAAATAGTGTAGGTTTTTCTATCGGGCTTCATCAATTCCGTATCTATCGGCAATGATCCTTATCCAAGAAGTCTAAGAAAACATACACGGATCAGTAATTTCAGGAAAGTACGTACTATCCTCACATCGGTAAGATTTTATGGTTTCTGTGATGCTGATCGAAAAACATGTCGTAAAGATATTATCTCATTTCGTATGGTAAAAATACAACAAAATATTGCTTGCTTTTGTTTTTTTATTTGAAAATATTTCTCCAATGTTTTTTGTCATTAATTTATTGGATTGGATCAATTCGTATAGTCGTTGGTTTTATTTTAGAATAGTTTTGAATGTCTTGTAAGTATCAATCTTTCGCCCATTTAAGCTTTAAATTCTTGGAAGCGATCACGCTCCTATGTTGGCGACGATCGGAAAAGAATGCAAACAATCAAGCTTCTTCAATTTGATATTAAAAAAAATGCTTTATTTTTATAAATACATCTAATTTTCATCCTGATTTCTTGTTTTAAAAAAAACGAACGACTGTTAATAAAACAAATTTTGAATTTATTGATACTTATGTAACATGAAATAATATTTATCTCTATTTTTCAATATGATTTATAAGTTAAATCAGATTTATATTCAATTTGTTTGGTACCACCATTCATAACCATACCTAGTAACTTATTCATTTCATTTCATCTCTTAAGTTCTTGAGATGTATCAACAGTTATGTTTGAATTTGCTTCAGTAGTAAGGGAAATGTGGCAGTATTTTCGTTGATAACTTTTTTACAAATCATCCGTGTGACTGATTTTAATTTAGATCGCCGTTATTTTGAAACCGTGTGAGATGATTGAAGTATTCCTTGTAATAATAATTCTTATGAAAATGATGCAGAAATTTTGTATAATGGTAATCTATTTTTCTTTCGGTAAATTAATTTTTCTCAATTAAAATGTCATATTTTATTTTGAATCAAACACTAAAAAAATAACACTATACTAATAAATAACTCTTTCTTTTTTAATTTTAATAATAAACAACTATTTTATTATAGCTTTATAATCTCACGTCTAACGTTTAAATTTTATCGATGTGATCGTATAGACTAACAACGCAAAATGGGGTGAGTGGCCGTAAATGTACCTTTAAGCCAAAATTACTTTTTTCCGCCTTTTTGCGGATGTTTCTATTTTCACCAAATTTCAAGAGTCTTGTTACTGGAGACGAATGTTGCCGTGTCTCAAATTTGACAAGTCACCAGGCGATGACGTCACATCGCCGGTTTCCATGGCAATAAAGAGAACAACCATCATAGACAACTAACGTTGAACGTGAACTTATTATATTATCATAAATTATGGAGATTTGACGGCAGACGAGTCGTCGTTTGGGGTTCAGCCTCGTTCCCCCAGCCCAATGCTCTCGGTATTATGATTGTACACCAAAACATAAACAACTACAAATGGGGCGTCCATTGACTAGTAAATTTCTTAAAATAGGGAATACAATTTCACTATTAAAAGAAATAAGCTATTTACTAGTATTACCATAATATAAATTATAAATATTCATCTTATATGTTCCAAAAACAGTTACATGCTAGGCTGACTAAAGATTATCTGATGGTATAAATAAATAAAAATGAAAGCCATATAATTGGGCGTAGCAAGAGCGATTAGTAAACCACTAGTACTGTCCTAGCCTTATACCCCTACTTACTCTTTTTAAAAAAGAGAAGAAGTTGAGCGAAAAACTTATGTTGAGATACCTCCATTAGGAGGCAATATGTTCCACATTGGAAGCGGATATGGATAAAAAATTGAAATGATTGAAAATTCTTTGGAGTCGGAGTCGTTTTTTCTTTTACACAACTCCACAACCCAGTGGCTAATAATCATTGATACATGAATTTAAAAGAGAAATTTGTAATAGTTTTTAGTTTTGCTATAAAATCAATACAATTTGAAGACATTTATATTCAATATAGATTTTGAATATGTCAAAATATTGGGAGAATCAAGGTTGGTTATATAAACGAATAAAAATATAGTTTTAAGAAGTTCTTTTTTTTGAAAAAAAAAGTGCCGGAACTCAATTAATCTTTTTTTTTCTAAAAAAGTGTTCGTTCTCAATGTAGAGTTATGATAAGTTTTTATAGGAAAATAAAAATATTTTTTTCGAATATTGATGTGAATCATTAAAAATTACGAGAAAAAAGGTGTCGGAACGCCGTTCCACCACGTTAAATGGAAATAAAAGCACTGGTGTTTACCAATTCAATACAGTCATATTTGTATTACCTATGTATAGTAAAAAGCTAATAGTAAATATATATTCACAAAGCATCATACCAGAAACCGTTTATAAATTGTGTTAATTTATACAATGTTAATGGTATTCAATGTATGGTCAGATATGAACTCATTCTTCTGATATTCATACATATCTGAATAATTATTACGAAAGCTTTTAGTTTCATTGTGTTTGTGACGGCTTCTTCAAATGTCATTCATAAAATGTCTATAACATAATGCTCTTTTCAAAAGGAAAATTTCTTATATTTTTGATTCATCGAATAATAATGTAAAATATTACGTTCGTGGAAAAGCATCTTTCTTATTATTGTGTGCTGAATTTTCTTGTCAAGTATTTAGGTATTGAAATGCCAGACTCCGGACTGGTTTTCTTTTTTAGAAATATTTCGGCGTTGAATACGTTAAATCTAGAACATTCAGCATTTAAATATTTATGATGTCAAATATACAACGCGCCAAAATATTCTTCAGGATATTTTACTTATGACATGACGTCGCTTGCTGAATTTTTTTGATTAAATAACTCGGGAATTTCCTCTTGGGAAATTGCATCATATCAGGTGGCCAAAATATTATTGTGTATTGAATGAAAAATATATTTATAAGATTTTATTCATTTTCATTTGCGGTTTATGGGCAGATCAACGGCATTGGTTTCAATTGCGGTGTACAGCGGTTCCCCAGTCCCAGTGCAGACAGATCAATAAATTTAGTTTTCAATTGATTCATCTACATTTGTCCGTATGCATAGACGTATGTGATGTATAAGTCTCCCCACCCGTTCGGTCTTTAAACGAGGGTGCAGCTAAAACAAATATCGAACTACTATTATATTTTCGAGAGATTCGGCTGTAACTTTGTGAAAGTAAGTTTTTAATATTAGTCAAATTCGACAACTTTTTTTACATGAATTGTTGTATAAAAAAATGTGACACGTGTTTCTCCTCTTTAACAAGCATCATCAAACAGAACGTCGTAATGTTAACGAATAAATTATCAACGTCACCTTCAATGAAAAAGAGAAAAAATACCCGACTTTTATTTTGTAATTGTATCTTAAGAAAAATAATCAATTTTCGGTTTATTCGTAAACCTTTCAACGTTCCGTCTGATGATGCTTCTTTAATAAGCGAACCACGTTTACCAGTTAGTAATACAACAAGTAGAGTAACTAAGTTATCAAATCAATTTATTTTATATTAACTACCATTCCTTTCCTAGCTCGTATCTTGGTATACTTACTCTTTTCGACAGAGAAATGTTGGTAATTTGAGTACCAAGCTGTCTTCGTAGAAAAAAATCCGCTTAATAAGCTCCATTACCAGTTTCAAGGTTCGACTGATCAATTAACTGCCTAGAGAAGTGGACATTTTCAGTAACAATATTTATAAACTGTTATTTAGGTTTTACTTTTTTATTTTTTGATTATTTATGTTCAAAATATTTCTGTATACTGATGTATTCTTTTTTTATTTTAATTATACTTGTCAAGTGCATGGTGAATTGTCATCAGTTGTAATGCCATATACTGTTCTTCTGATTCGAAATAATAAACAACTATTCCGTAGTCCGTACATTCTACAACTGGGAGCAGACACTGATACAAAAAATGTGCACCTATAGATTGGTCACCGTAATTTAGTAGTGTTATGTTTTATTCTGTTGCGGGGCGATGGGTTAGAGTCCCAAAATATACAATTTTATCCATTGATTTATGGATTTGTGTCTTAACCTGAGGTGTGAATAAGAAGTCTGCGATGTTTTCATCCCATCTCATCAAACGTATCCAATCCTGTTATAAATCGTTGAACAACTTGGTTACGGCTATTTATAGTTCAACGTCTTTTGTTGAAATGCTCCCTTAAGAGCGGTAGTATGAATCCAAATTGTATGGAGGCTATCTATATTATTTTTGTTTTTAAAAATAAACCAATCTTTTGTTGAGCTAAACCGGTCCTGATTATATTAAATAAATGAAGAATTAATACAAAAAATTGTTTAATTTTTGAAAATAATACCTTTCCACAAAATACCCATTGCCAGTGAACACATTAAAAGTGACTATTTTCTTTATTCGTTTTTAAATTAATATGGCGATAAATAAATAAAATTTAATAATTAATTAACGATATTTGAACATTTCAGTTTCCCTGTATAATTGCTTTCATTAGTAGGAAGTTTATTCACGTATCATTCATCAAATCGTTTCAAATATACTATCGACAACAGTCCTAGTGAGACGGTTGAACGTAACCAAGAACCACAGCTTACAACTATATATCGCTCTGTTTTGTATGCATGCCATATTATATTACAGATCATGGAAGCAAGTAGCTATTCATAAAGAACGAGACGCTGAATTTGCAAAGAATTTAATTTCTTTATTTGTGAGTTCAGAGTACCTTAAATCCATAGACAAGTTACTTTACGTCAACCAACTTAGCAAAAGATGTGCTCGTATTAGAGGGTTTATATCATAGATAATAAGCGGATCAAAGTTTATTATTTTCATAAAAAACTTTATTTTGGTGTCTACTACATATATGAATATTTCTTGTAAAAAAACACAGCATATTATGTCTCGGACAATATCGTAAATATTTTTATACGGTCATGTCGTAAAAATGTATTTTTTTTTTGTAAATATATTATTATGAACGATAGACAAAGAAAATTTATAAATATTAGCTTGTACCGTTTTTCAATATGGAATAATTATAAAAGCTTGTAATATTCTTTTGTCAAAAAATATGGCGGTATTAGAGAACATCAATCACTGTTCTTTTGTCTTGCGTACGCGCAAAGTGCCAGTTTCAAATATAATACTTATAAACCAATTTGCAAGTTTTTATTTAATGTTTACACAGTACACAATGTTTTAAATATGCACGTGATAAAAAAAATATGTAAAAGGAATTTTCGATATAGTATGATTAAATTACTACCTGCTTTGTAAAACATATTTGTAGTCATATGTGCTTTCACAAAATAAAGTCTATATATAAACTACTCAATAAAGTATTTTAACTAAAATTATTTGACTACGATTAGTTTTGAGCAAATCGTTCGGACTCTTTTTTTCTAGGACCTTTGAAAAAAATGACGTCAGGTTAGCCAATTGTCCTAAGACTCAATTTGCATTAGTTATACATATTTTGAAAACAGTTTAGCATTTTTATGAATATATGGATTCAAAATCATTATCTTTCAGCTAAGTCATTTTAAGAAATAAAGAAAGTTGACTTTGCTTTGGCATACGAGAACATATTAATGACTAATTATTTATGAGTAAAAATATTGGCTTGGATCTGATTAATTTTCAAAATCGCAAAAATAGTCGATATAGTTAAGAACCAAATGTTTTATGATAAGCATGCTGTAATCTTCAAAATTATGAATGAAATAAATTGCGTAAGTGACCAAGATAACCTGCATTGGTGCAATCACGACATCACATTGCTAGTGACGTTATCTGTCACTGATTCAATTCCACAAATATAAAAACCGCATACTTCTTAGATGTTTTTAGTTTGTACTGTCTATTAAAATTATGTCTTGAATAATTTTAATTATTCGAAAAATATTATTTTAATTATTGCCACTTAGTATGACAATTTTCAATTTAAAATACATGTTATTTTGTAATGTTTTCAAAAGAAACAATATTATTTCAAATTAAAATGTTTAATTAATTGTTTTTGTTACTTTAAGTTTAATTAAGTCAACGTCTGGTCTCGGGACGGTATTGTGAGAAAAAGAGAAAAAAAATAAAACGTGTTTGCAATTTCCTGTAGTTACCAGTAATTACAAAGTGTTGATTCCATTTCAAATAGTCTAAAACATATACACCAATGTAGAATTTAAAAAAAAACATGTAATCAACAAAAATTACAAGCAGGTAATAAACATACTTATTACGATAGTAGGTAAATATTTATTTTGATTAATTTTAGTACTAGTTAAAAAATAAAAAAACTTTTCAACGATAAACCTTTGAACCTATGTAATTCATTATTGGACAATGTGTACTGAAAATGAATGAATGAATTTTAAATGCATTACGTGAAATACATTTTCATATTATGATAAACCACGGGTTCCGAACCTTGGGATCGCGAAGGGTTTTCAGGGGGTCGCCAACTTTTTTAGATTTTGAATTTGAACAACAAAATAACGAAAAAGTACAACAAATCGAGGATTCCGAATTCCCCGGTGAGCTAAAAAAAAAAAGTTTTGGAGACAATCCGGGGAAAAAGTATAGCAAATCGAGGATTTCAAATTCCTCGGGGGGTCGCCTAGTCACATGGCTTTTATAAAAAGGGTCGCCACCCGAAAAAGGTTGGGAGCCTATGTGATAAACGAATTAAATTTCAACAAAGCTGCCATAGTTTAGCTGTAATAAAAAAATATGAAACCAAAAAAATTATCTTTGTTAGATTCGTCGGTAACATTGTGGAAATTCATTTTTAAATGCTTCTCAAAGAGGCGAAGCACGTGTCGCAAAATGTAGCACAAAAAGTGGAATAACAAAGTTATCAAACATAATTTTATATCAAAATATTATATTTTAAATGGTTGTTATTATAATTTTAAGCATAAAGAAAACCAATCCTTATAATTCCAAAATACTTTTTTATAATTAAATACAGTATAAATGAAAATCTACTATTTTTTATAGACTCTAGACTTTTACTCATAAATTTGAATCTATTATTACTTTTTCAGAAATAAAAATAAGATGCTCAGCCTAAGCATTAGATCTATAATATGATATACGTTGTAAAAATACGAAATTATGTTAGGTTCAACTTTCTATAAAATCAGATTTTGAACATAGTGATAAAAACTATTTTCTGTTAAAAAAAACTTTGAGCATGCCGAATGGATTCTATACTATGAGTAGCTAGAAAAAATTCCCCATAAAATGTTGCACATAAGAAATTAAGCAGGTAAAAACGATCGATCCATGTTACCAAGGCCAGATGTATTTGTTGGTAGACCTTGATATTCTAATTGAATCAAATGAGTGTAAACTTTTGAAATCTTTTTCTTTTAACGTTGAACTTTTAGAAAGTCATCAAAATTTGAGTCACGCACAAAGGACCTGTAGATATTGCCAATGTTGATTTAATTAAAACTTACGAATTTGTCTTCGCCATTCGTACTTTATTACAAAAAGAAAATGAAAATAAAAGAATCTACTTGTATCTGGTTTTCGCCTACATACATTTTAATGAAATTATTCTGTGGGAAGATTATTTTAAGTAATATCAGCATACTAACAATACATCTTGGCAAGGGACGGAAGATCATATCTCGCCGATGATGTGCTTATGGTATCTCTCGGGAGTTCAAATATTCGAAAAGTATATTATATGTATAATAATGTGTAGTCAACAAACAATTATACCAAGCCTGAAGCTGAGTTGTCAACGAAATTGAGAGGATTTATGTTCAAAAGCATGGGTGTCTGTAACGTTATCATTTTCTCAGATTTATTTTCAGATCAGATTTTGAAAACATGACGCAGGCAAAAAATCGCCTACATTAGTAACGAATATAGTTGCCATATAAAAGAAACTATTAATAATATAATGATTACACGAACTGATTTCTCAAAGAGCGATATTTATTAACATAGATGAGAGCGTAAAATGATAATCAAATGTTTTCACTGAAAAATTACTTGTTATTCAGATTTTTTTATTCCTTAAAATTAGAAATCAGATACATTTTGCACGATTATTTTAGTATTCTGTATTATTAACTGAATTTTCCGTTTCTTATGTTTTATGAAAATTATCATTTTGCCAGCTTACTGCCAGAAGTCATTAAGTCTCAAAGTGTTGATTGAGTTTCTATATTTTATCAGTTATATCTAAATTTAAATAATAAAAAATTCTTTTGCTTTGTATAATCTGAAAGTTTCCAAGAGATGCACAAATACTTATTCTCTCGATTTCAGAGAAGTTTTTAATAGTAACTTATCGCCGTTAGCGACTTCTTGCGAAAATCATGTGACAACAAACGCACTGAGTGAGTTACTGAGTAGCTTAAAAAAACGTGTTTTTCGACATAACGACTTATTTACTGGGTAAAACATGATTTTTTTTGGCAGTAAACCGACGATTTTAAAAAAAGAATTGTGAAAGATTAACGTGGTCGTGTGTTCAGCTTCGTTGGCTTCAATTGTTGAGCTCAAAGAATCCAATCCTAGTACGGGCGGTTTATCGGCTTCTTTGAGAAGAATTGGATATCTGTGATGTCTAAATTTCTTCCACAATGTGTTGTACGAAAGCGATAATCCTGCTCTCGCCCTATCCTTATATTGTTACCCTCTTCGATAAAAAGAGAGATTGTGCAACTTATTAAGAAGAAGTTTTCGTGAAAAAATCATTTGAGATAAACTTTATTAGGAGCCTAGGAGATTTTTTGTAAAGTATGATAGCTTTGTTTGAATTTTCTCCATATTATATTATTAAAATAGTATTTTGTTTTGTGCGATTTAAAATTAATGAAACTCATTTTCCAACATAATTGAATGCATCATTCATTGATACATATTAATTAGTGTTAACGAATTCTGATATTATAGTAACGATAAATAATTACGGAAAATCTCCGGGAGGCAGAGGTTATCGATTGACCAGTATTCGATGCGTCAAATGCAGGTCGTGGTCCATTAAAAGTGTTATTATGTATTAAATATTATATCATTATTGCAGGGGTAACGAACCCTTAATTTTTAATTTTCATTTCATAATTTTTGAAGACATATTATTTATTTTTACTGATCCTACTGAATCGTGACAATACACGGAAATAATACATTTAAATTTATATATTAAAACAATATGTAGATTTTTTCTGTTTAGATAAACTCCAATAGAAGTTCATATGATTCACATTTGAAGCGGACTTGGTTGAAATATATAAATTAAGAAAAATGTATAAAAGTGTTAAGTTTTTCATACATTTTTAAAAAAAAATAATTTCATAATTGTTTTCATTGCTATTTTTTTAGCGCCTTGTAATAAAATGCGATGTGTGCACATTTCAATATTTTCCAACTTACAAGGTTTTATGTTTCAAAATGTTTGTTTTAAGTTAAGATTATTTTTCTAATATATTATATTTTTAAATAATAAAAAAATAGCAATGCTAATTAGCTGATAAGCCATACAATTAAATTAATAGAAGGTAGTTATAATTTCACGTACCTGACACTATACTCTATAAGATGTGAAATTTTCCGACCAATGAATATATCGCTGATTAAAATTTGAAATATATTTCTCGTTAGTTTATTTTGATTTTTGGAACATATATTTTTTTCATATTGCGTATACATCGCTTTTTGTAATTAGACGCCTCGTTTTAGTGCCCGTTAAATATTATATTATCCCCTCACATAAGTTTAACCTGCATATAAAATATATTTGGCATATTCTGTTAGCAATTTACGATACCTTAAATGATCGCATATAATATGCAGCACGTAATATGAGTCAAATGATGAGATAATAATCAATATTTATAGCTTTATCAGCTCAATGCCAATTAAATGACCCACGAGTGTAATAATATGAATTCTTGCATATCGCAATAAATATTTATAACTATGAAACTATAATACTTTTATAACAATTATCAAAAACGTATTTTATATAAACTATTTATAAAATAAAATAAAGTCAGTTTTTGAAAAAAAACTCGCAATAAACCCAAGGCTTACACTTTCTAGTCGGCAAGTTGTCAATTTTTTAAACAAATTATATCATTACTCTAATTGTAAAATTTAAAAAAACTCTGACGAAATATTGAATTGAGCAAGGTGAATCATTGTTTGTATTTACATTACTAGATAAATTTGATAGTATGAAACCATTTAATCATAATACTGTCACTGGAAATTACTGCTATATATAGAGAAAACATCATTGAAAATGAATCACAAAAATCAACAACTGCTGGATATGAAAATATCAAATTTTATGAGTAAAATCATGCTATGAGATTTAGTTATAAAAACTATTTTTTATTTGTTACAGGATATGGATACCTACTAATAATATATATCGACTGTGGGTAGGACGTAACCCACACATATCTACTTTTTACAGGAGGCGCAAAAATCGTGTTTTGATGATTTTGGGCCATATGCAAATTATGAATTATAAACAACCTTGAAGTGCACAGAGACTTCTAAACTGGTGTTTAATAGACATAATCTAATATTAATAAAAGAAATTGTGTAGGAAAACTTTTATTTTAGTCTTTTTTCTTGGTTTTAACTTTTTACAAGGTCATTTTTTTCAAACTTAAAAGCTAAATTTAGATACAAAATCGGCATTTTCAGCTAACATCTCTTTGATAAAACGTGTATCAAGTTGCATACATTGTGATTATCGAAAAAAAACTGTTTTGAAAAAAGTGCGTTTTACGTCTTTTTTGCTTTCCACAGTCGATATTAAAATCGTTAACAACTGGCATTATAGCTCGAAATAGCCAAAGCGCCAGATACTTAAAAAAAAAAAAAAATATCAGTTTAGCTCGAAGAGAAGATTTTTCGAAGATCAACTTAAGGACATCACACCTTACTAATATTTAAATTCGGACCCATCTTATTACTAGAAGAAAATTTTATTTAATTATTCAAAGCAGCTGACATTACGTGCTTACAAATGTCGTATCCGTCCATTTACATGAGATTGCAATAAACAAGAGAATATTTTGATATTTTTGTCTATGACAAGAAGATGAATTAACTTTAATTGTTGTCGTACACGTTCACGAAGGTTTTCAATACTACGATCTCAGGAATTTTCTATTTGGTGACAGTGTCTGAAAGGAAATGGCGTGACTTGGCAACATTTCAATGGCGACCGAAATCGTTACAGGTTTACGGAAGTGTTGCCATACTTACGAAACCTGATTTGTTACATTGTTTTTTCATCTTTTGTCTTATGTTGATTTTTTCCAAGTATACGGATACCCACCAAGACTCAATTTAAACTTTTTTTTTTCTCTTTATAAATGTATTTAAACATACTAATGCAGAGTTTAAAGATTGGTCTCATGCAGCCATGTATTGGTTCAAGAAAATAATGAGAATATCAAATCTTTTTATGCTTATTATTTTGTAATGGAGGGCGATAATGGCTACATAGCGAGTAGTAGTGAGACATCCAACATGTGCTGATTTTTCATGAGTTAATTAAATACATTTTATTGTGAAAACCCGTGCGCTAAAGATTTATCGTGAAAATAATACTTCGTGCGATAAATTGTTTGTGGGAGAATTTCACAGTTGAAGATTATCACTTTCTACATTTTATTTTGACAAACTTGGCGTTAAACTGTGAATTATTTGACGGAAAATGACTGTTTAATTAATAATTAAAATTGAGTATATTACTGTTTCCGCTTTTAATGATGTTTAATTTTGCAATAAATTAAAAATAGTCTTCATGTTAAAATATGTTCAAAACTATTTATATGAGCAGAGTCATGTTGTGACCTTACGATTTGTATCAATTTATTCATAAAGATGTCGCCCACCTCTCTTTAACAGAATTCGAAGTAAGTAAGTGGTCAACACCCCCGACTCTCATCTATTGCCAACCCTTATCTATTTTCTTCTCTCGCCCACCTTTGCCGCTATTCCTCCCCTTTCGTTTAGTTTTCGGCACACCTGTTGCAAAACCACTTTAACTTACCGGAAACTGCCTCAATAAATACTGATATATCTTTTTACAATTTGCGACATATCATGTATCAATTGAAAATGTCTACGTTTAAAAAAATGAGAAATTATAATCTTCTTAGAAAATGTCTTGCCTATTCAATATTTGATTATAATAGATCGTTGACATTTAGTTTTCTATTGCCAAATTTTAACGTATTTCTATAGCATGCTATTCAACAAATTAAAAAAATAGTTCTTTAGAATAGTTTATTTTAATACTATATTTATTATATGGTCAAGTCTTTGATATTTATGACATTTAAGAGCAATATTTTTTTTCATTATCATTCGTCATTACAAACTTTGGCTTGTATGTAACTATATGAAATTTAAAATTGTTTCACTTAATAATAGGAAAATTTCAAGCATTTTAACAATGTATGCTATTTTTGTGTATACTGATCGGAAGTGACTTGTTATATTATTCAATTTATCAAAAAAAAACTGTGTTATAAGTCATATTAATATAAAGTGAGTATTTGTAAACAACTCTTAAGTCAAAAACGGCCAAAAGATCGTAAATATAAATAAAAGTGTTCGTGTGAAAATTATGGCATTTACAAAAAACTTTAATGTTTATTTTTTGAATTTTATAGAACCCTTCTGGTCGTCAAACAACCCATAAACAATTTCCGTTTTGCCCTTTTGCGTACCGCAGTAAAATAAATTTTAGGTGTCCTCACGCGATACTTTTAAAACAAAACAAGACACGGGGATGAAAACTCAAGGTGAGGTACAAAGCGAGGGTCAAATCTTGACCCTTCCGACCTTTTTGTTAAGTATATGCTTATTCTGCGGACGGTCAATAGGTCTGAACACGTACCCAAGCACGTGTCTGCAATTCGACCACTTGATTGAATGAAGTGTAGCTAACAGTGTAAATTGTGCATCAAATGCTATAACCTTTAGTCTTCATTGAATTATTCAATTCCAATAAGGAACTGATGACGTTATTTGATATTTTATGAAATGATTTAAAATCTGAGACACGTACAAGTTTTTCATACATAGATTCGTTCAATGATATTTATATGCACTATTTGTTATTTAAATTTCACCGTCAGGAATTTTGTTAAATAATTAACGCATTGGAATTAGCTGTATCTCCAAAAATCAATATGATTTCAAATATAATCGTAGCGGACGTTAAATTACCCAACTTAAGTACGATACAAATTTTGCTATGTGAAGACAGATGTGGAGTAAACTTAGGGCAAATGCTGAATCGTAGCACTACTACAAATAATTATATTCGATAATTAATTGCGATGACATATAATAGTTTCTTTACTTTAATCAAAAATACTTTTTAAATAATAAAATTCCCATCATTGAGTAGATATATTAAAAATTGTTACAAATTACATTTTTTAAACTTTAGACCAGAAAAAAATAAATTATGTTTAAGGATTTATTTAAATTGTAAGCGAATTTATAGCGGTAAAATATGAAATATACAAACTAGATTCATTATATGTGTACAGCTCTAAATTTATCATGATAGCCATATTCATCTGACATATTAAAACATTCCTTCTGAATTATATTCTTATTGTGACACTGTATTCTTATGCTATTAAAATTATTGTACTATTCAATAAGGACTGCCAGCTCAGTTTGTTTTTCGAACCCGGGATTTCATAATGTTTAGGTAAAGATAATACGTTATATGATACATATTTTTAAAAAAGAGTATCATACGCAATATGATGACTTTAGATTTTACTGAAATAAGCTAAATGTTTTCCCTCCTTTATTTTCCACACGTTTTATAGGGTGGTATCTAGTGGAGAAAATTTCTTGCGATTGACTTGTTTTTCTAACGGATAAATTCGCAGAGAATAATTTTCACGAGATAAAGGTAAGCAGATAACGAAATGGATTTCAATTACGGGCAATCTTTTTTTTATTCATTAAATAACATCCAAAAAGCATATATTGAAGTTTTTAAAGATAAAACAAAATACAACTAAGAAAGAAGACAGTATTGGAAAAAAATATTTTCGTTTCTGAAATGAATTAACTGATTATATATAATATAATATCACATAAAGACATGAATAGCATCTTTCTAATATTTTCAACAATAATTGGCTGTTAACATCATTTACATCTGATGGTGATATCAAACTCAGCAAACCTGCTCCAGATGATGGTAAAAATTGTATTTTCAGTAAAAATACAAAATTTATGTGACACATTTCGATATTTCTTAACTTATGTTGAAAATATCTTGACTTTCAATGAATCTTTGACACGATTGGAGTCCCGTATTCCCGGAATACCGGGATTGAAGTCCCTATTCGTACATGAATTGAGTATGTAAGGTGATGTATAATATAAAAGGAAATTTTATTCCGACTCAGAGAATTTCGTTTCTGATAATGTATTTTCCTTCCTTGAAAACCTTTTAATGTTCTTCAAAATACAGTTTACACACATTTCCCCCCCAGTTATCTCAGTGAAATGATCATAGAATAACTTAACGGATTTGGGTACTTAGGTATTTATGTATACTCTGAAGGTAAAGTGTAATAAGTATGGGAACGCGTTGTTCCACTTCAAAGCACATTGATGTCAGTGGCTCTCCTTCATATATAATAGGCATAATTTTTGGGCTGACTGAAGTAAACAAATACTTAATATTCAAAAAAAAATATTTTACCATCATCATTGGACGTTTTTAGCTGCTTACTGCAAGATGAAGACAATTATTCTCTTAGTTATGTTAACGTTGATATGTATACAAAACTCATCTGTAAAAACTTATTGTTCCTGTACCAACTAGTTTTGATATCCGATTAAATATGATACCTTACCAAAGACAAAATCAGTTAAAGCTATTTAAACTTATTTTCATTGGGACGAATAGCAAATCAATCTTAGTATTAAAAGCTGGCGCAAAAGTATATATTTTACAGACAAATGCATTATTCCCGGATAACACTCTACCCAATGTAAAACAACAATAACTGCAAATTCATAGTTTAGAGAAAATTACGTTTGAAGTTTTGTATATCCTAATAATATATTACGTTAAGATCTCTAATATGTTTGTTGTAATAATAATAAACACCTGTGTTGTGTTTAGCATACAATTATTTGAATCTCATGAAGATTGAATTTAAAACAGGAAATCACCTTTTCAACACTTATGGCTGTTTTGTGTTGGGTGAACGAGCTAGTCAACTTTTCATACTAATATTGTTTTAATTAAAATTATAATAAATTATAAATAGTAAGTTTGGATATGTTTCTGAATGGGTATTACGTGTCATATCTAGTGGCTCAATCAGTAAAGTAACAAAGTTTTCAATTTAGATTTTTTATTAAAAAATAGTTTCACAAAGTTACTGTCAAATCAAAATTGAATAAGTTAGCCTAATTGATGTTTAATTAGAATGAAACCAAGTCATACATCTTATACCAATCAATGAATTCATCGAAAAGATTTGACGTTTATTTTGAAAAATATTAACATATATTTATATGGCTAGTTATGCAACGGAGAACATACCTATTCATAGTATATTTTTTTTGCACACTTAAATGCAATTCGCCAAATTTTTAATTTGTTGCTCCTGAGAAAATCCCTGCACAAAATTTAACAACGCTTAACGTTCTTTGCGTCACAGGAAATATCTACTAAGCCTGGATATAAAACCGTGGCAGGTGTTGGCGGCGTGGCGGACAAGCATATTATATATAACATAATGCTAATCAAAGCTACGGGGATTTTCTGGAGACAATAAACAGATAATTTAAATGTATATAATCCATATATTGGGAAATTCCTTTTGAAAGCATCGTTAAAATCAATTAAAAACGTTTACTAACGCTGTTTTAACCAATTGCTAAAGATAACGTGTTGCCAATCGTTAAAATGTGTTGAGGGTATAACGTTAAGTATAATGAGGGCATTCAAGTTAGGTAAAATTATTAAAAAATAAATTATTTTGAATATTTCGTTCATTGTTGGTTGGATATGTATTTAAATTTGCGAAGTTAAGAAATATAAACAAAGTTGATTTTGTAATTAGTTTATTGTTTTTTATTGGTTTATTTAAAGAATTCTTATGTTGCCTGACAGCTTACGCCAAAACTACAGGCAAAGTATATATATATAAACACAATACTATAAAGAGATAAAAAAAAGAATAAAACACAAAAGAAAACAATTTTAATACAAAAACACTGTAAAAGAAACATAAATAAAAAAATAGAAATAAAACATCAGCTAGCTAACTAAATACATATAATAATACTGCACTAAATAGATATTATATTCTTTAACATGCGTATATGATATAACAGCCCACCCCAAATTAAAAGCACGGATTCTATACAACATTTCTTGCCATTAACCAAAAAATAAAAAAATCTGCTCTTATCATATGAGAAGTGCTGTTTTTATTTTTTGTAACGTAATAATTATATACGTAAAAAAAACAAATCATTCTCTAGCATTGGTATCATCTTTGTTCAAATATATAATAATAAGAGTTCATTTAGGATAAGGATTTTACAATATATTTGGTAAAAATAATAAAACATTTTTAGTACTTTTTCCACATAAAATTTATTAGATCAGGACCGGTTTCGCTCATCGCGAGCATTATCAACTGATAAGAAAAATACATAAACAGTGATATTTATACAAATTTAAATTGAAATAAAAAGGTGTAAGCAACTATTAATTATTTAAAGGATTAGCAAATTACATTATAATTACACAAAATTAAAATGCTTAACACCCATAACAATTAAAAAATCATCATCAAAGAATAATAAATCTAAGTGGCAAACGATATCAAAATTAAATAAATAATAAAAACATAATCAAGTTGGCTCAGTTAACATGGATCAAACTGGAAATGAAGAAATGGTACAACGTAAGAGATTCGGTGAGTGTTTACTTGTTCCATATTCATTCTTTATTAACCAGTAAACTCCATCCATTAGAATTTGATTATTTAGACCACAATATTAGATATGATGTTAACTTCCTTGTACATAAAACTTTTTTGAATCAGAAACAAAAATTAACTCGGTTAGTTTACGTTGAAAATTCTAAATGTGCTAAAACTCCTGTTGTTGATGTTGATAAAATTACTTTTGCTAAACGCGTTGTGAACACTTCGTCTATTAATTTTGATTCTAACGAAATGAATTTATTAAATAAAGGTTTAAAATATTGTCCTAATATTAAATTAACTACGAAAAATTTAGAAAATCTTGCGATTGATGTAGATATTGCCATTAGGTCAGATATGGCGGCCAAATATTTATGCTCAACTATTCTGAAGAAGGAAACTTGTTCTAACTTAAATAATAACTTAGTTGAAATGCGTGCACTTAAATCAATTCAATCGAAATCAAGAATTAATAATTTAGTAATTTCTAAAGCTGATAAAGGTAACACGACTGTTATTATGAACAGAAGTGATTATGTAACAAAGATGAATGATGTTTTGTCAGGCCCTTCTTTCGTTATCTTAAAACGTGATCCCACTGCATCAAGTGCTGAGAAGGTTAAAACTGTTATCGATGAGGCCAATGCGTGTTTCCCGACAGAACGAATGAAAAAAATGTACAAACTTATGAACCCCCAGTGTCCTAGACTTTATGGTTTGCCTAAAATTCACAAAATTAATACTCCCTTAAGGCCAGTAGTTTCATTCAATTCAGCACCTTCCTATAAACTAGCTAAAAATGCGAACCTACTTTTTAAATATAAATTAAATTTCAGTCCTAAATTTAGTATTAAAAATTCGATTGAGTTAGTAAATAAAATTAAAGATATCTCAGTGCCTTTAAATTCTAAGCTTGTTTCTTTTGATGTAGTAAGTTTATTTACGAGTGTCCCTATACCTGAGTTAAAGTTAGCTTTTTTAGACTTTATAGATAGTAAAAATCTTAATCCCTTGTTAGTTAATGATATTAAATCTATTGTCAATTGTTGTATTGACCAAAACTTCTTTAAATTCAATGATAAAATTTACCAACAGTTGAATGGGTTGGCAATGGGTAGCCCTTTGTCTCCTATTTTAGCTGATTTTTTCATGGATTTTTTAGAATCTAAAATCAGTAATTTTGATCTCTTTAGAAATGTCATTTACTGGTATAGATACGTAGATGACATCTTAGTACTTTGGGGAGGTACAGAGAGACAACTTAATCAATTCTTAAAACTTATAAATAACGTTAACCCGCATATTCAATTTACAATGGAGTTGGGGTTGAATAAAATAAACTTTTTGGATTTAACGATCGAGATTAGTAATAATCGGCATTGTTTCAGTATATTTAGAAAAGATTCATACAGCGATAACATCATTAACAATTCTTCCAGACATCATATCTCGCATAAATTAGCAACCTTTCATTGCTTTATTCATCGTCTCTTGTTGATTCCGATGACTAAAGCTAGTTATGATCTTGAGTTAAATACGATAAAACAAATTGCGTTGAATAATGGTTATGATTCGGATTTAATAGATCGTCTTTTATTTAAAAAACACAAAAAACTAGCTTTGCTAAACGTAAGCTCTAGTTTGGTGATTAATGCACCAGCTGTTGAGAAACAATGGGTGAAATTGAGCTACTTGGGTAGTGTTTCAGAAAAGATTTCAAGGAAATTCAACAAAAACCTTTTTAATGTCACTTTTTATAATTCTTTTAACTTACAACGCATTTTAGTAAATTCTAAAGATAAACTCAACATTCTTAACCAAAGTGGCATATATTTAATTGATTGTGATTCTTGTGGAGCCAGGTATATTGGTCAAACGGGAAGAGCTTTTAATATCAGATTTAAAGAACATCTAGCCTGCTCACGTAAAGGGAATGAATTATCTTCATTTGGGAACCATTTGTTCCTAAATAAGCATACATTTGATATCTCTAAAAACTTTAAAATCCTGCATGTAAACAATAAATCTTTAAAACTTGATAAACAAGAGATTTTAGAAATAAATAGACATAAATTCTTGCCGGACTCTAATTTATTAAATGAACAGCTTGTATTTGCATCATCACCCTTGTTATATCCGTTTCATTAACATAATTCTAGCCTATGTTAACTGCTCTTCTATATTATTTATATGTTTTTCAAAATTTATTCCTTTTGTAAGAATTGATATGGTTTTTAAAAATGTCTTTTTCAGATTCTTCATTACTGCTGATTTTGTTGAAGTACATCATTGCTTGAAAACGGGAAAAACACCAAATCATCATTAGGATATTTACTTTAGTAATGTAGTGTTTCACTTTGTGTTAAAATTTCCCAAATTTTAATTATGTTTATAATTGATATCGTTTGCCACTTAGATTTATTATTCTTTGATGATGATTTTTTAATTGTTATGGGTGTTAAGCATTTTAATTTTGTGTAATTATAATGTAATTTGCTAATCCTTTAAATTGTTAATAGTTGCTTACACCTTTTTATTTCAATTTAAATTTGTATAAATATCACTGTTTATGTATTTTTCTTATCAGTTGATAATGCTCGCGATGAGCGAAACCGGTCCTGATCTAATAAATTTTATGTGGAAAAAGTACTAAAAATGTTTTATTATTTTTATTATAATGCCATTCCACCAAGTATTGACAGTGAACACCTTAAAAGTGAATATATTTGGTAGTTATTTCCCCAGTAAGCAGTTACAATACTACATATGTTTTTTTTACGAAGAGACGTTTCTTCCTCTACTCTGAAACTATGTGGAGCATGAAAGCGGACCCTCAGTATTCTGACTAATTTATTGTTATTGTGGGTACAGATTAGACTTGATTATAAATTAATAACTCGTAATCAAAAATATTATTTAAAATAACAAGATTTTTTTGTTTGGTTTCTTCTGGTTGAATAATTCAACTAGCTTTCATACTTATTATCTTTACAAAGCTTTTGATCATACCGCAAGAACAGTTGCATGGAAACTAGTTTTTAAAAAATAAATCTTTAGATACATTTTGAAAAAAATAGTTTACAAGGAAAATAGAAACATCTCAGACAGACCTATATTTAATTCGTGAACAATTTATGCTGAATATTTGGATACACGCATAAAAAATAAAAGTTATGTTTTTCCCCGCCGGAAAATATTTTTTTGACGGTGAATTTTCGCAAAAAAACGGCCTGTCTGCCTGAGCGATCCTGCGTTTAAATTATTTTTTTATCGCATCCCACGCCACCCTTCTGACAAAAAAGTATAAGCACGTCTTTTTTTTAAAAGTTAGGTTAAACTTGCTCGTTAATTTAAGGAAAACACATCAAAATCTTATTAAAGTAATTTCCCAGATGACATCACTTTCATTAAAATATGACAAAATGAAAGACATTATTTTGTAAGTAATCATGTTGTATAATATAAGGTTCTTTAAGGTTAGATGAAGGTGGTGTAAAGTGTTGTCTTTGCTATTATATTACAGCAAATCTTCCACAGTCTTTAAAACATCTCGGCTTCTATGGTCTCTTGGTAAAAGCTATGTCCATTAATATCAATATTTTCATGCAATGCACGTATATAATATCAATACTAATATCAGTACGAGTTTTCCAGTTTGAATGAAAAGAAAAATCACTTTTAAGGTGTTCACTATTAATAATTGGTGGAAAGACATTATATTAAATATATATATATTATATTTAATAAGATCAGGATCGGTTTGACTCATAACGAGCATTATTAACTTTATACATATTTTATTTTTCAGAATTTTTAACTTCTGTTATATATATAATATATATAATATATATATTATACAAAGATGAAGAGACCCCTGCGGCTTTTCAACTAACCAGAACTTACAAGCAATTTAGCAAACAGCTAGAATTAAATTTGATTGAAAAGTAAATACCACTTTATTAATTATGAATCTAATGCTTAGAATGATCGGGTGAAACATTAAATAAATTTTGTGTCGATGAAGTTTTGTACAAGTTATATTTACCATGAAGAAACATTTACCACTGATCTCATTGGTGCGATAGTCAACCAAAACCAACCAGGAAAAACCAAAGACCATGTTTTCTTCGAATATATGGAGAGAATATTTTTTCATGGCAGAGAATTTCATCTGAATTTGTTTAAAAAAACTGTTGTTTGGGTAATGGATATCTCACTATCCGTGAGCGGAGAGTAAATAAAAATATTGTAGTGCAAAGGTAGATTAAATGTGGGTTCCATTGAAATTGAAAATCCGCTTTTTTTGAATCTTCTTAAACTGATCAAGTAAAGCGTTCAAGACGTATGTTGTCGCTTCGATATATAGGTCTTAGATTAAATGCTCTGTGAATTTATTTATTTGTGATATTGTCGAAGATGAATTTCCATTTTATAGAATAATACTCGTTGAAAAAGCGAATGGGGAATCAGAGTTTTTAGAGATGTAAAAGGATCAGGCATTTCAAATGCTGCACAAATTTACCTCTAAAATTGAATTTCGGAAACTCTTGCCTGAATCAAAATGTACTGACTTATAGTAATTTTCTTTTATGTATAAGTTACAAAGCACTTGTGTAGAATATGTAAACTATATTAATTAATTTGAATTCAATTTTAATTTGCCTATTTTATATCCTAGAAAAAAACACGTTTTCCCAATATTTTTTATCTTCCCGTTTCATTTTAGTACACTTAATACATCCGATACGTTTTAATTTGCCCAGTCAATGCATAAAGTATTAAAACAACAGTTTTATATGAATAATTTACATTTTCTTTCTTTTAACATTTTTTTTCGCCAGTCATTTCGAAAACGTACAAACAGTGTTTCACTCTATCTTATTAAGATGTCGCTCTTTTGATAGGTTAAAAACCGGAATCTGGCTCTCATTGACCTCTTGCGTGTATCCACTTTCATAGTGTTTCTTCATGACACTATTGGAAATCAATATTTGAAATTGGCCGTTGAGAGTTCCATTAAAAAACGCTACTGAAATAATCTATTCAAAATAAATAAAACTAACTTCTAACACCAAAAACTATTATAATAACATTAAAAAATAGTTTTATTATTGAGTATATACAGTGCTGATAGCCGTAGAGGCAGCTACGCCAGCTACAAGCAAATCTAATACGTATATTTATAGATTTACGTATAATGTAAGGTTCTAAAATTCGTGCGCTAGTTATTACTTAGTTAATCATGCAAATATTAGTATTAAACACACATTTAAAAAAAATGTCTTACGGTGTAGAAGGGGGTAGTAAAATACACCAATATTTTTATAATTTTTAGGTTAGTCATTAACATTTATCAAAATAAAATTCAAATAATTTTCACTTAAAATCTTTACATTACAAATGTAGCTCTATATAATTTAATTGTAGATTTTGACTGAAGGTGCTTCAATGGAGTTTCAATATTAAATTTGAATTGCTCAAATTATGTACATTCACAAAAGTTTTGTCACTAACGACCCGGATTTTGATTTTCGTAGACTTAAACGCCGTGCACTTGAAAGTTGCCTGAAGATGCTGAAAGGAGAAACCCGGGTCGTTAGTGACAAAACTTGTGCTAATGTACATAATTTTAACGATTCAAACGTAGCTCTATATACTAAAATACAAATTTATTTTAATATGTTTAGTATCACGTTAATGATGTTAAGCTCATTGGAAACTCAACACAACAATTTGTAATACCATTTATTATATTTTAAAATAAAATAAAACACTCTTATCTACTGTTTCCACATTTCTAAATTTTTATTTATGCTGTTAAAAACAACTTTTTTTAAAAAAACTTTATTGCTAATTTGATTTTCGTAATAAATCACACATTGTTATAAAGAAAACTAATATGCAAACTTGATGCGAAATACGAAATGTAATTTTAGTATAATGCGCCGTCGTGTGACAGATGTTCTGTGGCTTTGTGTTTTATCTATAATATTTAGATGTTCAAGATAGGCAGGAGAATAGCGGAATAATTTTATTGATTCTTATATTGAATAATTATATAAATGCTTTTAAAATCCAATATAATTTGGTAAACTAGTTTTTTATATATATATTTTGCGATGAAGCCGCTCACAATAATTTAAACTGAACTACCATAACGTTACGTTATTAATATTAGGTTTCTGTTAATCTCTGAATAAAATCACAAACCGTAAAACAATTTTTGAAGTATGGCGACGTTTTCGTGAAAATATTTCGTATTTCGAATAATTTATCAGTATTCATGTAACAATGTGTGATTTATTGTCATAACCAAATCCGCAATAACTGTGACTAAATAAAAGCGTTCTTTATTAAAGCTTTGAGTAATTTTTCACGGAGAAATATGGATAAGCATATTTACCCTTTTTTATAAGCGAAATAAATTCAGTGGATTGTTCTATTTCGTAAGAAGTGCTTGAGATGCTACTACAATTAATACGTCCTCGAATGGCACTTATTTTAGAAATATTGCCATAAAACGTGCGGCAGATTGCGTGATATCCGACCAAGGCGGAAATGATTTTTTTCGCTTATTATGTATGGATGGTATTGAAAACAATAATGTTTTTAATGAAGAGTTTATTGATATTAGTATTTCTGACAAAATAAGATTACCGTTTTTTTTCGCGTAGCATATTATAAATATTATTTTTTTCATTTGTTCCTAACAAAACTTTTTTCATTGTGGCTATAAATATAAATGAATTTAATACTGTTTCTTGTTGAACACACGTACTTAAAACAAATTTCACAATTAGGCCCATTAGATGTGAAGTGAGCTAAGTGGTATTTAAAAAAAAAAGTTATCGTAAAAATGAATTAACCTCAGTTAATACACATTGCAATAGTGTAATAAAATAAATACATGAAATCCACCAAAACACCAAATAAAGACGTGATTGTACTTAAACGTCAAAGAAAAAAGTTTTACCATTTTACTAGTTGGCTCACTTCACCTTTAGACGGCCCAATTAATTTACATATCGCGAACGCTTTTTTATAGCACAGATGGAAAACGCATATTTAGTTATTTCGAAAATAATCTTTAGTTTATTACCTCAGCATTTTTGTCTCACATTATACATTCCTTATAATTTGGGTTTTGCTCGTTAATATTTAACAAAAAAACATATTGAAACTGGTTTATTTTTGGTAACTAATTTTTATGGCTTGTTAAATTAATTTCTTTTCCTTAATGTTCTGCCATTTTATATTTGTTATCATTTTATTGTATAACGACCTCCATTAGAATCTGTTTTATGTTATTTTTATTATATCGTACATGATAAAATGTAAAACATAATTATTATTTTTGGTTACTTGTTTTTTATAAGGTTTAATTTTACACTTGTACTGTTGATTAATAACTAGTGTAATATTTTTTGGGCGAGGTAAGTATATGTTTGATAATTTTATAAGGTAAAAATTATTGTGCAAGTCGTGATAATGCTAACAACCATTAAAAACGCGAATAATAAATTGCGGTTATTGTTACACAGGTGTAGGTCGTTAAACACGTGGCGCTAGAAGTGTAACTTAAAGGTACTGACCCAAAATACTTTTGTTAAAGTAACACGGCAAACGATTCTATAACTTTTATCATAATTTGGCGCAGGAAATGATTTTGTAATTTTATGAACATTCGGGTTCTTTTGATGGGCAATTTCATTCATCATCGAGGAATATATTTTTTAGAACTTGATTCAAAAGAATAAAACAAACCGTTTATATTTTAAGTTATAGACAATTTTGATAGATAAACATTTTTGATAACTTATGTCTAGCAAAATCTTTCCTCAATAATTTACCACTTTAGATTTATTTGAATATTTAATTGTAGTGTTGCTATTTAATATTATATTAATATAAAAAAGACAATTATTATTTTTGACTGTGCCCAATATTCAATAACTCTGCACAGACACCACGTTCAAGGCAGAAAAGTATCAAAAATGAAAAAAAAAATACATTCGATGAGATGAGAAAAGAGATGAGATGAGAGAGATGAGAAAACTACACAAGGTAAAGACCTTGTGTAGTTTTCATTAATATTCTTATTTTTTTCATTTAAATTAAGTTACTTAAAATTCAAAATATCTGACGTACTGGGCACAAACTATTGCATAGTTATTTTTTTTTCATGTAGTGTAGAACAGTACTTATTTTTCAGTTAAATTACATATATTATTTAAATTTACATATGCTAGACATCGTACAATTAATGGCTTAAAGTACAAACGAAGCAAAGCACGGATGTAATATTTTTAACTGAAATGGCCTAAATTCGTAACATGATAAAATAATAGTAATATAATGTGCGTGTTTACGTGTTTTGTTTTTGATTTATTCAAAATTGACCAAAACTAATGTTATATATAAAAAAAAGCACAAGCCATTTTTATACGTGCAATAATTGTATGATCTATTGTAGAGGCAGCAACGTTATATTCTGTAATAATTCATCTCAAAAAGACTTTCCTTGTGGATTGTCTAAGTTTGAAAACAAACCGATATGCAAAACAGTTCCTACATTTCCAATGCCTCAAGGCTAGTTAACGCGCGTAAGTTTGCACAAGTAGTAATTCAGATGAGATATGTCAATTAATTTAATATCCTGTACTAAGATACCATTTTGTATAAACAGAATATGTTTGTTTTCACTTAACACGTTATACGTAAACAAATCGTAGCTTTAGTTTGATCAATTCAAATTATTCATATTATTTTATAAGTGTTATTTTAATACAATATTTTGTTGTTAAAATTTATTCTATATCCATGATTTCTAATGAAACTTATAATTGAAAAAAAAGAAGATACCTTGAACTGAATTCCCTGAACGGACAATTTCATACATTGTCATTCGAGCGATGTATAGATTTTTTTTAAATGTACGAATGTCTGTGATATATAGTATATCCCTCTAACAGTCGGATATAAAATATAGGAAGTAAAACTATAGTTAACAACTGGTTTTTTCCGAGCTGCATTCTCTAACCTAATCTTCTGTCAACAAAAAAAAGGTTGAAATATTGAATATCAGCTAGATCCATTAACAGTATTCATAGTGATTCTCCACCAGAAATAATATTCCCAAAGTTGTGTGCGGACATTTATGTAAACGATTGTGAAAAGCGTAAATAGATATGGCATACTAGTTGGGTATAGGCAGATAGAGTTTTAAGTAGAGTGTCGGGTCCTATGGCGTAGCGGTTAGCGTTGTGGGCTTCCGTGCCGGACTTCACGGGCTGAAGTCCCAGTACGAACAGCATTTATTTCGATCGATTTATCGATTTGTGTTCCATGGAAAGGGTGTTTGCGATGTCTAAAAAATCCCTCCCACCGTTTCTGATCCTTTAATAATTGGATATAACGAGAGCGATTAGCTAACCAATAGTCCTGCCGTAGCCTTATCCTTCTATCCCTACTACTCTCTTTCTGAAACAGTTCTCGTAGAAAACTTCTGTTGAGACACCTCCATTAGGAGGCCATATGGTTCTTATTGACATAGATAATATAATATATATTGGTTTCTCGTATTCATAAAGCGGCGAAAAAATAAATTATGACACTTTTGGTGATCATAATTGAGCTTTGAAAAGCACTTTATTTCGTGTTTTTCCCAAAACAGATTTTATATTTAACTTATAAAAATATTGATACCATTTCACGATACAAAAAAGAGAGAATTTTGCCCCTTTGATTACAGAATATACATTGTTTCTAAATAATTGTGTAATTCCAATGTAAATCTAAAAGCTTACTACATTTTTAAGATAACAAAAGCTTTCCTCTCTCCAATCTACTTAACTTTGAGTAGAATGTTGTGTTTGTTTTAATACTCTAGCCTTTTTGAAACGTTGATATACTTTTGTTATGAAACTTTTAATTGTATCTATTATTTATACTTCCCCGCAAAAGCAAACAAATGACGAATTTTAATATCCATTTCGTGTTACATACTTTATTCGATAAATTAAAATGCTTTAGTTTCTTTAATGTTTTATTAAATGTATTTCTCGGAACAATTTTAACTGTTAGTTTAAAGATATTCATTTGAAATATAAAATATTATATTTTCTGTTATATATCCCGCACCTAAATCGGAAGGTATTGAATTTAAATCGTCGCTGAATCTCACCCTCTGGATATGCTTATTTCTCAAAGAAGGGATAAGACAAAGACTTTAAACCATTTCAGGTATTGCATTGAGAATAGTGACTTGCATTAATAAGTATGTGAAAGATTTTTTTACCCCTGACCACAACATCATACTAACTAACTGCCTTGAGTACTTCACTTCAAAATCTTACGTTTCTGGACGACCAACTGAAATACGCATAATATTATTAGAAAATAAAGTAATAAAATTATGTTTAAATAAAATTATTAGCAAATACAGTATATCTAAATTGATGTATTTACTACAACTGAATATCCAAAATTGTATGAATCTATTAATGTGTTTGTAATACTTATGCTATAAACATAGTTATTAATTAAAGTGATTTGTTTAATCAGTTTAAACAAATTTGATATAAATGAGACTGCTATGTAAACAAAGTAGTCAGTCTTGTTTTGTTAAGTAAACTTACTGTACTATTAATTACTTTGTTTGTTTAAGTTCACAGTGTAATTAACCGGAATATAATTCAGAACTTAATAATAATTCTCTAAAGTGTTAAGCTATTTGAAGTTAAGTCCAACCCTTAAAATATATTTTAGATAAACGATTGGAGTAAAACTTTTGAAATGATTATTGATAAAATAAACTATAATTATTGCTTATATTTTATATTTAGATAAATGTTAAAAACTTAAATATTAAAAAATATTTGAGCAGAATATATTATATATAATTTTATTTTAGTGTGATCTGCTAGATTTTTTAAAAATCCTACTGCTGTGAACTTTTATTAGAAATATTACACATACTTCCAATATTTTCAGATAATGTATAAGTCAAAATATAAATCTATGTCATAATTAGTATGCTTATTACTATTTTGATGGATTATGGTGATTCAGAAGAGATGAAAACATCACCGACATTTAGCGTACAGTTTTTTGACCATATTGAAGCAATCGCTCCCTTTACTTACTTAACTAAAATAAAATAACAAACCCTTCTCCCATTAAAAATACGCTTTTTTTTACTTTAATACGAAAGAACAAGAGTAAACTGGCGTATAGACATGAACGTGTCGTGCCGTCTTGCAAGATAGTCAAAGATAATTAATTGCATCACCGTAATATGAAATGATGCATTCGTACACTTGAATTTCAACAGCGACTTCTCAATTTAATATTGCAATGATATATAATATGAACACAAGCTACAATTTATTTTCGACCGTTTATGTAATTTTTTTAATATGTCTTCAGAAATAGTTGACACCGCTCTCTACCCATATGCGACTCTTGTAATCGCTTTTGTATTTTGATTTGTTTTTAATATATTTCAATTGTAAACAACCCATTTTGATAACTTTGACCCTAGTGACATGTTTAAAAAAAGGGACTATCTTACAGCTATGTATAAAGTTTGATGATTATTTTTATTTCTGATGTAGATACTACATATTTCATTTAAACTATACTTGACGTATCGACGCGGATGGAAAATACTTTTAATATTACGGAATTGCTTAAGTTTTGATTGATAAAATAACTTTTCTTTGTTTCAGGACCGTGTCCAAGCGGCTCATTTTCATGTGATAACAATTCGAAGTGTGTATTGCAAAGATACATGTGTGACCGCCATTTTGACTGCCTCGACAAAAAGGACGAAAGCCGCGAAGAGTGTGGTAAGATAAACTTATCATGATAATTTTAGAATTGGCGTGGTTGTTGAACTTATTCATTAACAAAGTAATAAGTTCAACAACCACGCAAAATTTACAGAAATAATAAAAGTGCCAGGAGCCTTATTATTTTTAAAACAACCTTCTGAATACCCACAATGTAATAAAATACATGCTAAAAAATATGTTCGCATTTTTTAAATGACATATTTAAAAGCATCAATCGTCAGCATGTAACTTGAATCTTGCTATTGTTTATATAAATAAAATAAATAATAACGCCACTTTCAAGCATATTACTTTCAAAATATTCTGTGATTTATTTAATATATATCATAAAACACAACTCTAATCAATAAATAATGTTGATTTTTTACGCGTTGAAATTGTATTATTGCGCTCTCGATAGACGATATATTTCATTTTCATTTTTTGTCATCTTCCACCCTCTCAAGAGGTTTGCGGTAAATTGCTCGAATAACAAGATAATCAATTTGTTTCCGTTTGTTCTGTCTTAGCCTTAGTCTTCTATGTTTTCTGGAAATATATAGAAACAGTTTGAGTAACTAATTAATAAGCAGTTCTCGTAGAAACACTTCTGTTGAGATAAACTCCACATTTGGAGTGAACACGGTTAAAATAAATACTTACGAAAATTATTTATATATTTCACTCTTTAAGCAAGTGTCGCACAAGATAAAAATGAAATTCATAGAAAAAGTCGTGAAAAATCGTTTAAATAACCAAGCAATTCGAATAATTTGTAATTCGAGCAATTTACCGGCTCCCCTCTCAAGAAATGTTTTGCAGACAATATAACCACCGAACGTTAAATTAAATTACTATTTAGCTCCATGCTATCTTATTTTGAAAAGAGTTTGATTTTTATCAAGTTTTTATAGTATTTTTTTGTATGTTGAAAAGTTACTAGAATTTAAAACGGGAAGATTTAAAAAAAAATCTGAATATCTATTTACGACAGCATCAATTAAAACAATATTTACACGGTATAAAAGTGCAAGGTATTTCATGTCGATGAAATTTTCAACCCTACATATATGCTTACATGAGTTTTTAGAGGAAAATTATATCTTTTCTGCTTCCGTTCTACTCTGTTTCAACCCTACACAGTCCTTAATTAATATAATTATTTTTTTCGCTGTTGTATTAAAAAGAATGGTAGAAATGCTGATAAAAGAGACCCCTAAATTCGTTTACGGTAAACCTTCTTCGAAATTTGTGAAATTAAAATACTGGCGGACCTCTACTTTCGCACAATTCGCTATTTTGCACAAATGAAAGTGAGGAAGAAGAACCAGAAAAAATCATCAAGACCTTAACAATAAAAAATTTGAACGAAGCTTTAATTCATCTCGATACATTTTTAAATATTATGGAAGAATTTGATCCCAATGGAGAACGCATATCTTAATTAAGTGCGTAGGGCGATCCATAAAAGCACTGCATTCTACAGAACTCTTTATGAAGAAAAGAAAAAAAAGAGTAAAATCCAAGTTCATTAAGTTTGACGAGTTTATTAAAAAAATATGAGTTTTATCAAATATATCAGTAACTTTTGATAAATAAAATTTTTAAAAAACATTTTTTGGTGTTTTTTTGACATCTCTCGACTTTCGAATATTCAACATTCGCACACATTTTTAGCAACTAATTGTGGCGAAAGTGGAGGTCCGCCTGTATTCGTAATATGTGCGATGTGAAAATAAAGATAATACTAATTTTATCATATGTTTTTTAGAAATGTAGATTTTTTTAATGTATGATTAAACTTTTCGAAACAGCAATGATGGAAAAATATAAATGATTTATATTTTACAACATAATGTATGAGAATTTTTTATTGCAGCTGATATTTCGTACGGCAGCATGACCATGCTTCACGTTTGGCTGGATCGGTTCTTAGATTTGGGAGTGGATCCTAATTCGACAAAAATCAGCATGAAAGAAGAAAGTAAAGAATGTCGTGAGTACTTACCTGTTTATTGATAATTCTGTTTAATATTTCACTACATTAACGCAACGGTATGATAATATGAAAAGCTTAGTTTCAATATGACAGTTTCTTATTTTGCGTAATCTAATACATTTATTACTGTGTAACCGTAAAACATTGTTTTCCAATCTTATTTGTGTCATACTGTAAATAAATGCGTTAGCAATCTCCATATTATCGCCCTATTAAAATTAAAAAGTTACGTAACAAATTTTGAAAAAAATGTCTCAAATAAAAAATTTCAAACAACACTCAATCATATCGACGTAACCCACATATAATTTTTTTAGAGAAGACACGAAATTTTTTTTTTTTTGAAGATTTTGGGTCAAAGGCAAATTATGAAATATACACAACCTTGAAGTACACGGAGACAGATAAACTGGTTCCAAATTGACTTTATCTTAGTTTAATTATTTTTTCAAAAAAACCTTTTTTAAGGAATTGTACACAATCGCAATTTTCGCTGGCCCTTATTTTTCAAACTTAAAAGCTAAATTAAGATACTTTTTCGGCATTTTCAGCTAACATCCTTTTAATATAACGTGTATTAAGTTGTAGACATTGTGATTATCGAATAAAAGCTGTTTTGAAAAAGTGTGGGTTACGTCCTTTTTCCTTTCCTCAGTCGATATTTATAATTTAAATTAAGTAAGTAAATATTAATATTATGTTATATGTATGTACATCTAGGAAAAAAATAACATGCTAGTAAGCGCGATTCTTGTACTTGATGTGAACTGCAGACAGTTTTATATGAGGTGCTAATTTGGTAAATTTAAATCATAAATCTTCACGGCTTGTGATAGATAACCAGATAATTTCGTTTCTTAAATAACAAATCATTTATACAATACTGCCACATTCAAGTAAATATTATAATGAAAATAGTACCTGTATTTTTCTTGCTTTATTTGACATAGTTGTTTATTTTGATTCTGTCTCGATTTTATTTTTTATGTTAAATAGTTTTTAAAGATACATTATGTTGCATTAATTTTAAGAGTTATATTTGATATTATATGGCTACATTAGTTATGTTATATTTGACAATATTGGATAAGTTTAGTGGTGTAGTGGTAAATAAATAGGTACCAGGTCGGTCATTGATTTCTTCCCTATTTATTTTTTTTATATCCGTCCGAAGTTTGAAAAACCACAATTTTTCACAATTAAATTAATAAAAAAACAACTTTTAATATATTTATGTACTTGAAAATTACGTTACAAGTCAAAAAGGTGGTAGGGTACCTTCCTCATTTTCAGGTGCCAGGTCGCCGACCTGCCCCGACCTGGCCCCACTACACCACTGGATAAGTTGCCAGATGCGGTATAGCAATTTCGTTTAAATATGAAAATCTTTCTGTATTTCGCAACAAAAAATCTTTTATTTATGGTTTTCCACACCCGCTAAAAACATTCAAATTGCGGTGGGGTGTACGCCCCACGTTAAAAAACACTACTGTAATGTTATATCCACATAGATAGATACAAAAAAACATTGCATTAGACGCATCATTATATAATATATTGTCTACAATGGAATGTATAGCTCAAAAGACATTTTTTGTCGATGTTCCTACTGTTGCAATGATAAAGAAGTAGTTATCAACCAATAAAGAAATCTACATTAACTACGATTCCATCGTGTCTCGGTGTTTTTTAAATAAATCCAAACCAAACAAAACAACATCCATGGAAAGAATATATTTTTTAGTTGTCACTTTGGTTATTGTTATTTAATAAAAGTATTTATTTTATCCAAAAAAGAATATTCTATCAAAATAACAATACAATTTGGCACTATTCTTACAATAACACGGCGTTATTTCTTCGTATTGGTATACTAAAAGCTTTTTCTTTATACATATAGTTCAGAGTAAAGTTTTTGTTAGTCTAAAAATTTCCACATCACTTATTTGTTTGCCTGATCTCAAATGACGCAAGCTCAGTACCGACGAATAAAATAACAATCTAATCAAATTACGATTATTAGAAAATGTCTACTAGCTTTTCGAATTATACAATAATAATTTTCATCCGGTCTGGAAAAAGTCCCGTCTGAGCAATAAATTTTCATTTCGTTGTGGCTATTTTAACGAGTCTTCTTATTGTTCGCCGTACTGACTATTTTATATTAAAATTCCAGTATACTTTACATAGGTTTAAATTATGCGTTGGAATCTATTTATACAAAAAACTTTCAAATAAGATTTATCCGCCGTTTGCGGGAAAGTTTCTTTTATTTTTTTATGAACAATACAAATAATAATGAAACAACTTTCTGAATATGTAAATACGTTACTTTTGTACTGTTTTATTCAATAGAAAAAATCTGAGATGCTTTCAATTTATTATGTCTTTTCGGTTCTTCAAAAACAAACTGTATGGACATGGCTGATAAATAATAACGATTCCATCAATAACGTTCTTCTATATAAATAAATAGAAAAAAATGATACTTGATGAGATAACACGATAAAATATATTTTAAAATAATGATATGTAAGTCTGAATACAATTTATTATATGGGCTCTCGAGAGTCGAAGTGAGCCAACTAGTAAAAAGGTAAAACATTTTTCTTGGACTTTTAAGAACAATCACGTCTTTATATGATGTTTTGGTGGATTGCGATTTATTTTTATTTTACGTAGATAACAAACACTATTGCATTATTGCAATAGTGTTTGTTATATGCAATAGTGTTTGCAATATTACAAACACTATGTTTATTAACTGAGGCTACTTGAAAGTTACGATATTTTAAGACGTGTAGAATATTACAGCGAGTCTAACTTTTTATAATATAAAATAAAATATCGTTCACTTCATCTCTAATTAGCCCATATAATTTCATAAAAGTATGCAAGTATAATTATTATATTAAAAGATTGTTAGCAGCTAATTGCTTGACATTTTAAAATTAATATATGAACATAAGATATTATTTACCATAAATTATTTTTTATAAATACCTTATGTTTTATCTTTAAATCTGGTATGGATTGTATTCATATTTTTTATTGTCTGAAAGTCACACATTTTTGTTTTAAATTGATATATTATATCGCTTCAAAGCAATATATTTAATGTTCAATTGAAATTATTGTAATTCTCCGTTTCATTCTCAATATCTATCTATGTTCTTTCATAGATGCGTGTTTTATGCTTCCGTTATTAAACATAAATGAAAACCATTTCTAATTTCAACATTGATTATATTATGAAGCTCATAAAACGTTAACGATAAGTATCAAGCCGCAAGTCAGTCCCACAACTTCACTTCTCAATAATTCATTTCCTTAAGGACGTATTTTTACTAACGACACTTTTAACCCTTTAAATTCAGAAAAAATGATAAACTACTAGTTTTTTCTGCGAATTTTATCCTTTGATCTTTAAATATATCATTATGTTATGTATTATTTAAAACAATACATAAATGAGAACATTTAAAATAAAATAGTTTCTCCATATTTTAATTCCGCTATTACGTTGTACTAAGTAGTAAAAAAGTAACTCTTGTTAAACACGCCATGCAAAAGTGCTGTTTTAGGTAAGTTGTGTCTAAAATTAAGGAAGGAAAGCTGAATTGTCGTGTTTCTATCTCAGTTCACCCTGAGGTCAACGATCGAAGAGAGGGATGCTTAAATGAACGTTACTCCCTTGTCTTTTGGTTAATATAAACCCCGTATGAGAAAAGTTGTACACACATTTAATGGGTAATTTATTGATTTTCATTTGAAAAAAAAACGTAAACATTTTTTCGTACCCAAAGAAAATTATTTGATATTCGGTTTGTTGTGTATCAAACACGTTTAGTTTTACAAATCTATATAATTTAATAAGAATAAAACCTTCATTTCAGAGCCTAGCTCATTAAAATAATAAAACTCTGTATATTTATATGTATACAATGTATATATTTGCAAGTGGCAAAGCAGTCAAAGTATACAAAAGAAAAATGTTTATACGAAGAAAAATACGTCTGTTTAATTTCAACAAAACACAAGACAAATAATATGGATACATGTAGCTCTAAAATTTTTATTTAATAATTTATGTATGACAGCTCACGTCAAACTGCCACAAGCAGAACAATTAAAATAAAAAATGGAATTAATTGTAATAAAAATATGCAAAGCACAACATCTGAAAAACATACTACATTGAAATAACTTAAAAGGTTTCATTTATCATGAATTCAATTTTTTTTTTAAAAAAATTAAAACGAATCTTACTACAAGCTAATATGAATGCAACGCGTTTGTTTGAAATAAACTTTTTCATTTGCTTTCAGTTTGATTACTGTATATTCATATTGTTAGCTTGTTGAACAACGTTCAACAATTTTTTAAATATTGATTGTTCAATATAACACAATCTCCAAATGTAAATAGTATTATTAGTCATTTTAATGTTGATTTAAAAAAATATTCCTATTAATATTTTCAATTTTATCTGTGCAATATTAAACTATTTCACATTTAATCATTCTTCGTTGTTTCAAAAGAAAAAATATTTTTATTTATTCAGGTTTTTATCAATTCATATAAAGTTCAGGAATTACAAAAAATTAACATATGTTTTAATTCATGAATTAAAAAAAATAGTTGGTCAAAAATATTGTTTGCTATATCAGGAAAACTTCTTGAAAGGTTTACATCTTATATTATGATTCGTCGAGCAATGTGTAACTATTAAGTCGAAAGGAATTAAAGTAGGTTCCGAACAGGGTTTCTGGACCCGACTCGACCTGCACCCGGACCTGAACCCGCCAGATAATGATCTCAAATCCGTATCTGGGACGGGTACGGGTAGCGAATATTTTAAGTTTTAAAATTAAAGATTTTTTGTAAAAATCAATATTACATATTTTTAAACCGTAATTCAAAAAAACAAGAAAAAATAAATGGCTTAAAACAAACAAGGACTGTGTCGCGTTAGTGGAAAATTACCTTTTAAATATATTTTGACTGGCTTTTATACGTGCCCTAACGAAAGGAGAATGCGTTTTTACCAGAGCTGTGGAGTCGGAGTCGGAGTGGGAGTCGCGGAGTCGCGGTATTTTGGCCGGAGTCGGAGCCGTGAAAAATGAGCGGCTCGATTTTGTATTTAATATATATTTAATGTGTATTTAAACAAAATATTCAAAAGTGTTAACATTTCATGCTTGGCTGACTAAATTTTAACTTATATACTCATATATGTATATAAGTTAAAATGAAATTATTGAAAAAAATTCTCAGAGTTGGAGTCGGAGTCGTTAATTATTTTAAAGCCGGAGTCGTCAATTATTTCAAAGCTGGAGTCGGAGTCGTCTTTTTTCACGCGACTCCACAATCCTGGTTTTTACCGAGCGCTAAGTGCTGCCAAGTACAAACCCGAGCAAAGTGTGCCATAACAACACTGTAAACAGTAAATTTTCATTTAAAAATAAATATTTAAAACATCAAAATTTGGATTTCTTCAATATATTTGATTTTGAACCGAAACCCGTCGGGCTTACAAAATATTCGACCCAGAAACCTTAATTCAGAAGACATTTAGCAGTACTATTTATCTTGTCCAGAGCCGTAGGATTCGATTTTTAAGATGGTAAAAATGACAAAATATCAATATTTTTCACTAATAAATTATTTTCATGATAATTTATAAATCATGTATATATATAATGGATCGGTAAGTTATTTATTTTAAATGTTGTTAAAAGTTTTTGTATTTTTGTATTACACACATCCAATGATAAACAAATAAGTCATAAAACTTACTAAACTTCACTAAGGCGAAGCATTTCGCCAAAAAAATATAAAAGCAAAATTCTTTTGTGTAAGCTTCTTATCCCTATGATATAAAAATGAGAATCCTAGGCTGGATTAGACATTCCGCCAACATAGCGCAACGAGTAAGTTCTTGGCTTAAGGAGTGATGCTATTAACGTTTACCAAGTAAATAATAAATTGAGCAGTCCTCATTTCGTGTGAAACAATTTACAATTAGAAGACATATTAAATCCGAGCGATAAAAATAGATTATTGTGTAGCCGAAACAAAGTTAAAAAAAAAAGGTAAAGGGCAAAGCGTTTTGTACGAAGGGAATTTTCTTTGCGGAAATGTTTGGAAAATAACCTTCCTGACCCTGACATTGTGAGGCTTTATGAACGGAAGTGTTAATATAAAATTTATCAACCTAGATTTTGGGATTTTGTGAGGGGATACGATTTCATGAGTATTCGATTTGGCATCTTTATATAAGTCTGATATTCTAGCTAGTAATAAGATAAAAGCGGGAAAAACTTAATAATGCTTTGTTACGTTTGACTATTTATATTTTTTTATGTTATTCAGAGAAACACCAGATTAGTGTATTTGTGTACTGCAAAGTTTCTTTAATATAATGTTGAATTTTAGTTGTGGTTTATATTCTTTTTGGTAAAGCTTGGGCTTAGCTGACATTTTATTGAGATGAGAATAATACTCAATGGAATATCCAAGCATAATTGATTTAAAAGAAAATGAAATGCAATGTTTTGTTTCAAACTTTAACGGAATTTATCATATACATTAATTATTTTTATTCTATACGTTGATAAGTTATTTGAAAGTTAAGGCAATATTGTCTGAAGTTTTTAAATCTTTTTTGTCAAAATTTTAATTAGAACGGAAAACGTTGCATTCTTTTTCTTCCCTACCGTTTTCATATTTTGCCAATATTTCCCTTACTTTATTTACGCATTGTCTTCCGATGATTTATTTAATTAATTTGTTTTTTTTTAATTGATAGCTAGGAAATAAATGCGAACTATAATATATTATGAACCCATTATTTTTCATGCAATAAATTGATCAACATAAAATATCTCAGATTTTATTATTTAAACAATTTAGATGTCTAGTGGGGAAAATAAAAGCAAAAAAAATAAAGGCTATTATCTAGTTGAAGAAATTAATGGTCAACAAGTGATGTAGTTTTGAGAGATATTATAATCAATTAAAAATATGTATGGTGACCCTTTCTGACATAAATTGATTAATGGTATTATACAATCACGTTGAAAACATTTATGTGCCAATACCACATGGCCTGTGCTCACTCATTTTTTTCCATCTACACAATTGAAAGTGGCGACGGAATTGTTGAAAGCTTTGAGCTTTTAAATCACACTTATGAAAATCTTAAGGGTGTTTATCGTTATAATTTATTTAAGTAAGAAAGTATTACACAGAAGTTTTTAAAATTGTCATTACAAGGATTCTATTTTTAAAAATTCTTTGCCACATACCCACATAATAATTCCATATAACAAAAAAAACTAGAACTATTTAATCTTCGATAAAATGCATAAAATATTTTTTATTGTATTTTTAAGAAATTAAAAAATGGATAACAGAGTGATGTATTATTTGAATAACAAATAGTGTATCATTCTAAGCTACACATTCTCTTATAGTAAGATTAGCCAGGTAATCAATCGAAAAGCACAGTTTTATTAATAATTACAAATATCGATTAAAGGTATTTAATTTAACTTCAGATTAATTATTCAATATCAAACCTTGATATAAAGAAGAATATTTTTAAAAGTTTTACGGTTGAAAATATCTATTATCCTAAAGTTTTACTTTTTTCAAATCTATTCCACAAATCGGTTGATTATTGATTCAAGCTACCCACGCATATACACTTTAAGCTGTTTTTGAACGTTTTCCAAAAAAACTTCATTGTTTTAAGTTCATCGGAGGTGAGAGCTTTTCAATGTTCTCGAAAATTTAGACTAGGCGCTGCCATAAATATACAACCTGGAATATTCTTAAATTTCGTTTTTATGGTGGGGCAAGTTGTGTTTTAAGATTTTTGTTTTCTCATTGTTTTAATGGGTGATGAAGCGTGGTTTATATTAACGTATCTTGCCCCCGAAAAGTTTTTGACTCGACCTGGTCTGCAAAGGGAAATTTATTTCACTCGGAATTTTAAAAAGTAACAACGGAAGTGCGACATTTTGTTTAAATAAACTACAATCAAAACGTAATTTTAAAATTTCTTCAGAATTTAAAATTTTATAACTTTTAAGTGCTGTTTAATTTGATTTCCAATTATGTAACAAATGTAAAGCGGCCATGAACAATTTTAATATATACTTTCATTAAATTTAAATTGTTCTTGTGAATAAATCGATTTAGAAATTAAAATGTTGTACTGTAAACTGAAAATTAAGATGAAAAACAACATTATCCAAACATAAATAAGATATCTTTTAATGTTTCCGCTATTCACACTACTATTATATATTATTTTTTTTATGAAACAAAAATAAATTGATGCCAACTTTTGCAATTTATCTATGTAGATCAGTGATGCTCAAACCACGGACCACGGGCCGCATGCGGCCCTCTTTGAATTTTGTGGCGGCCCTTAAATCTTTTTCTCAAACATATTTTTTTCACGTAAAACATTTATTTAATAAATGTAAGCAAGCTTTTTCTTCAATGAAGGAAAATAAATCGGTTCATAGAAAAAAGCTTACAAATATTATGTCGAATTAAAAAAAATAGTTAAAAATTAACAAAGACCAAGAACGCATCAACTTATGAATTGAATATAAATGAAACATAAATATTTCACAATGAAACGATTTTTAATAAGCAAGTACTCACAATCCTTTTTTTGCATGGCTTATTTATTTTCGATTTTAAGGCTGTTTTATATGAAACGTACATATGTTATATACAAAAAAGGATTAAGCGTACTTTTTTAATCATTTTTTTCTTTGCGGCCCGTACCCACGATAATTTGTTTTATGCGACTCGCTAGAAGGTAAAAGTTCTGCATCACTGATGTAGATTATTTATCGATTGGGAAGGCAGTTTATAGTGAACCATTTTGAAAAAATAATATAGTTTACAGAGAAAATGTATCGTAAGTACAACTAAGCCCACCGCAACCCGATACTGCTTCAAACTTTATATACGATAGGCACATCGCTTCAAAAGAGCACTAGGCGCTTTTAAAATGGGCAATTTCCCAATACTATTTTGCTACCCACTTAATTTTTCTAAAATGAACAATAATGCTATGAAAAACTTAAGATCATATTATTTAAAATTTATTAAATTTCTCATGAAGCTGCTTGGTATCAAATTCTTTATATTTTTTCTACTTGTTATCTACTCGATGTGGCCCACCAGTTCAGCAACGGGTCGAACAGACTTGTTTAATTTGTTTTAAGCGAACGATCAGTTTGTAGAGAAAGTCTTTTTTATTGCTTAGGTCTATATTACGCTATTATAGTAGAAATGTATTTTTTCATTACTTTATATTATCATATCAATAACAAATTTTAATCGCTTACATAAACAATATCTTTTATATTGTTTGCAGATATTATATTTACAAATACGGGAAGTGTGTAATTTATTTATTATACGAAATGGCAAAACAATAGAAATGCAGATTTGTTTACTCACGAATAACTTTTGTTGCCGTTGTTCGCAGGGACACTGTTAATAATACAACTTTATACGTTCATTATGCCATTAATTCCTATTGCAAAGTAAATTTACATTGGACGGACGTTAAAATAAATGCGTAATAAAGAAAATGGCGGGCATTTTGTGACGGACTGCTTTCACACTCTCGCACTGTCCGGTCAAATTTGGGGTTTATGATACTAATTTGTATACACACGTTGAACGAATCCCACCAAGAGAGCAATGACTTTTTTTAGTCTAAGGCAAAATATTTGAGCTTGGCTGGTGACTAGATAAGCCAACGTGGAAATATGCCGATATTAAGCACATTTATTGTCCAGTCAGATAGCTTCAAATAACTTGTGTTGAGTTAATGGGAAAAGCGATATCAAAATGGTCACCATAAATCAAGTATTATTCATATGACAGCTGTCCGAGATTCATACAATTTACCAAAAGGTTGTTCACAAATTACGTATTTAGGTCAGGTTTAGTAGAAAAATATTAATTAAAAAATATAATATTGTGTAGTAATCCAAACAACCGAAACATTTTGATAATTCTTTGGAAGATAATAATATGCATAACCATTTTTTTAATAATCTGATTACTGAACTCTATAAAGCGCAACTTGAGCAATCTACATTGTTTGTCAGTGTAACTATATACACTCAAAACAAATGCAGCGGCAAAAGTAGATCCTGACAGTCATTAGCTCACCATTATTAGCTTTGAAATAAAGAAATAGATGTTCTGCATATTAAGTATTTTAGAAAGTTACTCCCGATTCACTCTTGTATTAGTAAAATAAAAACTGTATTATATGTTTATTTAAACAAATAGGAAAGCAAAGATAAATGGACGTGTGCAAGTTAGGTGGTCGAGATGGTTGACAGTTTCGGATAATTTGTAACCCCAAGTTACAAATTATGGCAGACGGAATATCACATAAAAGAGTGCAACACAATTTGAATTATTAAAAGTTTTCATTGCTAAGCATTACTGGTGGTACTGTTGTTAAGAGAAAATGCATTTTTTTATATAATATAATGAAGCAATACTAATCTTTTTTTGCGTAATCTCTGTAATATTATAATTCCGTGCGCATTGTTTGAAGAAAGCACTTATCGAACAATTTTCAGTCCAGTTTTTGCTTCTTTTAACTGATGAGATTTTTTTTATCCATGTCCATTCCAATTCGGAGCATATGGATTTCTAATAGAGGTGTCTTAGCGGGAGTTTTCTACAAGAACTATTTTTTATTCAGCCGCTCGACCTATCTTTCGGAGAGAGTATTAGGAATAGGGCAGAACATGACTAGTTGTTGGCTAACTGTCCTCGCTACACCCCATTATTTTAGAATTGAAATGGTGAGAGGGAATATTTAGACATCAAAAACATCCATGCCTTCGAACAGAAATATAAAAACCGATTGCAATTTTTTACAAAAAAAGTTTACGACTGCTTTAAAGAACATTACATAATATCTACGGAATAAAAACGAAGACAAAGTTGACTGTTGTCGGAAAATACATGTATTATTCATATTTTAAAGTATTTGTGGGCTATATTCATTTTTTCATATAAATTATTACAAAAACTTACATGGAACAAAGAGCTTTTGTAAAATAAAGACGATAGTCAAGTGATTGAGGCATTAAACGAACTAAAACTGATCTATAATTGAAAAAAGCTCACCTGATGTGGAGTGGTTTATAATGTGACGGAAGATAAGTTGACAATTTGCGCGCCAAAGAACATTTCACATTAGCGAACTTTTCTTTCGAACGACCCTCCACTTCCGCTTTCCCACTAAATATTTTGAATCACTTTGGCAATAACATCGAAGTGTTATTATCAAATTGGATATATAATGGCGAATTTGTTAGCTCACTTTAAAGCCATATTGCGGCACGAAAAAATATTGTAATTTTAATACGGTTATTTCTTTTTATAAAAAAAGCTTTTAGTAATGTAATTTGTCGTCATTTGATATTTTATAATAAATCGATTTAGTATCTTTTTCAGATAAAAAAATGTTTAAATATAAAGGTGACACCACTAAGAGCCTATAAATTAATTATTATCATTTTTATCGTATGGTATTAAGACACTTCAGTAAAATTTAAAAATGTAATACGATATCTTTTGTTATATTGAGTAATACAATATAATTTAAAAGCTATCTTGCACCCTCCAAGAAAATAATATGCTTTTATTTTCTTGTACTACAAAAAGATACAAAAAAATATATACATTATAGAACCTTGCATGTTTGACAACGATCAAAAATTAAATAAACCGGTCTGTAATTCAACAAAAGTGGCGGAGATTAGACATAATAATTATTAACGTAATTTCGATGAACTTGAGTGGGTAACGTATAATCTCGTAATCGAGTAAATTTTTGTGCATATTTTTTTTATACATCTCCACTTTAGGGATAATAAAATATCCCATTCACCGTTGAATTCTGGATTGAAAAGTTTAGTTTTGATACCCATCAGTATAATTCAATTCGAGTCACACGTATAAGAAAAAAATCAGCAGTTGAAGTTGTACAGTCAATATCAATCAGTTCTTTTACGGAAAAAAACATTACAATAAAATGATTTTTTTTATGTTGTCAGTACTTTTTATAAATTAATAAAAAAAAACAGGACCGCCTTTTCTAAGACAGTACGTTATCATTTGAATCTTGTTCGTTGGCTGATTAATAATGTATATATTTTTTATTAGATTGTTTTTTAACAATGTTACTTAAAAAAATGCTTTGATATCTCAGCCTTATTTTATATTTATGTTACTTTATCATTTTACATTTATTTATCCGCCTAACCATGAATTAAATAATTTTCAGTATTTTTTAAAATAAAACATTTAAGATTGAATATTACAAAATAAAACAAATATTATAATACTTTCGATGGTTTCGGCGGTAACTTTGTGGAAGTTCATTTTAATAGAAAATTTAAATTAACTTTGATTATTCCACGTATTGTGTAACTAACTGTGACACGTGTTTCGCCTCTTTCAGAGGCATCTTCAGACTTACTATCGCAAAGTTTGCTTAAGTAATGAAGCAAGATTGATTCTAACATTTTAAAATTATACTTGTAAGATTATGATTATAAAATTGATACAATTAAAATTTATACTGTTTTACTATAAACTGATCCGCAATGAAACGATTGTCATCGAAATATTAGAGTTGTAGAAAAAACACTATACCATATTTTGCCTTGTACAGAAATTAATTAAAAATATAATTGAAATGTCTACTTTTGTTAGTGTTTTTTAATTGATTTCAACTATGTGAATGGTAAGTCAATCAATCACGTACATAAGTTCAAATAAGACACTTCGACTACTCGTTTACCAACTAGCCTGAAAGTTCTATGACTCACTGTGAAAGTGAATGAACCAAAGAGAGCTGCCTGTTGTAAAACGACTTGAAAGGAAAAGTCTACTGTAATTTGATACAACTGAAAGGGAGAAAGCTGCGTTTGTTTTCGAAAGGCAAGTCTTTCATAGTTAAGTGCCAAAACAAGTGACTGTCCAATTAATTTTAAGTTTTGTTCAAATAATAAAAGTGTTTTTGTTTATCTTTTTCGAAGCTAGAAGTTCGACAACTTAATGAAGTTTTCAAATATTCTTAACCAAGTTCACGTTGGTGGTAAGAAGTCATTTTATTTACCATTGAAAAATAAAAAGTTCATCTAATGGTGTTGTCGAGTTTGTGTAAGTGGTAAACGTCAACAATTTAAGATGTTTGTTTTTATATTCTAATATTACCAATGTAGTTTTGAATGCGTATATTCACCTAAAATATAATGTTTTTTTTTCATCGTTATGACTTTAAGATAAAGTTACAACTTTATTTCCATACAATACTTTTTTTTATCCATGTCCGTTTCCAATATGGAGCGTATGACCTCCTAATGGAGGTATCTTAACAGAAGTTTTTCTACAATAACTGTTTATTACTCGGTCGCTCAATTCCTCTTTTTCAAAAAGATTAGTAGAAATCAAACGATAATGCTGGGACAGGACTAGTGCTTAACTAATCCCTCTCGCTACGCTCAGTTATTAAAGGATCAGTAACGGTGGAAGGGAATTTTTTAAACATCACAAACACCCACGCTTTCGAACAGGCATCGAAAAATCAATCGAAAAAATGTTATTCGTACTGGGATTCGAACCTGTGAGATTCGGTACGGAAGCCTACAACGCTAACCGCTTCGTCATAGGTCCCGAGAAATATAATACTGCTAGTATTTAACCTGTTTCATTATGAAAAGTTTATTCATGGAGAAAATTCAAGCGATCGACATGAGAGAAGAGAGCAAAGGAAAATCTATTCGAAAATATTATCTATTATTAGAATCTCAGCCCTTATTTAATCAAAATTTTAGTTTGGGTTTATCTGAATATAAATCTTGGCGGCCTATTTCATTTTTATACTTGATATTTTTATCAGAAAGACATCCTTAAAAAACATCTGTATAACCTCGTCGTCTTCGTTGAATTACTGGAAAATGAAATCAAGGATACATTGTTCCCCTCCTTTTTGATACAAATTGATTGGAAATCCCAAAGTAAACATTAATTGAGATCAAGTCAGCGGTATATATTTGTAAAAAATGCTTTTTCGGAATTTTATTTATCACTAGGCATTCTCACAGTTAGCAAATAGAATTATATTAAAACAAAAAAACTATTTTTTTGTGCTGTGCATTTTCAACATTTCCATAAATACTGTAAGTCATTCACTTATTATTTTTTTAAAAAAAACAAAGAATAGTTTTTGTTATCGTTAATAATTGAATGATTATATAAATCAGTACTTTAGGTGAAATTGAAATAGACAAGTTTCAAAAATATTTCGATGTAAAGAGTCTTGATTAACTGTTTCAATTATGCAGCCAGATAGTGTAATGAGAGAGAAGTAATAGCGAAAAATCAATTTTCATTACATTCTACGGCCTAGGTGGCAGACAGTTAATATTCCGTTGAATAAAAATTGATATAAAAATGATTTCGACTGAATTATTACATATTTTCTATATTAATTATACTTCAGGTATTGGAAATGTTTGCTGTATTTTTTTTTCAATGTTATAAAAATGTATGGGTATGATCGAGAGCCCTGAGAATCTTTAAAACGTTCCTGGAAATACAAACTTATAATAATCCAGTATATTATTTAATTTTGTGAAATTAGCTAAAGAATTTTTTCCATTTATAAATTCCCTGAAAAATATTAAATAAACAGAGATCTTTCGACGTCGCTTAATATTATTGCTTTCTACAGTTAAAAGCAAAATTTAATAATATTATTCTAGGCTAGTGTTATATTTACTTTTGCATGAAATAACGTAACAGTTTGAGAGTTTGCTAATAACAACAATGGCAAAGAGCATATCAAATGTCTTCACGCATTTTCTTTTATAAAACGGAAATGCATTTGCTCTACTAATGCAGCCTTGACTTGTAAAGGCAGATATCATTTTAGTGAAATTTAATATATCAAAGATATTTCAAACTACTCTTGGAAGTAAGTGAAAATTTTATTTACTAATTCTAATACTTCAGTATGAAATATATTTTCTGTGGCCTGTACCTATTTTCCTAAGAGAAAAAAGAACTTTTGAAATATAGCCACACTAACGATATACTTTATGCAAACTGAGATAAAATATTACTTCTCTTCGAGACAAGAAAAAGTATATTATTTGTTATCCTGTGCCTTCATATCACGAAATATATTTGTTTTTTTATGAATTTGAAACAAATATATTTTAGATTCTCAGATTTAATAATCTTATTATATATTTAACAAACGTAATCATGTAATTAATTAATCGATTTGGCATTTACTTGGTAAAACTCCATTATAACAGATTAAAAATATCAAAGTATTATAGTTCTACAGTTTTTAATAATTTTAAGCGTTGATAGCTATTCCGGCTTTTGCCATCGTCAGAACTATGTTTAAACTTATATTTTGCTCAGCTATATATACTGACTCTGAAGAGATACACAATGCATCAAGTTATTCACTGTAACATCATAATTATAATTACAATATTACACTTATCAAATGGGATTCTAGTGTTTCAAAGAACGATTAACAATCTGGGTTTATTTCTAATCATGTAATACGTAATACACAAATTAATTATAATATTATTTTAAAATGAAATTCAATTATAAAATTGTATTTCGTAATTTGATATACACCCAATCTTCTTTTTACACGATTATTTTTTACAGATAAAACGAAGACCCTACACAAAATCAAGTGGATGACTCTGCTCTGAATCTTGTTAAAATGGATTTATTGTACAGCACGTTTCGGCCATACATAGTATCCAGCACAAAGTTAAATATGTATTAACTCTACTAAATAAATAAACTTCAAAGGTTCTTCCATTATTGTATAAAGATATAATTTTCCGTAAGATCAACAGAATCCAATGTAATGATAATCGTCTCAGATCAAGATCTAAAAAAACAGCATTTCAACAAAATTCAATACGCATCGCGCACAAGATATATTAAAAAGTGAATACAACTGTACATGTATACATATAAATCTGTTTCTCATTTTATTTACATATTAAAAAAGAAAATTAATGGTTAATGTGTACAAAAAAATGGACGAATTTTAAGAGCAAATTTTAATTTTTCATATATTTATGATTATTTGTACGCGATATTTTGTTTTTATGAACCTATTTATCAAATTGTATGAGAGTAAAGTTTTTTTACGCATCAATTTCTCAAACCAATGTATCACGTTAAAAAGGCATTGGGTATAGATATATATTTTTTCAGCTTCCAATATGGAGCATATGGTCTCTTAATGGAGGTATCTTAACAGAAGTTTTTTAGATATATGTTTGTTACTTAGTCGCTCAACCTTTCTTTTTCAAAGAGAGTAGTAGGAATATAAAGATAAGGCTAAGACAGGACTAGAAGTTAACTAATCGCTCTCGCTGCGCCCAGCTATTAAAGGATTGGAAAGAGAAGTTTTTAGACATCAAAAACACCCATGCGTTCGAACTGAATCTGAAAAATCAATCGAAAAAATGCTGTTCGTACTGAGCAAGGAAGCCCACAACGCAACCCACTGCGTTATTGGACCCGAAAAAGCTTATTAATATGAATTGTTTGCTATATTGTTCAACTATGATATTCAAATTGGCATCGGCTGTAATCTGACGTAATTCTTCTTTGTTATTCAAATAAAAGAGAAAAATTGTCAAAAATCCAATTGATCGAATTTCGTTACATAAAAGCTGTATAATATCAAGTAGCCTCTATCTGGTAACTTGACTTTTCCATCATCTATGTGACATTTATTCATAGCGTATTCATTTCGTAAAAGAAGTGTGATTGATCATTTTCTGTTGTATTCTTGTAACAGCTAATATACAATAGAGCATCTTAGGATTCAGAAACGACGTTTAAAATATTCCACGTACTTAATTTACGGATAAAGACAAAGATAATTACTTAACGGAAGAAACTTGCCAGAAAATATTTTCGTCCTAATTTAAATCGGTGGTTGTATAACAGGCGATTGTGCGCGTTGTGAATATTAAAAAGTTATTACGCTCGAGAAGCTGTGGTTGGAGATTTATTAATAACGTAAGTTTTATCAATTTGTTGAAAGTGTCAACTGAAATAAAATTTCACTTCAAGGATATTAAAATAATTATGTAAACACATATTTATATTGGATTAACGAATTTTTAACCTACTTCTTTTAACATTTTTGATCACGGTCACTTCGTACTAAGCGTAAATGGTACTACCACCACTCTGTGATTCTAAGATTTTGTCTATTTGATTCTACTCAAGTAAACCGTACACCCGTGCAACCGTATTTCATAGTTTGGTTGGATAAATCCGATGGATGGTCATTAGCCTCTTTTTAGGACGATAGAATCTTTGAATTCAAAATTTTTATACATTAAATATGTTTTTATCTCATCACAGCCTATCTAATCCAGAAAAGGTAGATTGGCCATACATCTAGTACTTTTTTGACTTTATAATTTTATACCACACGTTTTTAAAAAGAAAAACTTTGTTTCCGTAGTGTTTTTCGAGTAAGTTCTGTATAAATACTCCATTTGGAAACAAACTATAATGCTCTGTTTTATAACTAAAAGAATAAAATTTATATAGCACATAATATCATTTTAATTACAGTTAAATAATATTTGAACGACAACTTTTCGTAAATCAATATGGTGTGTACTAGGGTATCTCCAAACCTCTTTTTTTATTTTTTTTTAGCTCACCGAGGAATCAGAATTTCTCGATTTGCCAATTTCGTGTCAATTTTCAGGATTTACACAAAATTTATCAAATCCCGGGATTGATACGGCTGCGATCCCGGGATTTCGGGATCAGAAAATTGAACGGGATCCCGGGATAGGATGCCCTAGTGTGTACTTATTGTGTTAAATGTATTTTGATTAAATTGGAATTTACTTAGGAATACTCCATTATTATATGGAAAATTAAAACAAAACAAAATATTTGGCTCCATGAGATTTATGAAATAGAGTTAGCAGATACACCGGCAGCACACTGACGGAAATTTTGTACATTGATTTTCAACGATAATGTGATTCCGAAAAAGTTATCAATTTTGTTGTGAAACTAAATACTCTGTTTTAGGTTACCTACTTGGAAAAAACATTGTATACGATTACGTGAGATTGATTTGACGAAAAATACATTTATATTCAATAAAATAAAATCTAAGCTCTTAGTGTTGTGATAGTTGAGAAAACTATTGATTGAAGCACAAAATATAACTATAATTATAGCGTTGTTTTTTTATAGTGAAGCCACAGGGTTCAACACAGAAAAATAATCTATTTTCACAGTAGATTCATTACTAGCGACGCCAATTAATAATATATTTTAAGAAAAACTTGCTAATAGCTTATTTGATAAACGGGCTTTCAGCGCCGTTTTTGGTTGCTTGTTTTCTATGAACATGTTTTTTCTAACAATACAACAAAGAAGAAAAAAACAACGATAACGTCAACGACATCAGATGGCTTAATCGTTGTTTTTCTCCCGTACAGTAGTTGAGATTTAAAGGGACAATATAAATAAAATTAAGACCTTTTTAATGCGGATTCCACTTCGTGAGTGAAATTCAACTTAAAATTAGACAATGTCTTAAGCCATGATTATAAAAGTTTAGACACGCTTAATTTGGCAAGCTACGTGCCAGTGAAAACTTTCAATAAACTTTAAAAGCTCGCAAAGTGGCCAGTTTGCGGAAAATAAATACTGCTACTGTAAAAAAAATACGACATTTTACGAAACGTATTATATTTAAATACAGTCGTCTCAATTCGTCTTAGTCAGGAAATGAAATAACTTAAAAGGGACGTGGAACAATTAGCTATTCATTCATTTATGAGTTATGCGACATTTTAATATTTATTACTTTGTATCATTTTTGGTACTTGAGAATATTCATTACAACTTGAAGTTGTTCAATTCTATTCAGTTCTATAAGGTATTATTTATTTTTAGATACTGAAATATTTTAACAAATAAATATTTGAAAATGTCATTCTAAATCAGCAAAAGATATAGGCATGATTTCATAATTTCAGATGTATATTGAAGAGTTCATGTAGAAAATTAATTATTTTCCAAATAAACAAAAAAAACTTTTACTACAATCCACTAGCTCCTTTAAATAATTTAAGCACTACGTATTTAACACTTATTTAGATACAATAACTTTTTCACAGGTTTCATAACAAACAGCAATTTGTATACTTTCGATGGTTTCTGCGGTAACTTTGTGGAAGTTCATTTTAATAGAAAATTTAAATTAACTTTGATTATTCCACTATTGTGTTACTAACTGTGACACGTGTTTCGCCAATACGTGGAATAATCAAAGTTAATTTAAATTTTCTAGCAATTTGTATGTTCGAAGCGCCTTATTCCCTAAGCCAAGGGGTTCTTGGACCTGTGCCCGAGGGCGCAATTGCGCTCGTGGATCCATTGTCATGTGCTCTCTACTAAGTATGGAAAAACCAAAATTTAATCCTTTGATATTTTTTTTGGCATTGTTTATTGAAATAAAAAATATAAAATTTTAAATTTTAAATTTAAAATATAAAATTTAATTTCACACTGTAGTTATTAAGTAATAATATTTTAAAAAGTTGCTCATTTTACTCAATCTTGTTTTTTCAAAAACTTGGGGCGAGCCCACCACTTTAATCATTACCCTAAAATGTGCCTGTTGCTGGAATAAGGTTAAGAACCCCTGCTCTAAGCGGTCAGCTTCTGTACTAATGCAGCATAACTGCAAGGACTCTTCCGTTGTAGCTCAATTTTCAGGGTTTCAATTTTTAATCAGATATAACGACCCTGTTGGTCATGTCAATTTAGTTGCATCTAGGGCAAATTAAAAGCCATCTCAAGAGTTCAGGCGTCCTATGGACACCACAATGATCAATATAAAGCAATATTTTAATTTAATTAACGTTCTGCATGTTACCAAGTCTTGGAAAGGAATCAGACATTCTTGGATAGACTTGAAAATCTGATAACGGTTTACGCTGCTAAATATACTATGAGAGGAGAGTGATGATACCCAAAGATTTTTTTAACATTAAATTTTCAATTTTCAGTTTAGCATTTGGTTTTTGGACATATTATACATATTAATTCCTTGATGTCGTTTCTTTTTATGTTAACATCGAATGACTTTATTTCTAATATTATGTTTTCTCTTAAACATTATATGTACTGTTTTCTAGACGGCGTTGACATAATTTATGATTTCGAAATTCCAAGAATCTTACGGATATATTTTCTACTATTCAGAAGTCAAAAAAATCAATCTCTAAAACATGAAAATGAGTATTTTTTGTTAATGAAATCACGCTTTTTTCAGGTTTGGAGTCAACTCCATCGCAATGTATCTGCACCAGGACTTATTTGGACTGTTCGGACACGTTTTTGACAGCAATCCCTCGGGTGGAGGGCGTCACCAGGCTGCAGCTTCCAAACAATACAATAAAACTCTTTAAAGACTCGTTCGAAGGATATTCAATAGATTTAATGTGAGTATTTATTTTTATTGCATCAGCGAGTGTGTTTAAGTACTTATAAATCTTTTATTTTCAGCCTATTTCGGCAGCATGTAAGTAACGCACTAAATACTGGTCCAAATACATATTTTCGTATTTTTAGCAACAAAATGCTTTTCTGGCTAGGTAATTATTTACATTTCTAACATGAATAATCATAAAATTCGTCATCTTTAAAAATGACTATTTCGTAGTGTTTCTCGCAGTCGACCGGTATATATTACTACAACTAACAGAATATAATATTGGTAATAATAAAATAACCATGTACCGATTTTTCAATATCTGTTTAAAAGCATGGGTGTTTGTAATGCCTAAAAAATCCCTCCCACCCTTACCAGTCTTTTAATAACTAAGCGTAGCGTAGTTAACCATTAGTCCTGTCCTATCATTATCCTTCTATTCCTACTACTCGAGTAATTAATAAAGAGCGACTGAGAAAAAAACAATTTGTGTAGAATAACTTGAAATTGTTAAATATAATGTAAGCTTTGCCTTCTTATTTTATCCAAGAATCAAATTGTGGAATGCAAGCCTTGCTAATCAATACCAAAACGTTTTCAGTTTTCAATTAAAAAAACAGTTTTTGCAGCAGTCATCGAGATAAAATATAAAAAAAGTAGTTTTCGATAAATAGATTCTCTGGAATTTATGTTAAGGTATAAAATGTATTACATGCTTAAGTGCTTTACTTTTAGAAGCTTGTGAATAGTATGTCTTTGAGCACTCGATTTCAGGCCTTAACATTTTGCAATGCGACAATTTGGCACGTCATAAAATAAAGTTCACTTCAAATCCAACATTATGATTGCCAACAAAATCACACAATAAAATTTTATCTCTCAACAGCACGGTGCATACCTAAGAAAACTTTTAAAAACGATTGAAGGAGTAGACTTTATACGAGCTCACATAACTTTTAAAGTTGTTAAAAAGTTTAACGTAACGTAACCGGTATATATCACTTGCCAATTAAGATTTGAAGATTGTTTCGTGATTTATGTTTTATTCACTGCGTGCAATTTCTACTCAGATATACATATCTACTGTGGAAAGGAAAAAGGAAAAGTAAAAGTTTTTCCTAGACAATTTCTTTGATTAATAATTGATTATTTCAATTAAACACTAGTTTAGAAGTCTCCGTGCACTTCAAGGTTGTGTATGATTCATAATTTCGATATGGCCAAAAATCATCAAAACACGTTTTTTGCGCTTCCTGTAAAATTTGATATGTGTAGGTTACGTCTTTTTTCCTTTCCACAGTCGATATATTGAGATATAATGGTTACACAGCATTCAAAAATCTTTTAATTATTTTTTAAATCTCTTCATAGATAAGAAACTAATTCATAAAATGATAAAAAAGGGTATTTTACTTTATTAAATAGTTGAAGCATAAGCCGCCACAGTGGATTCACTACTCTATATTTAATTTAAAACTTATTCTGTTGCGACACATACATTATTACTATTTGTTTTTGTACAGCTTAGTAACTATTTCAAGAAACATTAATCGTTATTTAAAGTGAATTACAAGAAAACAAAAATTAAGAATCATTTTAAAATAAAAAAACGTACTTATTATGTGTAAAGTAGTGCTATTAATAATAATAAAATACAATTCAAAATTGTATGAAGTTTTTTTAATACGAGATATCTCTTTTCGTTATTGACCCGAGATGTGTAAAATACAGAAAACATATTAGAGGTAGAATAGAGACCACTTATTTAATCATAATAATATATTAGCTACAACTGTAATAAAAGACTATTGCGTTCTGTATCTTTAGGCAGGTAAATAATACATATGAATTATTGGATTGAAAAATCATATTGTTGTTTTATTTAAAAAATATTTAAAAAAAACACTCCAATTTTAATGACCCGCCAAAGTTTTTAATTCGTTTAAAATACAAATTTTAACCTTTCAATTTGTGGGCTAAATGTCTTTTTCGAACTTACATACATACTTCTACTATCCACTGAAGGATTTTTTTTATAGTATAAAACGCTTACATGCTTTGTATTTTTTTTAATATAGCATTTAATATAACATTTCATTGATATTAATTAATATTTTTATCAAACAAAAATCTTTGCTAGGTTTTACAAGAATATTGTGAAGAATAGATTCAATAATAGAGTTTTGAAATATTTTTGCGATAGTACACGATACGTCATTCTTGAAAACAATTTTAATTTAAAATATTTGCTTGCCAAATTTGCATATTGTTTTCGCTTTGAAAACTAATATTGAAACTTTATTTTTTTTTATTTTTTTATTGGATTCACAAAATCAGTTATTCTTTTTATTAAATTGAAGAGTTATTAATCACTTCAAGCAGAGAGTTTGGTTGGCCTCAGTAAACCTTTGGGTTCTTTCGAAGAAGTGTTTACCGATTTTTTGACTACTATTGTATATTCTAATAAATTTTATTAAACTATCAAACCAAATACCATATAACGAATAAAAATTCTATTTTGAAGTGCTTTTATTAGATGGTAAATTTATTTCACACTAAAGACATTGATTCATTAGCAAATACATTTTAAATATAATTATGAGAACTGGTTCAATAATTCATTTAAAGCCTAGTAAATGTATAAGGGGTTAAATATTTATCGCTTGAAAATTTACTCATTAATATTTTTAAATAATTGTAAATGTATAATATCATGTATTACAGTGAGAAGTTTTCGTTTTGACTTATTTTTAATACTTAAAATTGTGTTAGCTTTCTTGCACGGAAAATATGAAAAAAAACCTCCCAGCTTAATTTCATTTGTCAAATTTTAGACAAAGAGTTTGTTGATGAAATTTGCATGCCGGATTTCCCAATTGAATAGCTGACATGAGATATATGATTCGGAATATTTATGAAGCCAGACGCTACATTTTTTATACTTGAGGTCAAATACCTGCTAATAAACATTGAAAGAGGATTATAAAATATAAATTGGTATCCATATACCCCCAAATTATTTTGGGAGCATTATTTACTGAAAAAAATATAAAACAACGTTAAAGCTATGGCAGTTAAGTCTAGCAGCCAATAAAAAAAGCTTTGCCATATATTTTATTTGTGTTGTATTTTTTTAAATTAATATTGGAGTTATATGAGTATAGAATTAATGCGTATTAAATTTAGAAGGAACAGATAAATGTAGCACAATCATTGTTATTGTATACAAAGCCAACTATTGCAGGGTTTCATTGAGATTATAGCTCGTTATGAAAAGGGAAAATACGCTTTCGAATCGGTCAAACTTTGTGTGATTGTTGTTATAATCGATAATCTCTTCTAAAATGTTGACATGTATGGTTTCCTTCAACAGATTCCGATACTAATAACCAATAAGGTGCTCGTCAGCTAATCTTTTTAACCTTCTCATCTGAGAGGCGAGAGATATAAAGACAAAGTGACGACAAACTATTGTGTAATAGTTGAGATTATAAAAAAATATCAAAGAATTCAGCTTAATCAAGAATTAATAAATACAACTATTTGAATTTTTGTCGGATGACAGTTAAACACAACGACTGAGTGATTGTGCGCGCACAGTTGTGTAGAGTGGCTGGCAAAAATATAAGGTGCACACGTTATTATTTTTAGGTTTGAATAGTTAATTCTCACATTGACTAGTTTAAGAGTTCACTTGTTCTATCATGTATACTGTAACCGGCTAAAATGTTCCGTGTGGACATTGGCTACTTAATTTATACATTGACCAAGTGCATATTTGAGCTATAACATATAAACACTTTTGATCATTTTAAATGACTTGTCGACTTGAATGATTTTTCGACAACTATAAGCCTTTAAAATTTTACATCAGCATCAAACAATGGTTAAATAATTTATAATCACATTGCATTTTTCTATACATAAAGTTCAATTTACTCCAGACATTATTATTTTAATTATCGAAGGCATCTCCAAAGACTTTTATTGTTTTGCTCTCTCATCACTTGTCACGGTGACTAACACTCCCTGAAGAGATTAGCACGTAGCGTTGATGACATTCCAAATCGTTCAAATTGGTATTAGTTTGCGTTTCACAGTCTAGGATAGATATCCGAAACGACAGATCTTCAAAAACATCAAACCATTATCAAATATATTACTTTAGTCACATCAAGAAGTAGTATTTACTGTATATAGGATAATTAGAAAGGAAAGTCTCTTGGATATAATGTGATTATTAAAATATCCATACTGCGTTTGTATCATCGTGTGGATGCGAAAAAATTAAAAAAATATAGAGATCGGTCTTTAGACACGGGTCGATAAATCTATTAAGACAATTATTTATGCCGTAGTAATGGAATAAAACAGACACACAGAAGACGTTGACTATTCGATAACAGAGCGATTAGTTAACTACTAGCCATCTCTTAGGCCCCTAATTACATTAACATCTCCAAAAACGATAGGTTATGCCAGGGGTGGGGAAACTTTTCTGCTCTAAAGGCCGCATTCATTTTTCTGATTCGACATAAGGCCGCAGTAAACATTGACTAAAGAATCTTTGTCCGGAAACAGGAATTTACGGTCAGAATATGTCAGGAATTTATGAATTTACATAATTTAAGATTTCGACTGAAGGTGCTTGGTGGAATTTCAATATTATATTTGAATCGTTCAAACTATTTACATTCTTACAGATTTTGTCACTAACGACCCGGGTTTCGCCAGTTCAAATTCATCCGTGCACTTGAACGCCTGAAGATGCCGAAAGGCGAAACCCGGGTCGTTAGTGACAAAATCTGTGAGAATGTACATAGTTTGAACGATTCGAATTTACATAAATTTACAGAATTACAGAATTGGCCAGGAGGCCACACCAGAGTAGCCAAAAGGCCGCAGGTTCCCCACGCCTAGCTTATGCAATTGAATAACAACTTCTGTCTGATAAGATCCTACATTTGGAGTCTATATGCTCCACATTGTGAGCAGGATACGAATGAAAAATGTTAATTCGGCTAAAAAAGTTTTTTGTAGTGTTTTAATATAATATTCTTTTCATAAATCCAAATTGGGCGGACTTGTGAGTGTAAGTAAAAAAAATACAACATTACAAGAGAGCAAAAAAAATTAAACAATGGAGGCGTGCGCATATGGGTAAAAGGTTGAAATTGTGTAAAGGAGTGTAAAGCGTACAAACGTCAGTTATATTGAAATTCAAGAAGATGGTCGTATGGATGAATTTTCTTTTGAATTTATGAAAATTATTATACTTCTACTCATGAGCACATCACAATATTTTCAGTTAAGTATATTTTAGTAAGTGTATATTTTTTATCAATTTTTGTAGGACATTCACAGATTTTTGTTTGTTTGATTTGAGTTTGTCCAATTTAAAACTTTTTATGGTAGGATCATTTTTACGCAATTATCTTTTAAATAATCAACAATGAATCTATACTCATAAGACCACGCATCACAGATAGACCAATTACACCTAATTATGTAATCTTAGTATTTTTTTTTTTGATATCAATTTTATGGAGCTGTAAGTCCTAGGGCGCGTTAGCGTTCTCAATAAAAAAACACTCTATCCCAATTATTTCTCATATTGCATATTTTTAAAGTACAAAATATTATACGGCAAGAATTTTATACAGGCTGGATTAAATAGATTAACAAAATTTTCACAAGTTTGATTCATACCTTATAAACATAGACTAAGGAACATTAAACGTCGTTTGTTGGCTGTTTTATGCTACTAGCAGACCTGGAGCCAATTAAATATTAAATTAATCACTTAAATACTACATTTTTTTTGAATATTCAACGAAACAGTAAAAAATCAATTCACTTTTTTGAATTGGCTCATTTTTATCTCAAACTAAAATTTCGTTGATTTTATTTTTAATTATAACAAGGGTTTCCGGCATTCTTTTCTCGTCATTTTTAATGTTTCAAACCAATATTCGTAAAATTTTATTTTTATTTTTCTTTAAAAACTTTTTTTTTTCTTGGAAACCATTGGCTGCTTGTCGCCAATTTCAGTACTTTTTTAATGTTATGTGATGGGTGCCATAACACTCATAGGTTAATGTCATAATACAAAACAATGCCAGGTACACATACTTACTCTGTGACCAGAGCCAAGGGTCTAATGCTTGATATATTCTTTTGAAAAAAGAGAGGTCAAGTCACAAGTAGTTATTGTAAAAAAACTTTTGTTGAGAAACCTCTATTAGAAAACTATATGCTCCATCTTGAGAACGGACATAGATTAGTAAAAACAACTCTAGTTAAAAGTTTGTCAAGATGTGAGTTACGGCACTTTTTTTCAAGGTTATGAATGTGGATACTATTTGAGTAATAATACCACTTAATTATATTTAATGCATGAATTATAAATAAAGACCGTCTTTTAAAAGGTTTCACTTTTTTCATTGAATTAAAAGCGAAATTACTTTAAAGGTTATATAGATTCCCTTGTTATACAGAGACATCCTTGGCATATTTTCTTGACATCATATTGTCGCTGTTAAGTCTGTAAATTTTACGAAAGACCAAAAAACAAACAAATGCGAAATAGCACCGTCTGTAAAAAAAACAATGCGTCTCAAATTTATCTTGTAAAAAGACCAATTTTGTGTCCACTTTGATATTCGCGAGTACGTTGTGAACTCCTGTTGAACAAACAAAGAAAGGGAAGAAAATGAAATGGTAGTTGTAATTTGGCCGGTTTGTCTCACCAGCTGTGAATTCCCAAGCCCAAAGTGGAAGGAAGACGGTGTCTAGTGTGCACACAATGAGTAAGGTATTATCATATTTAATGTTTAAATAAGGGATAAACTTGCCAAACACTCTACTTTAGAAGGGAGTATTAAAAAAATATGCGCCCATATGTTTTAAAGGGTAAATTCAAGCAAAATTTTCCGGTTGTAAAAGCAGATGCCCAAGTAAACATAATATATTTTAAGCCAGCAATACTATTATTATCATAAAACAATCGTTTTGATTGCAAATCCACTTACGGCCAACGAAATAACACTGTATTGAATTTAATATAATATGAGGTTGTATTTGTTTGTATTGAAATAATGTTCAAGGTTTTTTCTATTTTTGCATTCTCTTAGTTTTAATCACAGTTTCCTCTCACGCAGATTTGGCCACTCTCGTTTTTTACAAAAAAATAATTAAAGCAAGTTTGACTGGGTAAGTCACAATGCATGAACTTTCGTTTTTTTTTTGTTGATTTGTCAAATCAGTATCAGGCTACTCTACCAAAAAAATCATGTGAAGATCAGTGCTTTTTTATATAGCATCACAAACACCGATAGTGAAACACTGGTTGTAATAGGGTATCCAATCCCCGAGCATTTTTATGATCCCGGAATTGATTATTTTTCAATTCTGGGATTGAACACTCAATATGAAATCGTGTATAGATTGGGATTTGGAATTGACAAAACTTTTGGTCTGCGATTAGGAAGTCATAGAATCTTCAATTTCAAAAACCCAGGAGTTTACCGATTGACCCTAAATACCAGCGCGACTCGTTTTTTTTTGTTTTTTAGCTCTTTCAAGAATTTAAAAATCTGAAAACTCAGTTTGGAAACCTTAGTTGTAAGTCATAGATACCGTATCAAAATTGGAAGTAAATTAAAAAAAAACTTTACAATGACTACTTTTACATGGACATTTAAACTGTCGGTTTTACTTGATTCTGAATGCCCGATAAAAATCAATTACTGAATCAGATACTGATAATACTTAGATGTGAAGTTGTGTTTTTAGAAGTTAATCAAAAAATCTTGAATGTTGGTTATATTTCAGCCCATAAACTCAACCGGAGACATTTTTGCTCGAATATTGCCAGAATTTGTCCGTAATTGATGCAACTAAAAAACACTGCTCACTCCGACACGTTCAAACCTGAAAAAATACTACACGAAACGATCTCCACGCTTGCTAGCTGTAGACTGATTGAGACTAATACAATCTGAACTTTTATTACGTCATGTATAAATGGGTTAATGAATATTCTAAAATTATACTTAAAATATTTTTATTTATTTGTAAAGAATAGTATTTTTCTTATCTCACCTTAAGTTTAAAAAATTGTAAAAAAAAGAACACCGTTTTTTCACAACTATAGCTTATATCTTAACAAAGCTATACGTCTACATCAAAAAGAGATATCCACAGCCCCAAGAGGTAGTTAGTTACTTTGGCACATTTACCACAACGTACAATTTAAACATAGTAATTTAGTAAGTAATCGTTATCATCCTTTGTCCAAATTAGGCGGTTTGGGGTTTACGGGTTGACATTATGTTTCCGGTCAACATAATAAAGTATGTAGCATTTTGCGACGTTGAAGTATCTACTCTATGAGCAAGATAAAAATTGTTTATCTCCAAGCATTAAGATGAATAACAGGAATCTAAAATATATCAGGAATCAATTTAATGTTGTTTACTTCTCCCTCCTCATCAGTGTGTCTTTGAGTTTTCGATGAAAAACAGTATGATAAATAACGTAAAGACTTTATATTCTACATTTTTTAAAAAATTATACTTGAAAGACAAGACCGATGTCACTATAATTGATGTATGATATGATCAAATTTGTTAGACCAAGATCTTAAGGCAACATACTGCTTTACTTTTATGTTGTTCACTGACAATACTTGGTAGAAAGGTACAATATTCCATTATACTACTTCCACTTTTATATGAAAAGATCAGGACGGGTTTCGAGAATGACGAGCATCAATTATAATGATACCTTCTACCCCTCTTTGAATAAGAGAGGTTGAGCGACTGAGTAACTTGTAGAGAAAATAGTTCTGTTGAGATACCTCCATTAAGAGATCATATGCTCTACATTGGTAGCGGAAATGTATAACAAAAAAAAGTGCAAAGGATTATTGTGGTTTTTTTAAAATATACTTCTTGACACATCGTCAAAACTTTTATTACGTATGTCGTTGATAAATTTACTGATACTAAATAATTATTATTGGCGGCTTTATATAGACAGCCTTCGATTTTAGCATTATTAATTACACTGACTTATAAAAAATCGGCGATTGTAAATAGAAATTTCATTCACCAGTGTGACAAACTTGTCGACATTGCGTTCACTACTATAATCGATTATTTTTTTTGAGCATAGAAAAACTTTGCTTGAGTTGGCTGATTACATTATCTTTAATATAAACACTTTTAATTTAAGATTTCGACTGAAAGTGCTTGGTGGGATTTCAATATTAAATTTGAATCGTTCAAATTTAATATCAACCATTTATTATGCGGGTTAGCCTTTAGTTAGCCCGCCGGGTCTGTGTTAGAATGGTCAAATTCGTAAGCTTCAGCTGCGGTGCTCGCTGGCTTGAATCCCAGTACGGACAGTTATATAAATTAGTTTTTCAACCTTTCCATAAATTTCAATAAATTAATTCCTACCAATCCAATTCTACAATAAAATCACTACTTATCGAGGGTGACTAACTAACCAGTGTTCCTGTCCTAGTCTGATACTTGTATTCCCACCCTCTTCGAAACGTTGAGTTAAAATGAGATGAAACCCATTGGTCTGTATGCTACACATAAGGAACGGATAAAAAAGACGACTTTGCTAGATTAGATTTGTAAGTGATACAGAAAAATAAAATGTAAAATGACATTTATATAAAATGATTATACTAATTGAAAAACAATGTCAAATAAAAAAAAACTACAGAAATGGTGATTTCCCTAGAGACTTCTTGAAATACTAGTTAATTAAATACCTTCGTTAAAAATACATTTTAAATAATATTACGATAACAAAATCGTGATAAGTAATGACATAATGGACTATCAATCAATTTTACGTAAATCAGTAAGTAGCACGTAAAATAATGCTGTTTTTTAATTATTGTCTCATAAAAACAAAATTAACTATTTGAGCGAATTCAGTATCATTGCAATACTTTCATTTAAAACGAAATTTAAATTATATTAAGACTATAATTATGTTTAAAGAAACTTATTAAATTAAAACGTATTTTAAAAAAATATATATTTACCACTTTAAAATATAATATCATGAATTTGTATATCAATCCAATATTTGTATTCTTTGTACAAACTGCTTGGAAAATACAAGGTATACAAAGTGTAGTGGCTTCACAAAATAAATCTGGCAATCAAGGTGTGTAGACAAACTTTTTATAGTTCTGTGTTGTTTGATTAAGAATGTTAATAAAGGTAAAATACCTTTGAGTTTCAAATTAAACGATAAAATATCATCAAATATGCAAATCAAGTAAAATAATTATTCATTTACAAGCGAAAAAAAAAGCTTTTAAAATTTGTTTATCCACCTTGATTCATTGCAACGGCCCAAGTCTAAATATAAAATGAGAAAAAGAATACGAACAAAATCATATTATTTTATTTTTTATTTACGAGTCTAAAAGCTCCGACATCGAGCTGAATTTTTCATTTTGTGACGTAGAAGATAATGCAATTTGCTGTAATGCTATGAAAACAAAGTTAAGGAAATATGAATACAACCTCTTTTTGCAAATAACTGGCACATTTTAATAATTTTCATCGTTGAACAACGAAATTTTATTTTACAAAAATTGTAAAACTCTTCAAGAAACAGCATTGATCAAACTTGATTAACTCCATATGAACCAATCACGATTTCGCATAAATTGTTTCAATAAAAATATCTCTGCGAGTTTTTCCAATCACGCCCGCTCTTAACATGGAAAATGTGGACTGTTATTTATAATGAACATGTTAACATAGGTTTTTACTAGTTGTTATGCAATAATTTAATCTTTTGTTTACGATCGTCTTGTTAGTTAGCTTAATGCTCTTGCTACGTGCTGTTTTTAAGATTGAATAATTAGAAGGGAATGTTATGAATGAAAAAAAAATCTATTTAAAGCGATTGAAAAATCTATTTGACGTATATTCCGTACGGGGACTCGAGCTCATAAACACTGCAACCGAATATGACGAACGCCATCTGGTAGGTCAGGACAAAATTGCCACAATCTAATCAACTATCGGGAAATATCCATTTCTGATTAGCATGGACTCATCCATGTGTGTGTGTACACAAAATTATATTATATTACAATATAAACTTGTTTTTTTGAAATTGTACATGGTCGCCTTACAGTAAATGTGTGAATTGTATGTATGTATATTGATTAAATATATTTAAAAAAATGAGACATTAAATTCTTGCGTTGAACGCAATTGCTGTTTTGGAGAATTAAATTCGTACTGAATTAAATTAACCACTTGAATACCAAGCGGATAAAGGTATCCGGAACATATCCAAGCGAACACGGATGTCCAAGACATTTAAAAAATCAAATACTTTGTATTCTAATAGAATATTAGCAATATTTTGATGAATATGTGTAATACTATCTATCTATCAATATAGGTTTTTAAATTATCGAATTCGAGTGTATATTAGGCAAAATTATTTTTCTCAAAAGCACACAGTATCTCTGGGACATTTTAATGATTTATTTGCGTGGTATTCAAACGGTAATTAATTAATTTGAACTGAATTAAATTCGGTCATTGATTCGCAATAAGTTTCGTGTGTATAAAACTAGCTCTTTTGACGTATTGAGATGTAAGAATATTTTTTTACCATGAAAAATAATATATAACCTGCGTATTTATATGTCGTTGTAAAGTCGGGTCCTATGGCTCAGCGATTAGAGTTGTTGGCTTCCGTGCCGGACCTCACGGGTTCGAGTCCCAGTACGAACTGCATTTTTTCGATCGGTTTATCGATTTATGTTCATAGCATGGGTGTTTGTAATGTCTAAAAATTCCCTCCCATCCTTTCGATCCTTCAATAACTGGGTGTAGCGAGAGCGATTATATCATAGTTAACCACTAGTCCAGTTTTAACTGTACCCTTCTAACCCTACCACTCTTTTGAAAAAAAAGAAGTTGAGTGATTGAGTAACAAGCAGTTCTCATAGAAGAAGTTCTATTGAGATACCTCCATTAAGAGGTCACATGCTCCACATTGGGAGCGGGCATAGATTAAAATCAAATACATTTGTATCAAATATTAAGTATAAATACATTAATTTCTGTCATATTAACCGAAAGTGTATTGCAATGTAGAAAACCTACTCTTTTTTTGAATTAGTCAATTGACTGATTCCAAATTATTAAATTTATTTTATTTTTATTTTTTGAAACTTTGTCTTAATTTTATGATTAATCTTTGCAAAAGCATTCGACAAAGTTCATTCTTCTGAACTTAGACTTACTCGATTATCTATTTTGTCCAATTAGTCAAAGCAAAAAGATATCAAGTCTCCTTGAATCTTGAACAGTTGCCGAAAATCAGAACCTAAAACTAAATAACTATCTCCATGTCAGTGACGTCTGTATAAGAAACTTTGAAATTATATTAAATCGGTGAACTATTTCAAGTTTAGTCAACTTCTATTTTAGGCTTGTGTTCAGAATGTTTTAAGCACTATTTTTTTTAAGAAAATATTTCGAAATATGTTTTATTGAAACTCATTTTTCCTGTAATTAAAACTTATATACTTCTTCTCTTGTCATTTTCTAATATCGAACATAGGTCTGGAACCAAATTTCTTTTTTTTTTCTATCCATAATCAGTCATATAAAATAATTAATTAATAGTGTTAATTGATTCACTTGCAAATGTAGCGAACTAAAATAATCATCAAAAGTTTCCCAAAAACACGTCGAAAAACCACATACTTGTAATTATTTGTATATGAAGTAAATCTTTCTTTACAAAATGTTCGTTGACAATTTTGAGCATTATGGAAATGTTATGAAGTATTTTAACTCGATGGCTGCCACATACGAAATATCTCGTAAAAATGTTCGTGCTCAATACGCCAGAGACTAGTTATCTCGTCAATAATTAATTAATTTAAAAATTTAAAATTATAGCCGGCGTGCTAGGTAATTACTATTAATTATCTACGGCAGCTAAAAGGTTAGCATACATTGTTTATGTAACTGAAATGTATTGTATGTCAATTGTCAGTCGTTCAAAGATATAAAGATATAATTGATAATGAACAAGTGAGTCAATCACTTTCTAGAGTCAGATTAGAGTTGTTTTTAGCAAATAAACAATAAACATCAAATGCATGGATCGAAAACTCAATATACTATTTTTACAATCTAAGATTCGAACCGTTGACCACGTTAAAGAATATGACAAAAGCCCTAGAGCGTTTACCACTTGGCTACCGAAACAGTTATAGAGCTTTCTTAAAGTATAACCATTTTTGGTAATGAAATATTTGAAGCATTTTCCTCGGAGTAAGTGGTAAAAATAACAATAGAAAAAAGAGTGATCTCCGTATTTTTATTATCAATATTTTTACATTAAATCATACTAAAAATCCACTCTAATATTCTTTTTAATAATGGAATGTTAATTATGAATCAAACGTATACCTTTAAAATCATTCATGTGTACTTTAAACATTATTTTCAAAAACCAGACAAGAAAATCGAATTAAATATATCACGAAGATACCAATATAATGTCATGTCAAGATCCTATTTATTAAACGCACTAATTAAGGAGAAATTATATTACAAAGAAAAATATATATCAATTTCTTATGAAACCATTTGATGAGTTCGCAAACTCTTTTTGATGTAATGTTGCCACCATCAAACCTTGAAAACAGATAAATTGTATTTTAATGTGTTTCCAATACTGAGTTGTCAGAAGCGTTGTGAGAAATTGGTGACAAAAAAGAATTGTATTCAGTGATAGACTTGATTCTATTTTTAAACTTCCGGCTAACTTTGCCAATCAGTAAAGCTGTAATCTACCACAGGAGAGATAATTTATTTTATTCTTAGCCGCTCTATATATATTAAAAATTTTACTATTAACGGAACTGTTGCTGAGTGTTCAACGTCGTTGGTTTCCGTTACGATATTTTCTCAAGCTCAAATCCCAATAAGAACCGTATTAGTCGGCTTATTGATATCTGTTAAATTTAAATAAAAACTCTCCACACAGAAAGCCAACTTACAGGGTAATAAACAAATGGCGTCCGCGTTTGAGGTCTCAAAAATAGCTTATATTATATAACCCATATACTTTTTGTTCAGATTTTAATTTATTTTTCTTTGAATTTTCTGATTTTTTTATGTTATTCAAAAAACAAGGCCTCCACATTTTATTGCGCCTGGGACTTCTCATGTGCCCAATCCACCACTGCATAGTGAAATATAAATGCTGGTACAACCCTAGCGTATATTTTTTGCATTTTTTTACTGACAAAAGTTAAGTTTAAAAGCTGATAGCTAAGAATAAATTTTGTTATAACGTCAATATTACTGTTACGGGTTTCTTTGAATAGAAAATCTCACGCAAATTGTTCGTTGTAATATTTGTTACGTTAACCCATTGGAATTATTTAGATTATTTATATAATATATCCCATCATATCCTAATAACAGGGCGTAGTGAGAGCGATTATCTTACCACTAATCCTGTCCTAGTTCTATCCTTCTATTCTTACATTCATTAGAAAAGGAGAGGTTGAGCAACTTAGTAACAGCAGTTATCGTAGAAACACTTCTGTTGAGATAAACTCCATTAGGAGTTAATATGCTCTACAATGTGAGTGGACATGGTAAAATAAGTTTAAAAAATATATAATACCACAGTAAACAGCGAAACAAACCTATATTGAATCTTATGATTGTGTAACTACATTAAATCGATTGAAAATATACGTTTTTTTATTCAAATATATACATATGCATTTATTGTTTATTTTAATCTGCATAATAACGGATTTATTTGGCTTTCACAAGATCCAATACACATTCCTGTTACCTTGGTATAATTTAACAATTTGGCTAGTTGTATATGTAACTGTATTGTAATATGTATTACGTGATTAGGGTTATAGAGTATACGGGTGTACAGACCTGACAAGAATGAACTGTTTCTATGATTATTGTAGGGAAACAACTAATTAAAGCATATTAACAATTTCGGGGTCAACGAAACCTAAACCCTGTGTGAACAACCTTATTCATTGTCTATTTTGTATACGAGGTTAGGTCGGAACAGAGAAAAGCTCGCATAAAATGTAACGGTGGACAATGTAAGTTAAAGCTTGAGCTGTCTGGTTTTTGGAGACGAATGAGTAACTTAATTTATATTTTATTAAGTATGTGTTTCAAAAAGAAGATTAAACAAGTGTATTGGAAAATTTCTTTATAAAATATAAACATTTGAAAGTAGATAATAAAAGTTTATTTATAAGGTACTAATAGATATAATAAATAAATGAATATAAAGCTTTTTCGTCTTGGGTGTCGATGTCAAAAAACATTGATTTATCGATTTATAAACAAAACAAGAATTTATACTCTTGGTATTTTCTCTTTTACCTTATCCGATATTAGAATGCTATTTACAGATATTGCTTGGCTTATAATCCTATCGGTAAAGCAGCTGGATTAAGACCTTTAGAGGTCCTTAGCACTTAAAAGATGTCGGTGTCTTCAAAGTAAACATATTGTTGTGTGAGAAAAAGAGGTATCACAAAAATATCATATGATACCATAATAATCTTTTTTCAACTTGGCAACTATACCATTCATATTAGATTTATTCAATTATTTGATGTCTCTAAAGAATTATAAAATAAAAATCGCGTGTAAAAAACAACACTCTACGAATTCACCATAAGTGATACAAAGTCAAGTATTTTTTCATCATTGGCTGCACCATTTGCAGTAGATGTCGGTACCTATTTTATTGTGCTGAATGAGAAAAAATCTAGTTTCCACCTTTCATTGGTGCCTTAATCAGGCACTTATCTTACCCCGTTTAAAGTAAAATTGACTAAAGATGGCTAACAAGAAATAATACATTTTTAAGCACCTTTTGATTACTTCAACATTGTTTTTTTTTTCAGTGAATATATATTTAGTAGATACTATTTAAATCAGTCAAAAAAATGGTTGTAGTTTCTACAAAGAAGTATGTTTCGATACTCTGGTTAAAGATATTGATGATGAAAGGTATATATTTCTTTTTATGTGAAAATGTCAGAAAATTGTGAGGTTAACGTCAGTCAGTTTTCTATATCCTAGGGGCCCTAGGGCCTCTTTTCCAAAAATACATCGAATCTACTTCAATTGAATACTGCTCGAATTCAACTCGACCTTTTTTCGTTTCGTTTTTTTCAGGCAAATGCGGTAGTCGATGTATATTTGAATATTAATAAAATGCCTATGTCGGCTGAATTTATTATTATCTCTAGTGGAATAAGAATATGAAATTGTGTTTTTTATTATTGTTTTAACTATCACATATTTGAGTGGTTGTATTTTTTCCTTTCAGTGACCTCAGAGAGAACGCAATATCATATATTCCAGACGGTGTTTTTGAAAGCCAACGAAATCTCACTAAACTGTAAGTAGATATTTGTAATCAATTGAATTTGATATTTTTACATTATGTTGTTTTTTTTTTACAGATAACATTAAAAAATATATTTAAAATCAGTGCTTTAAATGGCATAAGTTATGCTGCCGGAATACCTAAAATAACATGTTCGAAATTTAAAGCTATATATAATTTTACGGATCCTCACATGCATTTATGACAGCGTTCAATGACTTCATGTTTTAAATTGAAAATATTATACAAAATCTTTCCGTACACTTATTATAAATATTTTACATTTGGTGCTTCTACCAAAATTCAACATACTATTCAGTAATAAAAAAAATATTTGAAAAAATACAGAGAAGTAGGTTGATGTTATTGTATCGATGTCCTAACATTGACAGCTTTTAACTGACATACTATGCTTTTTTTTACTCACCTGTAAGGTCCACTCGTCAATTATAAGTAGAAAAGCGTTTTACTAAAAAATAACTCTTTTTTTGTACTAATTTCATATTATTTATTTAAATATCAGGACCGATTATGGAATATTTATATCTACCTTTATATAAAAGTTGTCGATGTAATAGAGCAGTACTCCACAACCAGGGCACACTGGTGTGCTTTGAGCTGATACAGGCGTGACGCGGTCAAATAAAACAACATTATAACTAAAAGTCGTCATGCTAAAAAGGTCTTTTGATCAATAACTTCGAGTTGTGCTGTCGAATATCGAACCGAATATATTTTTTTGTGTTCAACGAAACAAGCGTAGATATCACATTAATTAGTCATTATTTTATATTAATTATTAAGATTGCATACAAGTAAATATAGTATAGTTTTTATAAATGTATACTTATCAAATAAAAAATGAAAATTGATTGTATAATTTGTGTATCAAATTAATATCTGTATATTTTAGCTTTTGTTGTGCCGCGTAATACTAGGAAGAACTTTGGTGTGTCGTATGTGAGAAATGGTTGAGGAGCACTGTAGTAGAGCACCATTTGTATTATACAGTGGAACCCCGATCTACCGTTCTCGCATTGTTCGTTTTCCCGCATGGATCCCTTATTTTCATAGTCTCGGCCTAACACCCATAAGAACAATGTAAAAGAATCCCGCTTTAATCGTTCCCCGATTTACCGTTTTCCTCGATCTATCGTTTAAATATTTTGGTCCCGATTTCATAAATAGTTTTGCCTCGCATTTCGTTTCACGTTTTTTTTTCAGTGGAACCCTGATCTTTTTGCATGGATCGTTTATTTTTTACTCGACCAAGACCACGTCATAAAAATATTTAATAATTCCCCGTTTCTTATTCCCCGATTTACTGATTTCCTCGATCTATCATTAAATATTATAGTCCCGTCCCAATTATTATCCCGATTGACCGTTTTTGTAGAATATTTTTTTTTCGCTCAAATAGTTTTACATCGCATTTAGTTACATAAATAACTAAGTTTTTTGAAAATAAAACATTTTTTGGTATAATTTGATTTCCCGCATTATTCGTTCATTTATTACGGTCCCTTGAAAAACGTAGAATCGAGGTTCCACTGTATATGAAAACTTAATTTCGTAAAAAAATTCGTCAAGACAATATTATCAATATTCATTTTAAATTTCTTCTTCTTCTCTTTGACCATGTTCGCTCCCTATGTGGAGCATATGGCCGCCACGCGGCACCTCCATGTTTCCCTGTCTCCCGCCAATAGCTTTGCTTCCTCCCATGACATGCCAGCATCCCTCAGTTCCGCCGAGTACATCCTATGGATAGTACCCGATGGACGTCCAGGACGCCGGAATCCCACCGGTCGAAAGAAGAGGCAGGCAGGATTGAGGCTTTCCGGAGGCATCCGCAGCACGTGACCCAGCCAGTTCCAACGTCTCTCCATAACCACTGACGTGACGGGACGCTGTCTTGCACGCTCCCTTATCTCTGAATTCCTCACAAAATCAAACCACCTCACCCCCATTATCCGACGCAAGCATCTGTTCTCGAAGCTCAGTATACGGTTTTTCTGAGTCTTCGTCAGGTGCCATGATTCGCAACCGTAAAGCATTACCGGCAGAATGCAAGCGTTGAACAAGTGGCATTTGGTTTTAATCGAGTACAGCTGTGTGTCCCAGACAGTCCGCATTGAGTTGAATGTGGCTCCAGCCATTCCTAAACGAATGGCGAGCTCGTTTTTTGTACTACCGTCTTCCGGGATATGTACGCCGAGGTATCTGAAGCTGTCAACCCTCTCGATGATCTGTCCCGCGCTGGTAAGGGTCCTATCAGAGTCATGACAGGTTTGGTTACACATCACATTGGTTTTACTAGTATTAATTTTTAGACCAATGCGACCTGAGTTAGTTCCTAACCCATCAATAGTCTCCTGGATGCCCTCAATGGATTTATCGAATATTACAGCATCATCGGCATATTCAAGGTCACACAGCTTCAGACCGGGACCAACAGCTACACCTCGATCAGGCGGAATTGACCTGCGAAGTATGAAGTCAAAGATAATAATAAACAGGAACGGTGCAAGAACGCACCCCTGTCTCACTCCGGTTGTGACCCCGAACCATTCGGTATTTGAGTCACCGATTCTCACACAACATGCACTATTCTCATGTAAGGATTTGATAATGGCCACAATCTTTGGCGGAATCCCGTAGGCATCCAGTATCCTCCACAAAGAGGGTCTGTGCGGACTATCAAATGCCTTCTCATAGTCGACGAAACAACAAGCAAGAGCACTGTTAAATTCATTGCTCTGCTGGAGGAGACATCGAAGATTGTGCATTTGGTCCGCACATGACCTTCCAGGGAGGAAGCCCGCTTGATTTTTCCTAAGTATTTTCATAATGGGACCTCTTATTCTCGCCAAGAGAATGTGTGCCATTACCTTCCCAGGAATACTGAGAAGAGTTATGCCTCGGTAATTGTTACAGCTGAGGGGATCACCTTTTTTGTGGAGTGCTAACACCTCACCGTCCACCCAGTCCCTAGGACAACGCTCACCGTCCCACACCCTGGCCATCAGGTGATAGAGAGGATGTAGGACGGCGTTAAGACCACATTTCAGAAATTCAGAATGTATTCCGTCTCCACCCGGTGCTTTGCCGTTTTTAAGCCTCTTCACTGCCAAGATGATTTCGGCATGTGTGGGCGTACGGTCTGAAATACCGGACACTCGGGGGAGGTCCATAGATGTAGCCTCTTCGGTTACGTCAAAAGGGTCCTGGGGGGGCGGTCGGTTCAGCACCTCGCAGAAATGATCCTTCCAAATCTTTTTAACGCTTTCTGCATTTGACTCTATTGCTCCATCAGGGCCGCGAATTGGCCCGGGAGTCGGTGGTCGCTTTCCGCAGACCTCGCGCGTGATTTTAAATAACTTCTTGGTATCATTTCTGCGGGCCGCCACCTCAGCTGTCTCAATTTGCCGATCCAAGAATCGGCGCTTGTCAAGTCGCGCAGACTTCTTGACAACTTTGTCCTGATTACGATAATCAGCGCGACGTTCTTCAAATCTTTCAGGGTCAGCTTCACTGTCCTTCAGTGCTTTAAGCCTGGCCCGCTCTTCAATTCTCCTCCACGTATTTTCGGACATCCATTTTGGTTGCCCCTCCCTCCGGAATCCGAGAACATCTTCGGCCGATGATGCAATAGCACGTTTGATACAGCACCAGTCCGCCTCAATGCGATCGGACCCGGATATAGGTCGCACGGAGACACGATCTATTTCCTTCCTTACAGCAATCTCGAATCTTAGTTTCGTATTTACGTTTTCTAGCTTCTCGATGTCGATCTTTTTCCGCGCTGGATTTTGAGCTATGCGACTTAGTTTCAGGCGGATTTTGCCGACAAGTAGTTCGTGGTCGCTATAAATGTCGGCACCTCGATATGTGCGAACATCGAGAAGTTCAAATCTATGTTTCGTGCTGTAAAGAAGATGGTCAATCTGCGTCTTCGTGCGACCATCAGGAGAGGTCCATGTGTATTTATGGATGTCTTTATGCGGGAAGATAGTTCCGCCAATGGTGAGCTCATTCATGATAGCGAACTCAATCAGTCTCCCACCATTGTCGTTTGCGGTGCCCAGACCATGCCGTCCCATCACTGAGGGCCCGAGAGCCGGATCAGCCCCTACTCGCGAATTATAATCCCCCATTACTATCACGCGATCCCTACGGGGGATTGCTGCAACTGCCGCGTGAAGGGAGTCGTAGAAGGCGTCCTTTGCTTGCTCGTTGGCGTCCTCAGTGGGGGCATAGCACTGAAAGACAGTCACAGAGCTGTCACTAGTCCTGAAGGTGGCACGTATCAATCTCTCAGAGATCGGTTCCCATTTCACAAGGCAACGGGCCGCTCTCCCAGACATCAGTATTGCCACCCCCTGGCGATGATATTGACTCTGGCCAGAAAATATCAACGTGCACCCCTCCAACAGCTTCTTTCCTGCGCCTTTCCAGCGTATCTCGCTCAGTCCTAAGACGTCAAGGCCATACTTTCGCAAGATACGGGTAGCATGCAGGTCCTTTCCAGAAGTGCGCATGGTACGGACGTTGTACGCACCAATGCGCATAATGTATTTGTTGGAGAGGATTTTTTCTTCTCGGTCCATGGTTGTGCTGGGTTGTCTATTTTGGCATCCGGGAGTCCGAGGCGCTTGTGGCGGTGTTTTAATCGGTTTTGGGTTTAAGGATGCAGGGTGATTAACCCTGCGCTCCCGAGGCCTGGGTCACAAGGGCTCTAGGGGTCGGCTCAACCCTGGTTTTTCTGTCGGGGATTTCCTTCCCTTAGCCAGTAGCCCAGTTTTGAGGCGCCGGACGTTCGCCTTGCGACCCCTGCTGTTAGCTGCAACATTGTTGCATTGCCCGATGGACGCCACGGGGAGGCCAGCAGATGGGACTTGCTGGTGTGCGGCATTTCCCACCATTTTAGCGTAGGCACGTCAACTGGCATTGACATGCCCACGTGGGACCCCCAGCCATTGACCATCAATTAAATTTATCATTTTTTAAATTTAAAATTATCAAATATAAAATTATTAAATTTATCAAATTTAAATCATTTAAATTTAACAAATAAAATAATTCAATGGCTGTACGTTTTTCTAAATGTTATTTTATCATATTAAATTTTATTGAAAATTACCAAATCCTATATAATAAGACATTATATGGTACACTGATATTTTTAAAACATACGTGAGATAGTTTCGTTCCAATTCGACCACTGGGAATAGGAATGACAAAAAATATTTGCCTCATATTTTAACAATGACAATATTTTTTTTTGATTAGATTAGATATGCGAGTGCAATAATTATCCATATTTATGGATATGCGATTATTTCAAGAATTGGTATGAATATTTTATGTATAATATCAAAATTCGATTCATTACAACCGTCATAAATTGTTATATCTTATCGTTTAGTTATGACCGCTTTTAGATATTAATTGTTGTTTTATGATGCGGTCACAAAATATAAATGATCATTTAATGATAGAAAAGAAGTTTTTTCGATAAAATGCTGTCGCTATCAAACACAATACAAAAGATTCTGCTTCACAGCTTCTTTTAGTGCATATAAACATTAATAAAAACTTTCAGACGTGTTATACCATAATTTAAGAAAAAAAATACCATACAATGGTACTTTATTGTTTCATGAACGTTCGTCAAAATCCCAACGACTGTCTGTGTATAATCAGAATCGTCACCGATAGAATATTATGTATAATATATTCCCTTTTAGGATATTCAGTGTCAATACTTGGTGAAAAGACATTTCATAAAGAAAAGCACAGTATTCTTTAGTACTTATTTCCATTTTTTATTTATCACGATCAGGACCAGTATCGCTCAAAGCGAGCATTGTCATCTGATAATAAATATAATTTTACATTGCTTTTCACGCAAAAACATTGTTTATTACACCTTTTCATTTCAATTTGTTTTTATATAATTTGTTATAAAATACCAACGTTTAATTATGTTTCTTATTAGTTGATAATGCTCACCATAAGCGAAACCGATCCTGATCTTGATAAATAAAAATGTAAATAAGTACAAAGGAGTATTCTGTTTTTCATAATAGTATAATATAACATTATTTTACAATACTTACCCTCTGCGGCCCGTAATAAAATATAAAATGGATAAACTGTCTCTTATTTCAAAAAGTATGTGCACCACTGCTCTTTAAATGAGACGTATTGTATAAATAGTACAGCCTTTATCGCACAATAATGCATTTGAGCATTACTGATTTGCTTAAGGTCCTAAAGAGACTTTGTATAACTTATTGTGAACTTTTGAATAGCTTCGGCAACAAGAGTTTCTTACTGTGACTGTATACCTGCAAAAATATGTGTGGAAAGGAAAAATAATCATTTTTACTTTTTCAGATACCTTAGAAACAATCTTCTGACAACGATTTCTGAAAAGACGTTCGAAGGGCTGATAGCTCTAGAATGGCTATTTATGGACAAAAATTTATTACATGAAGTTAGTTTTTGTCCCTTGCCTTCGTTGAAATGGCTGCAGCTTCAAGGAAACAAAATCAAGACACTTCACGATTTTCCATTTATGGCGACCTTGTTTGAGTTGTGAGTAATAAACTTTAATGTACATATACAAAAATTTTGTTGAAAAAGTTTTTTTTTTCCTATAATAATGGTTGAGGAACTGTGGTGTAATTATTTTAGGAGGACGTCGTGTTTAAGTCATGCGATATTTTGATATTAAAATAAATCTTTAAAAAATAAATAATTTCAGTAGGAAAATATTGGTAGAATATGTATATACCAGGGCTGTGGAGTCGAAGTTGGAGTCGGATTCGCGGAGTCGCAGTATTTTGGCTGGAGTCGGAGTCGTGAAAAATGAAAGGCACTATTTTTTTTTTAAACATATCTTTACTGATGTGTATTCAAACAAAATAAGCCAAAGTGTTGACATTTCATGTTTGGCTGACTAAAGATGATCTGATGGAATACATATATATATAAGTTAAAATGAAATTATTGAAAAATCTCCTCGGAGTTGAAGTCGTTTTTTTATACACGACTCAACAGCCCTGGTATATACAGTCAGCGGTGGGGTGCCATACATTAACAAAGGGCTCGTTTAATCTCGAAGCAATTCTCGGTGTTCCGGGGAAGAAGTGAATTTTTTATCACCCCTATGCAATCATATGTAATATTTATATAAGCAATCGATTGTTACTTAATACACTTATAATACGAAATTTACCGTAAACTATTCAATATAAATGGCTAAAAATGTACCACTGTGTATTCTGAAGCTGTCGTAGATAATATATATGTCCTAAATTGCAGTTATGTACTAATTTGATCTGAGAATATTGTTTTCTTTAAAATTATCAAAGGGTTTAAAATTATCAAAGGGTCAAATTTATCAAGGGGCTCACGCGAGCCCCTCCAAGCCCCCTCCAGCCCATCCATGTATACAGTTATGTCTATGAGATACGGTGTGTCATTATTTCCAGAGACTTATAGAGTCTGGAAAAAAACTACTCCGACTCCAGCTTTTAATTAAAAACCGATTCCGACTCTGACTTCTTTTTAACTTAAATATATATTCTCGATTTCTGTTTGAAGGCATGGGTGTTTGTGATATCAAAATTTCCCTCCACCCTTCCGATCCTTCAATAACTGAGCGTAATGAAAGCGATTAGTTAACCACTAGTCCTGTCCTAGCCTTATCTTTCTATCTTTACTACTCTATTTGGAAAAGAAAGGTTGAGCAACTAAGTAACAAACAGCTCTCGTAGAAAACACTTCCGTTGAGATACCTCCATTATGAGGCCATATGTTCCGCCATAGGAGCGGACATAGATCAAAATGAAAAATATTTGTATACTACCTGATCATCTTTAGCCAGCGTTTCATGGAGAGGCAATATTATGAACTTTTGTGGTTTGAATATAAAAATAGGTCTAAAACCTGGACTCCGACTCCACAGCCCTGATTAATTATTGTTGTGTATTTCCAGCAGTGAAGCAGTTTTGTAATGTAAACAGTAAACAAATTAAAATGATTTCTGATATCCTCTGAAATTTATAGTTGTATTTCAATTCGTTTCACACAACAAAGCGAACCCCCTCGGCTGCAGGGAACCAGCCCACTCTTCAATAGGATAATAAGCTATCCAATCAGTGCAACTGAATTTCCCATAGGCATATGCGACATCACATAACATATTGTATTCCTCAGGTATAAATGAGATGCATACAAATCCATAGAGGTATTTTCCGAGAATACAGTTCGGTCTCGTGCCGGAAGATGTCGCAACGTGTGTATTCTCATGCTAATTACGAATTATTCTGAGTGGGCATTAAAGTTTTTCTCTGGCAACATTTCTACTAGTTCACAAAATGCAAATGTCTGCCACCGCTTTAAATAAACCGTCGGCTTAAAAAAGTCGAAATAAATTTGCATTTTACATAGTGGGTATAGCTGGCCAGTGGCTAATTTTTATATATGTATTAAACCATACGCATGAAGACTTTAGTATATAACAGATTTAAATAACAAAGTATTTTAGCTCTACAGTTTTTAATAATTTTATTCGTTGATAGCTATTTCGGCTTGCGCCATCGTCAGAACTATGTTTAAACTAATATTTTGCTCTGACGATGGCGCAAGGCGAAATAGCTATCAACGAATAAAATTATTAAAAACTGTAGAGCTAAAATACTTTGTTATTTTAATCTGTTATAAATGGAGTTCTACCAAGTAAATGCCAAATCAATTAATACTTTAGTATATATTTACATGTGTTATCTATCATTTCGGAAAAGTTGCTCAATAGATAATAATAATAGATAAATGCATATTTTTGTACGAAATTAAAATACATAACTTCGCGTCAAACGCACATTGTGGCCTGTAGAATTAGTACATATTGATTGACACATTGTTTTATGTCAAAATTTGTAGAATGGTATTTCTTTATTAATCTAGAATTATTATTTCACTAGTTTTATAAATCCTAAATAAACATTTCGTAGAAAAATTTTACAGTATTGAAAAATATCATTTTGGCGAGATAAGCCCTTAGAAGTACATTGGTTATTGATTATTGATTTTTTTACGGGTGATTTAATAAATTAATCGAAATACCTTGGATGGCGATGGATTGCTGCTGCTGAAACTGTTGCAGGATAAAAGTTTTCGTGGGTATCTTGCGGTGTTCACAAAGTTCTTAAACTTTTATTTCAACTGTAAATCCCGGGATCCCATACAGTTTTGGATACATTTCTATCCCGGGATCCCGGGATTAGAAGACTTGATCCCGAAACTTTCGAGATTGATTTAAAAACAGAAACGTGTTCGGCAGTTCACGCATATATAATAAACGATACCCAATTTAAATTCTTTCCGATAAGAAAAGATTAAAGTTATCGCAGCCGAACAAAATAAATTGGCGTGAAGCATATTAAATTTCATCAATGCATTTTAGTGAACATTTGACTTTCTTTTTTTTTACCATGTCCGCTTACGCTATGTGGAGCATATGGACTCCTAATGGAGTTTATCTCAACAAAAGTGTTTCGACGAGAAGTGATAGTTACTCAGTTGTTCAACCTCTCTTTCTGCAATGAAAGTTTGGCAGGCTCGATGGGAGAAATCTTCTAAGGGGAGGCAAACTTTTAAATTCTTTCCGAATGTTAAATGGCGAATGGAGATAACCAAAGTCCTGACTCCTAATTTCTGGACCAGCCAATTCATAACTGGCCACGGTTACTTCGCTGCCAAGCTCTTCCACCTTGGCCGGTTAGTAAATAGCCCTCAATGTAAATGCGGATATATGATTCAGGATGCTGATCACATCTTTTGGGAATGTCCAGACTTAAATAACGAACGGGAAAAATTGCTCAAGACGATACGACTATCTGTCGGATCTGTCGGCCCCGTCGGTCATGCCGACTTGGTTGCATCGAAGGCAAATTATAGGGCATTTAAAGAATTCTCCGCGTCATTTGGAAAAAAAGTTGAGTTAAATAGATAAAATCTCATATTTTCAACTGCACTTAATTATTAATTAACTTTTAATTTCTGCACACTGTAGTGCATGCAACCAAGTCTTGAAGAATTTCTTCTCGGGACATTTCTGGCAAAATTTTGAACACGACTAACGTTGTTACGCTACGGAATACACCCTATAAAAAGAGTGTGAAGCCGTAGCGGGTGGTGGTGGGTACAACGTTGAGTACCCTAGGGAATTTAAAAAAAAAAAAAAACCTCTCTTTTTTCCAAAGAGAGTAGGAATAAAAGTATAGGGCTAGGACAGGACTAGTGGTTAGGTAGTCGCTCTCTATACGCCTCCTTCATAGGATAGGATGGGAGGGGAGAATTCAAGACATCACATACATCCACGCCTTCGAACAGAAATTCATAAATCGATTGAAAAATAAATTAATTAAACTGTCCGTACTGAGATTCGAACCCGTGACCCCCGTAACCGAAGCCAACGACGTTGACCACTCGACCACACAGGTGGCTGCATTTGACTTATACCATTATTTATTGTTTGTTATTTTTAAGCTTCACATTTAAATATTTTTTTATTTATTTTTCGCTTGTTCTCTACATATTAATAAATGTTACCAGATATCAATGGCAGTGTTTGTTTTGTGTGATTTATTGTTCATTCATATTAATTTTGTACCGTAAACAGAAATGTTAGACTAAATGGCGAAACAATTGATGTTCTGATACTCCAGGCATATTTAAAAATAATATTTAAATTACTTCTACATATTTACTCCAATAAAATTATTAAGAATGAATATGTACACGACAATTTTAGAACTCTTCACTCTTGCAGTCTGAAGTAGGTAGGTACTTTTTTCAGCTATCGACATAAATCATTTTAAGTTGTATTTCATATTTTTACATAATGTATGCATATTTAGTTCATTTAATAATTATGGCGCATATTTTCTTTACGAGTAATCAAAAAATCCACTCCTTGACCTGTTTATAGCAAATAGCTGAGATTAAAAGGGCCTCTTGGTAACGCATTGGCAGCCCACAGCTAGTAATATAATATAGAACAAATTGTTTAATTTATTTTTGGCCAATATCATCAATTTTTATCTCTCAAAAAACGGATTTTGGTACCAATCCCGGGATCCCGGGATCGAAAAATTCTAATCCCGGTAGCAAAATTTTGGTTCGGGATTGGATTCCCTAGCCATCAATCAAACAAAGCATAAATTATTTAATGTCTCAAAAAACAATAAATATCCCTAATTACTTTTTAATTGTATCATTGCAATAATAATATTAGATACGGCTTTCTTCATTGCGAGCATTTTCGTCAGTTGAATAAAAATAATGCTTATTGGTAATAATTCCTCAGGTTGTGTAATAAAATGTTGACACGTGTTTCGTCTCTTTCGGTGTCTTGATATAAACTATTGTTAGGTTATTTACGAAACTTTTGTAACACAATATGTGGAATAACTAAGTTATCAATTTTAATTTTATAACATGAGTTTCCACAAAGATTCCGCCGAATTCATCGAAAAACTAATTGGTTATATTTTTTTTCTACAGGTTCCTGGGAAATAATTTAATCGAAGAAATATCTGCCACTTCTTTTACACAGATTCCAAAGCTTCATTTTTTGTGAGTGAATTATTTAGCTTGTTGAATAAATTTAATGCTTTATATAAACATTTTATAAATACTATGAAAATGTATTCTAATATACGTTTTAATTTCAGGCAACTTTCATATAACATGATAAGAAGTATAGATGAAAAAGCTTTCGTTAGTCTAAAGGATTTAAAAGATCTGTAAGTATTACAACACCTTTGATTTTTTTTAATGAAGAATTTATTCGAAAAACATTAACGTTTTCTTCGTTTCGAACGGAATGGAAATGTTTTTCAACACTGCTCGCTTGCAATGTTTATTGGAAGCTTAAATATTGATTTATTGACCCAAATCAATGAAAGTTATTTAATTTTTATAATAGAATATATAAATAATGCCTACTTAATGTAGGATTGAAGTTACAAGTTCTATGCATTTTTATTTTTTATAAAAAACAATTGTGCTGAACGTTTTAGTGTTCATTATTTTAATTTTTATCCAAATATAGCACATGTATTATTTTATTTCAACATTACAATGTAAAACTCCAATCAATTTTGGCAAACCCAATCTTGAAATTGTATTTAAGCCATTCAAATATTATACACACAAAAGTGTTAACAATAGTTTTAATTTGTAGTCTGTAATTCTAATAATGGATTTTAATTAAGAACGCAATGAGAACAAAAGCCATAAAGCAATTGGATATAGTATATTGAGAAACATTTTGATTTCATTATTTCCATTGAAAATCATACTATGCAGATCAATTATTTACAATCAAAATCACTGCTTTTCACGCATCTATATATTTTAATTAACCGTGTGTTAAATTGTGTAATTTGATGCAATATTGTATTTATTTTGAATACATTACGTGATTTTTTTTAGCATACGCTAAATAGTTGACAAACCTATAAATAATGAAATATCTATTTCGGATCTGTTGATTTTACGAAATAATGATAAAAAATGATTGACGTGACTGTTTTTAAAAGTTTGAAAACAACATATGGCTCTAAAATATACAGATTATGTTTATGCAAAAAACCATGTTCATTTTATCGCAAGTTTTCTTATATAGTCATAGTGATATTGTATCTATATTATAATTATAGCATATATATTTTTAAACGAGAAAATGGTTTACAGAATAATCTTTCTCTATTCGTGCTTTGAATATATCTGCAGCACGTACAATATTATTTCTACTTTCAGGGACTTGTCAAATAATCTGCTTCATTTTCTGCCGCCCACGATTTTTTATTCAATGTCAGGGCTCAATCAATTGTAAGTAAATAACATCTTAAAATAAAATACATTTTATATTCTTTAAGCTTGTTACTTCATTGTTATAAGTCGAATGCTATAAACATTTTTCTCAATTGAATCTTTCCGCTGCGGAATATCACTGAATTATAATTTATTTAAAATAAATTTTCTAATCGCATCGATTTATAAGAACTTGAGGTTCGCAAACGTTCGTTTTACTTTGGATGATTTGTCAAACTTAAATATAATATTATGCAATGACATATTAAATAGTGGTGTTTGTAATCCATGTCCGCTCTCAATGTGGAGTATATGGCCTTCTAATAAAGATATCTCAACAGATTTTTTTCTATGAGAACTGTTTGTTATTCAGTTGCTCAACCTCTCATTTTCAAAGAGAATAGAAATAAAAAGATAGGATGTGGACAGATCTAGTGGGTAGCTAATTTTTCTCGCTGCGCCTAGTTATTAAAGGATTGGAAGGGTGGGAAGGGTGGGAAGGAATTTCTACGTCCGTTGTAGGATAGGGTGAGTGAGAACTAAAGACATCACATACATCCATGCCTTTGAATAGATACTCATAAATCGATTGAAAAATCAATATATAAAAACTATCCGTAGTGGGATTCGAGCTCGTGACCTCCGTGTTCTAGGTCAACGACGTTCAAACTTGTCCACGCAACCAGCTAAAAAGGGGAAAAAATGCGTGAAGTAAATAAAATTATCAGTTTTCTTTAGTAAAGAACACGCTGTGACAACAGCATAGGACAATCTGGGTTTAACATTTTTGTGATTTTTTCTAGATATTTTGCATTTTCTGTCGACGAAATTGACGGATATGAATGATTTTATGTTGTTATCTCAAAAATATATGAAATACTTGAATAAAATATTAACCCATATCCAGACTAGGGATTTTAATACCGGTTTTTCGGTAACTCATAGTAAATAACGGTATTGTTAACAGTAATATAAAAATGTGGAAATAAAGTAATAAAAACATAGCCAATTGGGACTGCAATACCAGAGGAGTCAATCAAAATCTGTATTTAGATATTTAATATAAAACACCATCATAAAAATATGTAATATTTATACAAGGGAGACTTTTATAAATAACTAAAGGTTTGTTAAAATATTTTTTTACCAAAATCAATTTTTTTATAAAAAAAGATGTCAATTACATACATTTAAGCGTAGATTTGGTCATTTTGCAACACTGAAATACCAGTATTGAGCTGAATTGTACTAGGGTTAAAACGATTATTAAGTATTGTCTCGTCGTAACTATGAGGGTAAGAGATTGTTGGGTTATAATTTTTTCCTACCTCGCTGAGAAACTTTTGAGTGATTTCACGAATAAAATCGCGGATAGTAAGTATTTTCATGTTTCTATGATGCAACGAGTTGCGAACGTACCTCGTGGAGTAACATATAATAAATAATATATCAGTGATTTATTTTTTACATTCTGAAGACCTATTAAATGTCTTTAAACTTGAGAGCGAAAGTGAATATAAAAAAACTCAGGGCTGTAGTGTCGTGTAAAAAAAGACAACTCCGACGCCAAATATTTTTTTTCAGTCATTTCATTTCAACTGTATATACCATTAGATCATCTTAAATCGGCTTAGAGCGCAGTGGCACCACTATGGACTATTGGGGTTTGAATACACATTTTTTTTAAACTTCACAGCCCTGAAAAAAAAGGTCATATTTTATCATTAATTCAATATAATTAATATAATTAATTAATTTAATATTACATCACAAACATAATGTTTTGTAAAAAGTATCGAAATTATTATACTGGTAAGATTTAAATCTTCTCAAAGTAAGATACGTGCACAGTAACAAACCCTTCTCATACCTTATAAAATTAAATTATTTGCTGTTTGAATGTTTAATAGTATAATATTTAATTGAGAAATAACTCTATACATAATTTTACGATGATACCACACAATTCTTAATCCTATCAATCGATGCCTACTGAAAAAACAGGATTAGCATATTCCGATAAGAGGATCGACGAAATGCCACTCGAAATATTTCACTACAAACAGAATTATATATTTACTCTTAATTCTTGATTGGTAAACAGTGCCAGATTTTTCTCGCGAGTACTAATTGTTGTGCAATAAATATAACAAGAATTTGAAGATAAGTTAATAAGCTCGTCATGTTGTCGACTTGTCTAGAGGTTCAAATCTACGCACGGAAAAAAACATGAATTTATTTACGTAGTTTTGTTCAAATATCAATTTAAAAAATGTGGAAGAGCGAGAATGGTTTACTAAAGACGAGCGGCGAAACTGGAGCTGATGATGAATTGATTATTTTTAATAATACTCTGATTGCCGTGCAGTGTTTAGATCCACAAATTACGAAGGTGAACGTTTCAAAGTTCAGCTCCGGGCAACGTGCGAAACTAGGCCGCGTCACTAAGTATTAGTCTTCTCCCTGTATTATGACCAAAAAAAGAGTAAAACCTCTGTCGAAATGCTTCATAAAAGATCCACACATTGAGGAGTGGACTTAGTTGAAAAAGATGGTTGAATAGCTACCTATAAACTGTATGTAGCCGCATTTGCTGTATGACGAAGGGTTACCTCAATCGACGGTGTTGATTTTTCAGTAATCAAGAGAACCTTTACGTGCCATCGTTTTTTTAATTATCTTGTCAAGGCTATCGTTGGATTTCTTAATTTAATTGGCAATTATGTCACTATTTTGTTATATGAATATAAAGTAACATATACATGTATGCAGTAGAGGTCTGCACGGGCCGAAATTTTACAAAATTACCCGACCCGAGTCCAAAAGACTCAGACCCAGCCCGGCCCGGGCCCGAGTCTAATACCACAATTGTTACCCGAACCCGACCCGAAGCTCGGATTTATACACAACACACCGAAACAAACCCGTTTTTTTTTTACAAATTTACAAAAATTTACGATTCTCTATAGAACTGGTAATAATTAAAATAATCATGGCTGACTTATGACACAAAGATAGTCTGAAATATTTTTCTGAAGAATAAATTTCTTACCCGGGCCCGGTCCAAGCCCGAATCTCAATTGCGCTTACCCGCCCGAACTCAGCCCGCGGGCCGGGCCGGGTATGGGCCCAAAGGCCAGGCCCGGGCCCGTGCAGACCTCTAGTATGCAGTGACGTTCCTAGGTCATGTGCCGCTTCTAGCTAGATACAATAGCGCCCTTACTATATTTCGAGCTAAAAAAATTGAAATTGCATTAATGTGTATGTCATTTTTTCATTATTTCCCATTATTCTAGGAAATCATACAGATATTTAAATCGTCTACTAATCTATATCCTACATACTCAAAAAATTTATACCCATTGGTCCATAATCTTATTACCATTGAAAAAGTATTTTTCAGCATTTTTTATGAAAGATATTGAGGCATATTAATTATTCTAAGCTAAATTCGTGTCAAAAATATTTAGTAATTTAAAAAAAATATTCTGTGATCATTTGCCGCTCCCTAGGACTTACCGCCCCTATTCAACTACCTACTCGCCTATGCTCTCGGGACGTCCCTGCATGTATGTATGTATATATATATATATATATATATATATTTATATCCCACCACATTTAGTGGGTCATATGTGAATAACCGACCTTAGTTGCTCACTCTTTCACATGTCATATATAATTACACAGATGTAGTAGCAACTTGATACCTTTTCCATTACACCTGAAATATAGTCAGCTATTATATATCTATAAATATTATTTTTATACTTTTAAAAAAATCATCTATTATTAACGTCGCTATGTTGATCATTTTAATAAACACATTTATTGGCTCATGCAACGTTGCCAGAATTATATATGAAATTTTGTCGTCATAACACAGCAGAGTTATTTTTGTTGAACTACTTATCGTTAACATACATACATACATACATAATGTGTTTGCAGTAAATGATGGATTGTCATGTTGAAGGTTTTCATACCATCTCATATTTTGTTTTGCAGAAACTATTGAAAAAATTACAAAATTAAAAGTTTTCCACCATTTTATTTTATTATTCTAATAATCAGTGTAGAAAATATTTCTGCGACTTGTTTAAGATATTGGTTGGTGGTTTATATTTTTAATAGGACTCCTAATGGAGTTTATCTCAACAGAAGTGTTTCTACGAGAACTGCTTGTTAATCAGTTGCTTAACCTCTCTTTTTCCTAAGAGAGTAGGATTAGAAGTATAGGGCTAGGACAAGACTAATGGTAAGATAATCGCTCTCGATACGCCCCGTTTGTAGGATAGGATGGGTGGGAGGGGGGAATACAAGACATCACATACATCCATGCCTTAGAACAGAAATTCATAAATCGATTGAAAAAACAATTTATAAAACTGTCCATACTGGGATTCGAGCTCGTGACCTCCGTAGCTGAAGCCAACGACGTTGACCACTCAACCACACATGCGGCATTTATTTACAGAAAATTTGATAGTTTTGTAATTCAACTTGTTGTGTAACAAAGTGTGACACGTGTTTCGCCTCTTTAAGAAGCATCATCAGACCATTGCAAGAGTTACGAATAAAGTGTATTCGTAAACACTAAAAACGCGACACACGAAATACATGTATTTTACGAGAAATTTTAAAAGGCACAACGTTTTATACAATTTCATAATCAAACCATTAATAAAAATTGCAATTATGTACTGATTTGATGATATTGCTTTTTTAACTAACAAAGGACTTGTCGTATGCAGCCAAATTTAACAAGGGGCTACATGCACGCAAATAGTTTTGATAATATTTACAAAAAATGGAATAAAAATATTTTAAAGTTCAATTATCAAATAATTTTATGGGTTTTGACTAAGGGATGCAAAAAAAACCTATATGTCAATTTTTATTACACTGGAAAACAAATATAGCTACATATCTTGTAATATAAATAATATAATTATACAAAAAACAATATAACTATCAAATGATTTAATGAACGTCAACCCTTTTAACAATTTAAAGCTGATCATTTGACGGAACATCCTCATTGATGTTTAAATTTTCGGAATCTAAGAAAAAACATAAGCGTTTTATAAAATAAAATATTTTATTCAAGAAATTTTTCAGTTTGATTTTTAAAAAATATTTATGTCATTATCACCTGAATCTGAAGATGGCGAAGATGGGCGGGAGGTGCATATAATGTTTCATTGTCATATTTTATAATATTAAATAAAAATTATAAATCGTAAGTAACATGAAAATTAATAACATTATTATTAATAACATATTTAGCCGCCTATGTGGTCGAGTGGTCAACGTTGTTGGCTACCGCTACAGAGGGCCCGGGTTCAAATCCTGGTACGGACAGTTTTATAAATTGATTTTTCAATCGATTTATGATTTCTGTTCAAAGGCATGGATGTATGTGATGTCTTGAATTCCCCCCTCTCACTCATACTATCCTATGAACGGGGCGTATCGAGAGCGATAAGCTTACCACTAATCCTGTCATAGCCCTGTTCTTCTATCCCTACTCTCTTTGGAAAAAGAGAGTTTGAGCAATTGAGTAACAAGCAGTTCTCGTAGAAACACTTCTGTTGAGATAAACTCCATCAGGAGTCCATATGCTCCACATTGGGAGCGGACATGGTTTAAAAAAAAAATAATAATAATATGTAGTGATATATTTTTTTTTTACCATGTCCGCTCCCAATGTAGAGCATATATACTCGTTATGGAGTTTATCTCAACAGAAGTGTTTCTACGAGAACTGTTTGTTACTCAGTTGCTTAACCTCTCTTTTTCCAAAGAGTGTAAGAATAAAAGGATAGAGCTAGGACAGGACTAGTGGTGGGCTAATCACTCCCAATATACCCCGTTCAGAGGGTGGGACGGATGGGAGGGGAGAATTCAAGACATCACATACATCCATGCCGTCGAACAGAAATTCATAAATCGATTAAAAAATCAATTTATAAAACTGTCCGTTCGATTCGAGCCCGTAACCGAAGCCAACGACGGTGACCACTCAACCACACATGCGGCATTTATTTACAGAAAATTTGATAGTTTTGTAATTCAACTTGTTGTGTAACAAAGTGTGACACGTGTTTCGCCTCTTTAAGAAGCATCATCAGACCATTGCAAGAGTTACGAATAAAGTGTATTCGTAAACACTAAAAACGCGACACACGAAATACATGTATTTTACGAGAAATTTTAAAAGGCACAACGTTTTATACAATTTCATAATCAAACCATTAATAAAAATTGCAATTATGTACTGATTTGATGATATTGCTTTTTTAACTAACAAAGGACTTGTCGTATGCAGCCAAATTTAACAAGGGGCTACATGCACGCAAATAGTTTTGATAATATTTACAAAAAATGGAATAAAAATATTTTAAAGTTCAATTATCAAATAATTTTATGGGTTTTGACTAAGGGATGCAAAAAAAACCTATATGTCAATTTTTATTACACTGGAAAACAAATATAGCTACATATCTTGTAATATAAATAATATAATTATACAAAAAACAATATAACTATCAAATGATTTAATGAACATCAACCCTTTTAACAATTTAAAGCTGATCATTTGACGGAACATCCTCATTGATGTTTAAATTTTCGGAATCTAAGAAAAAACATAAGCGTTTTATAAAATAAAATATTTTATTCAAGAAATTTTTCAGTTTGATTTTTAAAAAATATTTATGTCATTATCACCTGAATCTGAGGATGGCGAAGATGGGCGGGTGGTGCATATTATGTTTCATCGTCATATTTTATAATATTAAATAAAAATTATAAATCGTAAGTAACATAAAAAATAATAATATTATTAACATGTAGTGATATATATTTTTTTTACCATGTCCGCTCCCAATGTAGAGCATATGGACTCCTTATGGAGTTTATCTCAACAAAAGTGTTTCTACGAGAACTGCTTGTTACTCAGTTGCTCAACATCTCTTTTTCCAAAGAGAGTAAGAATAGAAGGATAGAGCTAGGACAGGACTAGTGGTGAGCTAATCACTCCCAATATACCCCGTTCATAGGATGGGACGGGTGGGAGGGGAGAATTCAAGACATCACATACATCCATGCCTTCGAACAGAAATTCATAAATCGATTGAAAAATCAATTTATAAAACTGTCCGTACTGGGATTCGAGCCCGTAACCGAAGCCAACAACGTTGACCACTCGACCACACAGGTGGCAATTAAATACCTACAATAAAATATTAAATTTAGAAATTAATACCTAAATAAACTAAAAGAATAGTCAAAAAGAAAACGAAAAAATAAATACAGCAAATAATATATACAAGTAAGATTATATAAGATAAGAAATTGTTTCAATGTGGTAGGTATGTTATACAGTGGGAGATCCATAAATTGTCCCAGGGACCCTTCTTTCTGCCATTCAATTTGAAAATAAACATGATTCATTAATAATACATTAAAAAATAGATGATTTTAAAATAATATATTTATATAAAAATAGTCAATACATAATCAAGTATGTATTCTATAAAACATAGTAAACTAAACAATAAAAGAGCCCATTTCACAATAAAGTTTAAATAAATTTCCGTTTCCGTATATACCGTTTGAAAGGTACATAATCTTTTCGATACGACGTTGATACATATCACTTATATACCTACCTGTAAAAAAACAGTTTGAAAAATACTCAGACGGCCTTGGTTTGACGACGCGATTCGATTCCCCCCTCCAAAGCCCATGCTCATTGGGCAAATTTATGGCAACGTTGCATTGTGAGATCATGTTAACGCTTTAAAAAATGAATGGACACGATCACTCAAATGCTACTCTATATTCAGGGATAAAAAAGTATATAGTAGCATATTTGCTGCACGCGAAATTCGCACTTATTTCATCAATTATATATATTAACACCATCGGTATCAGCTTGTCAAGCGCAACACAACCATATATAAATCTCCATTGACCAATGATCACATAAGTGACAAATGAGCCAGTAATTCTAAATGATCAAGTACGCCCGGTAATTTGAAGACGTGTTGTGCCACAAAGTGCCGTAAGATATACTTATATATATATATATATATTTATATATAAGTACATATATATCGCATGAAAGCTGACAAACTAATATTCAATAGGAGAATATTAAAAAATAATAAATTTATCGTAAGCTTTCATTAATAATGCTGAGGAATTGACATTGAATTTCATGACTTTATGAAATAACCACTTGACAGTTTTCCCCAAGCGTGACTCGGGCGCGGATTTACTTCCCACACTGACAAGCCCGAGTCTCTAAGAGTATTTTTTTATAATAAAACGTTTAAAAATATTAAAAAATATATCTGACAATTTTTAGACACTCTTCTCACCAAAATTCAACTGGTAAGTGGTCAAATAATATTATATATTTTTATTCGTATTTATGAAAAACATTGTTTTGCATCGAAAATATCAACTTCGTTGTGATACTTGAACTTTTATTCTGTGCGTTTTGGGCTAATCTTAAAAAAATATATATAATAAATCTAATATAGTAATAATTTAATTTAAAAAAAAGTATGGATTTTTTTAAAAATATAGTCGGAATTTGATCCAGAACCGCCATCATACAGTACAATATCTTGGTTCCGTATTTACGATAATAATATGATAGCTACTTATAAAAATATTTTGACAATAATAAACAACTCTACTGTATGAAAGGCTGAAATAATGTTAGACTTTGGGTATTTATTATTTATTTGGTGGATAAGGGCCGTCTCGGACAGGGTGTTATTTATCGTAGGATGTTTCCTCGGTAAGATAGGTATTCAAGCACCCTTATGGTGGTTACGAATATCTGATCTGTAGGATTTGTGCGAGATCTGAATAAATGTGGTGGAAACTAAAGGATAGGTATGTCGATATTTCAACTTGAATGTTTTTTGTAACCCAAGAATAATCGTAATAACGAATACTAGAAAATATATGTCACGATTATTGAAAGTATTCAGTCTCTTTCACTAAATTCATTAGTCATTTGAACCTCTGACAAGAAATTCTATACAACGTCGATAATAAATAATAATCTGCCACTATTTATTGGCGCCTATTATGTATTACTTAAATATTGTCATTATCCGTGCATTGGTTTATCAACAACACTAAAAAAAAAGATCGTTACATTGTATGAAAACGTACAATATTTTCACGATTTACGTATTTTCTTTTCCAGCTTCTCTATGAATAGTTTACTAGTGACCCAAACCATTCAACGGTTGTTAAAGAATTTTTCTTACTATATTTGTGGGCTTATTCAAAAATGAAACATATTGTTGAAGTCTACAGGTTAAATACTGGGTTGGCTGACTTACTTGTACCGGATAAGGAAGATACTTCCAGCAAGCAGCTCAACAGGGTGTAGTATATAATAGGACAACAGTATAATTGCATATCAAAACGTCCCACAAAGCTAGGAAAGGTAGAAAAAGTTGTTGCTGGAGACGTTACTCAAAATTTTATTACTTCCATTAACGACTCACACATAAAGAACGTTGTACGTTTTAAAATGAATAGAGTTATATAGATTTTGTGTTAAATGCTATCAATTTGCAGTGAGAATGAAGATTTTTCCCAAATCCAACTATTTAGCTGCATTGGGCATTGTAACATATAATAAACTGGTAGACTACGGATTTTATCAAGAAAAAATATTGTTTTCATCACGATTTCGTCTTAAATATATTCTACTATTATACTTCATAATTTCCAGAAAAGGTAACACGAAATTTCTAATAAAACAATTTTGAGTTTCGGAATCTCTGATGCTGAAGTAAAAATAAACGCTCTTTCACGAGTGATAATGTACCAAATAATATGACAGTAAGTTAGAGGGCAAAACGAAAACCCAAAATTCACCAGATTCAGAATATGTACAAGGTTGCCGTTTTTCGCAATAGTACTAACATGAAAGGCATCCAATCTGGAAATGGGCAACACAGGGCTTCGCTTTTACGGGAAATACTTTCTCTAGTGAAATAAAATAGCCTTTCGCATTTAGCAACGTATGTTTGATCATATAGCAACTCTCAGTCCTTAACTTTGTTTTCACCGTTTAATGTATAAATTTTGTGTTTCAATTGAGAAAAATAAAGATTCATATTAGCGTCTAAACAACAGTAGACTGCTTTACAAAGAGTGAATGTGAACCGTTCGAGAGAAAGAGATTGTAAAATATGTATTCATTAAATTTACATTTGATTTCTATTTTGTCATGATTCATAAAGTAAGAAAAATCAATCAAAATAGTCGTGAAACATACAAGTTTCTTGTAAAACTAAATAAATTGTTTTTCTTGCTTTATATTATATTTATATTAAAGCTCATTTTGGTATTAAAATAAATTATGAATGGTTTGAATTTTAAATCATTTATAAATTCAGAGAAAAAAAACCAATTTAATTTATTTAAGCTAGAGATGAAAAATATTATTTTAAGAAGTGTTTAGTTCCTGCATTTTCTTAGCGGTGTAGGGGACTTATATCAATAGGTTACACAGACTTAAATGATACTTTCAATATGCTTGAATATAGGTCACTTACTCACATACCGTTAAGATAAAAATTCGAATTCAAATTGTATACATAATGTATGCCACGGTCTATTTAAATATTTAAGCCCTGGACCTTAGAACGAAAATCTAGAGCAGGAGTGGGGAACCCTTTCTTCTCTAAAAGCCGCATTCATTTTTCTGATTCAACATGAAGGCCGCAGTAAATATTGACTAGGGAATTTTTGGCCGGAAACAATTTTATGTCATTTTTTAAGGTCCAGAAATTTGCGGATTTCCCAAAATTACCAGTGTGGGACCTTTTGTTTTAGGTCTTTCAAGGATTTTGCCATTGAAAATCCCAATAATTTACGAAATTACAATAATGTACAGAATTAGGGAATTGGCCAGAAGGCCGCACCAGAGTAGCCAAAAGGCCGCAGGTTCCCTACGCCTAGTCTAGAGTGATAGTACGAAAGGACATAAAATCGATTGAATTACACTATTTCATTACAAAAAGATTTTTTGGATATATAATGAGTTTTTATGATATGTTTAATATTATACCAAATCATTTGATTCATTTGAATCGTATTAAACATATCATGTTCTCGATATTTTTTTCTTATAACCCAAAGACGTGCTTTTCGAAAAGGACGTATTTTTTTGCAAATATATTTTTATGTTAGTATGTGAAAATGAGGTTCATAGGCACTGAGCACGCCTAGTATAATAAAAAAGTAATGAAAGAAAGCACGCACATGCCTGACAAAAAAACGTATAAAAGGCAATAATTTAAGACTGCGTATGTCTCTTGAAAATTATAACGACGCAACGAATAAAAACTTTTGAAGCTGACGATAAAAAAGTTTCATAATAGCGTGGAATATGGTAAACTATTTTAATATTTATCATTTGATCACTTAAAAGTTAATATATAATATTAAATCTTTTTATATATTTTATTTCAGCGAACCAAGATTATTGATTTAAACGTGTCTGTGCAGTCGTAAAAAACCAAACAACCACGGCACTTTTTTAGATCCATTTTTCCAAGAGGAAGTTTTCGTAAAATTGTCACATATGTATATAAACTGTGAAGGATGTGCGAACATTTTATAAAAATCAATTTTTGGATCTTTTCAGTCATGCAACTGGAAGGATTTTGATCTGCTTTAAGAATATTTATATTCATAATTGCAATACCATAATATCAAAACCACGACCATCCACTCGGTTCTAACTTGCACGCTTAGTTAGGTTTTTAATGTTTTACATATGTAAGTGCATCTCTGTTTTTTACAGTTTTTCCTATTCAATAAAATAAAATATTTTAAAGGCCAAGATTTGAGTCAATGTATATCTATGATAACGAATACAAAATAAATTACAATTTGCTCGTCTAAATTTTCAAACGAATCAAACTTGTTAAACAAATAATATGAGTCGTCTGGTACCAAAAGCAGAACTGTTCCATACATCATGTATAGAACAGTTCTGCTTATGATACCAGACGACTCATATGCACGTTGTTATTTCTGAATACTTTGTCTGAATGATTTGCTGTGAGTTAAAGTTGAATTTAAATCAGTTATTTTAAAAAAATTATATATTTTAATGATTAAAATACTGTTATTCGAGTGTATGTGTATACAAATACATATAAATTTAATATTCAATAATAATTCATGAAATAACAGAACATTGTTATAAATTTTCCAAACAACTGAGCGAGGATATTTAAGTGGCGCCATGTTATTTCTTTTAAGCATGTTTGCTCATGACGGTCATGCGGCTTTAGAATATTTTCTATATAAATTGAATACCAATTTTGCGACATCTTAGGTCTGCGAGTTAAATTCAAACGTACGTACAATGTTTTTAATGAAATATGGCGAACAAAAATATTTTATTTTATCAGATAGTTATCAATTTTCTATTTCTTAACGTTAGAAAAGTTCAACATTACTCATAGTGACGGTGATTTAATTATACTTCGATAGTCATTAAAATCATTATATTTGTTCCTCTCGTTTTACAAATTGTAAAAATACTCTTCTTACAGTATTTTTTAAATTCTACGTACAAACATAAACTGGAGTAATTTTCTTAATGCGATCCTTGAAGAGAATACTGTAGTTAAAAAGCTATACACCTCATCAGCTCAATTTGCACCCTTGAGATGAGAATCAGCGTAGCTACAACCTTACATCGTGAGATAAGTGGTCAATATAACAAAAGACGCGTAAAAGGTTTTGATATTTTATAAAACTTGATATAAGATTACAAAATAAATGCTGTAAGATTTTTTCATGACATTTTCACAATGATGTGAAAAATCACATTTTCTTTTTGTTTCTATAAAATAAAGCATTCAGTTTTTGTATGAAATACTTCAAAAGCCAGAACTATGAATCTTTTCCTAACAAATCTTCTTCGAATGTTTTATTGTTTTCAGATGATTACTTTTACATGATCGATCGACTCATCCCTCTGACGCAAGCCGTCTCTTTTTTTCCATTTCGTGTAAATATACATAGGTAGTAGAAAAATAATTTTACGAAAAAATTGTCCGTATATAATTTATTTCATTCATAATTACAATAGATGACAAAGAGAAAGCTTAAAAGTAATTTTGAAAACTGATGGCGCAAAGAAAATTCTGATCTTGATTGATTATTTCCATCAGTGAAGGAAATACATGTATATTTTTAATCCATGTTCACTCCCAATGTTGAGCATTTGAGCGTCTAATGGAGGTATCTATACAGAACTTTTCCCACGAGAACTGTTTGTTACTCAGTCGCTCAACTTCTCTTTTCCAAAGTGTGTAGAAGAGAAAGAAGGACAGGACTAGTAATTACTCTCGCTACTGTCAGTTGTTGAAGGATCGGAAGGGTGGGAAAGAATTTTTAAACACCACAAACACATCGAGCAGAAATCGATCGAAAAAATACTGTTCGTACTGGGACTCGAACCCGTGAGATTCCAGTACGGAAGCCAACAACACACGACCCGACATTATTATTTATTGCAATTAAAGCCTGTATTATTAATTAAATTAAAGCCACTATTGTGTAAAATCTAGAGAGTATGCAATTCACAACGATTGGCGTGGTTCGCCGTCAAATATTATTTATTTAATACTTTCGATGGTTTCGGCGGTAACTTTGTGGAAATTCATTTTAATAGAAAATTTAAATTAACTTTGATTATTCCACGTATTGTGTTACTAACTGTGACACGTGTTTCGCCTCTTTCAGAGGCATCTTCAGACTTACTATCGCAAAGTTTGCTTAAGTAATGAAGCAAGATTGATTCTAACATTTTAAAATTATGAAATTACAAAATGGTGTTTTGGGTTTTTTTCCCATTACTTTAATAGTTTGTAATGTTTAACGTCATTAGTAGTATGATTAAATTTGTTTGCTTTGTTTCGATTTTTTAATCCCCTCTTTGCTTCCCTTAAAAAGGAAAAATCCCAATCTGATTGATTGCAACTCATTATTATCATTATTTGTTTGTTTTATTTCGATTATACACCCCCCTCCTTGCTCCTCTTAAAAGGAAAAAAACCCAAACCTCCATTTTGTAATTTTATAATTTTAAAATGTTAGAATCAATCTTGCTTCATTACTTAAGCAAACTTATTACAGAAAACTTTTTCTGTAGATATTATTGTCACTAAGAATGTTTGATATCATCCTAATATGTTGCTCAATGGTAACGTTTTAAATTTGAATCGTTCAAAATATTCACACATATTCTGTCACTAACGATCCGGGTTAGCCCTTTCGGCATCTTCAGGCGTTCAAGTTCACGGATGAAATTGAACTGACGCTTAGCAAATGAATGTTTCGTGTTTATATTAAAAATAAATGCATCATTGAGCTTAAAGCCATCGCTGGCAAAAATGATAAGCCCGTGGGAATGCCTACAGATTTGAGTAGTCTTAAGAATTATATTTATTTTGTTTGTCGGAAAAGTTTTTATGATTACATTTATATAGGGTATAAAAGCGTCGACCCAGGCATGTTTAATATTTCATTTAAAATCGAAAGACTGTTCAATTACGCTCTGTTTATTTCTAGAAATTCCTGGAATGCTAAGCGTCAGTTCAAGTTCATCCGTGCACTTGAACGCCTGAAGATACAGAAAGGTGAAACCCAAGTCGTTAGTGACAAAATCTGTGTGAATGTACATAATTTGAACGATTCAAATTTAATATTGAAATTTCACCAAGCACCTTCAGTCAAAACCTTAAGTTAACGTTTTAGTTTTTTCGGTCATAACACAATAAAAAGTACATTTTGAAAATATTGAAATATCATTGTAGTAGCGCCACTGATATAAAAGTGCACGATGATGATGACGCTATCTGTATAAAATCATAGCGTATAACATTATTTTCGTATGATCACGTATTGTTTTATTTCCCACCACGTATATCCGGGATTAATTGCATTGGCAGTAAATGCGGGTGAAAGTGAAAGCTCTACAGATAAAAGCTTTGTTTTTGCACTGACCCGCAAGAGATGATCAACTTTTAAAAACAAAAAAATGTGTAACATATCTGATACACTGTCCTTTCCATAAATCATATATAGCCAGTAGATTATATACATCATCACAATGGAAAATAAATATTAAATCGATAATGATTGATACGTAAAGAATTAATTAAATTACAATAAAAGTCGAAATAACATGTTTAATATTTAAATTCATAAGACGCTTATAATCATAACTAATTCTCTAGTAAAATAAACAGATTATTCAAAATTGTTAATTTTATAATTTCTATGTCGAAAACTTTTGGTTAAATCTCTTTCAGTCAAAAAATAGTTTTGGTTTAATAGACAATCCAAAGCTTAAAAAAGTTGTAATTTTTCATCAAACTTGAACAGAATACGTAAGTAAAAAATAAACAATCTTCAAAATATTTAATAAGATTTCAATATTAATTATCAATGGTAGTTAGTGTTAATACCTTATTGAAAATATTGCTATTGTTTGTTTTAATCTTTGTATACTTTGTGATTGTTCAACGCTTAACTTTGATTAATTGTAGCGACATTGAAAGTGTGGTCACGGTTAAAAGCTCTACATATAAAACCTTCACCGAAGCTCTACGCGTCGTAAGCGAATGATGAACACGTATTAAATACTTAACAATTTTATTCGACATCTAATAAATTATACATGATTTTTTAAAAAAATCTTAGTTATTTTGCTCTACAATGCTTAAATATTCTTAAATAATTTATTATCTATTTTCAATTGATAACTCTTGCGATGAGCGAATCCGGTATTAATCTAAAATATATAACATGGAATTAGAATAAAAAAACTTATATTAATATAATATAACGCTTTTATGGCAAGTGTTATTGACACCATAAAATTAATATCATAGCAGTAAATTCTTGCTAGATCAAAAATTCGTTTGTAAAATTCAGCTCTATTTAACGTGGTTTTTATTAATTTAAATATATAAGATGAATCTAAGTTTCCACTATTTTTTTTATGAAAAGAAACATTACGTTAACTATAATTATTTCAGCTTTGTCGCTAATGAATATACGTTAACATAGTTTTGACTATTCAAGTCGTATGACATATATATTTATTCACCGCTCACCTATCATTATCATAAATAAATTTCGATTCGTCCCGAGCTTTGAACACGCGCTATACCAAAGCCTTTTCTCGTGCACTCAGGCAACTAGCTATAGTCTACGTAATTTTCTGTGAGAGTGTGATTTGTGGATTCTGTATTTTAAGTAAACGTTAAATAAGCACGATCGTGTGGATTTGTTTCCTTGTCATGATAATAAAAAACTTATGCAATTTTAAAATAATGATTTTATTATATATATATATACAAAATTAACAATTATCGCTTGAGTGAATGCAGGCCATTATGACTTTCTATTTTGTTTTTACTTTATGAATATTCTAGACTATTTTTATCAATAATTTATTTTAAAACTTACAATAGTGCTACAATTTATCAGTACTTGATTATTATAAAATGTAGGTAACTTGTGTGTGAAATGTAGTTCATTTATATATGTGTTAGAATCAATAAAAATAAATTTGAAAAAGAATAACTGTTATTGAATAAAAAAATCGTATTAACACTTACGTCTTAACGATATGTATTCAGTTTATTACTCACTTAAACCGATTACAGCCTTTCTTCTTTAATAAGAATGGTTAAAGATCTCTTGCAAAACAAAACCGGTTCCGATCAAAACACACATTTTAAAAGATTAATTTATTTTTCTTAATTAAATTATTTTCTCCAATAATTGATTGATAACACTGTCAAAGATTACTTTTAGTGAGTTTTTAAGGATTTAGATTTGGTGAATAAGTTACCACTATATATGATGATATTATACCATTTCTATTATTAAATATATCAATAAATCAGGAAATTATTCTGAAAAATGTGAAATATATTTATTACACGTAAATATTGGAAACCTTACTTTTCATGAGAAGTTGTAAATGTAGCAAAAACCATTCCATTGTTGCCTCCTTTACTTCGTTTAGAAGAAAAAAAACATTTTGAAATAAAGTATCCATTTAGTAAATGCTGAATTGTTATGACCTTTAATATTTATTTGTGTATTTATTTTACCTATATTATACATGGCTTTTTTATTGCAATTTAATGATAGCACAATTAGTATTACACAGTTATATAATATAAAATTCAATTTGATAACTTTTTCATTCAACTTGTAGTGTTACAAAATGTAACACGTGTTTCGCTCTTCAATCAGTATTTATTCGAAAAACTTGCGATGCTATGTCTGATGATGTTTCTGAAGGAGGAAAAACAGGTGATACATTTTTTAACACAACAAGTGAAATAACAAAGTTATCAAATTTAATTTTATATTAAAATTGAAAATACACAAAGTAACCGCTGAATTAATCGTAAATAGTATTATATAGTTTAAAAGTTGTTGAATTGTCTTTTGACAATACCTATGATATACATGCATATTGAATAAACATTTTTTTTAAATACTCCCCTGTAGGCAAAATATCGAAAGCATTTTTAATAATAAAAAAGTTTAATATCAGTAATGGCCAATTTCGATTGGTAGAGTTGAAATTTTTTTCCGATAACTCGAGTCATTAGGGCATGCCGCATGTAATTAATAAGAAAGATGGCAGATGAAAATTACTCATCTCGCTGAATTACCAGCAGTTTATTTCACTCAACCTGCGGAAATGGTGCATAGCCCTAAACTGCTGCGAATCAAAATAATTACCAAACTAAACATCGAACTTCAATGTTTTATTTCAGCTTTTTCTTGGCATTCAGTACGCCCATTACTTGATCAATCTTCAAAAAATCAAACATCTTTTTGTACTTACTTCAATTTTATTTTATATGATCAGAACTGGTTTCGCTCCTGACAAGCATAGTGCTATCAATACGACAAACAAGATACAATTTTGTATCTTTAATGTTTTTTACACCCAATAATTTTCCTATGGTAATTTGTCGGGTCTATGGCACAGCGGTGAGTGTTGTTGTCTTCCATGCCGGATCTCACAGATTCGAGTCCCAGTAAAAACAGCATTTTTTTTGATCGATTTATTGATGGGTGTTTGTGATATCTAAGAACTCCCTACCACCCATCTGACCTTCTATAACTGGGCGTAGCGAGAGCGACTAGCTATCCACAAGTCCTGTCTTAGCCTTTTATTTATATCATTACTGCTATATTTAAAAAAGAGAAATTGAGCGACTTAGTAACAAACAGTTCTCATAGAAAAACTTTTGTTGAGATACCTCCATAAGAATACCATATGCTCCACATTGGAAGCGGATTTTTTTTTAAACTAAAGACTAAAACATGATTATAAATAACATACGAGTGAAAAAACAAGTTTTTGAATGTTTTACTGCAGCCTCACACAACATAAATTGAGTTTTCAAATTGTCGTGGACAATTTTATTGCAAATTATGAACTCTAATGACGACACTTGTTATTTATACACGAACTATATTTATATTTTATGATGTCATTTTACCGATGACCAGAAAATATACGCCATTTTTTTACTATAATAAATAATATTATACAAGACGGTTGCTTTCACCTCTTTATTTTATTACTATAAACTTCTCCACCTCCGCACTATTAACTATTATCTTTATTCCACATTACGCCTGGTATACTTTAATATCTCCACACCCTTGATTTCAATTGGGTTTAATAATTAAAGGTATTATTTTTAATACTTCCTGTATATGGTGGGTTATACAATAAATGTTTTATTCATATCGACTGTGGAAAGGAAAAAGGACGTAACCCACACATATAAAATTTTACAGGAGGCGCTAAAAACGTATTTTGATGATTTTGTGACGTAGGCAAGTTATGAATTATACACAACCTTGAAGTGCACGGAGACTTCTAAAATGGTGTTTAATTGGCATAATCTAATATTAATTAAAGAAATTGTCTAGGAAAAACTTTTTTTTCAGTCTTTTTTCTTGGTTTTAATTTTTTACAAGGTCATCCTTTTCAAACTTAAAAGCTAAATCTAGATACTAATTAGGCATTTGCAGCTTGCATCCTTTGATAGGACGTGTATCAAGTTTGATACATTGTGATTATCGAAAAAAAACCTGTTTTGAAAAACTGTGGGTTACGTCCTTTTTCCTTTCCACAGTCGATATGGTGAGTGAAATGTACCATATTTATTGAATGGCTATACATATGAATGCATAATACACCATATTTTTTCTCACAAAAAAATACTCTAAAGCTCAAAATTAATGTAGTCCTTTTTCTAAACTTAGGACTACATGACATTATCTCAATTTTCTTTATAAAAGCATGCCTCGAGAGTATTGCCACTTTTCAAAGCTCTCCTGATAAATATGAAATTTTTAAGTAATACTTACTCACTTAATATTTTATGTATCCTACCGTTTTATATAATTCCCAATGGATTGTTTTTTTAGATCTGTAATATTATTTTTTATTATTATCTACGTCTATTTTCGAATGTTCATATCTGTTTTCTATTGGCCACAGCAAATTGTCTAGGTAATTTTCTATGCTATTATAATCTGCCTGTGTCAGTTTTAAATAAATAAAAAGCAGTCGTGTACAATATATCAATTCTCGTTGGCGTTTTATTACATATTTTATACATATAGTTGTATTGTGTGGTTCTAATAACATTTTTATAGTCATTTTGTCCATATGGTTCGACGATGGTAATCTTTTGTTTAAAAAATAATGCGAAAAATGTGTTACAATGTTTTCTTTACTGAAAACGTCGTTTTTCTGTTCAACTTCAAATTTGTCTAGACATACTAGACAATATGCATTACGCCACCTATGTACATAATATATTTAAATAGCAACGATTGAAAACTTTATTTAAGAAGTGAGCTAGCAAATATACGCATGACAGACCTGTGTTAAAATCATATTATTGATTGCATACTTTAAATCTCATTCGTAATTAATATACTACACGCTTTTCCGGCTATTCCAATTAAAACGGTCGCGAGGAAATTCGTTTTTCCCGGCTGAATATATAATTTATGACGTGTACTGGGAAGTACGCCCACATGAGGGAATCGTGACCAGATGGAGAATGCCGAATTAATAAGATGGATTTGACACATTTATTAATATATTTAGTTTACGTTATTTTATGTCTCCGTATTCTGTTAATTGGATTAACTATTTTAATTATATAATAATTACTTGAATATAATAACGGAAATATTTTACTGAATGATCACTGCCGAAGTCTGGAATAATCTTTGAGATTTGTGTGTGAATGTTTTTTTTCTATCTAGGACTGAAAGAAAACAGTTCATCAGCTAATGCATTTTCTTATTTGACTTCAGTATCTTAGTATTTCTGTGATAGCAGTAAAAAAATTGTAAACGTATTATCATCGTAAGGAGTGTGACAACTCAGAGTGTCTCCAGGCTTCCTCAAACAACTTTCTCAATCTCTGTCTGTAAAAAGTGGTTGACTTTTAATTTCACAAAGTAAACGAAAGTCAATCTGTGTCCAGTCAGCGATTTTTTGCCCTGCTTTTTCTTTTGCGTTCTATTAGATTGCTGTACATCAGGGCTGTTCAAAATATGGCAACCGATAACTTTTTATTAATAAAAGCTACAAAAATAATCTTTTTTAAAATGAAATTAAATATTTTCATTTTGATGATTACGAGATTAGTAGTTTTAATTGTTGTTTTACCTAAAGTATAACTATAGTTTTTTAAATACAGCGAAAAGAAGCAAAAATACCGATGAGACTTAAACAGTAAATTAAATGAAAACATTCAATATTTTTTTAATCTCTGACACTTGGTTTCGAAATTTTAATTAATTCCGAGTAAAATTATCACTTATTTAATTTATGTTCGGTATTAAATTATCCGAAATGCAACCCACGCATACGTTTTATGTTACAATGCGATCCTCCGGCTCCGAATTCTGGACAGCCTCGCTGTATATATTATTCTTTTTGCCAGTTGATTGTCGCGAATATAAAAACTTCGTAAAAAACGTCTATTCTATTAACCTCATTAGTGAAACACCGATAAAATAATAGCCGAAAATGTTCTGATGCTCTATCGTTTATCTTTTATCCATTGTAAACAATCACTGAACTGAAAATAACATTTTCTTGTGATTCAATTCTGTAGATTGATATTATTGAATCAATGATTCAAACATCAAGATTTTTATCAGTTATAAATGGCAATCGTTGCTAAAATATTTCTTTCAGCAACGAAAGTTTATAAACGGGTGATCAGTCATCAGCTTTTGAGCATTGAAAATTCTTCCATAGCTAGTAGTTTCACTCATTTCGAGAATTGTCACTAACAAAAAAATCTTTTTAAAAACTTAACATTTGTACCAGTTTAACTTAAATAATGAATGATTTTAATCGTACATATTATAATACAAAAGCCTGTTGATACTATTATGGTTGATGCCTTTATATAATATGATGTTATAAACTATACGTCAGGTTATTTAAACACGTGTGTGATATTACATTTAACCACCTTGAGTAATTTACCCTCTATCTTATTCCATATGGTCTGACAGTGTGTCGACATTTCGACCACAGACTATTATTTTATATACGGTCATTTTAGTTAAATAAAGTAACATTATTTACAATACAATCTTCATGTTTTTTTTTCAGTATTGAGTTGATTTTCGTTGATTTTCTTCACCAGATTACACTACTTCATTTGTTTCAATCCTTTTATTCGTGTATGTAAGAAAATGCTTAATATATTTTCTAAACTCTGGAACTTTCAAAACCAAGACCTTGGAAAACAGTTGGTTCAAGAGATTGTAAGACAAGTCACAAACCAACTGGTTTTCCTCCGTGTCCCTTTTTTCAAAACATGAGTTAAGCCTTCATATCCAATGCCTGCGTAGATAAGAGTATAAATCCAAGCTTTAATGAGCCTGAAAAGAATAAATTAAAAAAATATATAACTTATTCAGTTATTCAGATCTAGGCGTTGTAATTAGTAAAACTCGTCGTTTATTATTATCAAATGCTGTTAAATAAGTTCTCTTTGGTTGTCATCTAGTCGATGTGGCTAGGATTAAGGAATTTTGAGCAAATCTCAAAAATTGGCGAAAAAGTATAGAGAATCGAGAATTTCAAAGTCTTCGGTGAGCTAAAAAAACGAATTTCGGAGATAATCTGGGGGAAAAGTATAGCGAATTGAGGATTTCAAATTTCTCGGTGAGCTAAGAAAAAACGACTCACCAAAACTTTCAAATTATACACGATTTCACGTTGAGTGCCAAATCCCGAGATCCCGGGATTGAAAATTAATCAATCTCGGGATTAGAAAAAGGCTCCGGGATTGGATACCCTAGTTTTGGCCATTCGGGTCTGAGTCAGAACGAACCGCGGTGAACAGTTTCGCTCGGTCGTTATTTATACCTTGGCAGACCCACAGCACATGATTAATTTCTTGTTCATCAGACGGACAGAATAAAGATGCTATAAGGTGATACAAGTAGCATATAATAAATTATACTAATAAAGTAGTATTATACATGACAGTTTGTATGAGTTTGTTGTATCCCATAAATACTGAAAACTTAACCAATGAAAACATATTATCACGGGGATAAATTGTTGTTGACTCTCGCAATACTCTTACGCTTACTAAGGTTCACACTGAAAGGAAACGTGCATGCAAAATCTATTCTCAATGAGATGATATAATAACTAATTTTAATTGAAATAATGAATGATATTTAATTGGAATCGGGCACGAGTTGTTGATAAATGGCGCGTTTCGCATGAAAATTTAATTATCGGTCTCCTTCATCAAAGCTTAGCGTGTCTTAAACGGTTTGACATTCCAATAAAATTTATCGTTAGAGTGATAACCTAGAATGAACGATAAGATAATTGATAACCAGATTCCGGTGAATTTAACACACACGAGTTTCTCAAATTGAATTTCCGTGACTGCGAAAGGGCTTTGAAGTTCATTCATTTTGACCATGCTAATCCTGAAAAGTCAGAGAATTGCTTTAGTCAAATAATCGTATAACATATCATCGCACAAATATACAAGAGTAATAAGAATTGAATTTTTCTATAATATTTAATTTTCATTTTTTCGTTGTAACACATTTAATTAATCAAACAATACACTTGGAAAGTTGAATGTATAGACATATATACATATTAGGTATTCTTAGGCTCATCCATAAAAGTTTAGATAGTTACAGAGCATCTAAAATATTTGTTACCACAATTAAATAACATTTGAAAGGTAAAGGATTTACGACCGCCTATAATTAACAGTTGTGTCAAAAGTATTTTTCATATTTTTTTTCGATACAGTTTACTTAATATTAATATTTTGTTTTTCAATGTGAATGAGTAAAAACTTAAAATTAAAATATTAAGTACTGATTACAAGCAAAATACAAATTGGCAGAGCCACTACAGACCTTCCGAGTAAGGTCCCACAACATCGACAGAAGTATATATGTAATTATTTGGACTTAATTGACATACTGCATGATAAATAATGAAAAAGCTCTTCACAGTATCGTCACCATTTGGTTTTCATGTTAAGCTGAACATTAAAGTGTGAATAGATAGATATATGAAAGGCTTTTTGTGATTATTTTACTATTATTTCTATATTTTTTAATGTTGGTGATTCTATTATAGTTTGCTTATTTAATGTATTTTATTTATTCATTTTAGTCTAGACTCTCATTGTCTCTTAAATAGAAAACGCATTAATGAATATTAAAACGGTGTTATATTCTTGATATTTTATTATGTCTCTCCAGCAGCTGATGATAATCTTTTTTCTGTCTTGTTTTATTTTCAGATCGCTGGGAAACAATGATATCATGGTAACGCGAACTCTATTGTGGAACTCCACTAATTTATTATCACTGTAAGCTGTATATTTATTTACATACCTCATATTTCCATCTACACGTATTTAATTGTATTTTACAAAAATATTTTTACGGCAAATTTACCGGATACGTGTTCAATCCATAATAGTCATTTTTTATTTGAAAAAAAAACTAACAATTGTAGATGAACCTGTAAGTGACTCGAGCAAAAAATATAAATACATAAATGCAGATAAAATATATATGTAACATTGTTTGACAGGAAAATATTTGTTTTTTTGATAACACAAACAAAACATTCTTCCATTCATTTTGTAAATAACTCTAAGGTTTTATAAAACGGATAATGCATTCGTGTTATTAAAAGATTTACTATATATTTAATTAGTATTTTTTTAACCAATAGAAACTCGTTATTATTTAATCCTTTAAATGGGGGCACATATATAGATTGCAATACCGGAAATATTTAAACAAAAATCCCAAAAATATACCAAATACCAAAATAACGAACTAAAATGTCCAAAATACCATTATTTCAATATTGCAGTAAAAAAAATAGATTGCTTTATTGCTAGGAATGAAATTTAAGCACACGGAATAGTATATATTGTATTTTCCAAGTTAAAATCTACATCATACTAAATTTTTAAAACAATCGTTTCGACGTCCACTTACTTTATATACGTAAATTTCTAAAAACATCTAATGTATTATTATTTAAAATACCGGAAAGAGATCATCAAAAATGATTTATAAAGCAACAATGCTTACGAAAATCTTTTAAAATTCTTTTCAACGAAAAAAAAATCTTGGTTATTTAGAAGAAAAAATATTTACTTTCGTCAATATCGTGAGTTTTTATTTACGTACGTTCATAATTTAAAAGAAAGTATCCATTCATTAAATATATATATATGAATAATATAACCAAATTATATTTGATAATCAATACATCCATAAACGAGTTGACATAATACCTGTATGTAGTTAAAACAGCCATAAATCTACTCTACTGATGTTTAGTTTTATATTCCTCTTAAACGACATAATGAAAAAGCTTCTGTTTCTGAACTCACGTTAATTTTACGTTTTACATAACTTTTTCGATAATTTTTACTGTCAAACTTATTCAATTTTATAGTTCTATTCCTAGGTAAGATTTATGTCTTTGAATTAGATCGTGATCTTTGATTGTTTACACTAATCACAAAATTGAAAATGCAAAACGAGTGACCCAATTTTTTTTATGTGGAGTTAGTATTTATCTGTTGCAAAACCTTCTTGTTATTTGAATTGGTAGTGACTTATCGTAACTTTATTATAACAATGTCAAATTATAATTGTATAGCTGTTAAAAATATTCGACAAATAACTATTATGCTCTGCTTTTTTACGTTAAAACCTTTTTATAACCCATAACCTTCCAGTTGTAATCCATAGTTTTATCAATAAAACTTAAATTTTGACAAATTTCCGTTATTTTATTACCAAACTCAAAATCGTAAACGACTGTTTTATCTGTCAGTCTACACTCTTCATTGAGTTGTCAGCAAAATTTGAATCTCTTCCATTTTGTAGGATGCAATTTTAAAAGCCGAATTTTAATCAGCGAATCGGAGCTTTCTCTGTGCAAACTGACCATAAAACGGTCGTGTGCAAAGAAGCTTTTACATATTGTCATTTGAGCAGACTATTTTGATTCTTTGTACTTATTTAAGTTAACAAAAAAAATACCGTATAAAATTGAACAGCTATAATTTACAGAACTACTTACTGCTTATCTAATCACTCACTAAATTCGCTAACAATTGCCATCGTGGACAATTCATCGCGGGGTCAACTTAGTTAAATCATATATTTCTCCACGTGATAAGATCTTCACGGGGCAATACCCCTCATTTTAATAAAACAGAATATTCTTTGACTTCGAGAGAAACTTCGAAAAACCTAATCAAGCGCAATGTTAAACAAGTACATACATATAATAATCTTGCAAATGTCTGTAAGCTAAATTTCCATAACTTTATTGTTGTTATCTTCTTGGTTATTGTTATCGAAGTTTATTTGCTAATTATTGTTGTGTTTGAACTTTCTACAGGAAATTGAATGAAATTGAAATGGCAAACATCGACTTCAAGATTTTCAAACGTTTGAACTCATTAAAGTATGCCTTCTTCAAAAAGTTCCACTACTGTTCCTTTGTGCCGCAAGTTTCACACTGCAAACCAATGTCTGATGGTAATGTATATTCAATATATTACAGGGGATCTCAACCGGTATAAAATTCTTCACAGAAAGAGGTATTTTAGAATTCCAGGGAAGAAGTTGCTGCCATATATTAAAAAATGCATATATTTAATTTATCATGTATATTTGTAATGCTTTTTTTGAGTTAAAGTTTTAAAAAAATAAGAATGAAGAAATAAAGTTTAAAGATTTTATACAATACCTTTCACTTTTTGTGGTATTCATATAAGTGGACCCAGTGTTTTTTTCCATGTAACGCAGTGAAACGGTTTGAAAATTGTTTATTTTTTTTGGAAATCATTGGCTGTTTTTTTCCTATCTTTGGTATCATAAAATTTATCAAATTAATTTCTAAATATAAAGCAATACCAGGTTCATATACATACTCTGTGGAGAGAACCAGGAGTCTCATACTTGATTTAGTGCACTGTTTGTGTCACGGGGATTTCATCCGCAACAGCTTTATCACGTTTGTTCATTAATCTCGTTGGAGCACCTTTGACACTTATATTCTTTAAAATACGTTGATCGGTGGTCCCTCAAAGGAAGACATGGCTTCCGTGACGGATCTCTTAGTTTCGAATTCGAGTACAAACAGTGTTTTCTTAATCTAATTCATCGATTTCTGTTCAAAGGTCTTCCAACCCTTCTAATCTTAAAATAAACGAGAGATAGCGAAAGTGATTAGTTAAGGGGCTAAGAAAATACCATTTAATCACTAGTATTTTCCTAGCACTATCTTTTGATACTCACTCTTTTCGAAAAAAATAGATATTGAGCAATTGACAATAGTTTTCGTAAAATGAACTTCTGTTAATACATTTACATTAAGAAGCTATATACTGCACATTTGGAACGGACATGTATTAGAAAAAAACGTAAGTAAATATCTTGACAAGAAGTGAGTTTGAGTAGCTTTTTCTTAAAAAAACATTTAGTGGACCTAAGAATTGTGATATCAAAAATGTCATAGAAAATACCAGTAATACGTACATATATACCGTTTACACGCAATAAGAAACAAAAAAAGGTCATTAGAAATTACAATATCAAGCAAATAAATCAATACTGGTTTCTCGATACCAACAGTTAGTTCTCATAGAAAAACTTCTGTTCAGCCACCTTCATTTGTAAGCCACAAGCCATAGTTAAAAAAAACGGAAAGACTAATTAAATATGTCGTTAAAAAAGCATTACTGTACCAGCACATTTAATTCCAATCAAAATTTCCTTTACTATCCTTTGACTTCTCAATCTTGTTATATCAGAAAGTCATTAAAATATAAATTGGAACTATAATCTTTAAGTAACATTTAGGTTTATTCAACATTTTATGGTATTTCAAAATGTAGCATGAACACAAAAAGCTTGTTTTTTTATACTAAAGTAGTTTTATAGCCTAGGCCGGCACATTGACGATTAATTTGTATTACATATATATGCCAATTGTGTAATTCAGGGGTAGTCAAGGTATTTTCGTCGAGGATTCAATTCACATATAACTTAACCGATTACCGAATGAACCATTAGCGAGTACGACAAAAAATAAATGTAGTCGAATATGTGTATGAAAAATGTTTTATGACACTGTATCCAAAATGTGGAATTGATTTAAAACAGTATTGTCAATTTACTAACATATTTTTTTATTGATAATAGTAAAATTTCATCCCTAACGTATCTACCATAATTTTTATTTTCACTATTGAGTAATGTTATTTTCTTTTGAAGTAATGAGGCAAAAATGTATTTACGACGAAACAAAAACCACAGCCGTTAGTGCGTCCAGTAACATTGTTAACACTCATCATAATTTATTTAAATGTTGGGTCCGTTGTCCAGTGGTCGACTTTGTTGGCTAGTATGGACAGTTTTTATAAATTGATTTTTCAATCGATTTCCGTGGCCATGGATGTATGTGATATCTGAAATTGCCTTCCACATCAGACCATAAAAACAGAGAGTAAAAACAGCCATATTATTCTGTCCCCTTTAATCAATTCAATCTTTCACGATGTAAATTTTAACTAAAGCCCTAAGATATTAATAAAAATATGGACTTTCCTGACACCTGAATCATAAATAAATGCGATTCTGGAAACTAATCCAACCATAGTGACAATTAATAATTTACTGTCGCTATGGATTTTTAAAATTATTTGTAAACTATAATACGATGATTTTGTCTCTTTTTATGTCTGTTTTCTCTAATCTACGCAAAATTATGAAAGTATCATATCAAAATCACCAATTAGAAAATGTATAGAAACGTCGTTCTACGTGAATTTATTGTTATTAATATTATGATGCGGTCAGAAGAATTTCTAAATATTTTCACAAATTTAACAAATAACATTTAAAATAAATAGGGGTTTCTTTAAATACACCGTTCGACGGAAATAACACTATTAAGGGTATCACTCGCGTGTCATAAAACAACCACAACTTTTTTACGAGTTTTTTTAGTCCCTTTAAGATAGTAAATCAAAATGTCCGGCTGAGCGGAAAAATTCTCCGCATTTTTCTTTCTCGATTTCGAGAGTTTTTCAGAACAGGGTCAGCATTTTTAGGTAATCTTCTTGTAATTAAAAATAAAGTTTTCGGTCAACAAAAACACTGTCATCTTTGTAGGTCGCCTGGAGAATCCAGTTTTTTTTGTTACAAATAAAATGCTTTTGTAATTAATTATAAATATTTACACTTACATAGCTAAGATTTTTTATGACAATCAAACATGTCTTCAAACACTTCCGTGCTGTTATTGCTGTTGAAGACTTGTTAAAAGTCAGACAAAATAACTATGTCAGTTCAAAAAAGACAGACTATTATTCAATTATTTATCAACGTCATTATTGGTCAACGTCGTTGGCTTCTATGACGGATCTCACTGGCTTGAGTCCCAGTACGAATAGCATTTTTCAATTGATGTATCGATTCCTATTCGAAGGCACAGATGTTTGTGATATCTAAAAAATTCCCCCCACCCTTCTAATTTTGAAATAACGAAGCGTAGTGAAAGCGGTTAACTAACCACTAGTCTTGTCCTAACTCTATCCTGTATATCCCAATTCTCTTCGAAAAAACTGAGTAACAAGCTCTTTTCTTTAACCCTCCAAGGACGAGCGTCACCATATGGTCACAGTAAACACCGTTGTCTATTGATCCCACTATTCATCCTTTTTCTACCTGAATATCGTTGCTTTTGCTCATATTTGGTTAAGAAGGGTACACCCTACAGTTAGTCATCAGCCGTGAGGGCAAAAACGGCCTCCAAAAGCACACTGTGATTTTTGAATTTCCGTTTTCTTTAATATACTTTTTGAAACTGTTAGTTATTTTTTTATAAAAACATCAAATTATTTACAGTTATTTTGCTAATAAATTTGTTTTGAAATTATGTTGATCTAAAGAGGTCAAATTGTAAATATTTTAAAAAAAACACATTTAGCTATATTTCAACCCCGAATGTTTCCGAGCCCATACGGTCACTTTTGTCCTTACTACTGTCCGTACACGGTAATAAAAGGATGAGCATGGCCACATAGTCATGCTGGGTTTCTATACAACGACTTTGCGTTTTTTTTTTAAATTTTGGATAGGAATAAAAGTTATCCGTGACTTCAATATGGCTTAGAAAATATTCTTTTATCGGAAAAAAGCTCTCGTCTCTGGGGGGCTTTAAACACATTATTCAAGTACAACAATCTGTTGAGATACTTCCATTAGAATGCGATATGCTTCACATTGGAACCTTGAATTGTTCCAAAATAACGGTACTGGGCTTAGTACTGTGCTGCTTTACGGGAGCGAATCATGACACTTGACGAAGCCTAAAAAATAATTGCTAGCGTTAGCGTTAAATTTTTCTGTTTGACTTTGTGATCAGCTAGAAAGCTCCCTATGCTTATAGAGACGTGTCGAAGCTAACTCGCGTGGTAACTTCTGCACGCGATGTCTCAAGAAAGCCGAAGCCCTGTTCCCATTTCCTTGTGGCTGAAGGAACTACAGCGTTTTGGGTGACTGTCAGGTATTTTCACTATGTGTACTCGGCCAAACTACATAATATTATACTAACAAATTGGCTAATCTGACGACGTGTTACATGAAACTCTGAATGATTTATAACAGAGTAAAATAATAAATAATTATTACAAAATTCACGTATAGCATTATTTTTCTGGAGTATTAATTAAAATTCACGTTTCATGTTGTATTTCTTAAATGCAATACAGAATACAACTCATCGAATGTGTGCAATTTTTAAGATACATACTTTATATATGAAATATGTCACAGAGGCATAATAAAATGTTTTATGCAAAACTTGAATACCGACTTAGAATATATTTGATTTCTGTGACAATTTCGTCGGTGCTCGATACTTTATTTATATACAAGTGTGTTTTATTTATTCCGAATACCGAAATCGAAAATCGCAAATTATTGACATAGCCGTACGTGATTGTAATACTTGGAAAAGAAAAAAAAGCACAGAAATGACACGATCGCGAGTATCTTGCCAAAAGATAGTCTGTTGGTATCGGTACCCACGTAAATACATTTCATTTTATAAAATTAGTAAGAGGTACTATATATTTAGTTTTAAAAATCTTGATAAAAAGAACAACCGTTGTTTAAATTCTTTTTTTTTAGAGATTAGGATAGAAACGATATGACTAGTGATTGGCCAATTGCTTTCGCTACACCCCGTTATTTTAATATTTTAATGGTGGTAAGAAATTTTTAGACATCACAAACAGCAAAAGAATGCAAAAAAAACCCTGTTTTTACTGGGACTTGAAACTGCGAGATTCGTTAATGATGTCAAAAACGTTGAGCTCTGCACCACGGACCCGACAACAACAGCAAGACAAAAGAAAGAAAGACAATTTACAGAATAATAACAAGGTGTTACTATATATATAATATATACTTAATATTAATACTCAATAGTTTATTAGAAAAACGTTTATCAAATCTTAGAGCCAATGTAGAGTGCCATTTGTAACTCATCTTTTACTGGATTGATAGTCGATACTTGGTTGTTTTGATTGCAGCCAGTGCCGAAAATCTCGATTCACATATCGTGAAGTTACTAACGGTTGAAATACTCAATAAAAGTTTTAACTTACATTTCGTTAAGCCTTTATTTTTAAACATTTGTTTTAATAAACTATTGCATTATAATTTAAAAAATGGTTGTAAACTCAAATTTATTATCTTGATTATTGACAGATGGATTCTGTATCCACGCGAACTTTAATAAATTACGGTTCATTGTTGTCATTCTGTTACGTAACGATGTGAAAGTAGTATTTTTTAATATATATTATGCTATGAAAACGACATTTTTGCAAAAAAAAGAATGCGCCTCCCTTTGCAATAGTTTCCGTCTACCAGCTTAGAAATCCCCGACTTAATACATCTAAAACAGGCCTGTCCGGCCCAAATTGCACCCCGGGCCGCATTGAGGGCTTAAAATTTTCCCAAGGGCCGCATATACATACGTACGTTATACAAAAAAATAAATATTACAACAAATTTCATACTTATTGATATATTTACAATAAATAATTTGAATGCAGAGGTAATCTGAAAGCATTCAGTCAGGGTAATTGTGAAAAAAAATCAATACTTCAATCATGTGTGAAAAGAAAACACGCATTGAACCAGTAAACAAATTAGACACATCAACAGAATCTATGCATTTCGTGTTTTTCACGTAATTTAAAAAAAGTACCTGATACTTATTAAAGTAAAGTAAAAAAACATTATTCTTCGTATATGACCGCGGGCCGTGGATTGGCCAGGGCTGATCTAAAACAAGACGTAAAAATAATCTTCTAAAAATTACATCGCATCCATATTCAAACAAAATAACAAACATGATAAAGTTTTGTTTTTTCTTTTTATTGAGAAGTGGTAAAACACATATAAAACAGATACCAACCACACACTCGTACGCCAACTTATATGTTAAGGGTAATGTAATATTGTTCAAACACAATTTAAATTGAAAATGTACGCACTAGAAGCAGACTAGAGCACTTAGATATTCGTGTAGTATTCAAGCAGTGGACTAAGTACTGTACATTATACGCATCTATTATTGAACATAAACTCAAGAAACAATACGGAAATTTTTAATAAAGTCATTATTTCTTGCGGTGTGGGCCAACCGCAGAGATTAATTTTCGATTGAAAATAAACCAGGAAAAATATATTTATCTGTGGTATAATTTTAATTTGAAATGAGGGAAACACAATCGATATTAACCGTTTGCCCGCGTCACCAAATTTAGCGAGCATGCCCTGTACGCGGCTGCTTTTTTGCGGATTTTGTCATCGCGTTTTCGACTATAAATATAGGTTTTAATTTTTTTTCAACTAGTGAAATATGTTAATTGTTACCCAAAGTAACTTTTTCAATAATAAAATACAATATATTTCTTGTATTTTTGGTTTAATTCAACAATAATCATTCTTCATACAATTGCGGCGTGACGTCACCATATTTCAAAATTCCGCCACGCGTGACCGAGAACACTGCGCCACCACCATACCATGCTTATAATATTAAATTCTTGGAACAATATTAATTTCACCCGCACTCGATCGCTTATTTACACTATCCAAAATCTTGCATTAGTGACGTATGTATCCATAAATAAATTATTTTAGCCTATATTGAATCTTTTTTGACTAATGCCATCTATTGAATTTGGTAAAATATACATTTAGTAATATTTTCAACCAAGTCATACAATTTTAACACAATAGATAGCTCTTATATAAGGTTTGAAATTTCCATGATATCTATACGTGTCACGCGCGCTGAGGGCATGTTCTCTAGGACATGCATAGATGTCATACGCGGTGAGAAGGTTAAGAACTTATTACAGGAAATTTTTTATTTATTTTAGAATCTTTCAAAGCTATAGGTATACCTAAAGATATTTTATTCATATTTTACTCGACTATTATATTCTTCATGAGGATATGTATTTACAAACACGTTCATATATCCGTTGTTGGTTTCGGTTAATGAGGTTATGGGTTCGAATCACAGGGCGTACAGTTTTATAAATTGATGTACAATTTTTTGTCCGATGACATGGATGTATGTGATGTCTTGAATTCCCCCCTCCCACCCATCCTATCCTAAAAGCAGTGTTTAACGAGAGCGATTAGCCAACCACTAGTCCTGTCCTAGCCAAATCCTTTTATTCCTATCATCTTTGGAAATAAAGAGAGCGTTGAGCAACTGAATAACATTCAGTTCTCGTAGAAACATTTCTTTTGAGAGGAGTCCATATGTTGCACATTGGGAGCAGACATGGTAAAACAAGTATAAAAAATAGTTTTATCCAGAGATATTGGGCATTTGGTCATTTTTGTACTAGACCCCCTCTGAATGAGGAAGGCAAAGGAACGATAGATTGAAAAAATTCATAGTAAAAGAACGACTTTGTGATTCAATTTATCTTCTGCAGTCTTAGCTAGTATTATAATATCATGTAAAAAAATATATCAAATTTAAGTTATGTTTGATTATGTTCTTCTTAAGGTATTAAATAAATTTGCCTTTATTATTTAAATATATTATATTTAAGTCGACGAAGTTTCTAAATTAAGTATGCCTTTATCATGAACGTTCTCATTGTTTAAACATTTCATACAATATCAGCATCGTCTGTCGTCTTGTAGATTGATACTTCAGACCGCCATTCAAAATATCTTTCATCTTCTTTTCTAAATATAAATTACATACAAAAAAATGTTTCCGCATTGGTTTGAGGCGATTTCCAGACTTTGTATAAACGCTTCCATTGAATGGAATTATAATAAATGTTCTTTTAACAATTCTCGACATCTGTATACATCAAATAGCATTAAAATAATCACATAAAAGTCATATTGGATGATTTTGATTCACAATATTACAATCTAAATATTTTTGTGGCGGAAACCGAGAACATTGCATGTTATTTGTTATTTTAATTGAATTGTTATTGAACTTTTCTTATTTTATACTATGACAAGAAGTTCATTGAACCGTTTTTTAATTAATAAAAGCTTTTCTTTTGAAGTGGTTCATATTCACAATTTGTATGCTACCGAGATGCCGGAAGCTCGCTTCCAATGTATTCCAAATAAATTAATAAAAATTGTGCATTGCAAAAAAATATTATATGCCAACCTTTGACAGAAAGATTAAATTTTTATGAGAATATATTCAGTATCTTGATTTTTCCTTTGTAGCTATATTTTTGCATAGCTACCCAAATAATCTAGATTTAAAAAACTTTTATATAGTTTGAAATTAAAGACTGTAGCTTATATTCAGGGGTCTCCAAAAATTACGGTTGAAAGGCTAAGCAGACTTCCACGATGGGAAAAATTATGGTTCACCGTATCAATAGAATTTATTTAATAACTTATCTAAAACAAAAAACACGAGTTATGTGCGATATATATGACCGACCCGCGACCCGCAATTAGTATAACCCGCAATTAATATTATCGTCGTTGCGCTTTCAAAAAAAGCTGTGTTTTTTTTTCAAAATATTGCATCTGTTCTCGACAAAATCGATAACTTGTAAAGCAACTCTAGAAAGCCTTAAATCACAATCGTTTGTTTTTTCTTTGCTAGTGCGGTGAATTATTATATATTTTTAATGGATTTTGAAAGCTCAACGACGATATGCCAAAGTGTATATCCATGCTTTCGTGTATATATAGAACGTTATTCGACATTCGTACGTTCTCTTTTCGTGCACAATTTAAGAAACCAATTAAGTACGAAAGTTGAGGACTGACACTGACACAGTTTTTATACAATTGTCTGCGTAGCAAAAACAGTTGTTTGCTTTTTATATACATAACTGTCTTTCACTAGAGTGTTCGATTGTTTGGCATACATAATATGTTAGTCTCCGTGACACAGAGCGAAAATAAACAGAGACAGCAGAATTGCTCCGAAATTCTAACAATTCTTGACTTGTGTTATGTTTAACATTTGTAGATACAACCAGAGTCAACAACTTTTACTACTATGCGTTTTGCATTTATATTATACATTTATACATAATATATGCTCGCTTGACACAGAAGGCAATCGTACCTTAAGAGCATCTGAATCAGTTTGCTGTCTTTGTACGCAAAATAATATCACAAAAAAGATAATTATTGCTTTATTTTGAATAGTCTTTATAAACAAAATTAGTCGCTTGTTAATTCAATAGTAACCTCAAGTGTAAGTAATACATGAAAGTAAAAAGGTGAAATTTATATAAAAATGAAATAAGTGTGACTGATTTTTTACAATTTAACAAAGCTCCATTTTACCTTTTAATCTTTCGAGAATAAAATTAATAATAAAGGTCATACTTTTTTAAGCTTTTCATATGCGTGATATATAATCAAAACTGGCGTATGAGTTAGGTAGAACTAATTTATTAAAACAATTATAGTTCACTGATAAAACACGCGAGTAACCCTTTAATATGTACTATAATGCCAATCATGATGCAAACTATCTCGAGGCTGTTAATGGAATGGTATTAAATTGACTACGCACATCAACTGAGACGTTTAAATATGACACCGTTTTCTTGCTGGACCCCACGGGCTCGAATCCCAGTACGAACAGAATTTGTCAATTGATGTTCTGTCAAAATGCATGGATGTTTGAAATTTTACACCCCCCCCCCCCCCCCCAACTCGCCACTACAATCTTTAACCTTTGCGTTTTAAGCGTGGTCATTCACATTGCAAAATTCTACTTATGTCAACCATTTGCTGAATATCAATAATATCTAGCTGATATTTATTGTAACCTATAATGTGTCTTCAATAAATGCAATGAAAAAATTACACAAATTTTTCTGAAGTCATCCCAGTCCTCAGAATGACTACAGAAAGACTCAGGACACCCCATCGCTCCTCGATTCTATTTTCGACGTTTCGTTACTTATGTGTTAAATAAAGTGGTGTAGCGAGAGTGATTAGTCAACCACTAGTCTTAATAATTATTAAGGGAACTTGAGTAAAAAGAGTGGATGGATAAAAAAAATATTTAACATGGACGCATAATAAATTCTTTATGGTTAAATATTAAATCTTCTTATTTTAACAATAAATTACGGATTTGTCTTTTGCTTCTCTTGAAAATTGCGGTGATTGCTTTATATTTTTATAATGTATTTTTTTTAATTAAAATTCATTCCAATAACTGACGTGATACTTCTGATCGAAAATATTTTGTTATAGAGAATAGATATTTAATAATAACTTAGTATTGCAACTAAAGCAACTGTGTACTCTGTCAGCATTAGATTTCCTAATCTAGTAGATGCACGGGATTGAATAGAAGAACATATTGGGCAATAAATCAGCGGGGACCTTTTCGAATTTTCCTAGCGAACAATGTCTTGTGCACCATGTAAAGGGCGGTTCTTCATTGCTAAACATAATTTGTGTGTTCAAATAATTAATTGCTTAGCGTCACACGCATGTTTTAATTAATTGAATTGCAAAATATTTTAAATGCAAATTGAAATTAACTTAAATAAAGAGAAGCTCCCACTCTAGCTACACATTTCTCAAAATTCATTACGATACATGTATCGTTCATAAAATTGTGATATAATTTGAATAGCGATTCGTATTTGGAAATTTGGTAATAATCGAATGTACATTTATAACTCGAAAATGTATTAATTGATTACGTGTAATAAATTATAATATTAATTGCGTCAGTTATATTATTATTCTATTCATTTATATATATTATATATATATGACTTTTATAGGAAAATAAATCGATTCCAAACAGAAAACTATCAGACATAAAGCCAAATCAAAATCATTAAAAAGAGCCAGATTCAAAACTATCTTTTAAATGTCATTTGTAAAATTTTATAGTCTACTTTCCCGTATCTAAGCTCTGGGCTTATACGGTTAGTATTTGTCTATGATAGAATATTCTATCACATTGTAATATCATAAGGAATTCACGTGATTCACCTAACAAGTAGAAATTATCGGAAAACGTTCCCTCAATAATCCTTTATTATGACACGGGTCTAATATGCAAATAAGATATTACATAAAAAACAATTGGTCATTGTTTTACGGCTCGATTGTCTTTATATCATATTTGTTGTGCTTATCACCTTTATTACAATAGATTTAATCCTATAAGTGACAATTTATTTTTAAATCAGAAAACGATATCGGGATAAAAAAAATATCGTAGCAAATTATCTTTGTGCGTAGAAACAATTCGACTGGGTGATAATCGGCGTGGTTATTGATAAAGATGAACGAACATGAATGCAATATCAATGAAGAAGTTCAATAGTTTTTAATTATAGCAAGATATTTCGATAGCTCTTTAGTCTATCAGCTATCCAATTAACTCTAAAAGCTCATTGTATTCTATCGCGAAAACATTGACTCCTAATAATGGCTCTAGACAATTTTGCTGTTTCTGAAATACTCGTATTTCAAAATGCTAAATTAATATAGTAACTTCTTTTGGTCCCAAAGTGCTTCAAATATATACTCCCAAAGAAACATGTATCAACATAAGTTTTTCAATGAGAAATTCTTACACAACCTATATTTTTTTAGAGAAATAAACGATAGAAAAATGAGACAAGAGCAGGGCTTGTTGTTAGCTTATCGCTTTACATGATTGGATGGGAAGGAGTATTATACATTACAGACATCCATATCTTGGAATGAATTGTAAAGACTATACATGAAATTGTCCGTTGTGAGTTTTGAGCACGTTTTGAGAACGAAGCCACGGCTAAAGACCTGGCGTAACTACACTTCACCCGAAAATTATTTCAAATATGACGTCATTGAAAAAAAAGCTAGTTCAATTTTATTCGAAATAAATCGTTTCAAAACTATCTAAACGAAAACATACACAACCGTGTTTGAGAAGATTTTTGTTTAAGCACTTTAAGTATTTCGTATTTTTTTCAATTCAGAAATTCTGTCGAGGACTACGATAGTGATATATTAAAGTGCTTGTAGTATTTTAATATAAGGGGTGAGAAATATACGAGTTTTACATTGTATTGAATTATATCATATCTCTTAGCGTATTTTCTTGAAACTAGAACATGAAAAAACGGAGCTGTATAGATAGCTATTTAAATATAATAGTTAAAACGATTTTTGAATATTTCATTATTACATCATTTAAAATCTTGGCTAGGATACCTATGACTATATTTGTTATACCTTTAATATAATTACAGTCACACTTGGTTACTACGAGGAAGATGGGACTGAATGAATTTGCTCGTTATATCAGATGATTATTTTTAAATGTTTACAAACATACACATCACATGAAGACATGAAGTGTCTTGAGCGGTCAAATAAAAAAAAATTAGAATTTATTTACACACCCGTTACATACATATTACATTTATCTGTCAATCCACTTTTTTTATAAAATTTAAAATTGATGCTTGTTTCATTGTTTTCACTCTCACGATATTTTTGCTCGGTATACTCCAGAAGTAGCTCGTTATAAGAGTGAATAAATGTATAGAGAAAAACATAAACTTAAATGTCAACGAATGTTTCCTCATTAAATCCGAGATCTTGCTATTTCCGTGATCGTAATAACCGAACTCGACTGTAATTAACAATTCGTGCTTAAACGATTCTGTCAGCAAGCGGCGTTTTGTAGTGTTTTAAAAAAAACATATCAAATATTACTTATTTTCATATATTTTAATTGCGGTAAAAAGTTTACAGCAATTTAAAAATAATTTGATTGAATGAATTCCACTTAATTCATCGTAAATCGTTAGTAGTAGGTACATACTATTTTTATTACATATATCTGGAAAATATTGACGATGACGTAAATATATTATCATCAAACATTTGCTTTCAACGGGAAAATTTATTAGCCCTTTTTAAGAAAGCTTTGCTGCTTTATTTACAAACTCAATGTTGGCTTCGAAGCCAAAATTCAAAAACAACCACACGCAGCAAACGAACGCCGCATTGTTGTTTTTATTGGTAGAATAGGTACGTCTGTTTTTATTTAACAAATTTAATATTTACATTACACAATTCTTAGACCAAAGGCGTATATGGAAAAATTTGTGGGCCTCGTTCAAACGCCACACAAATCCCCGCAATTTGTTATATTGAGTGAGTAAAAATTTGGGCGGCCCTTTTCGCTGGATCCTAATCGTTACGCCGCCGTCTCACACATTGCTTAAAAGTCTAAAAGTATTAAATTTAAGGAAGAATCGTCATGTAAAATATTATTTTCAGCATAATTATTGAGACTAAATAAATCAATTTGAGTTGGGTAGCCAAAATATTTTTTGTATAATAAAACCCAAAAGTATGCACCGTGTTAAACATGCAGTATGGAAACCATATGATCTCATATTGCATGGTCGCCCTTTCATCCTATTCTGAAATAACATATAATTATATAAGTGATTGCTTTTTAAACATTAGGATCATGGATCAAAACTATCTATTAATTATTGTATATTCATGTTATTAGGTGTGTCTTCAACTCAAGATCTGGTTAGCAGACCATCTCTTCGCTTGGCAGCATGGCTTATAGCATTTCTCACACTTAGTGGAAACGCTCTTGTCCTATGGGGAAGATTTACGTCTCGTGATGAAAACAGAGCACTGTCTTTGCTAATCAGAAACTTAGCAGGTATTTATGTCATGATAAAAAATAATGTCTTGGCTATTATGGTATGATTAACTTTACGTGTAAAATTCTATAGAAGAAAAAAAAACAAAAAAAGGTCATAGCAGAACGTGGTTTCGATCCACGGACCTCTGGGTTATGGGCCCAGCACGCTTCCGCTGCGCCACTCTGCTGTTATCAGTGCTGGCGTAAATAATGTATATAAACTTATGCACTATTAAATTAAGAGGATGGAATAAAAATATTAGTATATGATCGGAATAATAATACGATCTTCAATTATTTATCATTTGAAGCTTCACAATAAAAATTATAAATTATTGAGAAAGTGAATTTATGACCAGGAAACATCTCAATTCAATGATTGTCTTTTCTCACTGAAAATTAATTTAAAACTAAATAAAATAACGATTTTCATTACTCAGGTTTGGTACAACATGTGCATATTTTTACAAAATAGCTATATAAATAATATTATCTGGTAATAATAATTTAATAAAATATGTGCTTTTTTGGCGACATATTTTAATAAGTAGTACTGACATCTGTAAGTCAAACTGTGAAGCTTTTACAGTAATAAAATCTTTTCAATTTTGAACAGCAGATGACACTGTTTGCATTATATTTAGCTTGTTTTGAGGATTTACGATAATTATAATATGTAAGTAGATTAAACAAATATAATTGCTTTTGTTTGGTAGATTGCTCCATAATGCAAATCTTTCATTTTAGTTGCTGATATGCTAATGGGAGTATACTTACTAGTAATCGGGATCCAGGATTCTAGGTTTCGAAATGAATATCACAAACATTCACATCAATGGACTGATTCCTGGGGATGTACAACCATTGGAGCCATAGCCATGACATCATCCGAGGTACGATTGAAATTATTAGTCAATAAATTCCACTGCAAAATTATTCTTGATGATTTCTTACGGCTATTTCTTCATATTGCAGGTGTCCATGCTAATTTTAGCGTTCATGTCAGTGGAGAGATTTCTTCTTATCGTGGACCCAATGGGTGGGCATCCTCGGATGACTCCGAGAGTAGCCAGACCAGTACTTTTACTTCTTTGGGGAATTGGTGTTACCCTTGCTGTTCTTCCGAGTATGACAGTTTTACATTATTCAGTATTCACATCTTCCAATGTATTGTTATATTTCAAATGGTATAATATAATTTATTCTAAATGCGCGGCAAGAAAAAGAAGTTCTTTATAACCAAAAAATACATTGATGCATAGTATTTATTTTATTAATCATTTAAATTAATAAATCGTCAACATTTAGGTAGACATTTGTTAGATATCAAATTGATAGTTTTAAGTAAAATAACAAATTGAAATTTGAGGTTTTTGGTCAAAGCCTCAATATTTTATGTAATATTGATAATAATTGATTCATATAAATATATATTGATTTATGCCGATCTGATATAAATAAAGTAAGAAATATATAATTATGGTATGCCTGGGAATATGCATTAATGTAACGTTAATGTAATGTTAATGTAAAAACAGATAAAATAAATCGCTCTTTTTTGTCAAAATAGTATAATAAATGCACATAATGAGTCAGTACAGACAATGGATTGATACTTCTACTAAACTATAAAAAAAGTATTTAGTTCTACAAGAAATATATGATTACCTAATTGTTGATAGAGCTATTCCTTACAATTCCTTACAAGTTCACTTTACTATGATGAAATTCTCAGTGAATGGCAATTTAATCAATATAATGAATTAATATTCAAGAATGTAATTGTGTCTCTTTCTTCTATTTTGTAACATGCATACCAACATTTGCCAGTATTAATATTTCAATGTGTAAATTGTGATTGTGATTAATCCTGTCTAATATTTTGATCACGAAAATTCTAATATTTCTATCTACATATTTATTAATATTTTGTTTAAAAAACATTACAGTTATACATTGGCACAATACTACCCGGTTCTATGGATCAAATAGCGGAATGTGTTTTCCACTTCATCTCATGGAAAAATATCCTTTAGGATGGCAATATTCAGCATTCATATTTCTCGGAATCAATATGATAGGGTAATACGTTTTTTTTATTGATATTTATTAGAATTCTTTTTTAAGTTGATGAATCACTAACAGTTTGAACACTGGTATTTTTTCAATTGTTTTTTAAAAGTTTACACTATTTTGTGATTGGATTTTTATGATGAATGTAAGCATATTGCTACCACAAAGCAACAGTGCGATAAAGTCACTTTTATGATAAGTATGCCAATTGTTTAGTGAAAGGTAATTTTTTATATTGAAACACTGAAATATTTTAATTCAAAAAGAAAACGTCCCATTTAAAAGAAAAATCTTACATTTACAATAATTGATATTTCCCTGTAATTTCAAAGCATATATAAAATAACCTACTATTATCTTTTATCATAAACTTAATAAAGCCTTAATTTGCTGTTTAAAAAGGTTCAACACAAACCTTAAAGTTCAATTATTTCGAATCCAGTATTTTCGACTTATTCCATAGTTGCTTTTGGGTAGCGATATGTCGATTGCAAATAAAAGTTTGACGTAATCCATCTAATACACAGTCTAGGTCGGTGTTTAACAAAATACTGTAGTTTTTCAAACGGCGAATTCTTAGATCTGACCATCTTTTTTGTTGAAAAAGAAAAATTTATAAATGAAATCAATTTCAGTTGTATAATGAATAAGAAGCATTTGATCAGCACCGACTCATAATATTATAATAAACAAAAGACTGTGCAAACAAAAATAAACCATCTTACTCCTACAGCAAATTTAATATTACCAACCGGACCATCGAAAAGCAAAATTTTATCGATCCCAATAACTCTTGTTATTTTAAGTATAATAATAATTTCCATATTTAAAATTTACATCTATAGATGAAAAAAATGATATTTCAGATGTCAAGACGAATTATTTTGTATGTGTACGCCTTTTAAAATAAATATTTTAAATTCGAATAACATAAACAAAATTGTTATAAGATTTGTATTATAAGTCAATCTCAATGAAAAATTTAGCTTAAAAGTAACTCCCAACCTCAAAAGGATTGTGTACTCTCGCCTTAACAGCATATAACATGTTTTAGTTATGGATAGTCGAACATCAAGAGCACTGCTCCACTTAATTTTAAATCAAGAGGTAGAGCTGTGACTTTGTGTCATGATTAAATTTAATACAAATTTAAATGCTTGTATTTAACATATAAAACATTTTTTCACCATTGATGTGCCTTCTTCATTGTATAGTAAATACAAAGTCTTCAATTTTCATCAGTTTTTTTAATTTTTTTTTAGACTGTTGGTGATAGCCGTTGTCTACTGTGCTATGTTTATATCAGTATGGAAAACTAGGCGAGCAGCACCATCTTCAGCCGACTGTGAATTTGCCATTCGATTCTTTTTTATCGTCCTCACGAATGCTGCATGCTGGGCACCAATTGTTTGTTTAAAAATCGCCAATTTCTTTGACATTGAAATATCATGTAAGTTTATAAACAAATTTCAACACTTAACCTCTTCCCGGTCACGCCCGAGTATACTCGGGCATTGAATGTCGTCAAAATGGACACAGAATATAGCTCGGGAAAATTCCATTAAAAAAAACAATGAATTCTTTCACTAAATTGCATGTTTTATAAATATAACACTTGTGTTTGATATTCGAGCATAATAAAAAATATGTCATCCTTTTTGGAACATTTGTATAAATCAATTGGACCGGTAAGTCGTTAATATCATCTATAATCAAAAAATATAACAGTAACTCTTTTTTAAGCATAATATAAAAAATACCCTTTGGTAGACATTCCATTTGAGGTAATAAAATGACATATACATGATTGAAATGTATTTTTTTTTGTTTTCTTAAATTTAGTGATATTTAATGTTTTCTCTTATGAAAGTTACTAGTAACAACCAACGTTCCCTCTAAACTGCGCGGCCGTGCAGCAGTTGGGAAGCCCCCGCGCACTCATTCCGGGTTGGCGCGCACTACAAGACAGTTGTTCAATCAATATTTGATCGGTCCGCGCAGCTAACCTGTTGCCTTAGAGGGAACAGGTTAGCTGGTAACAACTCAAACTACTTTTACTGATTCTCTTAAGAATTTCTGGCATCATGCATCGTTACAAATATTCTTTTTAGTGATCCCATAAGAAGCCTATAAAAGTCGATGGTAATGAGTGTTGTGTTGGATAATATTGAATAATGACTTTTTTGTTGACACAGCGTGGATCTATGGCAAAGTCAAATTTAAAACATAAGTTTTATTTTTTTGGCACAAGAGTAAAAATTGTAAAATACACTTACAGATATCGCAACATAATATCGAATTGTAATCAGCAGAAAATCTTAAGCGGCAATTCATCAATTTTACAGTAGAAGGTTGGTTTTTTACCTCCTCTTGTAATAAGCTCGTAAAAAGAAACTTTAATTGATTTAATATTACTAACCGCATTTAGGCTCTATTAAAACCTGACCATTCTTGAAGAATTTATGAATCGTTGTTTACGTTGTTCTGCCGATTATGGATCGATATAATAGGAGTTGTGTTAGAAGGAAATATTTACTAAATTTATTTATATACCAAAATGTTTAAATAAAAAGAAATACCTTAGTTATTATTATACAAATATTTTTATATTTGTGCCGCAACCCTTTCAAGAAAACCATTAGAGTATGGGTAATTTTTTTATGATCTATGATTTTCAGCTGATGTATACGCATGGTTGGTGGTGTTTGTTGTGCCTCTTAATTCTGCAGTCAATCCTCTCCTCTACACTTTCACAACACCAAAATACCGAGATCACCTACTTGCATTTAAATGGAGGAAGTCAGCAGAAAGATCATCAACTGGGGGTTTGAGGAACAATTACTTTCATAACATTTAATATTAAAGATACCTGGTTAGCAATAACGTCTGTGCCTGCAATGTTTGCATTAAACTTGCTACCATTGCAGTGCGGATTAAACACATGGAAGGCCCAAGGCGCAATTTGGAGGGCCTATTTTTCAGATAACATAAAACGTCGCAAAATTCCATGTAAAATAGTAAATGTATATTAAAACCTGAACAAAGTGTATATGGGCTATATGACGCTAGTTTCCACACACAGATATAGCGTTTAAAGGAATTTAATATATTTTGATGTTATATTGATCTCATTGGTATTATATATGTTACGCCGAATCGGTGAAACTGCCTATTTCACGTATTCGGCAGAGATTTTGCCGAATGCGTGAAATAGACAACGGGCTTGCTTATTTCACGCATTCGACGAAATCTCTGCCGACTGCGTGAATTCGCCAAGGAGTTATAACTATTGTCTATGGTCAGTGAATAATAAATTCTTTAACTGTCAACATGACAGTTGAACAAATAATTTTGACACAGAAGTCAAATTTATTGCAGAATGATTGATTTAAACACTTTCACACTTGATTAAATGAATCAATGCTTATTTGATGACATAATTATTGATTTTGTTCAATCTGCAACTCCGTAAAATATTTTTTTGCTTTTCTTGTAAACTTAAATGCTATGAAAATTAAACAACACTGAAAAAATTGGTGTGAAATTTACTGAGGACGAGGAAGCTTGGCGTGGAAAAGGGATTTAATTTTGATAAATATGGAAAGTAACACTTTAAAAGTCTGCACGGTTTATATTGCTAAATAAATACCAGATAAAAAAGCCAAATCATATCATTTTTATTATAATGCATTGTGATAAAAAGGGTTTTATCCCAACCATTTGTATTTCTAAAACAGTTAATGATTTTAAAGTATGGGATCAGATAAGCAGTCACAGAAACCTAGCTAACAAGACAATGTGAAGTTTAATATTAAATTAAATTTGACGACTGTTACACAATTTTTTTTACTGTTCATTATTTTTTCTTGATACTATTATTAATTTCCAAGATTTATAAACTGTTCATTTGTATCCCTTTATATATTTTTTTAATATTATCGTCAAAAGGTGTCAAAGGTAGGAATTTAAATCTGTTTATTTCCAGAAATTTCTGTTTGTCTAGTTTTACCGACTTGTTATTAAAATTTAGAACTTTAAAATTTCTACCAATATCGAAGGTGTGGTTGTTTTGAAACAGATGGTTTCCAAATGAAGCAAGTTCATCCCCTTTCTTAGCAGAACTCAAGTGTTCTTTGATTCTAATATTAAACGATCTACCTGTTTGACCAATATATTTGGCGTTACAAAAATTGTAGTGAGTTGAGTTGAGTAAATAAATCCCACTTTGGTTCAAAAAGTTTAACTTATCTTTGGACTTAACTAATGCCAATGCTCGCAATAAACGAAACCGGTCCTGACATTTTAAACGAAGTACAAAGGAATATTGTATTTCCATTAATATAATGCCTTTCCACCAAGTATTGACAGTGAACATCCTAAAAGTGGTCACCCGTTGAGGTTATGTTATACAGTGCTGCGTCCGAACGAAAGTTATTTGATTTAATTGGATGCAAAAAATGCGATTAAATTTAATTACTAATGATTGTAAGCTTTCTACATTATTTTATCATCCACTATGACGCTTATTCTTATACCATAGATAGTTAAAATATTACTTATTATGGTCTATGGTTTATTTTGACATCTGTCACATATGCATACATTTAAAAGTCGAAACTAGATCGCTTAATGACGCCCGATGGGTTGATGTCGACGAGTGCTGCCTATCATATTACAGTTTTAACTTATTTGCAAGTTGTATGGAGATCAACGTCATTATAGTTAATTAACAGTATGCTTTTATATACTATGAAATGACATTTGGTTTAGTTTCAAAAAACACCGCCAGAGCGCTGTGATCATAGACAACCTACATAGTTTCTATCCGTCTTCCTTGCTGAATGCATGAAATAAGCAAAAGATTTTATGCCGAATTCACGCAGTCGGCAGAAAATTTACCGAATGCGTGAAATAGACAACGGGCTTGCCGAATTCACGCATTCAGCAAAATTTCTGCCGACTGCGTGAAATAGGCAATTTCACCGATTCGGTGTAACATATATATTGATAACCAACCACTGGCTTATCTTGAAAGAGATTGTAAATGTTCAATAATTAATTAAATAATAAATGCCTAGATTAAGTTCATCCAGGAATGATAGTTTTCATGTCTGGAATCTAGATCATAAAGTTATGTTTTTCAGTTTCATTTTAAAACTTCCCAAAATATTGTCTGCTTTTAAGATTAATATTAATAACATGCTTATGAAAAATTTAAAACTTGTCTGTGTCATTTTCAGATACAGAGAGCTCAAGAACATCTTCAAACAAAAATATTACTTGTGCAATTATCGGAGGCCCCAAGGCAGTTCCTCCGGAGCCCCTAATTTCGACAATTGATAGCTCATACGCTTTGGATTGTAAACTATAAAAATTTTCAAAATAGCAATCATGGAATATTAAATTGAATATTGTGGATAAGCCACAGTGAATGCCTAACCTAAAAATGAAACACTAATCTGCAGCAATCTGAAATCTTAATATGATACAATGCTCGTACAAGAACAAATTAGTGTATGTTTTATGTATTTACAAACTGTTGGAAATTTTTTAACAGTTCTATATTTTTACTGCTTTCATTGTGGTTTCGGTTATTTGGACGAAATATTTAAATGTTTAACTTTTATATCAAGTAGTATAAAATCATAAAAATACCAATTAGTAAATTTATATTGGTCATTTATACAATTAAAATATTATATAAAATATGAAATAAAGATAATAAGGTAATTTTATTATTTTTATAATCAAATAGGTTTTAGAAAATAAATTAATTCCAAATACAAATGTGTGTATTTCTATAAAAAATGTAAAACATTTTAATACTGCTGACTTAACCTACAAATTGACAGAATATGATTAAATTTTAAATATCCTACTTACATTCAATGCTAACATGAAAGTGTTTCTCATAAATAATAATATATTTATTTATTATTATATTATATGATATCCTATCAATGAATTATTATAACTTTGGTCAGTGGTGAATTAGTTAAAGAAATTTTTGTGACGACTAACCTTCATTTTGTGTCAATGTATCGCACATTGTAGACCATGTTATTTTCCGTTTAACAAATTAAACCACAAAAAAACATTAATCAATATGTTGAATATGAATGAATAATCACTATTGATTGAAAATGTCAATCACCACTGACTTATTGTTCTTTGTGTAAGAATTGTGCATATCTTTTTGTACTAATTTTAAGATTTTTACTCAGATTTACTTAGTAATAATTTGAATGAGATAATGATGTAATTATATATTTTTTTTACTTTTCATAATTGATTCCGCAATAAGCCCCCACGCTACCATATTTTTTTAATGAACATGATTGCGATGTATAATTATTGGTAATTTAGAACTATTTTCATTTTGATTTTGTACACTTCCATAAAATTCTTGGTCGAACACGACCCGGGTTTCGGGTTTACAAAATCAAAATGAAAATAATTCTAAATTATTATTAAATTTCCATCAAGCACCTTCAGTCGAAATTTAAAGTATAATTATTGAATTAGTTTCATTCCTAATCCTATTTTGTGTTATAATAAAAATGATAAGACACCTTTATAAATAAATAAACAATAATTAATAAAAAAATAACAGAGTCCAGTATGTAAAGAGTAAACTTAAATAACAGATATACTTGAGTGATACAAACAGTGGCTTTGCAGAGCATTACCGTTTATCATTATTTTTATAGTTAAATAATATCTGTGTACCAGAACCAGACTGGCCGAGCCACAATTATTTAATTTTGAAAAAAAGCTCAGTGTTTTTATATATTTTGTATCTTTAAATTGATTTGAAGGTTGTATGCACTGTTATCTGTTGAAAAATCTTCTTCCGGTATTTCAAAATGTCTAACTTGTCCGCCATTTTAATTTGGAATAGACAAGTACATATGGCACTGAGAATTGATCATTTTCTGTGATTGCAAAATATGACAGATATAAATAAGAAATTGAACATTTAGAAAATTCAGTCAGAATTAAATTCTTATCTTTTGTCAGAATAAGAAAAAGATCTAAATGGAGTATAAACGAGGAAAGGATTAGTTGTAAGGAACGACGTAAAACGCTAGAAAATTTTAATTTATAAGCGATTGATTACTTGTTTCATTTTGTTTATGTTCTTAATTTGTGGTTGATTTTGTTCTGCTATTTCTTATGTTTTATTTTATACACTTATTTATAAAGTGTAAAATGATAATATTTTTTACTATGCAAATCAAAACAAAAAAATCCTATTTTTTATATCAAATATGGCAAATTATGCCGCGCATTTGTTGGATTGGCCCGCGCAGCCTTTGAATTTTCCGCGCACGTTACCTCTCATCTTAGAGGGAGCATTGCTGGTGACCCATTCTACTTCAGGTTTTTCTATTTTTATGCTTATATCTAGAATATGTAAATGATTGATTATAAAAACATATTTTAAAATTGTATTTTTATGTAATAATAGTGATAGGATAATCTCTTTTTAATGGAACTTTAGCACATAGATAATAATTATTCTTCAATATGTCAATATAGATGATATTATATTGATGTTATCATCATTTTTTATTTCCAACATAATATGTTTAATGATAATAAAATATTTCTTGGTATCATATGTTTTCAATTATCAAAACCGAATACTCTTTCAAAAAAAGGTTAATGTGTTGCAGTTCAGCTGACAATAGTGTCATTCAATTCAATATTTAAACATACAGATATTTATAAGGTATATAAATAATTATTCAAAGCAAAATATCTGGTAAATAAGGATAAGCCTGACATATTTTTATTTCCAAAAGAACATCATAAATTTATAGAGAAATAAAAACATTAACAAAACTGAACACATTCACCTCTTTAGACAAAGCATTTATAAGCCCTTGTCTACAGTGGCGGATTACTTCATAAACGCAAGAGGCGCGCACTTGGGGTCTCAAAATAGCATATATTTTATAAAACCCATATAATAATTGAAATCTAGTTTTATTGATTAGAAAAACAAGGCCTACAAATTTGATTGCTCTTCCCAAGAACTTTATCCGTCACTAGGTGTCTCAAAAGACCTAAATTTGTAAATATCTAGGGAAAATGTCCACGATATCAGCCATGTAGATATAACTCTGGATTGACATTCTTCAGTAAAATAAATTTGATCTGGCAGAAAAATGTTTCAAAATCTTCACTTCCTAAGTTGTTTGATGAGAGTGAGATAATATATTAATTTATATTATGATTTTTATGTAATTATAAATATCTTAAGGTTGTCTTAATTTCTGGATCATTCAAAACAATATATTTACAAGGATTAAGTAAAGCTAACTGGTTGCTTCACCACAGTATCGCGTGTGACTCTGTTTATTTGAAGTGATAACACAGTAAAATCTTTGTCAATTATATTTGGTTCAGAATTATTTCGTGTCACAGTTAGTAACACAATACGTGGAATAATCAAAGTTAAATTAAATTTTCTATCAGAATTATTTTCATTATGTACACTTCCAAAAATTTCTTGGTCGAACACGACCCGGGTTTCGCCTCTTGGCATCTTCCGGTACTACTCAGTGCGCGAATGCTTTTTTGGAAGTGTACATAATGAAAATAATTCTAAATTAACGTTGAATTTCCATCAAGCTCCTCCTTCAGTTGAAATTTTAAATTATATTTGGTTCATTTGACAATAATATAATAAATTCTCTCAAATACAAAGCATGAGATATTGATGACCAAAAAATATTGAAAGTTGTACAAAGGTGAGAATTATAACTGATCAGTGTGTCACAGTCCAGTTGATCGCAGCAGTATAAGAAATTTTCATTCTAAAATTGTAATCATGTCTTATTTTGTTCGATAATAGCATATAATATTTTATAAAAGTGAACAAACTATTAAATGCCTCCTCTTTACCAAAATGAATATTTATCCTCTAATATTTTCAATGCAATAGCTCAATTATTTATTTTTTCTGTTTGATTTAATTCTCTATTAAATTATTTTTTAACTATAACATAAACAACCTATATATACGAATACTTATATTTTCACATTATAAACATAAAAATATTGCTTCCATAGGAAATAACTAATACATCGATATAATGTTTGATATTAATATTTTGATATGAATCATCTTGAAAACACACAATTGTAAAAAAAATCAATTTTATTAAATGGGACTCAGAAAACAAAAAAATATTACCACATATTTAAACCGATGTGATGCTTTACAATGTAAAGTTTACACCATACCGTTAATATAAAGAGATTTTCTTTTGAAACAAATCTTATATAAAGTTTTTTTAAGCCAGAAAAAAATTACATATGTACCTAATACCTTATTGACAATATTAAGTGCTGGCCATAAATGCTGTCAGTTTTCCTTGTCTTCACACATATTATCTTCTTCTATTGGTAATATATTATACAAAAAAGTAATCTTTTGCAACATAGCATGCTGAATAACCTTTGAATTGGATTCATTGGCTCAATATATTATCAATTCATTTAGAATCTGACACGGACCAAAGTTTGCGATTCAATTTATAAAGATTGATTTAATAAAAGAGAAATAACAATAAAGACGTTGTTATTTTCAGCAAAAAGGCCTCTTATAACTGCAATCAATATTATTGTCAGAATAAATTACTTAACTAGCGTATTTTTAAAAATCGCCAAATACAGTCTCACAAACAATTTATGATATTGTAAATGAATTAATTATGGTTAATCATTTCCTATTAACCAAAATCGAAACAATACAATTAAAAATTAAAAGTCAATGTTGGAGTAATGTTCCAAAAATGAATCCAAAGATGATATGAAAAAATTTTGGAGAATATTTAAGCATCATCAATGTTTTTTTATACGAAAACTGACATTATTATGACATTCTTTTCATATTCTGAGTTTTCTATTGATGTTGGATGTATTTAAAATTTTCTTCATTACAGCTTCCAATCATTATTGAACCTTATTAACTTTACCCCTACCTTGTTTCTCGCAGCAGTCCTAGGGCTTTTACCATGGGTGAAATAAAATTATTTCACAAATTTCCAGTGAAGTTTTTATAGGGTATATTTTTAAAATTGTGCCATAGTAACTTATATATTTTTTTCATAAATAAGAGTAGTTTTACAATTTTATATAATAATTTTATATAATATAAGTTGATTGTAGATTAAATTAAATTGATGTAACATGACTGTGATAATTGTTTTTATCAATATTATGATAATCTCTTGTATGTAAATTTTAAATAAATCATTCATTCAAATAAATAAAATTTGTTGTTTATTGAATATATATTGAAATGCCTGTAGTATAAATATAGCTATAAATATTTTAGTTATTTCTTCTTATCACAATGATATAAATATTATTTTTAATTATTTTGTAAATGGCATCTAGCGATGACAAAATGAAGCTTTACAAAAAAAGCTTTCAATGTATGCTGCAAGAAGGCTTCAAAATGAGAAGAAAATCGTTCATAAATTTTCTTCAATAATATTATTATAAGTCAAAACGTATCTAAAGATATGTAGGTATGTGATGATTTTTTTTTAAATAGCATTTTTTTGTTTTTTTACGATAGTACGGCATTTATTCCTGCAAGTGTTGCTATGCAAAATTCTCTCATGAAAATATACATAGTAAATATAATCAAGGTTTTTTTACCATGTAACGCGGTGGAACGGTGTTCCGGCATCCTTTTCTTTGATATTTTTAATGTTTCTAATCAATGTTCGTTAAATTTTATTTTTATTTTAACTTTAACCAATACAAGTTTACAGTCTTACTCTGTGACCAAAACCTGGGAGCTAATGGGTGATTTAGTGTATTTTTTTGTGTCATGTGGATTCCATCTGCACCATCTTCGTCTCTTTTGTTCATCAAAATCGTCAGACCACCTTTGACCCTTTTCGATCCTTTAAAATACGCTGATCAGTGGTTGCTCAAAGTAGGACAAGGCTGCCGTGATGCATCTCACAGGTTCGAGTTTTCAAAATTTCAATGTATTACTTATTTTCGAAGGCATGGGTGTTTGTGATATCTAAAACAGTCCCTCTTTCCTTTTAATCCTAAAATTCGAGAGACAAAATGAATGTGATTAGTTAAACACTAGTCCTGGCTCTATCCTTAATATCTTTGAAAAAAAGAGGTTTGGTATCTGAATAACAAACGGTTTTTGTAAAAAAGCTTCTCTTGAGCCCCTTATTTAATTTGGCTGCGGCCGGCGATCCTCTTTTCAAATCAAATCTGTACATAATTCCGTTAATTTTAAAATAAATCAACGCATTTTCTCTCAAATTGAAAGAAAAACTTACGACCTTCGACTGGCTCAATTTGTATACTAGATTTTTTTTAAAACATTAGATTTAAAATATTATGAATTTCAATACAAGCGGTCGCTTAGAAGTCGATTAAAGTAATTTATTATAATATGTGAATATAATGAGTCAATCAAAAAACAATTATTACCACTACATTATAAACGATCGCGTGAAATTCTAACTTCCGTCAAATGATCAAAAAGGGCAAAATCGCTTTCACTTGCAGATATATAATTATAAATAAATTATAATGATAGATTCGTAATGAAAGGGACTCGATTTAATTGCGTCGGGTTTGTTAATAAATCCGTCAAACTTGTTGCACGGAAAATAATGGCGATCGAAAGAAATACGCCATGAGACGAGAATAATTATTATTTTATTATAAATATCTATTTATTCATACATGAGACTTTCTCCCAATTATTTTTTCTATTTTATGCACTATAACAATATTATCATTGCGTCTCAAATGCTCTGACATTTTTGTGTTAATCTACACTTCCAAAACTTTCAAAATAACATAATTAATAAAAAAGATAATAGTAATATTACTATTCTGTGAGGCCTGTTTTCTTCACAGCAAACATCAAATTTTAATTCTGACCGCTCGCAAGGAAAAGCTGACATCAACAGGTTTTGTAAGAAGGTGTTTCATAAAATTTCCACTGGAACGCAGTCATTCAAATAAACTAATCCAAATTGTCATGTGTAGCCTTTTGAATGATCCATTTTACACTCTTTTAGTTGTATATAATTGAGATTTATTGCATGCGGCCTTATTTGATTATCAAGCACTCTAGATCAACGTTCCCGCTAAGCTGCGCGCGTGCGCGGCCGCACAGCAGTTGGGAAGCCCCCGCGCACTCATTCCGGGTTGGCGCGCACTGCAAGACAGTCAGTGGCGGATTAAGCACTTTGGAGCCCCCAGGAGGCTGTTTTTCGAATAACATAAAAAGGCTGCAAAACTCTTCGTGGAATAATAATTTATATTGAAAATTAAAATCAAAATTTAAGGGTTTATATAACATATGCTATTTTTGAGGACCCAAGCGCGCGCCTTTTGCGCTTACAGGATAATCCGCCACTGAAAACAGTTGTTCAATTAATATTTGATCGGTCCGCGCAGCCTTTGTAATTTCCGCGCAGCTAACCCTTCGGCTTAGACTGCTTAGAGCAGTGGCTTACAACCTTTATGTTATTGCGCCTCCCTTTAAAGAAAAAAATATCTTCGCGCCTCCCCATCTTTTATTTAATATAGTAATAAAGAAACGTTTTAAAGGGTAAATAAATATTTTGGACTGTTCGCGTCTCCCTTTGCAATAGCCCACGCCTTCCAGGTTGTAAATTGCTGGCTTAGAGGGAATGTTGCTCTGGACTAGTAAAATAAATAGCTGGTAAATATTATGGCAGGGTTTTGTTGAAATGTTTATTTTCGTACTTACTACATTTTTAAAAATCTGAAAGCTGTAGCGACGCACAGTTTGAGAAAAATTGAAATTGGAAAAACAGCGATCTTTATAAGCCCTGCAATCACGGCGAGCAGAATGCAATTGTCAACTAACTCTTTCTATTAGTACGAATCGGACAGAGATAGAAACAAGGTCGTCGCGCGTTCGGAAAAAGTGCTCGGTGATACATTCAGTATGCAACAAGGCAGCATTGCTGTGAGATTATTTTTTGTTTTTCAGATTTTAGAGAAAGTTTATCAACAATTGCGATGACAGTTAGCGAGCGAGACACGTTACTGTCATTATAATACGAATAGGGGTAATCAACCTCAATACAAGTGGGGAGCGATTTTGCTCCTCATACAATTTCCGGCAATTTTGCACACTTGCTGAGAGTTAAATATAAAAGTAAAACTTCCTCACTCGACCAAAAAAAATATTATAGAAGGGATTAAAAATAATGTTTTTATTTCTTGACGGTTCAACATACGACTATGTTCATTTTCTTCTCCAAGTCTTAATAGACACTTTCAATCATTGATTTATCATTCGACTAGTGAATTTGTATTCAAGGGTATGGACGTATATATTATGTTTGCATTCTTACCAATCCAATCAAAAAAAACTTGCCCTCATTATTTACTACTTGATATGCTTTATTATTAGTCCTTATGTTACACACAGTGAGAGGAAGTGGTAACAAAACTCATTATGCTACATACAAGCCAGCATCCACTAGGTTACCATGTTGTTCTGCAGCAAATGGGAGATATCACATTATGTTGAAACACTGTCAAGTTAACATAGCTGTGGAGTCGTAGAAATAATTCGCAACTACGCTATTTACAAATGGTCTGACTCTGACTATGCCAAATGCTATGAAAAAATATGTGAAATTTTATTTCATTTTTATTTATTTTTAAAAGCCGGAGTCGAGCATTTGTATGACTCTAACTCTAACTAAATTTGTATGAGCCATACTCAACCTTTTTTTCCTCCGGGCCGCATTCCGATTTTTGCTTCTCTACGTGGGCCGCAAATATTTACAGTAAACTGTAAATATAGCACATACTATACTGCACACATATGTATGTATGTGTATGTATGATGTCAAAATAAAACAATTTTATTTTATGTAAATATATACATATCGACTGTGGAAAGGAAAAAGGACGTAACCCACACATATCAAATTATACAGGAGGCGCTAAAAACGTGTTTTGATGATTTTGTGACATATGCAAATTATGAATTATACACAACCTTGAAGTGCACGGATACTTCTAAACAGGTGTTTAACTGACATAACCTAATATAAATCAAAGAAATTGTCTCAGAAAAACCTTTATTTCAGTGTTTTTTCTTGGTTTTAATTTTTTACAAAGTCATCTTTTTCAAACCTAAAAGCTAAATTTATATACTAATTCGGCACTTTCAGCTTCCATCCTTTTGATAGAATGTGTGTCAAGTTGTATACATTGTGATTATCGAAAAAAAGCTGTTTTGGAATATTGAGGGTTACGTCCTTTTTCCTTTCCACAGTCGATATGTATACATTTATGTATTTTTCATAGTTAAAAACAACAATGAACAACAAATAAAAAATACGTAAAAAGCACACAAAAATACCAAAGTATTAAATCGTTTACTGAAAAATGAATGTGAATTTGGATATTGAGTCAAACTTTTAACTATATTTTAAAAATATTTGGTGACTTTAATTATTTAAGGCCGCACATAAGAGCTGACTGGGCCGCAGGTTGAGTATGGCTGCTCTAACTCCACAGTTCTGGAAACCACACTAAAAAAATATATTAACATATTTTTTAAAAATAAAACAGAATTAACACCTACCCACACACTGGAAAACGATGTGGTATACTTTTTGTGTTGATTCTATTGTACAAAATACAATCATTTTTATTTTACATCGTAATATAGCCATGGATTTCTGCCGAGTGAATGGGGCAAGTCAAACTATAATGTAAATAAAATTCAAAAAATCAATACCTTCTTAAATATCTATGCAAATTTGCAACGAGTCCAATAATTTATTTTATAGTTTATAATTTTATTCAGGTCATTCTCGGCACGCGGCCCGAGATGCTATCACCCCTGCTTTATTAGAACCGTATGATTTTATTTTAATAATACATCGGTTTTTTTGTTTTCCGCGTGCAAGTGACATTATGAACTTTAGAAAACAGTGTTCATCGAAATTACTATGCACACGCCTGCGCAGTTCGTGATCAAAGTGATTTTCACATGGCGCTATCTACGTACTCGCGTGGTTGTATCATACAGCATACTAAAACCAAATTTCGGCACTTATAACTACATTGAAGTTAGACACATATTGGTGATTTTCTAATTTCACTTTCGACTGAATTGGTGATGTGTAATAAACTTCCAATATAAAATTGATCAACGAATTATCTAACGAGCTACACCAGACCTCGACAGATCGCAGACTGTTACTTTAAGTGACACAACCAGTGAAATAGAAAATCTTTAGCTTTTAATTTTATATACAAAATGAATTTACACAAATAAATCGTCAAATCATACGAAACGATGTATTAAATGCTCTGGAAGTAATGCGTTTATAGGTCGATATCTAAGTATTTTTCGCTTCTACATGTGGAGCATATATCCTCCTAATGTCGGGCATCTCAACAGAAGTGTTTTTCTATGCGAACTGCTTGTTACTCTATTGCATAGATGGGCAACCACCAGCCTGCCGAGCTATTTTGTCCGGCCCTGATTCATCTTGGCGAAGTATTAGAGAAATAAATTAATAGTTCCAGGGAGGGATTAAATAATGGAGTTGAGACGGGCGCTTGCAATAGATCCATTCTAGTTCATGATCACCACCATATAAGAAATAGCAACGTGTTTTATTTAATTTAATATTACTTTATTATGTTTAATAATTTGGTCCGGCCCTTGACTCGGAGACAGAATGATAATTTGGCCCCAGACCTAGGAAAGGTTGCCCATGCCTGCTATATTGCTTAACCTTTTTTCTTTCGAAGAGAGTAGGGATAGTGTAGGGTGTGACTAAGACGGGACTAATGTTTGGCTAATCACTTTCGCCGTACCCCGTTATTTTAGGATTAGAATGGTGTGGAGGGGGGGGGGGGAATTCCGGTGTATCTACTGACAACGTCTTGTATTGTGTTTTTTTTATAATATAGTTGGTTGGATCGAATTATATATATATTATGATCAATAAACAACTCTGTAGACTAAAAGCGAAGGGTCAAACGTCCGGCATTATTTTATGCCAATTAACCCGGCGTCGACGGGAGATTATTGTCGCTCGAACAGCCGCGTCGCTATTTCCCTTCCTTCATCGCATTGCCTCTAATCGCGCTGATCGCATCTCATCGCGTCGCGTCCAATCGCGCGATTTCAGTAACGAGCATTATTTATGAAGTCGGCGAAAATGTAACATCATATATCATACGACGTACAGCTCAGTTCTAGTGCACAGTGACTGAGCATAGAGCAGTTCTTGTTGGAGAATATAATAATACATACATACCTTACTTTGAAAAGGTTATATTTTCACTTTACCATGTTTTGAGATACGAGCGTTTGAATGTTTGACTGATAAAACGATTTTTTTTTATAAATCGATTATAAAAAGTCCTATTGTTTCTTAGAAGCTTGTAAAATTACTGTACGAAAGAAAGTGTGTAGATAGATCTCTCGAATCCTGCTAAATTCTTTATTTAAAAATGTATGACTCTGAAATTATTATATATGTTAGATTGTGGCAAATACAACATTTTCCGACCAAAAGGTGATTTTATACCAAAATGACAGTTAGAACCTAACCTAGTTAGAGCAAACTTTGAATATTATATTTTTTTATTATTTAAAAATAAAACTGTAATCGTCAATATATTTGGTTACTTAAAAATATTTCAATCTATATTTATGGTTGAAAATCGTATTAACAAATACTTCAAAATGATACCGCGTGTGGACGTTGTATTCTATATTCTTTGCCGCGATCAAAAGGTTAAGTAATGTCAATGTAGTCTTTTATCAATTCGGAAATAGCTAAATGTCCACAATAGTAAAATTCAATAAGAAGGCAAAATCGAATGAAACAAACATTATAGTATACAGAGTCAGATTATAATACAAAAAAAACGCAGAGGGTATACGGTGGTAACTCAATCTTTGTGCTATATTGGTTTATACACCCATTTATTACATATATGAATATTTATTTAATGAATGAATATTTATTTTATGAATATACCATTTATTATAGAATATTTTTATTCAACCGCTATTTATACTCCTTGTATACCCTTCACTATAGTTCTTATTTAAAATACCGCACCCACAGTAAAATAATATCACAAGACAAGTCCGAATTTGTAATTTTTTAGTTGTAGATTTTTTAATGTAATTACTTATACAGTAATAAGTTATATGTAAACCCATTATATGTATGTACATATTGTCAAGTTTCATTGGACATATACAAGAGCAATGCTGATATGATCTCTAACACATGTGAAATGATTGAAAACTTCAATACCTGCGGTGCTATTCCTGCGTACATAGAACTTATTTTGAACGGTCTAAAATACTCAACACTATCACGTTGTAGGTATACAGACGACACCAACACAATTACGTAACTAGTATTTTAGACCGTCCGAAATAAACTTATGCGCGTTGGAATAGCACCGCTTGAAGATATCTCATGAAAATGTTGCAAGCAGGGATTCGAGCTTCAAGAAAGCGAATGAGCGTTCCCATTGACCGATTAGGACCGGCTCTAGTAGTTGTGTTCTTAATAAAGAATCATAACGAAATACGAATTTTCTAGTTAAAATTTTCGCAAAAATATCGTTCTACAAAACCTTTTTATTCTACTCCACTACACAGTTCAAATGAACGCATATTTTCATCTAAAGAAAAGTGCATTCTCACACCTGAAATAGAATAGCGGTAAACATGGAATATTACGGAGGTGTCCGTGGAAAATGTAATAGAAGATGTATTAATAATAGTTTCAGTACACACTAATAGTAGTCATATAGTTTTACAATATATCTATAAGAGTTTTCCAATATAACTGTGCTGCCAAAAAGACAATATTATGTTCAATTTAAAATTATCAAATTAGTGAAAATGATGTGTTATCAGTTTATTAATGGTGTACCCATTTCATACATTATTTTGCCAACGGTAGCCATATTTAATTATTATTATGTATATTTAATCATTATTTTTTATATGCTGGGTCCTCGATCGAGTGGTCAACGAAGTACTGACTGATTATCAAATTGATTTATGGATTTCTGTTCGTAGGCATGGATGTCCGCGATGCTTAAATTTTTCACACTTATGGACATAGGCGCGCTGGTGTCAAAGCTCTTCGAGTCTCCTTCATCACGGATGTTTTGGTAATTTGCATACATTTACCATCGCTGCCGACGAAAGGGCGTGCTATTTATATAGGTGAACGATCCTCAGTGAAGCAAGTTCACGGGGACACATTTGCATTCATATCCAAATCATAATAAATATATATATATGTTACTTCCCCACATACTATATACATACATGTACATACACATGTGCATACATACACATACAATACACAAATAAGTCAACCAAAGAGAGACATTTTCATAAAGCTAAGGGTCGTGTTTATACGTTTTATTATTTTAAGAAGAAAAATAAAATGTACGGTGGGCTGTCGAGTAGAACTGCTCTTGATCTAAGACGATGTTTAGACATAGTCTCGTCATAGTTGTAAAGATAAGAGATCGTTGGGTTATAATGTTTTCCTACCCCGCTGTGAAGCTTTTGAGAAAATTTACGAATGAACTCGCGGATGGTAGGTATTTTCAAGTCGGTATGAAGCAGCGAGATGCAAAAATAGGATGTAGCAAGAGCGAGTTAGTGATTACTATTCTTATATCCTTAGTCTTTTCGTAAAAGGAATGACTGAGAAAAACTTTTGCTAAGATGCCTCCATTATATTGGCCGTATGCTCCGAATATGAGCGGACATAGTATAATAAAATAGAGATTAAAAGTATAGCCATAAATTATTCGTCGATTTGAAAGATCTTTATGTAGAACTTTCAACTAAGCTGTCCTTAATCAACACCGATGTCCTACAAACATAATATTGTAATTAAATCCACTTAAACAAGAATTCAACGTGAATTATATCACTACATTTAACATACCGCGTTAAAGACAACTGACAGATGTGATCTAAATGCCCTGGGCGCCACTGGTCTAGTCTACAAGTCTAGAATATTGATAAAAAATAATAGCATAATATGTTATATGCCAGATAGGCTGTCACCACACGCACCACTGGTCCAGTGACGCGTGCCACTAAGTATTTTTCTATTCGTCTACCCTTACGCTAAATGGATGTATGCATTATCTTCTTCATACAGTGACTGATCGAAATTGAAGAGGTATAATAGTAAAAGTTCAAGAATATTTAAAATTTGAGTGACACGGTGCTTCCTAGTGTCAGGATAAAAAAAAATCACATGGAAGGACGAAATGCTTTCGATGTTTTTTTTATTTAGATGTCTAATTAATGGAGCTTTAAGTCGTAAGGCAAGTTTACTTCAAAGGTCTTCGAGTATTCTTCATAACTGATGATATTGGTTGATTTAATTCCGTTTCAATCGTTGTTGGAAGAAGGGCGTGATCGTTTTAGAGTAGCAATCCACAGTGAAGCAAGTTTACGTGGACACCCTATGCATTATTATATTATAATATACTATATTACTTTGTATATAACATACCCATACATATATTATAAACAAACACATGCGCATACATATCGACTGTGGAAAGGAAAAAGGACTTAACCCTCAATTTTCCAAAACAGCTTTTTTTCGATAATCACAATGTATACAACTTGACACACATTCTATCAAAAGGATGGAAGCTGAAAATGCCAAATAAGTATCTAAATTTGGCTTTTAAGTTTGAAAAAGATGACCTTGTACAAAATTAAAACCAAGAAAAAACACTGAAATAAAAGGTTTTCCGAGAAAATTAATTTAATTAATATTAGGTTATGTCAATTAAACACCAGTTCAGAAGTATCCGGGCACTTCAAGGTTGTGTATAATTCATAATTTGCATATGTCACAAAATCATCAAAACACGTTTTTAGCGCCTCCTGTAAAATTTGATTTGTGTGGGTTACGTCCTTTTTCCTTTCCACAGTCGATATGTATAATACATAAAGAAGTAAGTTAACCGAAGAGAGTCATTTTCATGATGCTAGGGACCATAATTGCAAGTAAAATCATCTATGGAGGGTCGTTGGCCAGAACTGCTCTTGGTCTAAAAAAAATCTTAGGTATTGTCTTGTTATGATTATGATGGTTATTGATAGTTCGGTAAAAATTATCATGGCGATGGCGTCAAGCTGAAATAACTTTCGACTTTATAAAAAATGTTGAATTAAAATACAATATTATTATAATCGAGTTTACCAAGTAAATCGATAAGAAAAGACTTGATTGAATACTGAATTCTATTTTTCATGTCTACTTTACCCATAAAAGAGATTGTTCACATACATACAATACATGAGGCTATTATTTGCAAGCCCGGCTCATTCCAAAATTTAAAATTAGTCAATAAATATATATTTTTTAAGTATTTTTAGAAATAATAATGAAGCATGGTTTGATAAAATACAAAATATCATTCTAAAGTAATTTAAAACTAAAAATACTTCTAAAATGTATATTGTTATACGAAATGAAATGAAATTTATTTTTTAAGCATTTTTGAATGAGCCGTGCAAATAATACCATCAAATAATCTCTCTAAGATTTTGCTGTACAGCTTTTGTGTAAGAGAGAATTGGATAATTTTATTGCATCAGTAAAGTCGTATTTATTTATCTGTCATCATTTGATTCAAGATAATTTTACTTGCAATTAGGTATTCATACTACCTACCAGGTACCTAAAAAATGATGTGTATTAATTTTAAAGTTAAATTTAACACTTGAAAACCTTGAAGTCGTAGAAGTCTGGAAGTTTTCCACTACTGGCTTAGACTTTACTTCGCATTAAGGCTCCGACCGTTACGAAAACCAAATTTTGATAAAACCGGTTTTCGAATGTCAATATTGTTGGATAACCGGTTTTATCCGGTTTTCGAAGTTTTACAAAAAATGGATAATTCAATAAAAATAGCGAGAAAAAATTCATTTTTTTTATTTGGTTTATTTATAAACATAATAATGCACAACAAGAAATTATTTGGTGTTACTCTTCAGAAAATATGATTTAAGAAAACACAAAACGTCCACTGATCATTTTTTAACAAAATTTCCTAATATCGAAAATATCCTTTCGACTGATGTGGGGCATATGGTCTTTAAGCCATCAAAAAACATCCAAATTTTCTGTCCTTTTGTTTATAGACTCGTTTATGGAAAATTCGACACAACCGGTTAAGAAGTTGAAAACCCGGTTTTCGAATGTCACAAATTTTGCCAAAAAAACGATTTTTGAAAACCGAAAAGCCTTACTTCGCATAGATATATTCGGGAAACGAGCCTCACAACCCGGATTGTACAGAATAACTAAATGAGTTGCTTTGTAAGTATGTATGTGTTCTAATAATTATGAGGCGGCAGTGTATAGAAGAGTTTACATACGCATTCTAGTTGCATTTGATCAGATTCCGCGACATGGAAAACTCAGAATGCGGACTCGAATCGAATGCCTGCGGTTTGCTATTATTATAATGCACCGTCAGGCAAGTCGGCTTGTGTGCATCTCGCTTAACCAATTGATGGACAGATAACATCGACTGGTTTATTGCTAGTGGGTCGAGTTCGAGTGCATATTGTGATAGCTGTGACTTGTGATGATACTTAAGAGGATTTTTAATACCAGTATTTATATTGAGCTACTTTATAGTGGCGAATGAAGCTTTAATAAATAATTATGATTTTTATTTTTCAGCTTTGGTCACCTCATTATGATTTGATGTTTCGTAACGCCACGTGCAGTACTCAAAGTTGTTTGAATTTTCATGCATACTTTTTCTTTGTTTTGTTACATGTGTAAAAAAACATGTCTTCTTCTTCTCTGGCGCTATACTCTTCGTTGTGAACGTTGGCCACATCTATCAACCTTCTCTCCTCCGCTCAGTAAATCGCGGATCTGGTAACATTTTTTTACAAACTTAAAATAAAACAAATTAAAGTTATATAGGCAGTGGTGTAGGAAAGGGTCCTGCCGCCCCCAATATTTCCTCTAATTTTATTTTTCGATCACTTCTACTATTTTTTACCTATGAACTAGGAGTTTTAATACATGTGGCTGAACGTTTTTTATTTATAAAATATAATTTATATATATATATATATAAATTTAGTCGCCTGCTGTGGCCCAGTTGTTTAGAGCTTGCTCTACCGATCACGCAGGTCTGGGTTCGATTCCCGGTAAAATTGTGAATTTAGGAATTATTCAATTCAAAATTGTGATCGAAGACTGGGTGTTTGTGATGTCAATTTACATTATTTCCTCTCCTCCCATCCTTCTGATCCTTTAATAATTTGGTGTAGCAATATCGATTAGTTAACCACTAGTCCTGTTCTAGCCTTATCCTTCTTTCAATACGACACACTTTGAAAAAAAGTGATGTTGAGCGACTGAGTAACAAACAGCTCTCGTAGAAAAAACTTCTATTGAGATACCACCATTAGGAAGCCATATGCTCCACATTGGGAGCGGACATGGATATAAATATGTATGTATGTATGTAAATTGTAAATGCATAATTCAGTTAAGTTTACTACTTACAGTTAACAATTGCATAACTGATAATAGATAGTTACCAGGAGATAAGAAATGGAGGAATGTAGTAGTCGTGACGCTGAAAGTGAAGAAAGGTGGACAATGAATGAACGCTGTGTTTTTGTTACTCGCTTTAATAGTTTGCCATTTCGGACATATTACTAATTATAAGCTACACACCCACAGATTCAAACCTCTAATAATATAATTATTATCAAGATATCCCTACGGCCCTCGTAGGATCTTGACTGTTTCAAACTTCTCCATTCACCTCTGTTGAACGTCCAGCTCCTTTAATTTAAGACATCTAGATTTCATTATTACTTGTTAACCTCATAAAATTAAAAGTTTTTTCTGTCATGTTTGCAAATCAATTAATGTTTTTTTGATGAGGGATAATGTATTTGCTCAAAATAATACACTAACGTAGCGTTTCGGGGACACTGGTATTCTGCAAATTAAAGTCGTTTTATCTTTATTTTCGTTCACATTTTTTGGGACGTTTAAAATATTGAAGATAATTTCATTTTGATTTTCAAAACAAAAAACGATTCTGCGGCTAAATTTAATTAAAAAACGGGTTATTTTTATCGTTCACCGTGTCCGATGTGGTATGGTTGAGTATAATTCCCCAATTAGGGCTTGTCGGTTTTCAAACATCGGTTTTGAAATATCGAAAGCTGGCTTTTCTTTCAATTTTGTTTATTTTAAAATATAATTACTTGAAACCGCCATGATTACAATTAAAACGAAACAATATATATTATAAATTGTTCAATAATGAGTAAACATGAGTGAATGCATTGAGAACATTATATTTAAGTTTATTTGAAAATATTTTTGCTGAGTATTTTGTTTTGTGTAAAAAATATTTCCTCAATAGTGAATAAAGTTTTTTGTAACAGTTCTTAGACATACTAAATATACGACTTTAAAAAAAAACAAATATGTTACCCTTTTTCGCTTTTTTTTCAATCATCCTTTTTTTGTTATGCTTCGAAAACGGGATAAAGCTCTTGTTTTAGGAATTAATATTGTAATTCCATAACAGTTTTTTAAGTCAGTTTTTGTATTAGACCTAACTCTGAAGTTATGTTTTATTTTGTTATTTATTGCACAGCGTTGTAAAATAAGAATAACTGCACACAAACAATTGTATTTCGTTTTAATCTATCCCCTATTCCTACAACACCCCCAATTAAAGGAGCGGCCATTTCTCAATTCAAACTTTTAATTGAATTAGTTAATTTGGTCAATTTGAAGGTTTAATTAATGTTCCTAATTGGTAATAAAATATTCTGGGATTTTCTAAAAGTTATTTGTTTTATGCAAATATTTATTTTGTTTTGAATTTCCCATTTAAATGGTTGTTGAACCCAATAGAAAAATATTACCCAGTATGGCTTCGTGTACTGTCTGTTGCGCAACAGGGGTTTGTGCCGGCAATCACTCTTACGGGCACGTGCGCCGATTAATCGTTTATACACTGTGAAGTGTAGACACGCCTTTACGTTGGCTCGAATTGGTACGGTCACCTTTATGACCAGTAAATAAATAGAATTGCTTTAATTGAACCGTATTATGTAATCTCGGATCCCGAGCAAAACTTTCAACAAAGTGATTTATCTTTATTCGATAGATCTAAGTAAATAAACATTTAATATGCAGTAATAAACGGTTTAATCGAAGTAGAATGATTCATGATAATATATTATTGAACAAAACAAAACCAAATGATAAATTTTATTTTTTTAAATAAAATGCATACTAGCATACATAAAACATGGCTAAAAATGTTGAAAGATAATATCTTTTCTACGGTTTATCGAGACGTCTATTAAACGGATTTTTAAAATTATAAACAGTTTAAAATTAGCATCGTTCAAATTATGTACATTCACACAAATATTGTCACTGATGACCCGGGTTTCGCCTTTCGGCATCTTCAGGCGCTCAAGTGCACGGATGAACTTGAACGTCTGTGACAAAATTTGTGTGAATGTACATAATTTGAACGATTCAAATTTAATATTGAAATTCCATTAAACATCTTCAGTCGAAATCTTAAATTAGTAAATAGTTTGGTTTGTATATATGGATATTATATACGTTTTTCTTATCCTTGTCCAATCCATTCGTGGATTATATAAATTATTATTAACGGTAAGTAAGTATTACTTATTTGTTGAGGATTGTTATCAAATAAGTCACTTACCTTCTTTTTTCAGTGATAAGATTGGGATAAGGCTAAATGCTTTCTTTTCGCTCTGATAACAACATAAAGGAGAGATGTTTCAAGGGATAAGATGAAACAATATTCTCAATTTCGAGATGTTTTACGATCACTAGTCTACATGGTATCATATATATAATAATGTTTTAAAAAATAATGTGACAATCAGCATGTATGCCAAATAATATCTGTACACTATAATTTGGTAAGGTATTCGAGAAGAAAGATATAAAATATTATAACGGTGAAGATGTGGGTCATTTGGCAACCGCGCAATAAAAAATATATTTTTTAAATAAGTTATGGCTTATTAACATTTACAAAGCGTTGCATATAATAAAGTATTCATTGTTTATTTTACGTGTTTTCAATTTGTGGCTTACGACATATTTTAAGACGTGTACATTACGATGGTTGGTTTGTGTTAGAGTTAGGTCATGTGCACGTAATGCACAGGTCATGATCAGAAAAACAATTCACATTACATCAGTCTATAACAATAACAATAAGAAAATGTTAAGAAACTTTTTAACAGCAAAACCTAATGCACTATATTTCGAGTATGTATTGATATAAGAATTGAATCCTTGATATTCTTATCGCAAATTGAAAACGTAACCACCAGGCTAAAAAGAAAGAAAATTTCAGGTTATATCAAGTCAGTTTTTTAAATATTCTGTTAACTACATTTCTGGAAAAACCTCTAGGAGACAAAGTTATTGGGATATCATGTATGTATGCTGGGAACAATATATGGGTACGTCAAATCTTATACGTATCCTGATATTTTTTTATTAACTGTCTAGTGCTGTGGTTCCTAACCTGGGGTGCGAGAAAGGATTTCCGAGGGTGCGGGAGAAGTTTCCATTTTGATATACATATATTTAAAAAAATGTGTTAAAAAATTGGAATAAAATTTAAAGGGAGTGCGAGAATATATTTTCAAACTCAAGGGGGTGCAGACCACTAAAAAGGATAAGATACACTGTCTTAGTGGCAGTAGCTTCCATAGCAATCAGATGGGTGTGGGAAATGACACATTATCTTGTGCATGGATAATTGTGATTTCCATTCTCTTCGATTTGATCTTGAGTGATAAAAATCTCATCGAGTTTACTTTATGAGATTAAAGTCTTTGCTTTTATTAGATTTAATGATGTTTTTTTATAAATTATTAAAAAATCTTCATTAGTTATATCACCGGGACTCGAACTTAGTGCAGTAAATAAATTGATTTGCTTGCGTTTATTAAAACTGAGTACCGGCCTTATATGAATTAAGGCGTTTTTAAAGGAAATATTAGGGGTGGGGAACCTTTTCTTTTCTAAAGGCAAAAAAAAAAAATGATTTATCTGATTCAACATAAGGCCGAAAATGTAAAGAAAATATTGACACTAGAGAATCTCTTCCAAAATTTTTCGGCTCCAAGATCCCAAGAATTTGCGGATTTGCCCAAATTACCACCGCGGGACCTGTTTTTTTTAGCTCTTGCAAAAATTTTCGAATCCAAAATCTCAGGAATTTACGGATTTACAAAAAAATAGCAGAATTGGCCGCATCAGAGTAGCCAAAAAGCTGAAGGTTCCCCGCTCCTGATGTAGATAGTAATTTGCAGTCGAATAGAGTGATCATGGTATTAATTGAATTTAACTTAGATACAATATAAAGTACTGCATGCTATTTTATATCCTCTACTAATGCCAGTTTCGTTCATTCCTGACCACTGTGAATAAGTGCGTAAGCGATGAACAGCTTTCCTTATATCGGTCAAGAGTTCGTTGAACTCCGCGAACGACCTTCGCCGTAAAGAAATTACAACATAATAAAACAACACTCCCATCGCCGATGTCGTACATAAAGTCGACGAGAATGCGATTCGTAAACTTGGTATAATTAATAATATTACCGAAACATCGTCAGATAATTTACCGTTAATTTGGTAAAAGAAATGTTAAACAGCGATTAAAAAAACGTAATTTGTTAAC